>JAQJVK010000004.1:16135503-16766219 GCA_035578135.1 Flexamia atlantica | reverse complement strand
GGGTGCGTCTTCGCATACTTTTTCTTGTGTTAAAAACGTGCCTGGAGAAAATTTACCCCGCGCGAGCTCTCTAGGGTTAAGACAAAGTATTTTCATTTAATTTAAACTTCATTCAAACTTCTCACATAATATTGTTTTTTTTACGAATCAAAAACAGGAAGATAGCTGCAGAATGTGCAGGTGACTTACAGGCGAGGGTGAGTTTGGCAGTGTACTTCTGCGGCACAGCGGTCGACTCCCCGCGGATCCCCACGCAGGAGTACCAACCCTCGTCCGTCGGCCGCACCTTGTGGATCACCAGCGATCCATTCGGCATGATACTCATCCTACAACCGACCATGCAATGAGAACGACATATCCTTGATGATTTATTTTAATACAGATGTTAAAGAGTATTTTTTACTCTTAAATAATCTGAGACAATAGATAAACCATTTAATTAGTCACTTTATTTTAATCTCGACAATTAAATTTTAATTTAACCCATTAATCAATGAACATTTTTAAAAAATATATATTTTTCTTCATTTACTTTTGAAGTTGCACCCAAAGAAGACATTATCTTCGAAGTAACTATAATGGGAAGTACCTGGATCTACGAGCCTTCCTCAGTAGTTAATTATTTTTCCAAGTTTTACTCTAAGCCTAATTCTATAGTAGAGTGTACGAAATAGGGCAGGCGGCAAAAATTGTAAACTCATTATATTGTCTGCAAAACCTTGGCTGAAATTACCAAATTAAATTGACCGATTGAAACTTTGCTTTGCTTACATTTTTCAGGGCATTTTACGCGTAAATTTATGTTTACTGTTGCATATGATCATATAAGTTGATTGACTACAGAGATAAAAAATAATAAACAATAATTTCGCCAGCAGCACACTCACTCACCCGCCCTATTTGGTATCCACGATTATAATAATTTTTGCCAATATAAAGCATGTAACTTGACAGCTGTAGCAGTATTTGTTTTTTTTACAGTTTTTTCCTATGCCATTGCATTGTTTAAATTATAAAAATCCAAATAAAAAAAATTAAATTAGAAGATTAATTTTCATACATAGTTAGATTTTTGTTGGTATTGTGACTTGATAGTCAGAAATTAGTTATTGCTAGACTTTAAAGAACGGTATAATGATGATCCCGAACAGATTATGGTATTTCATCTAAAACTGAGGAGTTTAAAACGCTATGTACTCTAGAGAGACCCTTAACTAAATTTCTCAATCTCGTCTGTATAATCCAGGTCCTCAGAACGGTCTTTGATATATTTGTACATGCAAATATTTAAACATTAATCATATAAAAGTATAAAATAAGAAGATTTTAAAACATCTTAAAAATTCATTGTGAATGAAAGAATTTTCATGAGAAAATAAAAGCATAAAAGAAATCCACACCAAGGATCTTTCGTCCCGTTTTTGTTTGGGTTTTCACTTTATCTATTTTAAGGAGGAGTCACTGACATGAGTCTGGGGGATAAGTGTTGAAGAGGGTGGGGATGAAGGAAGAGGGGAAGGGGGGGGAGAAGAGGAAGGGTTACTGTGGCACATGTCTGCCTCACTCCATTGCCAGACATCAAAGCTCGCTGCTGTTTGTTGCTACAGCAATGAGCTGTTTGGTTCCTGTTTATCTTGTTTGCATCATAAAAAAGTGAATAATAAGCCACATGGCCATACTTGGGCAGGGCCTTCCGACACTTACGAGCATGTTTTATTTTACCTGTGGATTGTCTTCACACCTCTTTCCCCAAACATATTGTTATTTAAAGGCTTCTGGCCTTTAAAGAAGCATGTTTGGAAATTGTTTTTGAATATTTTTTCAATGAATATGGTACAATTTTTTTCCACTGAAATTCAAAACCAAACAATGATAAACTTCTAAAAAAAGTTATAGATGATGAACTTTTATTGATTAAGTTCCTCCAATTGTTACACTACAAACTAGAAGCTTTTTAGTTAAAATTTTCAAATTGTAGGACTGGAAAATTAATAATTTCTTTAATATTTGAAATCTGTGTACAGCTACAACAAAATCACCCTTTAAAAATATAACAGCAAATATTTAACCCTATTTAATTTCATTCATGGACACATTTAGTTGCTTTCAACCACAATGCTTGGTACACTTACCTCGTGCTGTTTTCTAGAGGCCCAGTTTCTTTGAAGTACCACTCGAGGACATCGGCGCTCTGGTAGACACAGTCGAACTTGACTGCAGCTCCCTTCTTGGCCAACACATCCTGAGGGACGACTTGTATCCAGGCCCACTGGTCACCTGAGGACACAACAGCACACTGACTTCCACTGACTTCGGCAGTCACTTTGTTGGGGATGAAGAATACTTGATGAGGTTGTTGATTAATAATTTTCTGTATTCCTCATTTCATCACCTGGTTTCCTTGAATGAGTTTAAAAACTTCTGTTTCTCCTGTCCTTATTAAAGATATTATTAATGCTAATACATTTTCCAAAAAAATAAAGGAAATATTGCAAAAAATATACTAGATGAATTTTTGATACGGTAAATGTGCAGTTTTGAAACAGTTGTTCAGCAATTAACTGAATTTGGAAGGGATGTGATTTTACTTATGTCCCTCTGAATGATTTGGAGAGTGAAAAACTGTCTCCATACCTCATAATATTTCTTTTTAGGAAAAAATACTTATACTTACCATTACCATTGCCATATAAGACACAGACCACAAATATGGAGTGTTTTAAGGCGAATATGAGAGAAAGCTAAGTGCAGGATGATTGTGGCTCGTTCTTGTAGTCTTGTTACTGACTAGACTGACAAGTTCCTTAACACTTTGAACTCTAAGCCCGAGTATAGCTCGGGGCATGGTGTATGTCACCGTGTACGAAGCCCGAGCATGGGTCGGGCCGCGAAATTAAATTCCATAGCAACGTATATTCGACTTATTTTCGCTAATCGTTGCTAGGGAACTCTTCCTTGATCATCTGGCATTGATTATAGTATCCGAAGGTCTCGAAAAAGCCATCTATATAGCAGCAGAAAAATAAATCCAAATGCCTGCAGCTGATCCATTGCGTCACCGGCTGACGACGCTTTGTTGTCTGCAGTAATGGCTGACTTTGTTTACGTTTGTGTCGGTGTCCAATAAAGTGTGATTTTACTTATATTTACAAGTGTTTTGAGACTTAGTTAGTTATAAGATTTGTTTTTACTTTATTACGTAATGTTTTTGTCATGTTTAGTGTAAAATATGAGAGATATATTTGATACGAGTGATTTCTGTGGCTACCGTCGCAATTTTGTTTTCTTCATTTTTTTATGTCCGTTTTACGTGGAATCCTAAATTTGTTGTTTGTTGTAACTGTAATAAAATTTATATCATTTGAAAGGTTATATTTTTCTCTTTATTTTGATATATAATTTATATGGGTAACAAATAAATGTATTAGGCTACGAATTTTAATTTGAACCCCAAAATCGGCCAGTAACGCACGTAAAAAGAGATTTTATCGCCCAGGGTTCAAAGTGTTAAACAGGACTGTTAACTGAGCCCAACAGCCAATGGTAACTGGAGGGCCCACCATTTAAAGTGGTATCTTCTGAACCTCAATTTCACAACTTAATTACGAACTGGTCTACTTAAGAGGTTGGTCTTATGGGTGAATGTAGTATTCAATAGTGCAGATGTTAATCCCCACTTGTGATGCAGCATCCACATGCCATCATCACTTATAATTTTCCACAGTTTGTGACCTCCAAGTAAATGGAATACAGGACTTCTTACCATCCAAGTGAAGTAGAGATCCCATTTATAACAATGTTTCAATAATTTTGCAATGTGAAAACTTTCCCAGATCTAGACTCGACATCTCGTCTCACCCGGAATGTTGAGGTAGACGGTGTTGGAGCTGTCGACGGAGCCGGCCTCGTTGGTGGCGACACAACGATACACTCCGTTCTCGCCCGGAGTGACGCCGCGCAACGTCAGCCTGCGCCCCCGCGGCTGCACCCGGTCTGTCTTCAACACCCTCTCGTCATTCCTGTCGACAGAATTGTTTTTAATTATTGAAAATTAAACTGATTTTTATTTATTTATGTATATCTGTGTATTTTCTTTACTTTCTCTAATTATGATTCGTAATAGTATTTTTTTGTGTTGGAGAAACCCAGTATGAATTAGACCCAAAGGAAGCAGAATTGAATTGGACTGAATACAATATGTATTATAAGCTGTCTTGCTACATTTATTTTCATAAGAATCAAAAATATTACTGTACATTTACATTCTAGCTTAAAGACGTTAATATTTTTTTCCTAGTAGATAGATTAACAGTGTTACATCTTCAGAACACTGTTCAGTCCTAATACATTTGGGTTTGAGGATTTTGCCCGCTGGATAAGAACACAGAGCTTAGCTACAGAGCAATTTACAAAAACAAGAGATTAAACTCTTTCTCCACTTATTTACTTATAAGAATGTTCTGATAAAAGTTCAATAATTAATTAATGGCTGAATGGATGAATGTTTAAAATTCAATCAAGAGCTAAATTCATTTTTATATTAAAGTTAATTTCAATACTTTGAGTCTGTTTCTAGCAGTTCAATTTTCTTCAACAAATTCTAATTCACCCTGCAGTCATTCACCTATTGGCGAAAATTAACTAAAACTAGATAAGTGGAAAATTCTAAATTTTTTTTTGTGTTAATGGTACCATTAGTTTTATTGGACCATGAATTTCGAGATTACTATTTCATTGAACAAAGACAACTAAAATGGTTTTTACAGCTGAAAGAGAATACTAACCTGAACCACTCAATCCTCATGTCTTCACTTCCATCCACATGGCACTTCAAAGTCACATTGTCTCCTTCCTTGATTTCCGAGATAGATGAGGGAGTCTGAAGCAAAACTTCTGCTGACTCCGACAACCCTAAAACACAACATTTCTGGTTACCTGATGAGTAAAAGAATCAATAATACATTAGAGCTGGAAATACCCATATAGAGAGCTGGAAATATAAAGAGAGCTGGTTTTGAAGATTTTATCCAATTATTTTGCGCTAACTTGTTGCGCCAAAGGTCAAAGGTCTATGTTTTTTATGACCTAGTTTTCCATCTTCTGCAGTCTTAGAATCTTTGATCAATCACCTAGCATAATACCTGCTTTTAAAGTTTAAATTTCCTGAAGCAAAAATATGCAGGCCATAAATGACTAAAACTGTGAGTCTGATAGGCCGCTTCAAAATTATGTGCTCCCTTGTTCCTTGCTGACTCAGTGATCAGTGAGGCCGGGAAACAGTATAGAACATAGGTAACAGCCTTGGAGGAAATATATTGTTTATGTTTACCAGATATGGATGTTGGGCAAAATGGTGTGTAAGGCAGTAAAACATCAAAGAGATCAGTAGACATAAAATGTTAGGTCAATAAACATTTTCAAAATGTTTGGCTTTTAGTTGTTTGGTTGCTTGCATGCTTGTTTACTACCACCACATTAGACCTGTTTATTCATCTCGGAAAGAAAAAAGAGCTGTGACTAAAATCAAATTAAATTATCAAATTATTAAGTCACTAAAAAGGCAATGCCAACAACTTTTTTGCTACAATAGTTTATTGTTCTTTAGTATTTCTTTTTATGACAAAAAAATCATTTTGGCCCAAGGATGTTATTCAATATATGCCATAAAGTCTTTTGTTTGTAGTGAAAATGTAAAGTATTGAGGCATATCAGAGGAGATTTCCGCCCTGTCCAAAGGCCACACTAAAATACAGAGGTATACTATTTGGCCTTGCCAGGGGTGGATTTACATATGGGCTTAAAGGGCTATAGCCCAGGGCGGCAAATTAGAGAGAGAAGTCACAACCCCCCTTGAAATCGTAGAAATAGCCTTGCTTAGGGCCCAGAACAGGTAAAAACGGTCCAAAAGGACCACAACGGGGTCAAAAAGCACACGCGCGAGTACAAGAAAAAAAAAAGTCACCACTTTTGCTGAGCTGGAAATCCCGCCGCCGGCCCGGCCCTACTCCCCCTGTGTAGCCCAGGGGCGGCAAATTTCCAAATCCGCCTCTGGGCCTTGCCTGTCCCTCGTGGGATTTGTAAGTAATTCTAATCTTCTATGAACAGAAAATCCACTATAGTTTATAGGTCCTGTTTTCAAACCTCTGTCGATCAATTAATACTTCTGTGATGTACACGTTTTTCAATAACATAACATAAAACCCTCTTACTTTCACAAGCAAAATTGAAACAGAATTCTTCAGCAGTTTGAAGTACTGTAGAGAAACAAAATATACTGACAACTTTTAATAAGCAAACAAAAGCGTAAAGCTGGGATTGCACGGGGAACAATAGGGTTTGGTTTTGCTCTCTTTGTATCTCGACAATGTGTGCAGGGGCTTCATATCCTCTCCAATCATTCCGATACTGGCATTGTCTCTTCCATAACTGCCAATTGAAAAATTCTCATATGCAACCCTTTTTAATGCGCAATCCAGAAATAGTCGATGTTTTTGTTTGTGGCTCTCCACTAATTTGACTTTCAGGCATTGATCACTTTGGTAGATTTTTTTAGAGGTATTATGTTGAATATCTGCCAAACATATATTTAGAAGAATTTGTTAAAGAAATACAATGAAAATATGCAACTACAAGTTTAGTAGTTTTTAAAATAATAATACGTTTTCAATAATATTTAAGACCTTAGTAGTAGAGTATTATAACCATGTAATAGAGTTATTTATTTATCAGGGATGAAACATTTCAAAATAGCTAACAAACAGGACATTTATTTGAAGGATTAAAATTAACGTCTTCAAATTATAACCCTTAAAATAAATCAATGAATTGAAAATACAACTTATGTTTCTATTCAAAAGATAAAATACTACAACTTCCTTACTAATATAAAAAAGTATGATTATTTATTTATAACATGTTTAAAAAACGTAATATAGTATTTAGTAAAATCTAAGTTGTAAAATAAACTCCAAACTAATCAGAAGATGTTCTCAGTTAAGTGAGAAAAGGTAGTGGGAAAATAATGGTGTATGGAATTGATTATGCCTCATTCAAAATTCCATTTGGTTAAAAGGAGGATAAAACCATCAAAAAGATTACAAATTTTCCTGCTACGGCCTTAATCCTATTTTACTGTAATGCATATATCCAATTTAATAAAGGATCTTAAACACAGAATGGAATCAAGGTGTGTGGAATGAGTAATATGTATTTATTCCACTTATGTATTTATTAAGTGTGTATAATGTTCCACGCTCTAATATTTCAAACATAAAACATATTTTCACGGTAGTTCATATCTATAGTTAGTATCAAAGTTTCTATAATTTCAAAGATTACAATGTATAGATAAGATAACAAATTGATAACATTAAAAACGGACAATTTCCCATCTCTATTGATTATTTTTAACTATAAAACATTCCTTTGCGAAAAATAATTTCTGTAAACCCATTATCCTTACTGCATTTGAAAGTTCTCTCAGCAAACATAAAAGCAAAAAACTTTACTAGATTCTTTCAACTAAACGTTATTCAAAGTAGCTTTTACCTTTAAGAAAACAAACATTTATTTCATATTGTTCAACTAAACTCTTTTAGTTGTAGTAAAAGTTAAAGGAACAAAACATCAAAGAGAACTTCAGTATTTATTGTGCGGCAGCCTTTGATCTTACAGATGCTTTCTTACCCTTCAACATCCCGATACTAAGCCCGCCAAGCATTAGTGTAAGACGTTTGCTTTCGTATTTATGAAGGCGTACGATCAATCACTAAAGTTCTGTTTTTTGTTCTAAAAATATATTATTTTACGACTAAATGTGAACGAATGTTAGATAAGTCAAGTTGGATAATGGTTAATGTTAATACTGTACCATCGATGCAAAACTAATGTAGTTTATTCTTTTGTGGAAGAAAATTGATTATTCTGTTTCAACCTCTTCGATTTCCTCTCAACATTTTTTTCGAGATCAACAACAAACTGATAAGAAGCAAGGGTGATTTATTAGTCACTAACTTAAACAGTCTGTACATGTCATGTTTGTTAGTAAAATTAAAACCTACAGTTATTGTGTTAATAGTGGTTAAAAGTTAATAATGAAAACCAAACATTTTAATGAGCCAGCATTATAATAAAGATGCACATTTATTTGGTTTTTTTTTAGTGACTATTGATATTGGTCATGGCGAACACAACATGAAACAGTCGCGTGATTCAAAGGAAATATAATGACTCAGAGGAAATTTAGACTGAAGGCTTAATTTAAATCAAGGTAACCGTTGCGTTTTGCTTGCTGCTATTAACTAAAAACTTCCATTTGCCTAACATTACATGTCAAACAATGAGGAATTATGCGTACTGCAACAAAAATATGTCTGTATCTATTTTTTAACTTTTTTTATGCACTACATGAATTTTCATGTCATATTGAGCTTAAATTATTGATTAAATTTTAATTATAAATTGTTGATTCATTATCCACTTATTAATTTAAAAGCGGTTGCACAGGTAATATTGTTATGAAAAAAACACTTATCGTCAATAAGATTTGCAATATTTCTATACGACCCGATGAGATAAGTACTATCGCACACTTGGCCGGAAGGGAAGGTGCGGCCAAGGGCGGATACGGAAGTAACCCCTGCTCCCCAGACGTTTATCCCCTTATCTCTTATCGCACTTTGCTGGGGCTGAAACGTTAGGGGGGAGAAGTGGTATAAGTAAAGCCAAAGCCCAGTTATCACGGATACAACTACCATCTGTCATAATTACGGGTCTCACAGCTCGGCTTCGAGTTATCAGTTTATTGTTGACCTTATTCAATGTAACGTTTAAATGTTTTAAAAACACTACTACTCTGCGACGTTACACACACCGCAACCTATGAGTTTTTTTCATAAACTATCGTTTTAGCGATACACCGTTACAGCGGCAAAATTTCGTATTACGATAATGTTGTTCAATTTCTCCACCTTGGCGCCAGAGTTGATTTTTCAATCAAAATGATATGATACTTTACCAATATTAAAATGTATGATATAAAATACGAAATACGATATGTAAGACTTTAAATTCGAGGAATTTGTGAATTAATTGTTTAATTTCGATCATGATACAAATATCAATATTCGACATTCAATTATATATTCTGAAAAGCGCATATCAAAAATCATTTCTCGACTTTATAGAAATGTCATAATTCATAGACGGATTCGGCAAAGCCAGTTCTCCGAACCGAAAGGTAACGGCCCTTGGCATAGCCGATTTTTCTTTCTTGAGATTTTTTTTGGCAATTCTCGCTGTTTCATAAATAATTTTGGATTATTAACAATTATTGGTATTGGTATTCAAGCTAATTTTTAATTATTCAAATAAAAAAGCATTATTTATCGATCAATCATTTTACCCCTCGTAATTTTCATGATTTCTAAATGTTAACAAATATTGTTTGTAAAATATGTTTTAATAATAAGTTTATATAATAAACTCCTTGATATTATAATTTCTTCATATTATTTATTAACTAAAAAGCCGATGGCAAAGAACATGCCCCTTCTAAGAAACTTATAAATATTATTTTTATTTAAAATTATATTTTAAAACAAAGAATTCCCTTAAATAGTCGTCTGATTTGTTGTAACCCCTTGATTTATAAATATATTAGGTGAATTAATTGATGTGGTCAATAATTTTACAATGACGACTTCGTAAACCGGGTGTACCACAGTTTCTTACCAAGAAACCATAATCAAAAGTAGAAGGCGTAATAGTAGCAATAGGTTTATGATGACATTTGAATTTTTTCTCCATTCATATTGTACAATCACGTTGGTAATGAGTACCTTCTGTGTTTATGTCTCGAGCTTATTAGCTGCAAAAGGCGCTCAGTTCGTCGCCTGTTTGAAGCATGTTATTGAACTGTCGTCAGCGGGTGGCTTAAACTAATGACTTATGCAAAGTCTCGTTCCTCCTTTCAAACTATTAGTCATTCTCTTTTAATTAAAGTAGAGTGTACATAATTATTTCGTACGTTTTTTACGTAAGCAGTCGACTATTTTGAGATTCATCGCCTCAAATCACTTTAGAGTAAGCTACAAGAAAATTAAAGTAAGTTAATAGGTACTTCTATTCCAATTTAAAAAGTTGAATGCAAGAATTGAATCCCTCCTGATCACTCGCATCAATGGCAGCAGCCGACGAGCGCGGTAGCTACTTGGGATCCATCTCCTCTCACTCGAGCTGCAAGATGTTCAAGTCTATGTCGCTAGGCCGGCCATGTCGGAATTTCCAGAAAAGAACTGCGCAACTACTTAGGACCTATTTCGTACTATTTAGCACCACCATTAAAATAATTAGTACCTTTTGAAAAATCTGAGTTTTTATGTTGTAATGGTTCCGGGCCAGGGACATGCCAAACCGGCGTCTCGAAATTTAAGAAAATACCTTTTTAGTACCAACAATAAAAAAATTGTACTTCAAAGAATGCCTCCTATACGCCTATACGTAAACTTATAATTAGGTCACAGTTATTATTTATTGTTTACATTTCAGTAGTAGTGCTATGATGTTTTGAATAAAAGTGCACTATGATTTGTTGAATAAAAGATCTTGTTCAAATATTATGACTAATATTTATTAGAAAATTTAGAAGATTTGGCGTCAATATCGGCGTTGTCTTCAAATTCGGCGATGGCTCATAATTGGGGTACGCAAGGTCGGGTGGGTCTGTGGTAGGGGGGACATATTCGGGATCGGTCAAGGTTGGCGTCAATATCGGCGTTGTCTTCAAATTCGGCGATGGCTCATAATTGGGGTACGCAAGGTCGGGTGGGTCTGTGGTAAGGGGGACAGATTCGGGATCGGTCAAGGTTGGCGTCAATATCGGCGTTGTCTTCAAATTCGGAGATGGCTCATAATTGAGGTACGCAAGGTCGGGTGGGTCTGTGGTAAGGGGGACATATTCGGGATCGGTCAAGGTTGGCGTCAATATCGGCGTTGTCTTCAAATTCGGCGATGGCTCATAATTGGGGTACGCAAGGTCGGGTGGGTCTGTGGTAAGGGGGACATATTCGGGATCGGTCAAGGTTGGCGTCAATATCGGCGTTGTCTTCAAATTCGGCGATGGCTGACGGACGGACGAGTCGCAGCAGATGGACCAGGCGTTCATTGACTGGACGGCCCGGAGCAAGGCGTCGGCGGCACAGTCGTCCAGATGACGATGAACTGGACGGCCCGGAGCAAGGCGTCGGCGGCACAGCGTCCAGATGACGATGAACTGGACGGCCCGGAGCAAGGCGTCGGCGGCACAGCGTCCAGATGACGATGAACTGGACGGCCCGGAGCAAGGCGTCGGCGGCACAGCGTCCAGATGACGATGAACTGGACGGCCCGGAGCAAGGCGTCGGCGGCACAGCGTCCAGATGACGATGAACTGGACGGCCCGGAGCAAGGCGTCGGCGGCACAGCGTCCAGATGACGATGAACTGGACGGCCCGGAGCAAGGCGTCGGCGGCACAGCGTCCAGATGACGATGAACTGGACGGCCCGGAGCAAGGCGTCGGCGGCACAGCGTCCAGATGACGATGAACTGGACGGCCCGGAGCAAGGCGTCGGCGGCACAGCGTCCAGATGACGATGAACTGGACGGCCCGGAGCAAGGCGTCGGCGGCAGTCGTCCAGATGACGATGAACTGGACGGCCCGGAGCAAGGCGTCGGCGGCACAGCGTCCAGATGACGATGAACTGGACGGCCCGGAGCAAGGCGTCGGCGGCAGTCGTCCAGATGACGATGAACTGGACGGCCCGGAGCAAGGCGTCGGCGGCACAGCGTCCAGATGACGATGAACTGGACGGCCCGGAGCAAGGCGTCGGCGGCAGTCGTCCAGATGACGATGAACTGGACGGCCCGGAGCAAGGCGTTTTGGTTGGTGTCAGGGGTTGCCGGGGTCTCTCCGTCGGTGTTCAGTGCGCTGCCTCAAGCGATCCCTCGGCCATCCAATCGGCCGCGAACTTTCAGCTCATAGGAACTTTCTTTTTCTTGCCATTTCTTTTTCTTATAATTTTCGGGCCAAATAAATGCCTTAACTAGCACCAAAAAACAAAAGCCTGAGAACTGTTAGAGAAAATAATGTTGTAATCTGTGTTTGTTTACATTTTTCTCTTCTGTTTACCTTTATGTTTCTAGAGAAAACAATGTGGTCATCTGTGTTTGTTTACATTCTTCTGTTTTTTTAATTGTGATTAGATAAAATGCGGTAACTGTTGAAAGTGAAATTTATTCATTTACTTCATATACATCTCTTGGAGGTTATGGGCCTTACCTCGTTATTACATGCGTAATATTTTTCCATTGTAAAACCTGGAAATGGAAGTAGGGAGTTTTGATCATATTATATGATTTTTCTCACATTAGTTGCTATAGGCCTATTGTTATTTGATGTAGAGAAATAAATTCAGCAATATGGGGGAAAGAGGTCTGTGAAGTTGGCATACCCAAATTAACTTAACCACTTCTAACCATGCCAATCGTTTTTCTTCGTTAGTTCTCGATACTTCATCAATTTTTCCGTTAGTTCTTAAAAAAATTTAAGATTTATAACTCACACAAAGTGGTTACGCTTACTTCACACTTTCACGGCCGAACGAGGACGTGTCGTGACGTGTATGATTAGCCTCTACCTCAATAGTCGATTAATTGTATCACTATCATTTCTGACGTTTATTCATCATAAAATCGAAAGTAGGTTCCAGGTGAAATAAATGTGTTCAAATAAGTGGAAACGAAAAAGGTGATTATGATTATGTCCCAAAAGTCCCAAACCGCGTGCGTTTCGAGGACCATGCTTCTTCTGACAAGTCACAACTAGTCGCTCCCCCGCCCTCGCCACTGTCCTAAATTCACCATCCCTGACATTTATATAGTGGTATTCGTCATAAACTGGAAATTAGGGTTTTGTTAAATAAATGAGCTACAGTTCTGTAAGTGGACCCAAAAAAAGTGAGAAATGTTCCAAGCCGGGTGCGATTCGCAGACTTTGCCTCCCCTCCGACAAGTCCCAGCTTGTCGCCCCCCCCCCCCCCACGTAGCGACACCACGTAGCGGCACGTAGAGACAGGTGACGCACGTCCTCGTCCCCGATTATCTCCCGGCCGTGTGTTTTGAATAAGGAGGCGACAAGGGGATAAAGACAATCCCCGACCCCGACCCCAGCCGAGAGTCGCGGCCGAGATTTCTTCTTTTCGATTTCTTTGCTTGCCGAAGCTTCAAAAGAACAGATAAAAATCTGAGCAATTGTTACAGATCTGTAAATAGATTTGAACATTAAATACATATTCTTGATAAGGGTTTTGATGACTAGTTGTTACAAAATGTTAAAAAAGCATGAATATTTTCTGTAGTGTTTATTTATTGTGAAAAGTTCACGATTAACTCAAGCGAACAATATTTGTCATCTTAGTGCAAAGTTAATGTCTTCATGTTTATGATTAATAAGTACTATCATTGGTTAACGGGTTTAAATTTCAAAACATAATTGAGAAACCCAAAGGAAAGTCAGTGTTTCAACTTTAGAATGTCGATGATCCAACCCCATAATGTTTGCGATCGATTGAATTACGTTTGGTTGTTGAATTTTACTTATTTCATACTACTGTAAGGATTAAAGAAATAAGTACATTAAATTCTGCTTTCAGTAGCATTGTAAATTTATCAAAAGGATTGAGGGCTCTTGATAAAATTCTACATGTTTTTGAGGTTTTTCTTTACATCATCCTGCGTTCCCTGATTTCTTTCACACCTCCTTACTTACATCTTTCACATGCTAAAACACTGCTCCTCTCTACAAAGAATCTATTTGCAGTTTTCCTCTTCTGTTACACGTTACACACCCCCGCGGCCACACGGCCACACGACCACACGGCCACATGGCCACTCGGCCACACGGCCACACGGCCACACGGCCACACGGCCACACGGCCACTCGGCCACACGGCCACACGGCCACTCGGCCACACGGCCACACGGCCACTCGGCCACACGGCCACACGGCCACACGGCCACTCGGCCACACGGCCACACGGCCACACGGCCACACGGCACACGGCCACACGGCCACACGGCCACACGGCCACACGGCCACACGGCCACACGGCACACGGCCACACGGCCACACGGCCACACGGCCACACGGCCACACGGCCACACGGCACACGGCCACACGGCCACACGGCCACACGGCCACACGGCCACACGGCACACGGCCACACGGCCACACGGCCACACGGCCACACGGCCACACGGCACACGGCCACACGGCCACACGGCCACACGGCCACACGGCCACACGGCCACACGGCCACACGGCCACACGGCCACACGGCACACGGCCACACGGCCACACGGCACACGGCCACACGGCACACGGCCACACGGCCACACGGCCACACGGCCACACGGCCACATGGCCACACGGCCACACGACCACACGGCCACATGGCCACTCGGCCACACGGCCACACGGCCACTCGGCCACACGGCCACACGGCCACTCGGCCACACGGCCACACGGCCACACGGCCACACGGCCACACGCCCGCGCATCTCCGTCAGATTGTCGATTGTCCGGTCCGCCGTGTTATTAGTGGTCGTATTCAATGTTAAATATGCGCCGAGCGTCCCTGCATACATTAGCCGCTCGGTCCTATGTCGGAATGCGGCGTCCCACCACGTCCCGTGTCTCTGTACAAGCCGTTCCTTTGAGAAAAACACGGAAAGTGGTATATTTTGTGGGACTTTCTGCCAGCTAAATATTATTTAGTGCAGGCTGGTGTGGTTGATGAGGCAAATGTCACGATTTTAAAATGTTACAGTTAGACTATTATAGGGAAGGGAGATGTGTGCATATTTTCTTGTAACTATCATGACCGCGACCGAACTTTGAGGCAGAATAAACTACTAAGGAACTTGCCTGATGCTCTTGCTGTCGAAATAATAATTTATTCTTAGTTTGGTACAGCAATTACGTAAAGTCATAGACAATCGTTTTCTTGTAACTATCATGACCACGACCCACCACGACAAAACTTTAAGGCAGAATAAACTACTAAGGAACTTGCCTGATGCTCTTGCTGTCGAAATAATTTATTCTTAGTTTGGTAAGGTACAGCAATTACGCAAAGTCATAGACAATCGTTTTCTTGTAACTATCATGACCACGACCCGCCACGTCCAAACTTTGAGGCACAATAAACTACTAAGGAACTTGCCTGATGCTCTTGCTGTCGAAATAATTTATTCTTAGTTTGGTACAGCAATTACGTAAAGTCATAGACAATCTTTTTATAGAAGAAACATAGTATAATATACTAGAAAGATTAATAACTCTTTATGATGTCAACATATACTTACACTTTTCAGATGTCTAGAATAAAAACAGAGAGTAACATTTTAACATGTTCTGCAAAATACAGAATTAGACAATCTTGAATGATATTAAAACAGGCCAAATATTTCGGTTAACCATTCGCTAAACAGGGCGTTAACACCCACAATAAACCTGGCAATGATTAAATAGGTATAGTAGGCCTACCTTCAGTTTATATTTCGTAATTCAACTATGTAAGCAAGGCACATGAGAGAATACATCAATGATCATTAAACAACACAACATTACCTAACAAGCCGCCGAGGAGCTGTAAGGTCTGTTTGGCTTAATTAATACAAATTCCTCTGAGGCGATGAATTATATACACTACACTCTGGCGTTAGAACAAATATACACCAACCGGTTGTTCAAGTATACAAGCAAAGTGAGACATCAGATCAGTTTATATGCCTCAGTTATGATTATAAGAGGATAAATCTGTAAATTAATTTTAAAATTTTTTGATTTATCCTGGCTTTTAATTATCTGGATTCTAGATAAAGAAATTTAACTTTCTCATGTATGATGTATAATTTACTATTGTCTGAAAAGTGTACGACCTGGAGTCAATTAATTATGAGTCTTGAAATTACTAAACAGCAGGTTCACTTAAATTATATGCAAGTAAACTGCTATTTCAGTACTTTTTATATTTCGATGCTCGCAATTTAGTGCGAAATATAACACATTTTGTATATCTCTGGAATGAAACAATATCGAACTGGACATTTGATAACGTTTTTTCTTGAGGTCACGATTTCTCTGTACACTTGATGGAAAAAACTTCAACCAAAAGTTGGGTTTTAAATAAATACTGTACCGCCAACCAACTGTCCTCAAAAACAAACTCCGTAGCCTATCAAAGCAGAATACTTTTCTTGTTATTACTTTTTTATTTCTTAAAAAACTTTAATTTTTTTTAAATATTATGAACCGTTCCACAACTGTTGAAAAAACTTCGGTCTTATGTTAAAATGTATGTTTACATTGAATTCTACGTGCATGACTTAAATGTCAAAATCTAACTGATGTATTAAAAAAACCCTGGATTCTTCTCCATTTATTTTGTTATAGACATTCTTGGTGTCAAAGAGTTAAAAACCACATCGGAACGTAGAGGGGTGGCACGGACGGAAGCGGCTGTTGACACGCAAGGACCGACATTCCTCGTGGCACTCCTCTGTTATCAGCGTTGACTCATGATAAGCTGCACTTGGCCGCCGCACCTGACAAACATTGTGGTATAAACAGCTGTTGGGGCCGGGGGGACGGGAGGGTGGAGAGGAAGATGGTGATGTAAACCCAGCTGGTGAGCCAAGAATGTCAAATATAAATAAAAAATCCTTTATTGGGAAACTATGACTCGTGCTTCAGTTATACTGAAGAAAAACCTCGTCAAAATTGTTGTTTTTACCATACAGTACTGTATGTAATTTTTGTGAGGGAGGGGCTACAAGTTATTAATAAGGTCTTTCGGTTTCAGGTTGCAGTGACATGCCCCGAAGACTTCTGAGACAGGGTCTGCTTGATTATTTTTTACAATGTATTTATATTCATTGTGATATTTCACAGTGGACATGTTTATGTATTACACAACCGTTGGCGATACGGAAATTCCTAACCAAAAACTTAAACCCCAGGCAATCGAGTACTTCCCTCTTGCTTTAACTGACAATATTTTTTACATTTTACTACTGCAGTAAACACAATTGTACCTTGTCCGAAAAGTCCTGACAAACCAAGTACATTACACGCGGTCTCATACGGATACCTTTTAACCGGACAAATTTTATAAATAAGTCGGTTTAACCGAACCGGACATGATCCGCAGGAAATGGACAGTATTGTATCGACGACTCTCGAGGGAAAGATTTGAGACCGGTAATGCTGAGTCTTGAATCCGAGTGTATACTGGCTTATACAAGATGCATTAGAGTTTGATCCTTCTATGTGATTAGAGTTACAATTTAACATGTTTTAGGGAACTTCTTTGTAACCGGAACACCGTGATCCGGATCTTGGTCCCACTTTATAGTATTTTTGTAAGCTATAAAGAAAGGCAGTAACCACCACACCAGCACGAAACGGCATGCTGTACAACAAAAACTGAACAGCCACACGAAACTTTTACCGAATCAAAAAGACATTCCCGACGAGTCGCGAGTCGGGCGACGTGGAACGTAACTTATGAATTTTTAACAGCCGGGCGAGTTCAAAGCAGAGGGCGCTTTCATGTCCGCCAGCGCCATGCGGGGACAAAGGCGGCGAATTCGCCAGAAATGAAATGAACTACAGAGATGCATAGGCTGTGAAAGGATTGGAAACTTCAATATCGAAATGTGTTTTGTGCCGAAAAAACCCTAGCCAGACGGAGGTGATGTGAAGTTTTAACTAATTCCAACCATCTAACATCTACCGGTATTTTTAATCATCAATCAGCTGAAATAAATATCACTAGTTATGTAGAATAAGTGGTCAGAACTACTTTGCGTATAGCAAGTCAAATCCGCTGTGCCTTGTACTCGTTGCTAACGCATGGAACCACACTTCAGTTCCACAACAGGTGAAGAAATGAATCTATCTTCAAGAAATTCCCTTTATCCTTAATTATATCTTTAATTAAATCTTAAGTATATCTTTTGGTTTTAAATTATTTGGTTTACACCTTACCCATTTTCGCGATTGTTTTGTCTAAGTGTTTCTACAGGTAAATTAATGGTGCTTCGGATTTTATTATATACATTGTGGACTCAAATGTCATGAATGTATAGACACAGACGAAAGACAGCGTCCAGAATTATTCTCCTCGGGTTCTAACTTGTCAACCAGAGACAACCAGATCATATAAAATAACCTATATAACGAACTTAAGCGGAATCGGATAATAAAACATCCGCAGGTGTGCGAAATGAAATAATGAGTTTATTCCAACCATCTCCTTATCGGTCCTTATCGACAACGTATATTCATATTTTCTTTCATAAATCAGGGTTCTGTGCTATAATTTTGATAGTTTTGATAGTTCTGTTTAGCTTTCGATTGTTTAATTTTTATTGTCTTTACTAAAAATTCCAAAGGCCGCAAATAAAACACCTCATCCCTCAAACAACAACCTCGCGTTCCCCGCAGGTGTGCGAAATCTCCTAACGACATTGTATATTCACATTTTCCTTGATAAATCGGTTTTTGTGCTATGATTTTGAAAGAGAAAGTTTTCTATTTTTTAATTCTTATTTTCTTTACTAAAAATCCCCAAAGCCCCAACTAAAATACCTCAACCCTCAACCAAAAATCTCGGTTCCTCGACCAATACCCAACAAAACATATACACATACATCATGGTCGTATGCCTCAGTGTCACCGTACGGTTAACGCCAATAATTCCATAGGAAATTCGCTCTAAGACGAGTGGATGGTTTTCATCTCCACCCCACACTCCTCGCAGACACAGGACCCCGGGCACTCACCGCCACTCGCCGGTGTCGCGTGGGTGTAGCGAACACCGACCGCCGCGCCGGCCGCAATAAAAACAAAACAATCGAATTTGAATAGAATGTTCGCCGTACAATATGTTAATGCGTGTGAACCAAGGCCGCCGATCCGACTTCATTAACCCGATAAATTGGTTTTCGCTAAGACTCCCCCTCCCCCTCCCCCTCCCCAATCCTCCAATCATTACGACCGCGGCCGGGTCGGCGGAGAGCTGGAGAGGCCATTATTGGGATCGGTTCTGCGAGATCGCTATCTAAAGGCTCTCCAAAGGTGAGGATTTATAGGATCACCTCGTTCGATCATATTCAGAGGTGAGATGGTTTTTAATTGTGGGATCGGAGTTTTCGCTTAACAAGTTCTAAGGTAGTTGCGTCAAGAGGGGTTTGAAGTTGATTAAGTTGGCTTTAACAAATTTATACTATTAATGTAAACTTGTTGAAGTATGTTAGTAAAAATAATTTTTAACAATATATAAAAACTATAAATCAATTCTAACTATGTATGATAAGGTAACAATATGTAAATAGCATCGTTTCTTTGAAATACCTATATTTGAACTGCTAACAAAAGCACAGATAGTCTTATATACAGTATTGCCTTGATGATTGAAAGATAATAAATAGGCCTACCATGACGAAAATGTTAACTGGATACCACTGGCGTTTGTATTTAGTTTTCTTTGCTACTTAACACAAACCAACATAGTTTTTTTAATATAAAACCTAGCCACTAGTGAAAGTAAACCTACCATAACCTTAATCAACCGTATCATTTCTTACGGAATACCCTTTGTAAACTTATGTTCCACCATACTATACTATACTCCACACAGAGAGAGACTGCAAGAGACTGTAGTCGTAGTCAGTCTGCGTGAGAACGTCAGCAGCTGCTGCCGTCTGCTGCCTCCTACGCAGCAGATCTGCCAGATAGCGCGACACTGCGACGGTGCGACTGTCTTATGTCGCGTGCGATAATAACGCAGACCGAGAGAGAGTAGGGATCAAAGATCTCATTAGGGCGAACCGCGTTGGGAAAAAGAATAAAGAACTAGAAAGAATCTAATTTTTATTGAAGGAGTGACAAAGTATTGACCAGTCAATGACAGTGCGTGACATATCCTTAGATAGAACATCCTAATTTCGTTACAAAAACAACAGGTTTTTAGTTAAATTGATTAAATCAAAATCACAATAATGTTAAATTTGGATACTTTAAAACTTGGTTTTTTTGGTGTTTACAATCATGTTGACAATTATGCAGAATGAATTAAAGTCTTCAAATTAATGTTCCTCCCATCTGTAAGATTGAATAATGCACATATGAATGTGTAATGATTATTGTTTTATTGAGCTTTACATTTTATACAGCCTATTATTTAAGACTGATAAAATTTAGTTTACATTATGTGCTCAAACAGCCGCCGTTGGCATTTGTATAAAGTTATGCACTCTCCATCAAATTCCCGAATACGTGTTGTGACGTATATCTTTAAATTTCTTGCATTAAATTTGTTATGATGTTTTGAGCTGCTGAATATCTTGTGAATTATTTTCGTAGAGTATACTACTTTACATGTCTGTGGCAAATTTCATTCAGATTGGACCACTTTTACGTGAGTAATCGTGCTTAACAACACACACATTAAAAACGCAACCCAAAACTTGATTTTATCGGTGAAGGATTATTTCCCCTCAAGATCCCCGGATTTGACCTCACTATATTATTTTATTTGGGGATACATAAAAAGGAAGGCATATGAAAACAATTCACAGGGTATTCAGCACCTCAAAACAAACATAACAAATTTTATGCAAGAAATTCAATGAAGCACCTTGCAACACGTGTTCGGGAATTTGATGGAGAGAGCACAACTTTATACAAATGCCAATGGCGGACTGTTTGAGCACATAATGTAAACTAAATGTGATTAAACTTAAGTAATAGGTTGTATAAAATGTAAAGGTCAATAAAACAATACTCATTTCATATTTATATGTGCGTTATTCACTCTTAAAAATGGGTTGCGTTTAAAAAAAAACACCCTGTATAAACACCCATGCTTCAATATGTTCCTCACTAGGTATATAATTTTTATCTTTGGTAAAATAGACATATCGATTTCTGTGGCTCTATGCAGAAGTAGAGAACTAAATTGTCTTTGAAAATACTTATTTTTCTCCTCTTTCAAAACCTCTATACACGCTTTCATTATTTCGATAGTATCGTACAAACTAATTGACAACATTATTGATTTCATTAGAAAAGACGCGGTACTGAGTTAACAGAGTATTTCACATGTAGGGATTGATAACATCAAAATACAATGAAGTGATAATTTTATAGTACGAATCAATTGATGTGGCCCAGCCGTCCAAAAGCTTAATGCTAATAATATGAGCCGAACCCGAATCTTATAGGCGGACTGGACCACGTTATTTGATCCGACTTATCTAAAATTTCGGCCATAGCAATTATTCTGTGTACTAAAAGTGGCACAAACGGAAACGATCTCCTCGTGAAGCCCACAACTGACCCACCGCGGCGCCCGGCAGATCGATCCGGCCTCACGCAACTCACGGCGCGTTGTACGACACAGGTACACGTGCACGTACACGTACACGTACACTGCAAGCCCGTGTCGTACACCGGGCTCGGGTGTCGTATCGTGTGACCACCCTCGACACCCTTCGATGGGCTGGGGTGAGGGCTGGGCCGTTGCAGCAGACCTGCATACTCAGCGAATTTCAAAAGCAAAACAACATATTTCAATCCAACATAGCGAGATTTGACATGTTTTGGAAAGCTCCATAAGAATAACATGGGGAATGAGTATGCAGGTTTGCTGCTACAGGTATATTAAAACTGGGTGGTTTAAACTCAATGTATAGTAGATCTGAACTAGAAGAAGCTATTTACCAAGTTTTATCAAGATATGTTAAAAATAACGGAGTTATAGAATTTTACTTATTTCCCATAAGGTTAACATCATTGAATATATAGCTAACGCAATTGCGTTAGCTATATATTCAATGTTAACATTGGGACAACGTACTGTGTTTACCTCCTTCAATATCTCGGTAACTAATGGACATAGAGCAGTGATTCAAAAAACTAAATTGTTTGTTTTTTTTGAGCTGAATTCAATGGTGCCAACAAAAATTCGTTAAATTTTATTTTTCTATGTAAAAAACTCAAAATACCCAAACCCCCTTTACACCCCCCCCCCCTTCCGTTGATCCGATCGGGCTGGTTCACTAACTCGTCCGAGTGATTACCACTTTACACGTCTGTACCAATTTTCATTAAGATTGGCCCATTTTTACGGCCGCTATCGTGCTAACAGATACATATATATATAAATTCGAACGAATAGTGTTTTTTGCTTCTGGTGGCCCCAAAACGGAAAGTTAGCATGGTCTGGGTCTTACCATGAGACCTACGGTATTAGCTTCTTCCCTATAGGGGAAATTCGCTAATACAATGATATTCATAAGTGTTAACTGATGGTTCTGTGGGTAATTTCATCTGTAACATTTACATCTATAAATACGATGTAAAATAACTACATTTTATATAACCTGTCATCACGTTTTTAACAATTACCACTTATATCAGGCCCATGTGCCCAAAAACGGAAAAGTTTTAAATTACTGAGAAGATGATAAATTGGTCAATTATTGATATTTAAGTGATACTACACTGAATTAGTACACTGCAAGGTATGTATTCATGTTTAAATTTTTGAAAAGAAATACAGTATGTTTGGAAACGTTCAAAAAATAAATAGATTGTTGTTCTTTCGTAGACTACAGGTATAATGTAAAAATGTAATAACTAAAGTAAGGTATTGGTATGTAACATTTTCCAATCAAATAGTGGTTTTTCATCCTTTTTGTTGTCTGGATCTTTACAAATCAACTGCCAAAAGCACTTTTCGTTAACAGTAACTTTTTAAATTATTACATTCCATTCTGCCTGGATCGTTATAATCTATAGTCTATGCATGGTGTTATCAAATCCCCAACCCTTGGAACCAAATCCTCAACCATGGAATGATGATACTCAAACAAGGCAAACCACGACGAACATCATTTTGCAGGGACGACGTTTTTGAGAAAACGTAGAGTATGCACTGGTAAAATGGAGAGCAAAAAGTTGAAGTGAGGATGGGAAACAGCGAGGGCGAAATGAGAGGGTCGTGGTAGTCCTGGGGGATCAAGGACCAATCTACTTGGCGTCGCATTAAACCGAGGAACAACGGAGCACGGACCGGCTGGGGAAACTGGAACATGGGTTTGTAAAATAAAGATTGTACACCAATTTTTAATAGATGTAGGGCCTAATTAATTTATGGCGAAATACTGGGGACAGAACAAAAACAAATGTACTCGAAATAATTTAATCCGATCAAACCGTTTCGTCCAGTACAAATAAAATTATATTACCAATAACTTAATGTACCGTTATATTATGTGTTTTGTTGATTTAATTTAGAAGGAATCGGACACACTATGTTATCACTTTCAGCAGTGAAACCACGGATAAAATCTGATGGGTTGAACGTTAAACATTCCCTGGCGTGTCCAAAGGAGAATCGATGCGGTGTAGTGAATCGTGAAGTAATTATTTCAGTAATTAATGAAGTCTAAGAAGTCCCTTCCAATTATCCCGCGTTAAAAGTGGCGAGACGAGGCGCTTACCCCCTTAGCCGCTTTGCACTTGTTACCTTGTTTGTTGGCTTGTCGCCAAACACCCCCCCCTTCCCCCTTCCACCACCCCCACCGTCTGAGCCGTCTGGCTCCACTAATCCTTTATAATTCCAGATGTTACTTAATCTCAAACTTTTGTTTTTAATGAAGAGGAAAAATTAAATTTTATGTCTAAATAATCTTGTTTTGAATGATTTTTTGCCTTTTGAAACTACACTGTGTTAAACTTTAAAAATTAAAATAAATATCAGAGTTTTAATGCTGTTTATTGTATCTTTTTTAAAGTGACTTAACTTAAGGACTGAAGGTGCTATTATAAGGATTTATGAAAAATTGCATAAAACTTGGAGCAGTTGATTACACTTAAAGATTGAATCAAATACATCATCGAATCGCTATTTTCTCGTAGCACAGAGGAAGGTTGCATACTTCCTTTGCTTATGCATGCCTATGCCATAACCTTATCCATTTGCTTATGTCATCATGGATACTGTACGTACTTCCAGTAAAAGGGCAATATTAAGACGATTCGTCACTGGTAACAATTTTATACTTTGGACCATGAAAACAGTAATAACCTTGAGTCTCCTTTGCAATCTTCATTTAAAAGAAATAAAAACGAAATTTAATTAAAAAATTATTTTAGTTACTATTTAGATTGTAGGCTAAATATTAATACTAATAATTGTTATAAATTTAATTTTTAAATCAACTTGTCCATAAACAAATGGGACATTATGCTGATTCATACAATTTCTCAATTTGACACTAAAATAAACGTTTTTTATCGACCAGTGAGAAGTGTGAGAGGCAAAAATAGTCTTGTGAATTTTGCGGGACAAAACACACAATGGCGTTCCGCTCATATTTATTTACACAACTCGGTGTTAAATAGCAAAGAAATTCTCTCTCTTTCTATTGAGAAGAACATTTTTAGCTAACTTAACTAAAGAATCGTATTTTTAAATAACATTCTGGTTATTTTTTATGAATGTTTATATGTTTGTATCAACATTCTGCTCAATGGGTTAAAATTTATTGTATAAATTGGCTTTATCACAATAAATCGTGAAGATGTTTAACAAAGCTGGACTACTTGATGCATCAGTAAAAGAGCAAAACTTAATATTTTCCATAGGATATATTACTGTTTAATATTGTATTGCAAAACAAAATTAAGTGCAGTAACGTAAAACTGGCTGCACTTCAAAACGCAACCAAGCCAAGCCTGACTCTCAATATAACATAAAAATTTGATTAAGAAACCCGAGAAAAGTTACGACTTTACTGGAAGGGGGGAGGGTGTTTAAATAACAAGTGCAAAGGTGGCTTTTGATTTATACTAATATCTGATGGGATTACCCCTCCCCCGGGATAGCCCGCCCTCCCCCACACGCTCCCTCTCCCTCGCACTTTATTACACCCGTGGCCCATAAAAGTTTACGAGCGTGGCATCGACCCGCCGTTGTCATGGCGACGCGTCAAACACGCTTAATTGGCGGCCAGACAGAGACAGAGCCAGAGACGGAGGTCTCAGGTGAAATAATTATGACGTCATCGTGTTGTGTGTGGTCTGAGGCCGAGCGTATCGTAAACACTGTCTCGAGCGAGTGGTAATGGAGGAAGTAATGAGTTTTTTTTGTGATTTTTTAAGTCACAAGTATATAATCTTGACAAATATTAAGGATACCAATCAAAGAGAGCTTGCAATTTCATGCCGTGATGCCCATTCAATAGGTGAAACTGCGGTTTCAGCGAATACGCTATTTATTGTCTACACATAAACGCTGCTGAATGTAACTGACGAAATCTTTTATTTCGATGGTCTGGTGACCAACCGACCAACCTGAGCAAAGCGATGAGCAATCAAAATACTTTTCCATGTTGCAAAAGTAGGTATGTACTTGCATTTTCGTACGTGCACCTTTGCAACAGAGAGGCTACCTCTTTGTATAGAATCAATGAACTACTACTACAAATTGACAATGTTTCACAATTAGATTCCTAATCAATTGAAAATAACACGGCGATCCAAAAGGGAATCTAAGAGATCCCAACATCTCCACAAAACAAATAAATATTAACATTTAAAAATCAGATATCAGATATCGTATTTAGTAAAAAATATATAATAAAATAAACCATGCCCATACCAGTCCTTTTTAAGCGTACCTCAGCGACCTTTCCTTTGCTATGGCATAACAACTGGAATTATGTTATTAGAAATTTTCACTACATTAGGCCTAATCAAAATATTATACGATAAATGAACTTTAATAAACCCCTAAAACTCTCAAAACTTCGATATTTCATAAATGGAGATGACCAACTTCAACAGAAATTAAACATCGACACCTAAATAAATAATGAGAAAGAACCCATACTCAGTTTTTTTCTCTCACGTTATTAAGAAACAATATATATATCAATTTATAAAACTTCCCAATCTACCCTCCCCCCATCACAATCCGAATTGCCCAGCGAGTCGCGAAAGACGCTGAGCCGAGAGCCGAGCTGCGCTGAGTGAGCGTTTACGTTCGACCATAAAACGAGGGGAGGTTTACGACGGGGATTGGATCTAAGCGATAACTTTGCCTCCCCCATTGACGAGCGTAGCGAATATACGCAGGGGGGGTGCAATCTGACTAGAACTGCGGGGGGGGGGTGCGATCTGACTGTAACTGCAACTGTCCAAGATGGCGGAGGTGAGTAATACAGAGGGGAAACGTGTTAATAAAAGGGAGTGGGAGAAAATGAGGTGGATGATAAACTGAGACGGAAGTTTTTAAACTGGAAATTTAAGAAAGTTTATTTGGTTTAACTTTAAAAAGCGCTTCGGTCGGAAAAGTTTACACATTTCTACTTACTTCTCTAGAAGTAAGTAGAAGATGCTGTAAGAATTACGTTTCCTTTTATATTACCCTACGTCTCTACTCAACCGATGATTCAAATTAGTTTGTGAAAGCAACTAATACATAAGGGACTGAAGCCCTCTTTTTAAGTACTGGGGACAGAGCGTAGCCTATTGATCAATAAAGTTTTTAGTGAGCCATAAAAAGGCTCAATGGATTTAATTAAATTGTTTTCAGAGGGTAAATTAATTAAAACTCCGAGCTGTTAAATTAACAACAATAGAACGTGATTGCTTTGTCGCATTGTGGCATTATTTTCTTGTAGTTACGATACATCAGCTAAGCTAACTGCATTATAGCAGGCCTAAATTAAAATACAGTAGTTTGTCTATTGCTAAGGTTACATAAATTATCGCGATTCGTTATAAAACGCGGTATTTTACGATAACGCTGACTAAGCGCTAAGAGTCTTAAAGTAAGATGACAGCAGGTAAAGTATAAACTTTAAAAAGATCATAAAGGCATATGGCTTTCAATTTCAATGTTTCGTCTTAAAAATAACTAAATGAATATAAGTTGAATATCTGATTAATATTTGACACCTTACAAGCAATCGATGATGGGAAAAACAAATGAAAAATTATGCAGTATTCACACAACACGCCGACAATAAGTCAACAGTTAAAGTTTTTATTACTATATTTTATTGCCCCCCTGTCAAAGTAAAAATCAATTAATACACGTTTTATAAGCTACATAGGACGTTTGCTAAATAACTTTCATTATTCTACTTCATGCTTTTAAAATTTGCAACCCGTCCTTCCGATACAACCAGCAAATCGCCAGATAATATTTCAATTTAAATCCATACAATAAGCAATATAATACACCGGCATCTAGCGGATCTCGGGGAAGTGGAGATGGGGGTTGTCTTTGTCGAGGGTTGACAATGTCAAACAAAGGATCATCCTCCGTTATACCGGATGAATGGGGAATGTCCGCCAATTAAACCCAATTAACTACGGACTTTGCAGCTCCGGGCCAATTAATTAATCTAATTAACTCTCGGCAATCCGAGTCCTTATTCTGGCACAACGCTTTTCACTGCCTTCCTCGTTCAATGGCGAGTGGTTTTCAACAGCGTATTTTCCATTCGTTTTTACCGATGAGCGTGATTTAGTAATAAATTTTATTTTGTTATTGTGAGAATATTTTGAGTTCTCTGATGTCTGACATGTTTTGCTTTTGAACGTGATGATAAACAGTTTGTTTTGAAAATGGTGTATACATAAAATCAATTGCTTGATTCTTCATGGTTTATTTCATACACCATGAATTTACACCATGTATATAGTCCTTTAAGATCAGTAGTATTTAAGGTAGACTAAGTTTTAAGTTATTTCTTTTTCATCACTCTGTATTCGAAAATTGCCCGTTACCGTACAGCTGAGATCTACGAAAACTCTCGATTTCCTTACGTCAAAACAAGTAATCATCAGCTGCTTTTTCGGTACCCAAACATTTCATTCCCGTACCCAAACAAACCATTTCCGTACCAAAACAAAATATTGCCGTACCCAAAAAAACGAATTCCTTAATTTGACATCAGTTCAACCAGATGGCTTTATAAACTAAAAAAGACAGTTCAGCCGTATTGTGTTTACTTATAGAAAAATGACTAAATTATAAAATGTTGGATCATTTTTTATAAGTTTGGTCACTTATTTGCATCGTGATGAAAAGTACTGTTCACAACTCGTCACAAAAGTACCATTTCGGGGCTCGATAGTGTTTTACTTGCTCGGCTTACGCCTCGCAAGTAAAACACTATCTTGCCCCGAAATGGGCTACTTTCGTGACTAGTAGTGAAATATACTATTATTAGCAGCCAACAGAACTGGTTAAAGTTGGCAAAGATTCTTTCCAAACAAAAGAAGTGAATTTTTTGTATTTTCTGTACGTATTTTGGCAAAAACGTTATTTCATTAATAACATTATTTCAATTACGAGTTAGAACTTTCCTAATTATAACAAATAAAGCATAAGCCCACTTGAAATTGCATATTTATAAGCTAGTAAAAAATACATTACCATATTAATTATCTTAACCTTGTATAAACCTAAACGAGACCAACAACAGTAAACTTACTCGGGGGTGTTTGATACAATAAAAATGTCCAAGGACTGAACCCCTGGTTAAAAAACGTCCTTACAAATAAGCCGAACGGCAAAGCGTGACAGCAAACGGCCCTTTGACATGGCATCGTGGCAGCACGGACCGTTATAGCAGTAGTTAGCCTCCAATGAATTATAGTGTGGGGTAGTCAGAAGGTACACTCATCATTTGCATAGGCACATTCAAATCGTAACGTATGTATTGACGGTTTAACATTCCGATGTTGAATCAAATACTTTTGAATAGTTGCAGCTAAAATTCAATTAACTCGAAACTTCTTATTTTCTAACATTTAAAAACACCTCATTCATCATTTAAAAGTATAACTGACGGTCTTTAACCTTCCAAAATATTACGCATAAACAACACAGTGGGCGGTTTATTGAAGATTTTTAAATTATTGAGTTTCCTGACTCCATAATCTTTGGATGCTTTTTATTTAAGCACAAATAGTCCCTTCACATGGAAAGGAATATTCGTTCCTTTCTCAGCGGATCAATACGGTACAAATTAATTCCAACTTTGACTCTGACTTCTGAATTTCTGAATTGAGTCCAAACCTTCAACTGTCTAAGTTCAGAATTCGAACTCTGACTACGGAGGTGTACGTCCAAAAACCTGATTCTGACGGAACAGCAGAACTTAGGTGACTCCTACTCTAACACAAGTGTTTAAACTCAATTATGCATGTTTTTGTCACTTGAAATCATTCACCCACCTTTGTTAATTTTATATATTATTTATTCTATTAGTTATTAATTGTTACATACTTTCTCTAGCATGTTGATTGATTGAATTTCTAAATGTGCACACTTTGTTTATTCCCAATGTTATGACCACACGGTTAATGTTAAGTTTACTATTAGTTTTTAATACATTTATGTCACTGTTATGGTATGAATACTGTAATTGTTATTGTTGTTGGTATAGTTGTAGTAACAGTTATTGTTTTCATCACTTCGTTCTTGTTGTATTGTCGCTGCACTAAGCTGTTTTTTTCATTCTTTGTCTTAATGTTTTTCAACAGTCTTTTAAGATATATGAAACATGTCATACTAAAATGGCGTATCCGTTGGAATAAATAAATAAACAGCCAATATACGATGATAACAGACGCCATGATAAATCTGTCACTCTCTCATTGGGCCTGATGATGATTACTGTCACGAATCAAAATCGATCGCCAATTTTCCACCTTTTATTTATATTTACCGTCATGTACGTAAAAACAGTGTAAGTGTAATTATATTCTTAAGTGCTGTAAGAAGTTTTATAATTACAACCCGTAAATTCATTCCATTCAATCGCCCTAACCAGCCTCTACTCTATTTGCAAATTACATTGTCAACTCGCACCTCGAACATTACAAATTACCTAAAAATAAATAGAAATGGAAGTCCCGTTCAAAATAAAACTCGCTTCTCTTACAGATTCCCAGCATCCATTTGACAACCTGTTCAATCCTCATGTTAAGACAATAAAACACAAAGTTTGAAAATCCTTCAAGACATGTTATCGTACAAAATCCCGACACAACGAGTAAAAACCCCAGAGGCGAAAATACACATGCACGGGAGGCTTTTGTGCCCGGGATTACTTGACACTAAGACGCGGGGAGGAAGGGTTGCGCGTGATTTTATGCCTCCCCGGGCTTCGACTTATTGAAAACGTGCCACTAGAAACAAGAGGCGGGGAGCGAGCGCGGAGTGTGAACAGGAGCACCACCTTCCACAATACTCGCTCCTCAGCCTCCGCACTTCCTCCGCCAGCCACTTGATTGTTTGGTTACAAATTGCGACCCTCCTTGAAGAAAAAGGGTCCTCAAAAAATAAAATTGAATAATTGTTTTATAGCTGAACTCGTAAATTAACTAATTTGTAGACCTATGGTGGTAAATATTTTTTAATGTTAAGTTTGTCTCATTGGCGTTTTCTGTCATGCGTTAACTTTGATATCCAGTATCCGTAGGAGTAATTTTAAGTATAGTTTTTGGTTTGATTGAATAATGAGCCTAGTTGGTAAAATTTACGGTTTAAAGAAAAAAATCGACACTTTTTCAGTGATCGTAGTATTATTGATCTTATTTGGGACGCTGACGCAGAGTTTGATGCGCTTTCCACCAAAATGAGAAGGTTTTTGTAACAGTGCCTGTCAAGAGTAAATTGTGTTGTTTTCTTCAAGCTTGAGATTACATAAAGGAGCATAAACCCGAACATTTTTATATAATACAAATCTAAATTTCCAAATCGAGAGGCTAAGATGATTGCTAAATTTCCAAAGTAGAATATAGAAGTACAAAAATAAACGCATCAAAGTGAATAGTCAATAAGTAACTGATTGGCGAGATTGTGGTTCGTATCCCACGTTAAACTGTAGGTCCCTTTTAGTTCCCATTGACTTTCTGTATAATTAACAGTCCTGACTAAGGAATATGACGGCCTTAGTCAGTAACAAAAACACAAATTCGGGCCACAATCACCCAACACTCATATTTCACTCAAATCAGACATAAAATACCCCTGAATGGTGGTCGGTGTCTTATATGGTGATGGTAACCGTTTGTAGAAATTCAAGTCAGCTATCTACACAAGAGGCAAGTGATATTTTCACCTCTCTTATTGACAATAATTTAGGTGATCGAATCTCGCAACTACAGGGCAGAAAGAGGCAACCGCTTCCTGAACAACCAACATCCGACTTAATTTCAAGCCTGATGATAAGTCATAAAATCGATCATCCATTTAGACAGATAGAACCTCCTGTTCGATTCTCAGGTTGAGAGTGATTTAAATAAAGAGCGACCGCGGGGTCGGGGCGTGGGCGCACGGGGCGCCTCCTGTCGAAGATTGATGGAACCACTCGCTACTCCATCTGATGTTGTTATTGAAACAACATCGGCCAGTCGGCGCTCGGCGAAGGCACGTGATGATGAATTGTCCTCGGCGGACCACCGGCAGATACGAATATGAACCAGTTTTACCATACGGCTGTCGAGATTATCGACATGAGAACTGGAGCTAATCGATTTTTCTTTGGTTTATTCCCACAGACGCCTGTGGAAACCGGCTTTTAACGTAGATTAAAGAAGTGTTATGAGTCTAAATGAGAACTGTTGGAAATGTGCATGTTCAAAGTCAGTTTGCAATGAGAGCGGTCCGTCGCGTCGGTCGGTTTTGCTTTGTGGGCGCAGGATTTATAAGAACAATGCATTTTTCTGGGAGATACTTCAACCAAAGTTTCTTTAGATGAAAAACAAGGAATTAAGAAACGATTAAGAAGACTTCGACTTCATCCTCCCCATTAATTAACATTGATAGGAACTCTTTTTCCTTCAATTGTCTATTAATTTTGGCTTGTTAGCTTCAACGATGAGGTGATCTCTTAAATTAACAATTTTAAGTTTATTTGAATCCACATAAGTCGTGACAGGGTGTTATGAATGCTATATATGCCAATAGTCATAAGGCTGAAAAAAATTAATCACCCCGGAAAAGTGCCACTATCTCTCAGTAGGGCATTACCCCACACTTCTTCACTCAGCATAGAATGATTTGCAACGCTCAATAACTGCAACGAATTTAGACTAAATCGATCAAATTATTTTTATTACGATGAACACTCATCCACTTTTAAACACAAATCAAATCAGGAAACTCTTCGTTAAAGTCCATCCAGCCAGAAACTCCATGAGTGTTTACCGGTAGATTAGGGGGATCTACATCGATCTACGCAGTAGGCCACAAAAGGTTTAACAACTGGAAGGAATCTCTCGGACGGGAATTGAACCAGTGGGCGAAATAATCTCCGGAGTAGCAATTCCAAGATGAATCGGACAAACGGCCGACGAGAGGAGGTGCCGGGACCTTTGTCCGGGTCCCATTAGCAAAGTGGAAGTGGAGGCATTCCATTCAGGACCTCGGCTACAGCTGTATTTGAACAGGGGTGCCGCTGCCGCTGCCTAGTGGGCCGCTTACTACAAAAACTGTCACCGACCCGAAGGGGCTGAATGAACCTAGGGGCGAGGATACCTGCTCCCCAAGGTTGCGGCCCGAGGTTTGTAAATAGTAGTTTCGAGAGCCAACTTGTCTACTGTGGGGACGACAATTAAAAAGTGTGTCGATAAATCTTGGTGAATATAAGTTTAAATGATTTGTTTACGTTTAAAAACTTTATATATTTTTATAGGGATAAAACCGTATTTATTGATATGAAATTCCATCCGTTGTTTTGTAATCACTTTTCTTTATGGGCGCAGTTAATTATTTAGTTATAAGGAATGATCATTAAAAAGAACCGATGGGGAATAATTAAAAATTAAACAGATATACGTACACATAAAGTGGGAAACATCAACCTAACTTACCAAAAAGATTTATTGCCATTTCTATTCAAGCTTTCTCCAAGTTGTCGCAATCATTTATTTGTATAATAAAAAAAGGACATTTTCTCAAATCGCAAAATTTTAATTCATTTGTCGCAATATTCTATCGTTCAAGCAATGATGTCCGTTTTAGCATATTGTGGTTTTGTATTGTAAATTTCTGCTTTGTACTGAACCTCTGATAAAACAAGTTTCTAATTGGAATCAACATTTTATTCCAAATAAAACGTTCTCTCGTTCTCTCACACACAAATGAAATAAATTGTCAACTTTAATTACTTGCAGGAGGTCCTCCTCACCTCGGAGTGTGAAGACTCTAGAGAAGATGAGGCCACGACAAATTATAGGGGAGGAAAGGTAAGAACTCGAGTGTTCATAGTTCTCGGTGTCACCGCCGGAGGGCGTCATTACAGGAGATATCGACCACTTCCGGCCCTGATTGGGCGAATTTCCTGTAATGATCGTCGCCGACATCGCCATCTCCACGAGCCATCGATGGCGTATGCATCGATAAGCAGCTCTACAGATCGCACTTCGCGACACCATCCTTTAATGATCCAACTTCTAGACCAAGACTTGAGAGTACTCCTTGATTCTGTGAATAACGATATTTCGGGTGTATCGAGGAAAATTTATCGAAGCGTTGACCCTGAAAAGGAAGTTCTGGGGAGACCATTACCGTGGTATAATGTTATGTGAATAGGTAGGAGCAGGACTAACGTGTTAAAATACAAAGAAATTAATGAAGTTCTAGTATGCATATTTTTCGATTTCAAGACCGATGAACCTTTACTTTAACTGACCACATTAATTAAGTCAATCACAGTGTCACATCGCTAACTGTTATCAATACGTGAGAATAAGTGACCGCTTGTTCAAGTATCTCTGCGAAAAGATTCCTCTGAAGTGTTAAAAACATATTAATTGATTGCAATCAAAGTAAGTTCCTCTCTTCTTCTTACATTCTACTGTAAGTTCCTTTCTTCTTCTTACATTCTACTGTAAGTTCCTCTCTTCTTCTTACATTCTACTGTAAGTTCCTCTCTTCTTCTTACATTCTACTAAGTCAACAATATAAAAAACAAAACATAAAATTAGATTAAATTATATTTTGACAACAATGTAAATTGCAGTTTATGTTTACACCTTATTGAAGATCCGCATTTCTAATTCTAACATGAAGACCTACTTTTTGACAGATCTATCCCAGTTAGAATAATCGATCGAATTCGATCAAGTCCTTTTTAGAAAAAGGGTTCGATCACTATTTCCATAGTAAGATGACATGCCAGTGTATGATTCAGGACATTGAAGCGTAAGAAAATAGTTGCCAAAACCGAAATTTGAAAATCTTGAAAACTATTTTTATTTTTAAAAAGCAACCAAGGCGTGGTAGTCACAAGTCACACTCAGCTCGAGGCCAGCGCTAAGTACACATTGTGTCGAGTGTCACCATTTGTCGAGGTGCTGCTCTCTTCTGCACGTTTTCGTATTGCAATAATTGGCGCTGGGCGACTTGTAATTGCGCCCGAACACTTACACTCGCCCCGCGGGTACAATGCAACCCGCTCCGCACCTCCACCTCCCTCTCGCCCGCGGCTACAATGCAACCCGCTCCGCACCTCCACCTCCCTCTCGCCCGCGGCTACAATGCAGCCCGCTCCGCACCTCCACCTCCCTCTCGCCCGCGGCTACAATGCAGCCCGCTCCGCACCTCCACCTCCCTCTCGCCCGCGGCTACAATGCAGCCCGCTCCGCACCTCCACCTCCCTCTCGCCCGCGGTTACAATGCAACCCGCTCCGCACCTCCACCTCCCTCTCGCCCGCGGCTACAATGCAACCCGCTCCGCACCTCCACCTCCCTCTCGCCCGCGGCTACAATGCAACCCGCTCCGCACCTCCACCTCCCTCTCGCCCGCGGCTACAATGCAACCCGCCCCGCACCTCCACCTCCCTCTCGCCCGCGGCTACAATGCAACCCGCTCCGCACCTCCACCTCCCTCTCGCCCGCGGCTACAATGCAACCCGCTCCGCACCTCCACCTCCCTCTCGCCCGCAGCTACAATGCAACCCGCTCCGCACCTCCACCTCCCTCTCGCCCGCGGCTACAATGCAGCCCGCTACGCACCTCCACCTCCCTCTCGCCCGCCGGGAGGACGAGGAGAAGGATTAAGTTAACAATAGCCTCTGGAATCGTGTCTGGCATCTCGAGTGGTTAGTGCCGAGACTTGCTCCCCTAAATTTGTGTGGGCAGTATCATTGACTTTGAATATAGTCAAAGGCAGAATATTATATCTATTACGTACAGAACTATGTCCAGGATATTTTGTCCCAGTCGTTAAAAAAGTTTTAAATTTGTAAATTTTAACTGAACAATTAGTTAGGATAAAGTAAATGTAGTCAATTATTTTTATAACACTTTTTTCTCGAGGTTTTTGCCTTCGGAGTTCGGAATTTAACTGGCCAAAAGTCAATCCCAAAACAAATCTATTACATGAAAATACAACTCTGCAACCAACAACAACAAAACAAATAACAAACTCAAAACAGGGTAATCTTGATAACAAGACCCTCATTGGGATTCTAAAAAAGTCAGGTCGTCAAGGGACTCTCTTTATTGAAATCAGTTTTATCAAGACATGTTAGTGTCATTACAATTTCAATGGAAAATTCATTTCTTATGAAGGTTTTTATGTTATCGACTCTCTTATAACGAAATCCTCCTAAGTTACAAGTTAAACACCAAGCAGTGTCAAATTACAATCCTCGTCAATCTCAAACTGAAAAAAACTAAAATAAATTAAAAAGGCTCCGGCTCTAATACACCGGCAATGGAATTGCGAAATCCTATTTATGAGAGAGATAGGGCTAAAGACGCCGATGGGAGGGGGGAGAGGGCGGAGAGAACGAGAGAGGCCGTCAGACGAGCCAAAGTGAAATACAAGCCCTCTGATCTAATGAACTGGAGCCCCATTAAACATGCAGCAGGCCGGTGGCAGGCGGCGACCCACGGACGCGGACGGCGAGTCTCGAGCAAGAAAACTACTATACAGTACCCGGCTACCCGGCTGGCTGTTCAACTGAAGTGTAGTGGGGAGGAAAGTATCGTTACTATGTAAAACAGCAACAATATACGTTGGTTAAACGAGGTGACCTTAAGAAAATTAAGGCTTCAATTTGTGTTGTCTTAATTATTTTTTAAACGACGATTCATTCCAATGTGGCCGGTCATTGATGCAATTTCATCTTGTCACTAATACTTTTTTGTGTTAACTGACAATACTGTAAAGGGCAACCTTATTATGTTGCCTTTACAGATGGACTTGCTTAACTAGATCGTTGATAAGAAAATTATTACATAAAAGTATCGTATTAGGGTTAATTGTCTCCCAAAAAAGCGTGAGTCGAGCCTCAGTTTAAACGTCCAACTATTTAATTCTTTTTTTGTGTTAACGACGACTGGGGTCTAATCCTTCGATCACCAAAAAAACACATGAATTTACTGAAATGAAACTACATTATTCTTCTTGATTGGCCCTCTCGTCAGGGGAACAGATTGCGTCAATCACACACTAAACTAAAACACTTACTATTTGTTAGTCTCTGTTTTAGCGAATTTCCCCCTATAGGGAAGTAGCTATTACCGTAGGCGGCACGGTAAGACTTAAGCGCGGGACCACCGTAACTTTTCATTTTGAGGTCCCTAGACCCCAAAAACACCGTTCGTTCAATTTCATATATATATATATATATATATATATATAGGGATATATATCAGTCCGTAGGCGCGATAACTTTTGAAAAAAATATCCGATCTCGATGAAATTTGGTACATACGTATGAAGCGACATTTACTACTTCGAGTTCGAAAACCAGCAGGGTAGGTTTGCTCTAAGAAGGTTTTTTTGGCGAAATAAAATTTATTTTCAAGATTTAACACCTTTTTATTAATTTTATTTGAATTTTATTGTTAAAATTGAACTCAGTTTAAAAAAACAAACAATTTAGCATTTTGAATTATTATTCTACGTCAATCCGTTGCTTAGAAATTGGATAGTATTGGATGTGCTAAACACAGTACATTGTCCAATATTATTTTTAGTTTTCCCTCCAAAAGTATATTCACCCTGATTTAAGATATTAAAAAAATACAACTCTGAACATATGATTAAATTTTCATGTGATGAATATTTTATTTGTGTTTATTTTGAATACTTAGGGTTCATTGATCAAGATTTTGCAGAAAATATATACTGTATAAAAAATACAAATTATTTTAAAATTAATAAGGAAAGTATCAGCATGAGAATGAGTAATATGAGTAAAGTATGAGCATAACATGAGGAAGTATGAAAGTATGAGGGGGGGGGGATGTCTTGGTCTAAACTGCCTGAAAATATAGCATAATATATGGTATGTTTACAATGATGAGGATTTGATAATATGTTTTATTGAAATTGGATGGAGATGTAGGTCTGTTGCAACAGGGATTTTTTAATTACTGTAAAACTGACCATATGATTAAATTTAATTTTTTCATGGCATTTCATGTTCATATTTCATCGTTGATACAAATAATTGTTCAACTTAAATGGTGTACTAATGCATTGAACATACTACGTAATTTTCTAGTACAGATAGTAGTCAATGTCTGTTTTACGGGAGAGGATTTTTACTCCGCACGATGACACAGCATCACTAAATTGCAAATAACAAGGTGCCAAGGGGGTGTGGGAAGGTAAAAATAGCTTTAGGGGCTTCCTGAAATGAGGCGTGTGCAGTACAAAGCCGGACATGACTGCCAACACCAATTATAAATGTTTATTTTAATAAAAAAACCATGTGCGGAGGAAAACTCCGCATGCGAACACTCTAGGGTTAAAATTAGTATTATTGAACGTCAATCTGACAATAAGTAAACGAGGCGAGGCTTATACTTCCAGTGCCCTTGAATAAAAAATTAGGAATCTCAAATACTATTATAGGCCTAAGTTATTTTACTTTATGAAAATCATTTAATGTAAATTTATTTTCTTTAATCCTAAGTAATGATAGGATTATAACTACCTCTGAAAGTTGAAGACACAAAAATTTCCTCTTTACACAAAGTCAAGTTTATAGGCTAAATCAAATTAAATAATATGTAGTTTACGCCATACCTTCAAGTGTCAAAGTTTTCTCAATGGACATCTACATTTTAAAATCAAAGCGAACAAGTTAAAATGTTTCGATGAATCATATTAGGTGTAGGCAGGGCCACACTAAAAGCAGGCCATGCAGCAGAATTCATTACATCAAACCAGTAGGTAGGCTGGCTGAGAATCTGGCTCAGGTCTCACAGCTGTGCAGCTGTCAGTTTCTTTCAAAAATAAACATGAAAATGTAAATAAACATAAACATAGGAAACATAAATAAACAAGGAATAATTTATGCTTGGTTCTACGTTAACATTTCAATAGAGGATTTCCATAATCAATGTATTTCAAATTGCAATTTAAGTTGTACTAGCCAGCCTATGATATAATCAGCGGTTAATTTCATAATCATATGAGATGAATATTAGTAAACAAATATACCCAACATAGGTAATAGAATTGCATTGCCCCATAAGGCCTGTACTGAAAGATGAAAGTGGAATTGAGTACCGTATAGTGATGTGGGTGTTAGTTCCCAGTATAATTATGTGACGTGTCACAGCGATTGCTGCAGCATGGCCTGTTTTTTAGAGTGACTTTGGTCTAGGTCACTATTCTTTACCTCTTTAACTCAAAAATTCATATAATTTGTTGATATACTATCTGTAAGATCTTAAATTAGCTCGAGTTACCTCTTTTTGGTGAATTTAATTAAGAATGTCCTTTATGACTCGAGCTATGTTTTTAATACATTAGATAGGCCTTCATTAGATACATTACTTGGAATAGCGTCCTACCCAGGAAGGTATTTTAAGCTAAGTATGAATGACAGATGAGTGAATGATGATCGTGGCGCGATCTTGTAGTCTTGTTACTTGCTAAGGTCGACTTGTTCCTTAGACAGGACTGTTAATTAATAGAACAACAGTCAATGGCAACTAAGGGACCTACATTTTAATGTGGGATACGAACCAAAATTTCCCCGGTTAACAATTTTTCGCAACACTACACTAGTAAGTAGCCGATTTCCGCTTCCGTTTCAGTGTGGGAAGTCGCCGTTTACAAAAGAGTACGGCAAATATCAGCTGTAGTGAGGTAACTACATACAGGGCACACCTCAGGGCACTCGTGACAGTAGCACGAGTGCGGTAAATGCTCAATGTTGCCAACTCAAGAAAAAAAATATTATATCACACAATTTACATACATTATACATAAACACAACATACACATTTTAACTATGACGACCATACTTAAACTAAACTAAACTTAACCAGTTTAGTTAATTGTAACTAAACTGGTTCCCAGGTTGTGACTACGTATCTACGTACAGTCAATAGGGATAAGTTAATAAATAGCAGTGTTATTTAATCAATTGTTGCCGTCTGTGTGACGATAAGATGTATTCCTAGAAAGGCCTACTCGGTCGCTGAACACCAGAGATAACGCTTTTTGTTATCTCCCCCGCACAGACAAATATAGTTTTGTTTGTATTTTCTCTCTACAGTTTAATTAATATTTTTTAAATCTTTTAACTTTCATAGAAGTGTTGTTTTTTACTTACCCTGTATTTTGTTGCTGGTAGTGTTGCGAAAACTATCGTACGCAACTCATCTGGGAAGGTGTTTACGTTGCTCGCATGAAATTCCCGCGCGACGCTTGCAGAGCGCGTGAACTATCATGCTCGCACGTAAACACCTACTTCCCGCACTAGTTGCGTAATATACTATTACGAACTTGTCTAACTATGAGTACGGTCCTATGAACATAGTAGTCATTAGTGCGGATGTTAATCCCCACTAAGGAACACCACGCCCACAATCTATTGCTCATAATAAAATTACATATCAAGGTCTCACTGAAAATACCTGGGTTATTGCCCATTCTATACTAGCTTGAATGACTAGGCTAGCAGATTTTTTAGTAATGACCAGACTAGTTCGAAGACACGGAAAAGTTTATGTATAAACTGTTTAGGTAGGCCCTACCAGACTCTACAGTAGTTGCTGATGCAAACATAGCTAGCTCAAGTGACGGGCCGTGCACGTCAAACTTACTTATAATTAATGTAGAAAAACGAAACCTAGGAGTTATCTGGTTTTACAGAAAACACATGACCTTGGTGTAAAGAAAAAGAAAGAAGTGAGCATGGTCAGCTGATATGACGTATTAGTTAGGCTCTCGAAATTAGCGGACCTAGAAGACAGTAGAACAGAGACCGTACAAATAATATTTTGATTCAGTTGTCGTAACTGGTTCATATTAGTCAAAAGTAATCGCTAGTTGCGTGAGCCCAACTAAGTCACACCAGCTGACTCTGCACACATCTTTCTTTTTTCTTTCCATTATTAAGAAAATGGTACGACGTAATGGTATTCAAACCTTTAATTGCGATCAAGCCATTTATTAACACTGCCAGGCCTATCGCAAGACATCGGGTTCCCACAACCCAAATCAAGTCTATTTGCAGATAAATGCGGTGAAAGTTTGTTGACATTTGATTGTACGTTGTTTATTACGCCTAATAATTTAAAATAAACAGTGTATGAAAGCTCCGGCAATAGAGTAAGCCAATGCTCAAAATATTGTAGCCTACCCGGCATAACACTTGATTTTCTACCAAGGAATGGTAGAGAAAATCCAATCATTAGAAACAAAACAGCTTATTTGTCATTACGAGAACACTTCAATTGTTCAAATATGAAATTATTTAACTTTAAACATTGTAGGCTAGAGACCTAGACCAGCAAATAATTATAACTTACTAGTGGCTTGTAGGGGCAAAAGCCCCTATAAATAAAATACAAATGCTTAATAAAATATATATTTAATGTTTCCTTCACACTCACAACTCGGTAACTGTTTGGCGGAATTAAATGTGTAAAGTGAAATGTTAATTATACTTTGACAATTAAATGTGTAAAGTGAAATGTTAATTATACTTTGACAATTAAATGTGTAAAGTGAAATGTTAATTATACTTTGACATTTGCTAGTGCGTATCAGAATTTTAAGAAAGGGCGTTAGCCTACTTCAGTAGTAAACGGCTAAATTTTTGAAACAATGGCGCTATGGATGTCGTTCTCAAAACAACTCAGTTCACATCGTTTACAATTATAAAAAATATGGACATGGTTTAAAACAATTCTTAAGGTTAACCACAGACTGTGAAACTTAATTTATTTGCCAAAGAAAGTCGTGACATTTAAGTTAACTCAAAAATGTAAACAAATGTCTATAGCCTCCACCTAGTTCAAAAGAATATTATATTGGACAGTTAAAGGGTACTTGTTATGGAATTCTCCGTTTGAGGCTACATTCTACACACTAAGCAAATAAATAAATAAATAAGGATTAAATCCGAAAATGGCCTCCCGTTAACGACTCCACACTCCACCTCTGGTACCCTGCGTTCAACACTTTTTTTATGGTTGCCCGTGAATAAATACTGCTTTGTCTTGGTAGATTCAAGATTGAATATACTTTTGATTGGCCAAATTTAAAGGTGAACCTTTTTGGTGGAATCAAATTTAAAGCTGATGTTACACTCAGCTGATCTACACTGTTAGACGTTTTTAGATTACAATGATTTTAAATGGCAGATATTTAACGTAATATCTTATTTCTTGATAAAATTAAAGACATTTTTGTATTTTTCCTCAGTCCCTGGCACCAAGACCTTCTATTTGAGCCCTTTCCCATTATCTTGCAAGTGCAAGGCCTGTGACTTGCCAAATGCCCATAATTTCGGCGCAAAAATTTCGCTTACATAATATATTTATATCGATCATTTGGCATTAAATCGGCATCGTTATAACGTAAAAGAAACACTTAACTCTTTATAATTTTATATTGTAAATATATACTCAAACGCGTAATTATAAAGTCTGAAATCTTAAAATTAAAATATTTATTTGTTATAGTAGGCCTACATTGAACATAGTTAGCTGCCTTTTGAAAAAAACCCCATAGTCAACATCTATCATATGGCTTTGAATCAAGCATCAGCACCACATGTTTGAATGTCAACAAAACAGACGTTTTTAGATCCCAATGCTTTTTAAATGGCAGATATTTTACGTTATTTCTCGTTTTCTGGTGAATTTCAAGCAATTTCAGTATTTTTCCCGCCATCTCGGAATAGAGACCTTTAATTTGAGCCCTCTCCCATCTTTCTACGACTTACCAGACGTTCACAATTTTGACGCAAAGAATCGCCTTACGAAATTAAATATATGATGATACAACTCTGTGGCACAGCTGTTTTAATTTCAAAAGATGTAAACAAATTAAACCCCATGTTGTTTTAATGGGAAAAGTTTTATTCTGTTGCGAATTTATGGTAAAAAAATAAGAAAAATGAATAGTTTTCCCTCAAAATTCACGTCAAGACCTTTAAAATAAGACCCCTCCCATCCTTCTACGGCCATCCAGTCACTCACAATTTCTTTACAAAAATTTGACTTACGGAATTATATATATAGATGCCCACAACATGAAACATGATGTTGGCTATGATATATATAGTTACAAAGATGCAAACCAACCTGCTAACCATTCTAACACACAAGATTATCAAAATATGATATTAAATAGGCTTAGTTTAAAAAATTCAATCTTTTTGCAGATAGTTTTGACTGTTTTAAGTTTACAGGTTAAGTCGAATGACAACATTGAGAGACAGCCAAGCTGTTAAACAGCATAGTGACAATAGACAAACTGAAATAAACCTCATATAAATTAAAAAAAATAAATTCCCTTCACTCAATGACAGCACAAAGTATTGATATTGAAGTTATTTATATTTCTTTCAAAATATTTTACCAGACAATCATTATACAATTCAAATGGTTTACTCTCTATTTAAACAATGTTTCACATTGGGTGCGTTCAGCCGCAGTCACCGGTGGCTAACCGGTTACCATAGTCACTAATAGGCAAATCCACCACATCTTGACAATCAACAATGTCCGGTTACTAACCGAATCCACCGTAAACACAACATCGGTGGATGCACAACAATGGTCGGTAGGTGGTAAGTCCACCGCTACCGTTCACTTAACATAGGTTATATATTACCCACCGGTGATTGCGGCTGATCGCGCCCATTAAGTCACGCTAAGGGATAGGAGCCTTGTACTATGTGACAACTGGTTAAAATGCATTAGCACAATATGATAAGCCTACATATGTTTGGGAACAATGCTGAAGTTTATAACTTGCTTAATAGTTTCCATGAAGGCATAATAATTAAATTTTGTTCTATGGCGATAGTATATTTGTTTTAATTGGCTGAACATGCAGTTCTGCTGCAACTAATAGGGATGTTTTATTTACAAAACTAACCATATGATTGAATTTAATTTGTTCATGAGATTATATTATTTGTTTTTCCGGTGTTTTGAATTCATTGATTACTTGTTTTCTTACATTTATATACTATAACAAGACTACATTTATTGAAAATTGGGGCTCAGGTGCTCATACTGCGCTTGTGTAGGGTAGATCTGCTCTGATTTCATTGAGCAATAGAGCCGTCTGCTCTTAATAAAAGATCTAATACTACTCAAGCCATTTGATAAGGACTTGAATTATATAGAATGCCACTCAGTTTCGAGTTCAACCACATACAGTGGCACTAGGATGTGTTGAACCAGAATATCACCTACTTAAGCAAGTAAACTGAAAGTACAGATTGTAGGGGTGGGAGGGGGTTGTTAATATATACATATATATAAATGGTTAAATTTTCATTTATAAAGTTAAAACAATAGTAATAATTATTTTGTTTTTATTCCCTTTGAATTGTTATTATAAATATATTGAGAGTTTGATATAACACCACATACCCCTAATAGTACGTCATGCATATGTGCGAACCAATAATTAGGATATAAAATTTTGAAAAAATTAAGCTTTTTCTATAAAAAAATTATATTTTTCTATATGAATAATTACAAAAGGATATTGATCAAGCGTAAAAATTTTTTAGCAAATATGGTACCCAATAGACCATTTTTGAGCAGAAAATGTGTTATTAAAATTAAATAATAATTCGATATTATACTTTATAGATGTCTGCCTACCATATATTAATTGGGTATTTGAATAGAGAAAGTGAAGAATTCATGAACCAAAAAAAAAAACTTTTTTAACATTAAATTTTATATGACGGAACAAAATATATCAAATAAAAAAATAACAATAATGTACACATTTTTATTATTAAAATATATTTAAATAAATATGTGCCCATATGAAAATGTTTTACAATGCTAAGTAATATCATTTATTTGACAAATGGAAATTCGCTGAGTACGCAGGTCTGCTGCGACGGTTGTATTATAAAACCTCATTCAAAGAAGCACACAACTAAAAAGGTACGCATGTTTTACAGAAAGTATAAATTTCCTTCATAACCACATATTCTCCAAGCAACACCGATAACTCTCAGGGACGCTCAGTCTACCCCTGTTCGGCTGTTCTTCCCGCGTTGATTTAACACAGTTACCGTATCATACAAGCCCCCGAATGGCCCGAATGTTTCCCGTGTTTCCCACAGAGTCAAAACACATTCTCCTAATCCCGCGCGGGAGGGTCGCGGCGTATTAGCGAAGATTAAAAACATTAATTCAGGGTCGACATTCGATCCGGCGGCTGAGGGGGCTAGTCTGCCGGCCAGCTGTCGCGCATTGTACAGCTGCCCCTTTTGTGCTTGTACGGGTTTGCAGCGACGGTGCGCCCGGCACGAGCCAGGCTAGTTCAACAATCACAAGGCGAATTTATTTTTTAACGTATAATTAGATTTATTCAGGAAGTTTAAAGTAGGTCCCGGGGGCAAATTGTGTAGCCCAACCCTACCCACTCCCCCCCTTACAGCTTGGATTTTGTATTGCTGAACTGACCTATCAGGATCTTGAGTAATGAACTATCACGACTGATGGGACGGTAGAACGAGATGCTGATGTACGAGTCGTTTGCCGCTGTCGCCATACTAAGTTCAGCAACATTACTTGTACTACCACTGTAGACTAGTATTAAGACATTTATTTGTTTGAAATAATATAAATAAGTACTGATTTAAAATGGTAAATCGCTGAGGAAGGAGAAGACTTCTACATTACTGAGAGAAATATGTAAAAACGTCGAACAATTTAAATACAACCGTCGCAGCAGACCTGCGTACTCAGCGAATTTCCATTTGTCAAATAAATGATATTACTTAGCATTGTAAAACATTTTCATATGGGCACATATTTATTTAAATATATTTTAATAATAAAAATGTGTACATTATTGTTATTTTTTTATTTGATATATTTTGTTCCGTCATATAAAATTTAATGTTAAAAAAGTTTTTTTTTTTTGGTTCATGAATTCTTCACTTTCTCTATTCAAATACCCAATTAATATATGGTAGGCAGACATCTATAAAGTATAATATCGAATTATTATTTAATTTTAATAACACATTTTCTGCTCAAATATGGTCTATTGGGTACCATATTTGCTAAAAAATTTTTACGCTTGATCAATATCCTTTTGTAATTATTCATATAGAAAAATATAATTTTTTTATAGAAAAAGCTTAATTTTTTCAAAATTTTATATCCTAATTATTGGTTCGCACATATGCATGACGTACTATTAGGGGTATGTGGTGTTATATCAAACTCTCAATATATTTATAATAACAATTCAAAGGGAATAAAAACAAAATAATTATTACTATTGTTTTAACTTTATAAATGAAAATTTAACCATTTATATATATGTATATATTAACAACCCCCTCCCACCCCTACAATCTGTACTTTCAGTTTACTTGCTTAAGTAGGTGATATTCTGGTTCAACACATCCTAGTGCCACTGTATGTGGTTGAACTCGAAACTGAGTGGCATTCTATATAATTCAAGTCCTTATCAAATGGCTTGAGTAGTATTAGATCTTTTATTAAGAGCAGACGGCTCTATTGCTCAATGAAATCAGAGCAGATCTACCCTACACAAGCGCAGTATGAGCACCTGAGCCCCAATTTTCAATAAATGTAGTCTTGTTATAGTATATAAATGTAAGAAAACAAGTAATCAATGAATTCAAAACACCGGAAAAACAAATAATATAATCTCATGAACAAATTAAATTCAATCATATGGTTAGTTTTGTAAATAAAACATCCCTATTAGTTGCAGCAGAACTGCATGTTCAGCCAATTAAAACAAATATACTATCGCCATAGAACAAAATTTAATTATTATGCCTTCATGGAAACTATTAAGCAAGTTATAAACTTCAGCATTGTTCCCAAACATATGTAGGCTTATCATATTGTGCTAATGCATTTTAACCAGTTGTCACATAGTACAAGGCTCCTATCCCTTAGCGTGACTTAATGGGCGCGATCAGCCGCAATCACCGGTGGGTAATATATAACCTATGTTAAGTGAACGGTAGCGGTGGACTTACCACCTACCGACCATTGTTGTGCATCCACCGATGTTGTGTTTACGGTGGATTCGGTTAGTAACCGGACATTGTTGATTGTCAAGATGTGGTGGATTTGCCTATTAGTGACTATGGTAACCGGTTAGCCACCGGTGACTGCGGCTGAACGCACCCAATGTGAAACATTGTTTAAATAGAGAGTAAACCATTTGAATTGTATAATGATTGTCTGGTAAAATATTTTGAAAGAAATATAAATAACTTCAATATCAATACTTTGTGCTGTCATTGAGTGAAGGGAATTTATTTTTTTTAATTTATATGAGGTTTATTTCAGTTTGTCTATTGTCACTATGCTGTTTAACAGCTTGGCTGTCTCTCAATGTTGTCATTCGACTTAACCTGTAAACTTAAAACAGTCAAAACTATCTGCAAAAAGATTGAATTTTTTAAACTAAGCCTATTTAATATCATATTTTGATAATCTTGTGTGTTAGAATGGTTAGCAGGTTGGTTTGCATCTTTGTAACTATATATATCATAGCCAACATCATGTTTCATGTTGTGGGCATCTATATATATAATTCCGTAAGTCAAATTTTTGTAAAGAAATTGTGAGTGACTGGATGGCCGTAGAAGGATGGGAGGGGTCTTATTTTAAAGGTCTTGACGTGAATTTTGAGGGAAAACTATTCATTTTTCTTATTTTTTTACCATAAATTCGCAACAGAATAAAACTTTTCCCATTAAAACAACATGGGGTTTAATTTGTTTACATCTTTTGAAATTAAAACAGCTGTGCCACAGAGTTGTATCATCATATATTTAATTTCGTAAGGCGATTCTTTGCGTCAAAATTGTGAACGTCTGGTAAGTCGTAGAAAGATGGGAGAGGGCTCAAATTAAAGGTCTCTATTCCGAGATGGCGGGAAAAATACTGAAATTGCTTGAAATTCACCAGAAAACGAGAAATAACGTAAAATATCTGCCATTTAAAAAGCATTGGGATCTAAAAACGTCTGTTTTGTTGACATTCAAACATGTGGTGCTGATGCTTGATTCAAAGCCATATGATAGATGTTGACTATGGGGTTTTTTTCAAAAGGCAGCTAACTATGTTCAATGTAGGCCTACTATAACAAATAAATATTTTAATTTTAAGATTTCAGACTTTATAATTACGCGTTTGAGTATATATTTACAATATAAAATTATAAAGAGTTAAGTGTTTCTTTTACGTTATAACGATGCCGATTTAATGCCAAATGATCGATATAAATATATTATGTAAGCGAAATTTTTGCGCCGAAATTATGGGCATTTGGCAAGTCACAGGCCTTGCACTTGCAAGATAATGGGAAAGGGCTCAAATAGAAGGTCTTGGTGCCAGGGACTGAGGAAAAATACAAAAATGTCTTTAATTTTATCAAGAAATAAGATATTACGTTAAATATCTGCCATTTAAAATCATTGTAATCTAAAAACGTCTAACAGTGTAGATCAGCTGAGTGTAACATCAGCTTTAAATTTGATTCCACCAAAAAGGTTCACCTTTAAATTTGGCCAATCAAAAGTATATTCAATCTTGAATCTACCAAGACAAAGCAGTATTTATTCACGGGCAACCATAAAAAAAGTGTTGAACGCAGGGTACCAGAGGTGGAGTGTGGAGTCGTTAACGGGAGGCCATTTTCGGATTTAATCCTTATTTATTTATTTATTTGCTTAGTGTGTAGAATGTAGCCTCAAACGGAGAATTCCATAACAAGTACCCTTTAACTGTCCAATATAATATTCTTTTGAACTAGGTGGAGGCTATAGACATTTGTTTACATTTTTGAGTTAACTTAAATGTCACGACTTTCTTTGGCAAATAAATTAAGTTTCACAGTCTGTGGTTAACCTTAAGAATTGTTTTAAACCATGTCCATATTTTTTATAATTGTAAACGATGTGAACTGAGTTGTTTTGAGAACGACATCCATAGCGCCATTGTTTCAAAAATTTAGCCGTTTACTACTGAAGTAGGCTAACGCCCTTTCTTAAAATTCTGATACGCACTAGCAAATGTCAAAGTATAATTAACATTTCACTTTACACATTTAATTGTCAAAGTATAATTAACATTTCACTTTACACATTTAATTGTCAAAGTATAATTAACATTTCACTTTACACATTTAATTCCGCCAAACAGTTACCGAGTTGTGAGTGTGAAGGAAACATTAAATATATATTTTATTAAGCATTTGTATTTTATTTATAGGGGCTTTTGCCCCTACAAGCCACTAGTAAGTTATAATTATTTGCTGGTCTAGGTCTCTAGCCTACAATGTTTAAAGTTAAATAATTTCATATTTGAACAATTGAAGTGTTCTCGTAATGACAAATAAGCTGTTTTGTTTCTAATGATTGGATTTTCTCTACCATTCCTTGGTAGAAAATCAAGTGTTATGCCGGGTAGGCTACAATATTTTGAGCATTGGCTTACTCTATTGCCGGAGCTTTCATACACTGTTTATTTTAAATTATTAGGCGTAATAAACAACGTACAATCAAATGTCAACAAACTTTCACCGCATTTATCTGCAAATAGACTTGATTTGGGTTGTGGGAACCCGATGTCTTGCGATAGGCCTGGCAGTGTTAATAAATGGCTTGATCGCAATTAAAGGTTTGAATACCATTACGTCGTACCATTTTCTTAATAATGGAAAGAAAAAAGAAAGATGTGTGCAGAGTCAGCTGGTGTGACTTAGTTGGGCTCACGCAACTAGCGATTACTTTTGACTAATATGAACCAGTTACGACAACTGAATCAAAATATTATTTGTACGGTCTCTGTTCTACTGTCTTCTAGGTCCGCTAATTTCGAGAGCCTAACTAATACGTCATATCAGCTGACCATGCTCACTTCTTTCTTTTTCTTTACACCAAGGTCATGTGTTTTCTGTAAAACCAGATAACTCCTAGGTTTCGTTTTTCTACATTAATTATAAGTAAGTTTGACGTGCACGGCCCGTCACTTGAGCTAGCTATGTTTGCATCAGCAACTACTGTAGAGTCTGGTAGGGCCTACCTAAACAGTTTATACATAAACTTTTCCGTGTCTTCGAACTAGTCTGGTCATTACTAAAAAATCTGCTAGCCTAGTCATTCAAGCTAGTATAGAATGGGCAATAACCCAGGTATTTTCAGTGAGACCTTGATATGTAATTTTATTATGAGCAATAGATTGTGGGCGTGGTGTTCCTTAGTGGGGATTAACATCCGCACTAATGACTACTATGTTCATAGGACCGTACTCATAGTTAGACAAGTTCGTAATAGTATATTACGCAACTAGTGCGGGAAGTAGGTGTTTACGTGCGAGCATGATAGTTCACGCGCTCTGCAAGCGTCGCGCGGGAATTTCATGCGAGCAACGTAAACACCTTCCCAGATGAGTTGCGTACGATAGTTTTCGCAACACTACCAGCAACAAAATACAGGGTAAGTAAAAAACAACACTTCTATGAAAGTTAAAAGATTTAAAAAATATTAATTAAACTGTAGAGAGAAAATACAAACAAAACTATATTTGTCTGTGCGGGGGAGATAACAAAAAGCGTTATCTCTGGTGTTCAGCGACCGAGTAGGCCTTTCTAGGAATACATCTTATCGTCACACAGACGGCAACAATTGATTAAATAACACTGCTATTTATTAACTTATCCCTATTGACTGTACGTAGATACGTAGTCACAACCTGGGAACCAGTTTAGTTACAATTAACTAAACTGGTTAAGTTTAGTTTAGTTTAAGTATGGTCGTCATAGTTAAAATGTGTATGTTGTGTTTATGTATAATGTATGTAAATTGTGTGATATAATATTTTTTTTCTTGAGTTGGCAACATTGAGCATTTACCGCACTCGTGCTACTGTCACGAGTGCCCTGAGGTGTGCCCTGTATGTAGTTACCTCACTACAGCTGATATTTGCCGTACTCTTTTGTAAACGGCGACTTCCCACACTGAAACGGAAGCGGAAATCGGCTACTTACTAGTGTAGTGTTGCGAAAAATTGTTAACCGGGGAAATTTTGGTTCGTATCCCACATTAAAATGTAGGTCCCTTAGTTGCCATTGACTGTTGTTCTATTAATTAACAGTCCTGTCTAAGGAACAAGTCGACCTTAGCAAGTAACAAGACTACAAGATCGCGCCACGATCATCATTCACTCATCTGTCATTCATACTTAGCTTAAAATACCTTCCTGGGTAGGACGCTATTCCAAGTAATGTATCTAATGAAGGCCTATCTAATGTATTAAAAACATAGCTCGAGTCATAAAGGACATTCTTAATTAAATTCACCAAAAAGAGGTAACTCGAGCTAATTTAAGATCTTACAGATAGTATATCAACAAATTATATGAATTTTTGAGTTAAAGAGGTAAAGAATAGTGACCTAGACCAAAGTCACTCTAAAAAACAGGCCATGCTGCAGCAATCGCTGTGACACGTCACATAATTATACTGGGAACTAACACCCACATCACTATACGGTACTCAATTCCACTTTCATCTTTCAGTACAGGCCTTATGGGGCAATGCAATTCTATTACCTATGTTGGGTATATTTGTTTACTAATATTCATCTCATATGATTATGAAATTAACCGCTGATTATATCATAGGCTGGCTAGTACAACTTAAATTGCAATTTGAAATACATTGATTATGGAAATCCTCTATTGAAATGTTAACGTAGAACCAAGCATAAATTATTCCTTGTTTATTTATGTTTCCTATGTTTATGTTTATTTACATTTTCATGTTTATTTTTGAAAGAAACTGACAGCTGCACAGCTGTGAGACCTGAGCCAGATTCTCAGCCAGCCTACCTACTGGTTTGATGTAATGAATTCTGCTGCATGGCCTGCTTTTAGTGTGGCCCTGCCTACACCTAATATGATTCATCGAAACATTTTAACTTGTTCGCTTTGATTTTAAAATGTAGATGTCCATTGAGAAAACTTTGACACTTGAAGGTATGGCGTAAACTACATATTATTTAATTTGATTTAGCCTATAAACTTGACTTTGTGTAAAGAGGAAATTTTTGTGTCTTCAACTTTCAGAGGTAGTTATAATCCTATCATTACTTAGGATTAAAGAAAATAAATTTACATTAAATGATTTTCATAAAGTAAAATAACTTAGGCCTATAATAGTATTTGAGATTCCTAATTTTTTATTCAAGGGCACTGGAAGTATAAGCCTCGCCTCGTTTACTTATTGTCAGATTGACGTTCAATAATACTAATTTTAACCCTAGAGTGTTCGCATGCGGAGTTTTCCTCCGCACATGGTTTTTTTATTAAAATAAACATTTATAATTGGTGTTGGCAGTCATGTCCGGCTTTGTACTGCACACGCCTCATTTCAGGAAGCCCCTAAAGCTATTTTTACCTTCCCACACCCCCTTGGCACCTTGTTATTTGCAATTTAGTGATGCTGTGTCATCGTGCGGAGTAAAAATCCTCTCCCGTAAAACAGACATTGACTACTATCTGTACTAGAAAATTACGTAGTATGTTCAATGCATTAGTACACCATTTAAGTTGAACAATTATTTGTATCAACGATGAAATATGAACATGAAATGCCATGAAAAAATTAAATTTAATCATATGGTCAGTTTTACAGTAATTAAAAAATCCCTGTTGCAACAGACCTACATCTCCATCCAATTTCAATAAAACATATTATCAAATCCTCATCATTGTAAACATACCATATATTATGCTATATTTTCAGGCAGTTTAGACCAAGACATCCCCCCCCCCTCATACTTTCATACTTCCTCATGTTATGCTCATACTTTACTCATATTACTCATTCTCATGCTGATACTTTCCTTATTAATTTTAAAATAATTTGTATTTTTTATACAGTATATATTTTCTGCAAAATCTTGATCAATGAACCCTAAGTATTCAAAATAAACACAAATAAAATATTCATCACATGAAAATTTAATCATATGTTCAGAGTTGTATTTTTTTAATATCTTAAATCAGGGTGAATATACTTTTGGAGGGAAAACTAAAAATAATATTGGACAATGTACTGTGTTTAGCACATCCAATACTATCCAATTTCTAAGCAACGGATTGACGTAGAATAATAATTCAAAATGCTAAATTGTTTGTTTTTTTAAACTGAGTTCAATTTTAACAATAAAATTCAAATAAAATTAATAAAAAGGTGTTAAATCTTGAAAATAAATTTTATTTCGCCAAAAAAACCTTCTTAGAGCAAACCTACCCTGCTGGTTTTCGAACTCGAAGTAGTAAATGTCGCTTCATACGTATGTACCAAATTTCATCGAGATCGGATATTTTTTTCAAAAGTTATCGCGCCTACGGACTGATATATATCCCTATATATATATATATATATATATATATGAAATTGAACGAACGGTGTTTTTGGGGTCTAGGGACCTCAAAATGAAAAGTTACGGTGGTCCCGCGCTTAAGTCTTACCGTGCCGCCTACGGTAATAGCTACTTCCCTATAGGGGGAAATTCGCTAAAATAGTAAGATAGAGTTTACAACTAATTAACGCTTTTAAATAGTTATTATTTTGTATGAAGTAACTACAGTACTTATATTTTCACCAATAACTCATATGCGTGGAACGACGTCAATGTTAATGTTCTCAAAACCTGCCATTTGTACACAGTCCACGGAGAGCAACACTAGGAGGGAGATAAAGAATGTACAGTATAAACCAATTTGATATTTGAATATATTTCTTTGATAAAAAGAAAAACACGCGAACATCCATTACATGAAAATAATCCAAAATAAACCAAAATTTCACAAAAGGACCGAGTGACGAAGTAAAGCCTGAATCGAAAACAAACCAGAGACGAGTTTATGAACGGGACGGAATTACCTTTTGGCGAAATCGTTTGATCTGTCGCTGGCTCTCAGAGCCAATTACTCGTGGCGAACGGATCTCTCAAACTCAAACGGTTCTTTCATCGCTAACCGACTGCTGGTGCTCGAAGTTCCGATCCACTCGGTTTGCATACGTAAACTGTAGAAGTTCACCTTCTTCATTTTTCTATTAGAAATAATCTGCAGAACACTTTTCCACTTCTAGTAGATGACTCGGAAATTATTTCAACAAGCTCTGTAAACTTTCTAGGCCTCAAAGCTGGATGCCCAACTCAAATTTGATGATCATATCGGTAAAGTGTCTGGTAAACTTAGTTCTTGTTTGTTCGCTCTCAGGAGGCTCTCACAGTCTGCTACATCCGATGTCCTGTTGAATCTCTATTTTGAAATTTAAACATCATGATGCCTCCAGAATCGTTTTTGACCAAATATAACAGGTTACTCACCAAATGCCGTCAACGATTCTTGTAATCCAAATTTTGGTTACTCGAGTTTCAACCTATTCATAGGTCATTTTCAAACCATATATCTCCATCACGAATATTGTCAAAACACTAAAAACAGTCCACAAACATTAACTTCACAAATAAACACATTTAAAAACATTTTTTTTAAAACTTGTTAAAAACCTCAGAGACGCAAGAGTTACCGGCCGGCCGTACATTACCGAACTGTCCGAACTGGTCTGGAACTACATACAGCCTGTGTTATCAGCTGTTTTGTCATTGGTCTTCCTCTCCAAGTCCGCCACCACTACCATTACAAGTGATTTCCTTATTATTTGAAAGAAAAATAACGCTATTGAAAAGGACATTAGAACCATAATTAAGTTTGTCATTTAATGTTTTGTCTGGACTGAATTTTTGAGCCTTATATAAATTTCGAGTTCTTCAAGGGAATTTAAATACGGTCCTTTCTTACATTTATGTAGAAATTTCAAATTCTGATTAAAACCATGTATACTGTGGTTGTTTTCGACCAAGTGCTCTGCAAAGGTGGATTTTTGCCGTTTCATCTGAGGTTTAGGTATATGTGGATCAGAGCACTGTAATTTATAAACCCCGGTCAGTGAGTTAGTTGGGGTATTGTTGGTTTTCTCTATTTTGGTTGTTTTTACCATCACCTTAGGTATGCTGTTCCTATTTGGGGTCACGAGAATTCAAAAACAAAGGCAGTTTTTCGCCTTCAGAAAAAATCTATTAGGATCATCTATGACATTAAAAGACGAGACTCGTGTAAAACAGCTTTCCATCAGAACAAAATTCTTACATTTCCTAGCATCTATATATTTGAAAACCTAATTTTTTCAAAAAGAATTCCTCCATCATTTACTGGAACAGAGCCCCATCTGGATATTATTCACTCCGCCCACGTTTGGAAGTCCCGGTCTTGAACACAATACAGCCTTCTTTGAACGTAGCACCACATACAACTGTATCAAACTTTTCAACGCGTTGCCGGCAAATCTCAAAATTGAAATGCCCTTCAAAATTTAAAAAAGATCTTAAGAATTTCCTTGTCGACAGAACATTTTACAGCGTTCATGATTTTATTACCAACAAGTAGGAAGTAGTTTATTATGTTTGTAATCATTGTACATATTCTGTTTTTTTTGTACATATTGGTCCTTTTGTTTTTATTTGTAGTTTTAGTTATTCAATGTAAATTGTTTTGACGCTTGCCAATGCATTTTGTATGTTTTCATGGCAATTAAGTGTATTTGATTTGATTTGAAACTACGACATGATTATGCATCTTATTACATAGAGGAATTCCAAATCCATTAAACGCAGCGAGGAGACCCGCCCGCTATTGTATGGAGATTGATGATACACGGTCAGAACACGGGGTTTAATCATAATACGGAGGGTCACTTGGAATTGGCTGGTTGCTCGTTATCGGGAGGTTACGCCCCAAAACTCACGGTGGAGGTTGATTTGATGGGCGAGCATCCATCATATAAATTAATACGTCAAAAGTTTTCTATAATTCCTCATCCCTCGTCCTCCTATATTCCTCTATTCCTGATCTATCTTCTCTATCTGAAAACGAAATTCTGATCATCGTCCAGACAAACTGTTTCTCCTAGCACGGAACTTTGCTTGTAAGTTGTTAACTCTTCTTACAGGATAGTGTAGGCACCCACTAGGGATTTTCATAATTCTCAAAAGGCTCTCGTTCCAACGGGGGTCAAAGTTATTTTGTTTTTTGGGTTTTGGGGAGTTCTTTGTTTTAATGGTTTGATTTTCTACTGAATGTAAATCAACAGTTATTATTTAGGCTAATGTATCGAAGCTGTTAACACTTAGTAAAGCAGGTTACCATAAGCTTTTCAGCTAACTGTTATCAAACAGTTTGATCATGAGTGTGTTTTGAGTGTGCCTTTGTATTTTCAATCAATGATAACACTAATCTACTTTACTGAATTGATGTTTTAAAATAAAATAGTTGAACATCCTTGGATTATAGATTTCTGGAATCCTTACAAATGCTCTTGCCCAAGAAGACCTTACAAAGTCATCGGCTATAGTTACCTTCGGCAGCTTGAGGTGAGAACAGAATATACATAGCTTTATGCCAAAACCGTTTTACCACTTTACAAAAAAGTAATCTAGTTCAACAAAGGACAACAGCCCGCCCGGCGCGGTGCATCTTTGTCATTTCGCTTTTTATCGCCGTAATATCCTAAGTTTTTCATAACCGGAGCGCTGGACGAGCGGCCATTTTGGAGGCGACTTCCGGAGTTTGATGTTCACCTTGTTCGCCGGCCACGTGGTACGTAATGACTTCCGAACATCGACACCGGTCTCGGTCTGGTCTAACGACGTCTGGCCGCTGGCGCTGCTCTGTAGTCCGCAGCTGGGCTAATAATACGCGGCGCGACAAGGCGTATTATTAGCTTATGTAAAAACTGTCATCCGACAATTTTTACATAGGCCTATATTATTTTTTAATCATCAACTAGTAGTTAGTATTTCTAATTGACCTGTGAATACGTGAACTAACTAATAGGGAAATCTAAAGATCTAAACAAAGACAGAACGTAAGAATCTTCAGTCTCAAATAGTAAATTACCTCTACAAGTCGAAATAAACTAAGAATTACCTCTTAAACTCGAATTACTCCTAACAAAAATTACAGTATACGTAACTCGAAATAAAATCCTATTCCCGTGGCATTTCGAGTTAAAGACAGCCGACTGAAGATTTCACATATCACTGTGAACTCCGTAAAATTTTCTTCACAAGGAAGGTGTAAGACGTTTCATGCTCAATATGGTGAAGCTTTTAAAAACGAAGGAAGAATGCAAAAAAAATTATTAATTTGGAGAAAAACTTCTAACATTTAACATTTTAACAATCAAAATCAGTACGGTAAAAATGCGGCTGGGCTCACAAAATTGTTTTTTTAAGCGAGCCTTTAAAGACAATTCATTAGATACATTAGTTGAAATGGCGACCTACCCAATACAATACCCAGGTAGGTATTTTAAGCCAAGTATGAATGACAGAGGAGTGAAGGATAATTGTGGCGCGATCTTATTTTTAATCTTATCAAGTAAATAAACTAAAAAAATCTGACAGTATGAGAACGTTTAAAAAATTCTTGATAAAGGATACCCCCAAAGTAATCCAAGTCAGTTTGTAGAGCGCCCAAGACATAGAGCAAGTTTGCCAGGGGCACGTGCGCGGCAGTTCGCTCGCTCGGAATTGCAGGCACGTCGGCAGCGTCTCAACACCACGAATCAATCCAATCCTGTCCAACGGGAGTCTAGCAGACAAATCTCGCTTTCAACGAGCACCGGCGGCGGCAACTGCTCCACTACCCACGTCACGTCTCCAACTAGAGAGGGGGAATAAGTGTGGAACATCTCCACGGTTTATGGATTTGGGCCTTTTGTTTTCTATAATACTTCAATACGATTATTTAAAACTGTATATAATCTTTCAGGGAATTTGTGTTTAGTATGGAGGTAAATTAGTTAATTAGAAAAAAAACTAAATGCATAATTTTAAATTGTGGTTACTCTTAAATAAATCGTAAAAAAATGATAAAAAATAAGTAAGATGCAATCCATTAAAGGTTTTTCTTTTATATGGCGCAACAGCAAAGCTAATTGGCTTCACGTTCGAATCTTCAAGAAACATGCGGTACTTTTGACGATCCTGGTCAAGATTATCTTTAATGTTAATAATCCCACTAATGTAACATAACATTTCAAATGCACGAAATACCCAGATGTTGTGCACTTAACACCTCGAGGAGCCAGACACAGAATCGTATAATTGATTAAAGACTCACAGTTCAAACCATCTAACTAGTTAAAAATACCCCCGTTGCAGCAGACCTGCATACTCAGCGAATTTCAAATGCAAAACAACATATTTCAATCCAAAATAGCGAGATTTTACATGTTCTTGAAAGCTACATAAGAATAACATGTGGAATGAGTATGCAGGTTTGCTGCTACGGGTATATTAAAACTGGGTGGTTTTAATTCAATATTTAGTAGATCTGAACTAGAAGAAGCCATTTACCAAGTTTTATCAAGGTATGTTGAGAAATAAGCGAGATATAGAATTTTTCTTATTCCCCATAAGGTTAACATTAGGACAATGTACTGTTTTTACCACTTTCAATATCTCGGTAACCAATGGACATAGAGCAGTGATTCAAAATACTAAATTGTTTGTTTTTTTAACTGAATTCAATGGTGCCAACAAAAATTCGATTATTTTTATTTTTCTATGTAAAAAACTCAAAAAAACCCATTTTTGGAGGGTTTTACCCCCTTTACCCCCCTTCCGGTAGTCCGATCGGGCTGGTTTTCGAACTCGTCCGAATAATTACTACTTTACATGGCTGTGCCAAATTTCATTCAGATTGTACCATTTTTACGGCCGCTATCGCGGTTAAGGTTTTTTTGCTTCTGGGGGCCCCAAAACGAAAAGTTATCATGGTCTCGGGCTTAGGTCTTACCATGAGTACTACAATAACAGCTTCTTCCCTATAGGAGAAATTCGCTAAAAACTGATTGATGGCCAAATGTTCGTGGTTGTGTGAGGTCGGTCCGCAACATGAGCGTGTTTATCCTCGATCTGCGGCAGGTGCCGGCTACTACGGCAGCATCCTCGTACCCCAGGAATGCGGTCCGTCCCCTCTCCGCCTACCTCACTCGCCGCCCGCCGCCACAATCCCACTCTATTTATTATGTAAATCAGCCCCATGCCGATCTCATAATTCTCTCTCAGGTAATGAACTTATTATTCACGGCCGTACGTCACACGGACATAATCGACCGCGCGTTATTCTTCTTCTTGGGAACTCCCGAGTGTGGTGGGGGCTGGGAAGTTACTTGGTGCGATTCTTCAAAGGGTTGGTGGAAAGCAGGTTTGCTGCCACGGAAATGTAAAAATAGATTATTTGAAGCCATAAACCAGTAGATCTCAACTAAGAGAAGCCACATACAAGGTTGTATTAATATAAGTTAGGAAATTAGCGAGATATAGAAATTTACTTATTCTCATAAGGACAATATAGGGACAACGCACTCAGTTTACTATTTTCAATCTTGGTAACCAGAAGACATAAATCGGTGATTCAAAAATCGGTGTTTTTTCAAGCTGAATCCAATGATGCCAACTAAAACCTGGTTATTTTAAATCTTCAAGGTGAAAATTCCAAGAAAAACATATTTGGCCACCATTTTTTAAGATAGCGGCTTTATTAACTGTTGTACAACAATATGTTAAATACAAAAGTTATAGATATTTTCAAACCAAACAACTTTTGTACTTAGTTTGCTAATGTAAATTCAATACTAAAAAGTCCCTGTCAAAAAACTATTATTAGCGGCCATTTTTCCAAGATGGCGCCTATATTTGTGAGTTTACAATAACAAAGTAAATATAACAGTTGTAGATCATCAAAATCTCAACAACTTCTCCTCAAAACCATTTTAGTAAGATTAATAATTAAGCTGCACCAGCAAAAATATACTTTTTAGCAGCCATTTTCCAATATGGCGGCTTTATCAATTGTTGCACAATATGTTAAATATAAAAATAATAGGCCTTTTCAAACCAAGCAAATTTTGTATAAGAAGTTGTTTTCTAAACCTAATAGTAATCATGATATAGCTCAAAAACTATATTTTGGCCGCCATTTTCCAAGATGGCGGCTTGAGCACAAGTTTTATTTTCGAAAAAGTGATGGGGTTTCAAAGGTAATATATCAAGGAACATATGGTAAAAAGTCTCACTTGGTTACCCGATTTAATGAAAAATATTTAAAATGACTGGTCTATTAAGTAATAAACTTAAATTTTAAAATCACGTCCATGTAGCAATTCCATACAAACATTTTTATATATTGAAATGCTTGATATTTTTAGCTAGGATATTTCCTTGCATTTCCGCCTGGAGTATTACGGTCAAAAGGCTAGTTTATCCGTGGACAGACGTAGTTGTGACGACAAAGAGCGTTGGGCGCAGTTCAGTAGAGCGTGTCGTCTCCACAGTCTCTGGTCTCCGCCGCGTCATGCTCATGAGGCCAGCATCCGCCGGCGCCGGCGACTTCCGAGCGAGATATATAATGCAATATAACTATTTTTACATAGAGAAAAATCCTTTTGTGTGAGTGTGTGTGTGTGTGTGTGTGTGTGTGTGTCGGTGTAACCACGCACGAAAATCAGGCATTTTTATCGTATTTTTATTCTTGGATAATTAAATCTACATTATAAGGAAGTGATTGAAAATTTAAAGGCCTTAAAGAATCGCTCAATGCCACCTGAATGTTCTTAAGTTCAAATTAAGGTAGGCCAGGCCCAACCTTAGTGATATATACCTTCATACGTAAACAAAATTTAATGATAACGACATTGACAATGAGGGCATCAAATTCTTAGTCTGGCAACGATAGCTAGGGAATTTTACGATGGACCTGTTCCTGATGATCAACCGAAGAATCTATAAATTAATACGCGAGGGGGGTTCTTTTCACAGTCATAACTCGAGAACGACTGGAATGATTTTAACGTTCGCGATGTCAAACTAAATATATTATTTTAAATTTGCCACGTCGCCGCAGATTCAACCCATTTATAAGACCGGATTTTAGCGCTATGACTTAGTAAAGAAATTTAATCGGAGGAATGGATGAGCTTGCAGGGACGGATGAGAATAAATTAGATAATAGCAGATGATTTCTCAACCCAGTTCAAAAATTCGATTATAAACTAATTCAATTACACTGTAGTCTGTAGTATCATAAGCAAATTCAGATTATGCTCAAGACCGGGAGCTTCTGCTTCTCCCTTTTAGATATTTGCCTGCCTGAGGATCGTCTACTGTAGCCATGAAATCATTTTCTGTCAGATTTCTCTAAGCACATCCTTGTGTTTAAGTTTACATCTGCCTTGAATGTCTAATAGTAGATGCTATTGTGCCTTCAGATTAACGATCAGTGTCCTCGGTTTCAAACATAAGTTGAGGACACTCTTCCTTGCGATAAAAACGACACAGGTTCTCTGACGCTTCAATACGAATAATCTGCTTTAAGACGATTAAAAATGATTACATTACGGGGATACTATGTATCCTCTACACGGAAACGCAGTGATCTGATTGTTGCCCACTGGAGGGTCGCCGACGACCCCGGTATAGTGGGAATGCGCCACCAGCAATTATCCCTCTCTCACGGCCGATCCGATGCCGCGATACCGTCTCCAATTAAGACGTCGGAACTGTTTAATTCGGCGTGCCGGACTCACGCTAGTTAATTAATTACGAGCGGACTGCGGAGTGTGGAGTGTGGAGTGTGGAGTGCGGAGGGTCGACGGCCCGGGCGGCGGCGGCGGGCGGCTCGAGGCGGCGGCGGGGGCGGAAGTGGAGTCGGCCGTGTGGAACCGCCATCCTCCGTCTGTGATTAACCGCGGTCCCTCGGTCTTCGGTCCCCGGTCCCCGGTGTCGCGGCGGGATTGAGATCTATAAATGGGATGATTACTGGGAAGGTTTCTCGGTTTCTGTCCGGGGTATTATACCTCGTGGGGTCTGTTCGCGGTTGGTTCTCTGCTAGAGGCAGCTGGCTAGAGGGTAGACCCAGAGGAGCTGGTAGGTAGGTAGGTGGTAGACCTGGGTGCATAGGTGCGTTACTTGTGATAATCACGTGATTCGTCCCTTTTCTATTTACAAATGTTTTCTATTTACAAATGTCCCCGCTTACAAATGTTTTGATTTTGATTTTTGCGGACATTTGCCGTCACTGACGGGGTCAGATTCCAGCAATTCCAGATCCCGAGTCGTCGTGAAACTTGTTTTTACTAATCAGTGATGGCAAATGCCCTCAAAAACTAAATCAACATAAACTCAGCATAACCAATAATGAATGTCTAACAAAAGATGAAAAAACTTTAAATTTGCACATGCTGTACAATAGTAAGTTCTGTAAAGAAATAGTTAAAATATAGTGGTTGCGTAGTTTAGCGGCATAATTTTGAAGACGTTTGCTGAGTGCATAACACGGAATAGGACAAAGATTCCTTTAGGCTGGGACTTCTGTTCCATCAATTAACTGCGGGGCGAATGCTGGAGACGCGAAAAGTGACTGATTATCAAGGGTTTGAAAAAAATCTACAAACTAACGGTCATTTTAGTGTAACATGTTCATAGCAACAAGAATATACCACAAAGAAAAGGAACACGTTGATCTTAAAGACCTTAAATTAACTTTGGGACCAAAATAATCTAACTGCAATTATTTAAGTAATTAAAATTAGACACTTTCATTTGCGTCAAGCACCTAAATGGTGAAACCAATAATAACGACATTTTTTTTATCTATTGTGAATGAAGCGTTTGGTAGAAATGAGTGCTAATCTAATAAAAACATACCAATAAGTCCAGATCGTTAATTATTGTCTTTCTATGATCAAATATATCAAAGAGGGCCAGTCTCCGATGATAAACAGGACCTATTTATTTACCAATCGGTTATAAAAAGTGACTGCCCAGCCAAAACAGAACGGTTATTTCGAGCCGGGGGAGCCATCAAGGGCGGCGACGACGGACGAGGTGCCGGGGGTTGACGGATGAGCTGCAGGCGCCGACACGGGACCTCAATAAACAAACTGGGATCATCGCTGGCTCAGTTCATTGACACTCGGGGAGAAGGCGAAATAATTATACATTCAAGAACGATAAACAGGGAACTAAAAAGGAAATCGTAAGACGTGTTGTGTTTCGAGTTAAATGAAGGTCGCTGAAGGACTAAAAAAGTGGATTTTATACTAACAACAAATTTGACTTACAAGCAAAAAAAATTGAAAGTAGGCTACCTAAAAGTGTAGAAATTACGTGTTGATCGCGGCGAAGAAATGTCAAATTGCGGTACAGTACCAAGATTTTGAGGGAGAAGTACAAAAAGTTGGCCGATTTTTGAAAAAGAATTTTTTGTATCATGAAAATGTTGTACAACCGGATAACTTCTGGCTTTGTTTTCATTTAACTTATTTAAGTCTAAACGTACATTTTACGACCAAACTCCAACAAACTTTATATTTCAATCCAAACTACTTCCGTCACCCATAATTCACATCATTCTTTCTAATGCACATAAATTTAAAGAACTCTAAAAATAGCACTAATACTTTCACTTAATAATTTTTCATTCTTAATCATACTTTGGTGAGACATTGAACCAAAGTAACCATAATTTAAAAACCTCAACCTACATTACCCTATTCTATACCGTCCACGTAACCCCAACGGGTGGGAAACCGCACAAACTCACCCGAGGACTCCAGAGCGATAAATTATACCAGAAATAATTGCGATAATCCCTGTGGAGCGGGTGGGAAGGCGGCCTCGCCCACGCGGCGTACAGCATGTGAACAATGCATTCCTGCAGGACAATGCCGCGTTCATCACGCGGGCTGATTACATATATGTAAATCGCGCTCGATGTAGCGGGGTGATTAGCAACTCTTCAAAACTGGCTGGTTTCGGCGAACGTTCAACTTACGCTCTAAGGACTCGGTGAATGTTCAACTTGCTCTCTAAGGACTCGGTGAATGTTCAACTTGCGCTCTAAGGATTCGTCATATGTTCAACTTGTGCTCTAAAGACTCGGCGAATGTTCAAACTGCGCTCTAAGGACTCGGCGAATGTTCAACTTGCGCTCTAAGGACTCGGTGAATATTCAACTTGCGCTCTAAGGACTCGGTGAATGTTAAACTTGCTCTCTAAGGACTCGGTGAATGTTCAACTTGCGCTCTTAGGACTCGGTGAATGTTCAACTTGCGCTCTAAGGACTCGGCGAATGTTCAACTTGCGCTCTAAGGACTCGGCATATGTTCAACTTGCGCTCTAAGGACTCTGCATATGTTCAACTTGCGCTCTAAGGGTTTGGCTTATGTTAAACTTGCGCTCTAAGGATTCGGCGAATGTTCAACTTGCGCTCTAAGGATTTGGCGAATGTTCAAATTGCGCTCGGTAAGCCGCTTTGCTTTGATAGGAACCTCATTATGAGGAACACAGTAATTGTTAGAAACTAAACACCTGTAAGAGAAGTCAGAGGGGGTCAGTAGCAATTTCTAATCAATCAGGGGAGAGCAAGGTTTAATTGTCAATTACGTTCCAAACCAATTATTTAAAATTATGAGAAATTGTAACTATACTTCAGCGAGCGATTTTGTAAAATAAATGCAATAAGTAATTAGCATACTTTAATAATTTATAACTTTAATAATCTATAACTTTAATTTATAACTTTAATACTTTAATAATTATAACGAAATATGAGAATAAAATTCCGTAGATTTGTCTATAGGTTGTTAAGTGGAATTTTTTTCACTTCATAAAACTCTGTTGAAACAGAAGTTGTCAGTTAACATTAAAAACTGATTGGCTCTTTAAAAGAAGTACATACTGTACCTTAAAACTACAGACAATACTTGTAACCCCTCAGTTTTAATGTTAATAAATGGGTTTTTATCAAATAGTTGGGAATGAAATATTGTGAAGTCGTTATTAGTTTTTACTAAAAGTGGGGTTTTAATTAAATTAATCTATTAAATTTTGTTTTATCCACTAGTAGACAGCTTAAATTGGTTATTCAGTACGTAAAAGTGATTAATCGTCTTATCTGATTTAGATGTGTTGGCTGACAATATTGAAGCTCTCCGAACTTACCTGAAACATACATGAAAGAAATTAGAAGAAAAAACAAAGAGCCTGAAAATGGGACAGGGGGAAACATTTTTCATATAATATACGTTTATCAAGACGAAATTTAATGTTATTCAAGTTTTGGCTACTCATCACTTTAATTACAAATAAAAAACAAGAAATTGTTTTAAATTGGAATATATTTCTGCTTCTTTTTATCTGAAGCCATCTTCAGCCATAGTAAATAAACAAACGTTTGTTTATTTACTATGGCTGAAGATGGCTTCGGATAAAAAGAAGCCGAAATATATTCCAATTTAAAACAATTTCTTGTTTTTTATTTGTAATTAAAGTGATGAGTAGCCAAAACTTGAATAACATTGAAACAACCATCACAAAAAACACATACCGTCAAGAACGAAATTTAATGTGGCAATACTATAAAATATATTTACATTTGTGTTTGATATACTGACATTTATATTTTAATTTTAATAACTCAAATCTTAATCATCGCGGGTTTGTTTCTGTATATGAAGTATAAAATTTTCAACGCATTAAAGCAAAAATTATATTAATTATAATGATAACCATAAACAAGCTACAGATATAAGGTAGATGCCATCGCTCTAAACAGTGACAATTAACCACAAGGAATAGTACAGGGCGTTTTTTTTTAATAAACCCAAAACTTTATTTTTTTTAGTGAATGATTATTTCTCCCAAGATCCCCGGATTTGACCCCATTATATTATTTTAATTGGGGATAGCCTACATAAAAAGTAAGGCCTACGAAAACAATTCACAGGATATTCAGCACCTTAAAACAAACATAACAAATTTAATACAAGAAATTCAAAGAGGTACTTTGCAAAACGTGTTCAGGAATTTTATGGAGAGAACACAACTTTGTTTAAATGCGTGAATGGTGGATTGTTTGAAAACATAATGTAAGCTAAATGTGATCAAACTTAAATAATATGTTGTATAAAATTCAAAGATGACCAAAACAATACTCTTTTCATGTGCATTTTTCAATATTAAATACCCCCGTTGCAGCAGACCCGCATACTCAGCGAATTTCAATTGCAAAGTACATGTTTCAATCCGATATAGCGAGATTTGACACGTTTTTTAAGCTCCATAAGAATAACATGGGGAATGAGTATGCAGGTTTGCTGCAACAGGTATTTTGAAACTGGGTGGTTTTAATTCAATGTTTAGTAGATCTGAACTAGAAGAAGCCATACACCAAGTTTTATCAAGATATGTCAAGAAATAAGGAAGATATTGCATTTTGTTATTTCCCATAAGGATAACATGGGAATGAGTATGCAGGTTTGCTGACATAAAAACGGTAATATCCGGGATTTCATACTAAAATACATTAGATCTCATCTATATGAAGCCACAAACCAAGTTTCAGGTTTCATTAAGATATGTTGAGAAATAAGCGAGATATAGACTTCTTTGTTTGAAATTCATTGTTGGTGATGGTGATTTTATATTTTGATTAGGATTTTTGCGGACATTTGCCATCACTGACTAGTAAAAAACAAGTTTCACTTGTTTTTTACTTAGATATATAGAATTTTACTTATTCCCCATAAGATTAACATTGAAACAACGTACCGTGTTTACCACTTTCAGTATCTCGATAACCAATGGACATAGAGCAATGATTCAAAATACTAAATTGTTTGTTTTTTCGAGCTGAATTCAATGGTGCTAACCAAAATTCGATAAATTTTATTTTTCTTTATAAAAAACTCGAAAACCCCATTTTTGGGGGGGGTTTACCCCGCTTTACCCCCCCTTCCGGTGGTCCGATCGGGCTGGTTCACGAACTCGTCCGAATAATTACTACTTTACACGCCTGTGCCAAATTTCATTCCGAACGGACCGCTATCGTGCTTACAAACACATATATATATATATCTAGAAATTCGAACGAATGGTGTTTTTTGCTTCCGGGGGGCCCCAAAACGAAAAGTTATTATGGTCTTGGGCTTAGGTCTTACCATGAGACCTACGGTAATAGCTTCTTCCCTATAGGAGAAATTCGCTAAAATAGGCTGCGTTTAGAAAAAACACAATGTATAAAAATTCAATGAATTAATATTAAATTACATTCCATAATGTACACTGGAATAGACTCCCCAGCAAAGTAAAAACCTTTTTCTACGCCAAATCTCTATACGCAAGGGTCTTTAACACCGCGATTTGGAGTATTTTGTTTTAATACTCTTACCAGCAAAGTGTTCACTAATTGGCAATCGGTCCATTTGAGGGTGCGGAACCAAATGATTGGCTGAACAACTAGGTTTGCTTAGTTTCTTCCGATAAAAACTTCAGTAAGTTCATTAGGTGAAACGAATTGAAAGAAAGAAAACTAACGTATTAAAAGTGGAATGTTTAATTACTGAATACTGTTACTTAGTGCGATAGATTCACATCGTAGAGTTAATAACCACATATTAATTTATGACAGGAAAAGCCCCAGGCTCTTAAATTAATATTGAATGTAAGTGAACTCTTGACATTCGTTTGGCAAAAGCGGTATAACTGCTGATTAGTTTGAAAATGGGAATTTAACGTTATTAATAAAACTCAAATGAATTAATTAATATCATTTGCATATTCTGCCTGGAATGTGAAGAACGAGTGGAGGATGTTAGAATTCACTGCGGGATAAAATAAATATGATTCGATTCTTTACTTTAGATTATAATACAATATAATGTATTATGTACATTATGTATTAGGTTATCGAAAACGAGTTCTTCGTTACATAGTTGGAATCCATATTTCATTTGACCATGAATAGTTTTGTTTAATTCCAATTATGAACCATCATCAAATGACATGAAAACGTATTCATCACTATAACGTTATATGTCTCAACGAACAACCTGTTATGAATCAAGCAAACTACTCAAACAAAATTTGGAAAATATGCAAATAATTTCGTGGAATTTCGTGATATTAAAAAATTAATTCATCTAAATTTTGTGAATGGCTAGAGTAGGCCTAATTAAAATCTGATTCGTACGTTGTACCGAATTTGAAGATTCAAACTCAAATTAAGCAATAAATATAGATTTGATACAGACGTGCAGCAATTTATTCTTAACATGTAAGACGCTGAATGTTATTAAAAACTTTCTTAAAGATATGATTAAAATGCTTCAAGTTTGTCCTCCGCCAGATGTTAGATATAAATAATTCACGTCGCAAGTGCGTGGTGGCGAGCAGAGCCACATTAGGGGTGGATTTACATTGATGGCAGCAGCAGAGACACGGCCCGGGTATCACGTGACTGAAACGATACAAACCGCGACGAGAAAACCCTTTCACGTGCGGCTGGGAGATTTGAGATTTCCTCACTCATTCAGATTTAAAGAAGCAAAACCCTCTCAGAATTGTTACTGAGCTCGTACATTCAACTTGAGTAATTATTTAAAAAAATAGCTCATGTAAAAAAATTACATTAAAAGTAGGACTTGAATTTTTAAATACTATGTAAAAAGTATTTGCTTTTGTAAGAGTATAATTGATACAAAATAATAGATAGCCTCCTACCATACATTACTATTACTACATTCATACATTCTATTAGGTCTTCCTTATTACCATATTTGCGCAATGTTGAAATAGTAAAACTAACATTGCAACGTGTGCAACATATTGATTTACATAAACTACGACCCACGTAACAACAAACTAGGTATCCAATGTGTCGGTAATGTATGACCAATTTGATTATTCATGAAAAAAGAGGTGGCAGAAAATATCGAAAAAGGAATTAACGACGATGATATATTGTGAGTTAATCTGAAAATAACCTACACAACTTTTCTGTTCCTAATAAAATGTATACCATGAAAAACACTTTTCCTTTCGCCAAATCAAACTTAGGCCAAAAAACTAAAATTGATAATACTTTCCAAGACTAAATATACATTAGGCGCAGTATCCTCCTATGTAGAGAGTAATCACAATCTGGGATCGCAGAAATAAACATTCCTACAAAATTGCAATCTGGTAATTCATTAGGCGCTGCCTGATGAAAGGGAGAAGTGCAATTGAATAGCCCCAGGTCTGCTAGTAATGGATTGCTGGCGGTCTGTCTGTCCGTGTGCGTAACTACGCGCGCGCGCGCGTGTGTGTGTGGGTGCGTGTGTGTTCGTGTGTGCGTGCGTGCGGCCGAGATGCAGCCTCCAATTCCATTATCCAAACTCGCTTACTATACGATTAGATTAAACACAAGCATGTTAATTTATCCGTGGAGGGGTACAGGGGAACACTCTCAGTATCTCCGGCCCGCCTGCATTCCTACGACGCAGGCCTTTCATCTGCAGATTGGGCTATCTGATCGTTCCGTTTAAACAGCCGTTTGTTTTCTGATGCGTTTTACGGCACATAATGGTTGACGGGGGAAGTTATTTTGGAAGATAGACGAAACGGGGAAGTGAATTACTTAGTGAGTTTGTGGAGTGTTTCGTTAATTTATTGCTAGATGATTGTTCTATTTTTTGCTTGTTTGTTTCGGCTGGATATTTCATTTTAATTAGAAGATACTCTACTCTTTTTCACTTAGTCCCATTAGTGCTGAAAATTTCAAAAAAAATACACCCGACACAAAAGGACACACACACACATAGAGACCACCTCAGATCACTCAAGTGATGCAAGGTCTAATTTTGTGCAGATTCAATACAGCGAAACTCCAAACACAAAGGAAAGAACCGCAAAGGAGGATTGCAGTACCACTTTTCAATGGGCTATAAGTAGTTACCGGCGTTAAGTAAAAGTTTGTCATAATCAAAACAACAACAAATACTGTGTTCCATCTAAAACAACATACATATTACAAAAATATACTTAAATTTTGGTTTGGGGCACTCTATACTTTACTGTCATATAAAGAAAACCCAAGAACATAATAACACAAGAGTGAACAGTGGACAATTTTACGGGACCCAATGGGTAGATAATCGGTTAAAATCAGTCACGAAACATTGATATCTACTAAACAAATTGCGCAAAGTACCTTCTCTGATTTTACATTTCCTTTTGATACCTTAAATGATTTTTCCCTTTTCTGAAACCCACACCGTTTCAACTAACGCAATATGCAATCATTTTTCAATGCACAATAAAAATTAATTAGAAAAGTAAAAATTTGGTCTGCTAACACAAAGCGACCAAGTGTTGAATTTAATTTCAGGCACGTAAACTTTCAGCAGACAATGCAATTCTGTGTTCACTCACAACTTGAATGAAAGCTGCAAACATTTTCACATTGCTGTCATTACGAAAAGTGCAGCGATAAAGAGGTGCATTGTGCAGAGTAATTCACCCCGTGGAAATAATGAGACATATATTTGTTGAATGCGGACATAATTGCTGGTGATTCGTTTATGCGGCTGGGTGCATTGCCGTCGTGCACTGTAAAACTCCGAGCGGACCGCTGAAACGCTGTTTGTTCAAATGGCAAAAGTTAAACCTTAACTGTAGGCCTAATTATTTACATACTTGATTGTTTATAGAATTGTATAACATCGCTCGGTCGCGATCGACCGAATAGCCCAAAGGCACAGTTTCACTAATTGCTACTGGAAGTATTTTTTACAGTTATGGGACGAAATCTGCTAAGGAGCTCTGAAAAAACACGCTGATTTTTTTATTTAAAAATTCGCAGGAGTTACAAGCCATACACAGTGGATACAAGTGTCTAAATAAATAAACTTCAAAAATAAAACTCAATAAGTAGACAACTTATCCAAATTATCAAATTTAATGAATAAATTGTCCTCCCAATTGCCAAATCAAATAAATTTTGTATATATATGACGATTTTAACACTATTATACCTACTTTAACAATTTGCATTAGCCTATTAAAGATTATACGGATTGAAATAACGGAATGGCATACAGTGTTTTAAGTTTACCAAATAGCACCGTACACAATGGAACCAACTTTGTTATTTTTTCTATGTTTTTTTTATAATACAATAGTCAAATTTATATACCGAGTATCATTAAGTCCTTGTATGAACAATCACGTCGAAGTACATTAAAGAAAAATCCAAACACATTTATTACTAATTGTACAGCATTTCACTTTGAATTGAACACACACAATTGAACTGACACAACTACATATTTTTCTTCAGTGTACAGCAAAAATTATTCATTTATTCTTTTATTCTTGTTATATTTTTTCCAAAGAGCAGGAATAGGAATTGTTATTTGTTTATTTTAATTTTAGTAATCGTCTAAGAGCTGTTTTAGTTTTAAATTAGTTCATGTAAAATGGAGCCTCCAATCAGGCTAGACCTTTGTCCTAAATTTTCCCAAAAAAATTAATTTTTGTTTTTATTTGATTATGTTTCAAGGTATGAAAGCCCTTTGTTATTTAATAAATATAGATATTTTATTTTTATTTTTTATGAAGTTTCTTATCAAGAATGTTTTTAGTTTGAATTAATGTTATATGTTGTAAATAATAATTGTAAAAATAGTGTATAAGAAGGTCATGCCTTGCAAATCAATTTTTTTTCTTTATTTCCTAAGCATATATTATGTAAAACATGGATTTGTAAAATTGGGAAAATAAGCTTCTTATTCTTAAATAATTATCCAACGTCAACGTTTTAATTATTATGATTAAACAGTGAAGTAGAAAAACTGAAACTGCAGAAATTTGTACCGATAGAAAGATCAGTAAGTTGAAGTTGAACGCCCGCTGAGTCTAGCGGCTGTACAGGATGTGCTAGTTCAGCGGATTGACGCAGTTTTACCTGATTCATAGAAACGCTAACTGTACATGCATTCTTCAAAAACATCCGGTAGTTCGGAATGGCCTGATTTACCAAAGGTGAAATTTCACAAAACTTTTTAACAAGTGCCTTATAACAATGTAAACCTGTTTGACATTAAAATTTAATACATCGAGTATCAGTATGAACAATGCAATGCAATGGTTGCATTGCCTTGTATGAACGATCATTGTCGCAGTACTTTAACAGAAAATCCAAATAAGTTACATTTATTATTACCCTAACAGTACAGGACATTCACTTTGAATTTATTTATTCTTAGTCAAAGTTTTAATTATGATTATACAGTGAAGTAGAAAAACTGAAACTGCAGAAATTAGTACCGATAGAACGATCAGTAAGTTGAAGTTGAACGCCCGCTGAGTCTAGCGGCTGTACAGGATGTGCTGAAGCAGCGAATAGACGCTGTTTTACCTGATTCGTAGAAACGCTAACGTGTAACTCACATGCATTCTTCAAAAACATCCGGTAATTCAGAATGACCTGATTTAGCAAAGGTGAAATTTCGAAAATTTTTTTGAAAGTGCCTAATAAAATGTAAACCAGTTTGACATTAAGGTTGGTGTCTATTGGTTGGTGTCTATTGCCTACGTGTTCATTAGACTTCCAATAAGGTTTAATTATTCAACGGAGGGATTCTCGACTGGATGAATGAATTATAATCTGATTTATTCCAGAGAAAAAAACAAAATAGGCCAACAATATTTTACAACTCATAATATTGTACATATAAGGACTAAATGCGAAGTAAACTCAAACTGCACTCCAGCGTCCGATTTGAGAAACTCAATCTTTGGAAATGCAATAACCACGGTGAATTTTAGGGATTGGACTCACTTTTTTGCTCAAGCAATTATCGCGTTAGCGCTTGCGTTGATTACTTTAAGTTTCTTTTCTTTTAAGAAAACGGCAGTTTTCAATCCCGCGACCTCCGACAGTGCTCATTAAACCTTTACGACCGGTCGGAAATCGAATTCATAACCGCTGGGACACACCGACAGAACACTGCAAAAACCGCTCTGGGCCCGAGCGATTCCAACAGGTAAAATAAACTGTGCATAAATCCTCCTGGGAAAAGGCAAGGTATTAAATTTAATACGGCTGAAATAAAGTTACGCCGCGAGAGCGTATGGACGGAAGGCGGTTCGAGAGCTATATAAATTGTGGCAGGTTTTGTAGGCGGCCTCGAAACCGAGCGAATCAAGCAAAGGAGACAAAAACCAGGTATGTGATTTGTGTGGCTTCGCCACCGGGGGGCAGGCAGCATCCCATTACAGTACCGAGGGGGGGGGGGGGGGGTGAGCGAAATTGGAAAAAAATCTACAAGAAGACAAGAAGCCATGATTGCCGACATGGCCGTGCCACCCAAAAGGCGTTGGGAAAGAACGCATTTCAGTAAAGGTATTTAAAGGGAGATTGGAAAAAGGGCAAGTAAATTGTCAGTGGGTCTGATGGTTTTGGTAGGTAATCAATGACCAGTGCCGCTACGGACCAAAAGTGGCCACCGTGCTCACTTGGGGCTATCAAAAGAGACAACCGCGCTCAGTTGGGGTTAAGCCGCGAGGGACCAAAAGAGACAACCGTGCTCAGTTGGGGCTGTGCCGCGACGGACCAAAAGTGACCACCGCGCTCAGTTGGGGCTATGCCGCGACGGACCAAAAGTGACCACCGTGCTCAGTTGGGGCTATGCCGCGATAGACCAAAAGTGACCACCGCGCTCAGTTGGGGCTATGCCACGACGGACCAAAAGTGACCACCGTGCTCAGTTGGGGCTATGCCGCGAGGGACCAAAAGTGACCACCGCGCTCAGTTGGGACTTAGCCGCTAGGGACCAAAGGTGACCACCGTGCTCAGTTGGGACTAAGCCGCTAGGGACCAAAGGTGACCACCGTGCTCAGTTGGGGCTATGCCGCGACGGACCAAAAGTGACCACCGTGCTCAGTTGGGGCTATACCGCGACGGACCAAAAGTGACCACCGTGCTCAGTTGGGGCTATGCCGCGACGGACCAAAAGTGACCACCGTGCTCAGTTGGGGCTATGCCGCGAGGGACCAAAAGTGACCACCGCGCTCAGTTGGGACTAAGCCGCTAGGGATCAAAGGTGACCACCGTGCTCAGTTGGGGCTATGCCGCGGGGACCAAAAGTTACCACCGCGCTCAGTTGGGGCTATGCCGCGAGAGACCAAAAGAGACCACCGTGCTCAGTTGGGGCTATGCCGCGAGGGACCAAAAGTTACGACCGCGCTCAGTCGGGGCTGAGCTGCTAGGGACCAAAAGCGCCTAGGCGGGGTAGCCGGTCAGTGCGACGCCCGGGGCCCGGGGCAGGACGCCGGGTGAGAGTGCTCGGCAGCGGCACCTGCCGGCCCAGTTTTTGCCGCCGGCTCGGCCATTGTGCCGATGCATCACTCGGTAATCGCCGGTCACTCTGCGCCGGTTGATTGGCGTCGCTCGCCGCTTGTTGGATTATTCATCGCCGGTTCTGGATTACTTTTTGTCGCTCCCGATGCTCCCTGCCCCGAAAGCGTTGAGGGTTTGGTAGTTGGTAAAAATCGTGTGAAATGTGAGAAACGTATCTCAAGCACGCTTTTAAAATGAGTCTTCTGGAATAATCTTTTAAAGAAACCATGGCTTATGAGTACATGATTTTAAAGAAACATATGATACGAAACAGATTTATATTCTACTACAAAACCAGAAAATAAACCACATAAAAATATACATATTTTATGAAGTTTCTTTAGCAAACAAAAAAATCAATATTTGCAATGGTGTTAAAGTATCTTGAGTATCTTAAGTGAATATCAATATCGTTAGGTTTCAGCGACGGCCATGTGGAAATGTGTTAAGTAAAGTTATCATTGTATTAAACATCAAAACAATAAAAATCCGGTTAACTTTTTCACCTTGATGGCTCCTTTTAAAATAAATTCCTACAAAAACAATTTACCGAATCTCAGATTTAATTTCTCGTCATTGAGATATTGAACGAAAACAACTCGTTGCAAATATGAAAGTCCCAAACGTGAGTCAGATCAATGAATGCATTAATAACTCATTGGTCAAAGGAAATGCAGTTCAATTGCTTGATAACGATGGTGAAATGGGTATTTGATAAACACTGGTGACTAGACCAAACACAGCGGTTATATCGTAGCCGTCGTAGCGGATGAATCACGCTTGCGATTGCCATCGGCATAAATCGCCAGAGATGTATTAAGCTACTTGAGGTTCTTAGCAGGTCCAACAATTTCAAAATGGGATTTAATTTTAAATGTTCTTTCTATTTTTATTAATGATTATCTTTTTCATGTTTGAGTTTATTAGTTACATTAAAATTCAAAATAAGACATTTTGAACTTTGACATCCCCAATAACCTCTCTAGGAGTTTTAAAATAACAAGTACATTATTTCCAGTAGAATAAGTACGACCTGAACATCCGCTACTGCTAAAGGGGGGACGGAAACATTATTTGTACTGTTATGTTGACTTGATGTCACTGTCCAAATTTAAACATGGTACGGCAACCTCCAACGACGAATCCCCTAAATCTCAACCTATCTTGTAAACGGCACAGGTCGAATTTAAAATTCAGATTTTCACCCGTGATTAACTGCGGATTCGGAGGCTGCAAACAAAGAGTAGCGTCAATCAGGCGGAGGTACAATAGTGTATAATTCCAAGGGCACGGCCGAGCGCCGAGTGCTGGACGGCCGGCGGAATAACAAGCAGGTCCTGCCTCCGACGCTTTGTATCGAGGAAATTACTCCTCCCCCGATGTGATATTTATAACAATCACTTTAAGGACCTCATGGTTAATTTATCTTGGTCGTTTCCCGTTTATTGTTTCCTCCGCATTAAAATGCCGAGAGAGCCACGTGACAGGTGTGGCGTGTGGTTGGGAACGGCAGAGGCTGGATCTTGGATGCGGGAAGGAGAGATGAAATTGTGTATGAAATAGTGGAAAAGGTTTTAGGCGACACAAAAATATCGCTAATGACCTTTTTAGAGAGAAAAACGTAACGTTGTAGATATTCACATTGAAATAATTAAGGGGGCGGTCTACCTCAAGTTCCGAGTGCTAAAACAGGGTTTTATATCTTATTCATTGATAGCTGGATTTTCATATGATTTCCAATATTTTGGTGTCATTTTAAAAAGGATATGTTTTTGTAGGTCACTATGATTTTAGAATTTTTGATTTTATCCTCGTTTATTTACAGGAATTGTGTAAATCTTTCAAAAAAGGTAGTTTTTTGTTAGATTTTAAAGTCTCATAACTAACGACAGAAAAAACGCTTTATAGAAAAATAAAAATTGTAGAGACCTATAAAATATTCTGAAAAATGTGAACCCACTCTCATTTTTATTAAATCTTAAAAAATAAAGCTTTTGTCGTCCAGATACGAAACGTCTGCAAACGTACTTCAGCGCGCTTTAGCCCTATCTTTACAATGTTATTTCGCTCTGTGACGCAGATTTTTCTGTCAAGGTAGACCGCCCCCTTAACAGCGAACGGATGGAGCATTTTCTTAGACTGGATACAATAAAGAGAATCGGCAACCAAAAACATCTTTAGCAGATCACAGGTAAGGGCGACGATTATTGATGACGGTTCACACCACAGAATAAAATTGGTAGGCCTGGTTGGCTACTACAAAAAAACTCCAGCCAACTATTTTTACAAGGGGATTATGGTACCAAAGTTCAATGAACTACTTAATAGTAGTTTTTAAAAAATCGCAAGATCCACTATTCACCTTTCGTGTGACACATGCTCATGTGTAAGTGGCATGTGAAATCTATGCCACAAACATGCCCGAGGCTTGAAATGTGACATCAGTGCCATCTACAAATTGTTCACAGTTGGTACGTGTGTCAACTATAAATAAAACTGACAATGCTTCACACTGCAGCACTTCACTAAGTATTGTTAGTCAGTTCAACCCCCCCCCGGTCCCGGAAGTAAGAGCACGTGTAAGTTAACAAATTAGCTGCAGACGGGACCCAGACGTGCCCAGGCATCTCTCGGGCCACTGGGGTGTAATTGGGCTCAGGTGGGAGCTCCCCTCCTCCTGAAATGAAGAAGGTCGATAAAAAGCCAGCCTAGCCGGTCGTAATTAAAATTCCGTTTAAATTGGGTTATCTCAATCAGATTCTCGTCAGGGATAGGTTCGGTCAGCGTCACGCGAGGTGTAAAACCGGCTACGACTCTAGCCGACAAACGACGCATTTTGCATGATTAACTGGGGTATTAGAGATATAAGTAAATAAACAATAAAACCTTTTATACTTGAGGAGGTTGTGATGATTACAATCTCACCAACCGGCTCCCCTAACTTACAATATTTGTTAGGTGTACCCTAGTGGTTACTGCACTCTAGCTTTTATCTTAATTTGGGCTAGCCTCTGGATCAAAACGTAGCAATAATGGAATGGTTTAATTACCTGCTCGTTGCATCAATTGATCCGTTGTAGTATTTAAGACTACAGCTGTTTCAAGCTTCTAGGAGCACATCTTCAGGTGAAGAATGTTGATGTTAAAATGCATCTCATCGGTGGATGATTTGGTCAGAAGTTAAAACTTTTCACAAAAACACCAAGACACGAAAATACGTACGAACAAACGACAATGACACAGTTAAAAAAAAAAAAAAACTTGGGCCAAGTAAACTACCGAAACACACGAGCAATGAATACACACACACTCGAGCCAATGCGGCGCCGGTGGATGTAGCGTCATGACTAGAAGCACGAAACAGCTGTGTGTTAAATACTACAACGGATCTATTGACGCAACAGGTAATTTAACATTTTCATTATTTTATTTTAAAGCACTTCAACTAGAATTCACCTTTAAGTTTCGATACAGTAATCCTTTACTCTTATATGAGTAATGTTATCGTGCTTGCTTGCTTGTATGCTTGCTTGCACAATATCTCAAAAACGGCTCCGAGGATTTCCTTCAAAGTCTGGAAATAAGTAATTTATGACTAAAAAACGTCTTTTATGCAGATTACTTGGCCAGAGAAAATCTAATAACGTAATAAATCGAATTTTAAAGTTGTAAAATTTTAACATTGGCCTTATGGGTTGCCGTGATAGCAACGAAAATAAACAAGGAAAGTGTAAACAAATGAAGTATCATAACAGCTGTTTGGAATCTACAGCTATTAAGGGAAAGTACAGCAGGTGGGATGAAGAGTCCATGGAGCAATAAAAAAGGTTTATATTTATAAATTTTATGACATTGAAATATTTTATAGTAACTGGATGAACTGGTAAACATGAAACAACACCGAGCAAGGCTCGGTCCACCAGGTACTTTTGTTTAATGAAACAAAAGCTGTCGCGATCCACAAATAAAGACCCTCCAGCAAGCCTTCGCCTGGCCACCAAGAACATTCATTACGTTTCACGGTTTAATACCGACTGTTACCGGCTACAATAGGGGGAGTGTGACACAAAAGTGGTCCAGACGGCGGTCCGTGCACACGTCACGCGTGCAAATGCGGCGTGGACGGCGAGCGGCACGCATGGGTCGGTGCGCATGCTCACACACGGCGGTTGCGCTGTGTCACATTCTCTGAGCCGCGCCGCCTCCGACGCTAATCTTTTTAACGAGCTCTGTTTGTTATCGAGGACCATTCGGTCGTGGTTCGTAGTAGTGGACCGGCTGCAAAGTTTCGTTTTGGAAATAAATATTGTAAGAGAAAGGGGCAGTATTTGTTCTATTGTTCACATTATATTGTGGCGGATTTCAAACCATGATGCGAGCACTATGGCCACTCAGCTAGTCAGGGACGAAGCGGAAAGGCATCATCATACAGTACAGACTCGACAACAAGACACTAAATAATACAAAAACCTTGATAAGAATTGCACTTTTTAGATACCCATGAAACTATGCCATTACACACTTATCGAGAGAGTCTTTTAATTGAGGTTCGTGTTTTAAGACATTAACAATACTTTTTTCCGAATTCCCTTGAGTCTCGTCGTATCAAGGTTCTACCGTAAAAACAATGTTTAATACCTCTCCTTACTCATCTTCAAGTTATGAAGAGAGTCCCACAAGGCCTTTCTACAAGAGAGAATATCCCTGGAGACCAAAATCAAAAGTAATGTCACAAGTCATTAATTTGCAGTGAATAAGAATACACAGATTGAAAGGTCGGTAGAAAGAAAATCCACTCACAATGCACGTCGACGGTGGCGGCGCGACTGGCGAGGGCGAACCCGCTCGAGGCGTTGGTGGCGATGCACTTGTACTGGCCGGGGTCCTGGGCAGAGTCGACGCGGCGGAACACGAGGGTCGAGCCCTGCTGGAGGCGGCGCGTGGAGTTGGCCACCGGGGCGCCGTCCTGCTGCCAGGAGTAGACCAGCCCGCGGGCCGAGGCCTCGCACTGCAGCCTGGCCTGCCCACCGGCCACCGCCGTCACGTCCGCGGGGTGGGTGGTGAAGTAGAAGGCGTCCTCCTGGCCCCGCGCTGCCCCTGCGGACAACAGCTTGTATCGGCGGGGAGGTTGGGACAGGGTGAAGATCCACAGAGAAGAATCAGACAGAAGTCGCCTTTAAGGGGCTTCTGTTGCGCCCAAGAACTAGTATCAGTTAAGTTACTAACTACATCCAGTTACTAGCTACAGTTAAGTTAAATTGGGAGAGGCTAGCGACAGTGCTGCTCTTTCGCGACGTTAATGGTGAACTAAGACCTCGACACCCGCCAGCGCTCGACACCCGCTGAGCGATCATTAGAAGATACCTCGATTTGATTCTTCTCTGTGGTAGATCTATAATATTCATTGTCTTCACTCTGGCAGAAGTAAAATGGGCGTTAGGATATTAGGCACTCTCGCCATTACACAATGCATAATGTGAAGGGTCGCCCATATGCTAGCGGCCATGCGACATATGTATTTTAGTTTATATAGTTTATTTTATATGCGACATATATGAGTTTAGGAGGATATATTTGTATGTACATACATTATTATTAGGACACACGCCTATCATGTATCTTCCTAGTTGTAAATGTGCATTGATTGATAAATTGGTTTAAGTTTGACTAGTGTAGTTTTAATTATTGTTTTGTCCACAGGTAGAGAACATGAGAACTGAAGGCGTAGCAGCTGATTTCGCAAGAGGGTGTTTTAAAACAAAAAAAAGTTTGAGCTAGTTCAGATATTTACGAGGTGTAATTTAGTTACAAGTTACATGTTGAGATACGTTAATTTCGACTAAATGAGTTTGCTTACAGTTTGATCAGTTAAATATTATATTAAGCAATGTTAAATTTTAAAACCAAACTTGTGATCATATGTTACAAAAATTAGCACATTCTGGTAGAGAATCTTAGTGATAAAGAAATTAGAAATACCTTTTCTATCCTCTCTTTTGCACTTCAAGTTTTGAAGTTTTTAAAATAAAATCCCTTTACCATCCCTGTACTAAATTTTAGCCCAGTAGAAGCAAAAAGGTTCCAATGCAGGGATGAAAAAATTTAGCGTGAAATTACACTTTTGGCGCAGTCTCTAGTGAGGAGTGCCGGACTAATTTCGCGAGTGCTCAATTTCTGTTACAAACCATTTATAAGCATGAACAAACTCCTTTTAGTTATAAAAAGTCATGCAATGGTTTAAACTAAACGGGCTCTATTTTTCCCGTTTGATCAGTAATGCATTCGATTTCTACATAGATTGCGGTTATTTATCGAATCGAAGTAACTAAAGCACTCGATTTTAAAGATCGATTACATCAGTGGCAGTGGACACGGATTCTAAAATTTCGCTAACATCCATAACCATAGAATTTTACCTTTTGGTAAACCTTGTAAAATAAAATACAAAATATCTTCAAAGAGCTACACGTTCGACTCAAGGATTTGGCCGGATCCAAACTCTTATGTAAACATAACAATCAAATTAAATCAAATTGATCGAATTTCGAAAGGATAACACAAGATGAATAAAATTTGCTGATCAACGCAATCTCGCTTCGCATCGCGCTGACAACGCGACTCCCATCCACGAACACATCTGTGGTGTCGTGTTCCTCGAGTCAACATTTTAATTTGAGACTGTTTTGTGCTTGGAAAGATTTGAAAGGATCCCATTCATAAACCAAAATCAAACGTTCACGCAGTATTCAGTGTTTAAGTGCCCCACCACTATACCACACCAACACATACACATTTTTTTGGGCACTCTTCTTCACAAAATATTATTAAGTCCTTAAAACGTTTTTTATTAAATATTTTTAAGTACCAATGTGCTTATCATAGGGGAAGAAGACAATTACTAAAGCCTTGCATGCGTAACTAATGAGGATCCTGCATCGTACTCTCATTTCACAGTGTTGCAGGTTAAATCTTAATCCTATCAGGATCTAAATTGATACGGAAAACAAGTGTCCCTTAAAATTTAAACTCGAACACAATATTGTTTTTTACTTCGCGTCAATGGGGCTTTTCAGATAAGATAATATAATTTCTTAATTAGCATAATAGATCAAATCTTTTTGAGTGAACCAAAAATACCTACGTAATGTAGTACCGCAATATATTTATTTTGTGTTTTTTGTAAATGCTCATCTAGGCACTTCAAGTTTTATTATTGTATTCAAATAAAAAAATAAAAAACGGAAGGCGATCTCATGTGCCAATGCAGTGGTTTAGTGTTCACATAATCAACTGGTCGATAAATTTATTTTTTAATAGACAAAATTTTGAAGGAAAAGCGGTGAGTTTATGCAAAATTATAATTACTTGCTGCGCAAGTTAACGTCTTGCAAGAAAGTTTTGTTTTAAATTGTATAAGAAAAGTTTGAAGAAAACATAAACAAAGATCGTGTTTTGCCGACAGTATTTTTAACGTGACTTGTACAAAATCTTTTGATGATATAATTAGCTCATGCTTTGTCCATTAAGGTGCTCTTTACGCATGGACATTATACGATCTGGTGATTTCTTGGTTTATTTTTTTGTCAAAATTAAATACCGTAAGTTTTCTTCCCCCCTTAGATGAACTAGTAAATCGATCAGTTAATATTTTAATATTTGTTGTAAAGAAGCAAATACAAAACCAATATTTCTGTTCTATTGTAGGTTTCATATCCCGTGCGTGTATTTGTTAACGTTTGTTATGTGACTAATTTTTTAGAAAATTAGTTTTCTCCCACCCACCCCTCACGTATTATGCTGTATCGGCCGTGCACGCACAAACTTACTAACTTTACTTTTCAGGAACAGCTCGACCCTAAATTTAAAGGTGGGGGAAACGTAACGGACCTGGAAAATATTACTACAACGACTATATATTATACACTTAATAAATTACTTAATCCATTGAAGAAAATTCGGTTCTTATTTAATTTATCTTACTAAAAATATCTATACTGTGCTCAATGTGCCGATGAGAAGAAATCAACTGAGGACAAAAACTGAATATAAAATAACGAGGGAGTTTATTCCTCGCCGAGCAGAGAGAGCTAGAGAGAGAGAGAAGGAAGGGGTAAACTCTTGAAGAGCCTCCGCGAGGAGAGATGTGTGAAATCTCGCCATTAGCGTTGGGGACGTCTTATTACGCCCTGCAATCAACTCGCGCTACCTAGGCCACTCTAAAAAATTACCCCTTTCACCAACAACGGCGAGGGGCCGGGCAAATGAGTCAGGTCGCCCACCCCAGCCCCAGCCCCTAGCCTGCCCCTAGGTCGTAAAGAATGACATCATCCCCACCCCCGCTGTAAATTTGACCAATGTTTTCCATTGTTTGCCCGCTATCGATTGGGCGCTGACATACGCGCCTCTTGAGACGAGATCCACTTGACGCGATGGCAAAGTGCAAGTTTCACCGGGGATTCTTCAGTTTTACCCCGTCTGCCTTATTCGCTGGGGTTTGACGAGTTGCGAAGTTGATTTTATGCTCTTGTGTTTCTCGACGAGAAAGATTCGAACAAAAAATGGTTTTGTGTGGCTTATTATATATTTTTTTAATTTAAGTTTACGTAACAACAAACAACAAAATATGTAAAAATAAATTTGATACACCAGTGACCAGTTGAGAACAACTAAAATTTCCGAAAATAGAGATTTTTAGGTCACAATAACTAATACCAATAATGTAATTTGCAATCTTTGAGGTCATCTTAGCATACCAACAAGTCTGTTCTGTCATTTGACCAGATTGTAAGTAGGTATACGCCATAAGTCACACTGACAAGAAAATCCTGTCAAATTTGTGTATTTGGGTACGAAAACGGATGGTCTGTGAATCGGACAATAAAGGCCTGTTAACATTGCTCGTCTTTCATGTAAATCAATGTTTAAAAATTCTGGGTTGTAGCAACGCTTCATAAATTACCTCAGTCTACAAAACTAATTCAGGGCCTACTGTTTCCTCTTGTGTTGCAAGCGGTCAATAAATGTATAGGTCTTCTGGACTGTAAAAGGAAACATGATTTGAGTTTCTTATCTGGACAGAAACCTGGTTAGCGGAAAATGTCAAGCATTTACCGTATCTTGGTCTTGAATGGTAATTATTTTTAATGGTAATTATTTTTAAAACATCAATACATCGCTTTTTGATGTATCGGAACCATTAATATCGATACAATGTATCGGAAGCAAAATATACATATTTGCAATACATAAAAGATAACTAAAGAAAAATAACACAATTTTTAAAGTTCAAAGAAGAATCAGAAACAGGTTTTGCCACAATGGAACTCAAGATTTTTCAAAATTTCACCAGGGGAGATTTCTTTGCTTTTACAACGCAAAATATTGTGCTGAACACATTTTTACCGTCTGAAAGAGTCTTAATTAATATGATTATTCTAAACTCCTTAAAATTTGTCTTCAGTAACTTTTTTTCATAAGGCGATAAGTATCGGGAAAGAAATATCGATATACTTTTTTCGATATATCGGAGCTAAATAACGATATTTACGATATATTGATATTTCGAACGAAGTGAGTTGTACTCAACTTGAAAATCACTCTTCTTTGTCAACTAACTCCTCTTTTATTATTTGATGAAAATTCATTAAATTTGAACTACATCATATTTATACCCCGAAGATTGTTTTAATCTATAAATGAGTAGTTAATTATAAGTTTAAACATTTATTTTTTAGTTAAAAGCCTATTTCAATTTAACCGCACTTCGTTCGATCTACACGCGACATAGGAGCGTACTCCTATAGTATGTTGAAATCCCTAGATCTCATTTGTCTTTGGGCTATGAATTAAATCGTGCTATTTCAGAAAAAGTCTCAATCATTAGCTATTAAAAAATAGGCTGGATTTGGATCGTTACCAAACAAAACATTAGGCGAAATAAACATTGGCGAGACACACAAAAGAAAAATGAAAACTCTCATGGTACCTTCTGAGGCTTTGTTCCCATCATCAAGAAAATATATTTTATTGTATAATTAATAATTATAGTTCTCGGGTCTCGTAGCTTTCCGTCTGCCAGTAAGTAAGAATATTTACTTTAAATGGCGTCATCAGAATCAAGTACAGTCAACTCGCAAGACATCGCTACTCCAAACTAGCAATCATCTCAGCCGAGCAGACGTGGTGCCGCATTGATTGTTCCATTTGCGAATTGCTCCGTCCGGAGGGGTTTGTCGCTCGAGAAGTAAAAATTATTAAAACCAGCCGCTCTCAGCACAATGGGCCCTTGCTTTGCGCGCGGTCGTGAATGAGTTTAGAAAGAAATTTAACACTGACGGAGGACATCAAAGAGTTCACACTTCACACCTCCTACACTCGAGGCATTGTGCTTCTGTGTGTTTGTGTTCGCTTTCCGAGCCCCATTTGGTTATGATTACGCCCCACTCGGTGTCTTCAGTGTTTCATGGCCGCTCATCCTTTATGTTGAGGAGGCGTGTTTGTTTTCATGCACAGGTGTTTCCGCGCCGCGACGATTCGTTAATTTGTGACTTTAAGTTGGTGTGAAGGTTTTATTTAGAAGAGAAACTTTTGTTTTCCATGAAACAACATTTTTCACGTGCTTGTAGCTCAACCCAACATCATTAATATGAATTACCAACAGGCCAAGTTTTATAACTTTATGACATTTTGACATTTTTCTTTTTATGACATTTTTCCGGAGCTTGCTGCCCTAGATCGATGTGATAGGCAGATTGTTGCAGAAGGTTATTTTTGGCGCATTCTTGGATTTTTGAATGACTTAAAAAATAATCATTCAACTGAGTAACATTTTTTAAAATCTTACGGTCACTTTTTGATCACACATCAACTTTAACCCCCATAACCCATAGGAAGTCACATAATTTCCTACATTTAAACATATTATAAAATTGTATTACCTATAGATATACAGGGTGTTGATAAAAAAAACCTTCAGGACTTCGGGATGTGGCTACTTACATCAAAACTAAGAAAAAAGTTCCTATAATCATGGGTCCTAAAATCATCGGTTATCCATCTGTCGGTCTGTATGTGTATTTAACATGATTTTGCATAACTTTGGAACTAATAAAGATATCAACTTCAAACTTGGTACGTAAATGCTAACTAATAGGACCTATTTTCGTGCGGAGGATCAAGTTTTTACTTTGTACCATTTCAAAATGGCAGCCATTTTTATATTTTGAAACTTAATATCTTTAAAACCGTAAAGTTTACAAAAATTTTACACAAGTGACAAAAAATTGTGCAATTGTGTTCCTACAAAATCTTACAACGATTATTAAAATCGAACTACAATTAACGGAGTTATTGCAATTTTACCAATGGATACATGCTTGTTTTATAGTAGTTATAGAAAATTTGCTTGAATTGTTAGAAAAATTGCAATAACTCCGTTAATTCTAGTTTGATCTTAATAATCTGTATATATTTTTGAAGGAAATAAAATTACGCAACTTTGGCGGCTGCTGGGCTGCTACTAAGGAGCCAATGTGACAGGCAGTAGTGACTAGCCGGGCAGTAACTGTAGCGCTAGTCAGATTTCACTATCGTCGAGAATTAAAGCTCGACGGCACAAATTATAACGAAAACGGCTAAGTTTTATCCTATAATTTTTTACATAAGCAATGTCATCTTGCGTGCTTGCACAATTATCTCAAAAACGGCTCCGAGGATTTTTTTCATAGTCTGGAAATAAGTAATCTAAAACTCAAAAACATGTTTTATGCAGATTACTTGGCCAGGAAAAATTTAATCTATAAGTATAAAAGAGGATGTTGGTATATATTTGGCACTAATAAACTCATACACCGCTGGACCGATGACCACGAAACTTGGTAGATACATGTAGAATTTCATGGAGTTTGTTTATACACCATCATTTTCGTGATAACTTTCAGGGCTTAGCCCTGGGACCGTCTTAAAGGTACCCATGTCAGGGATTTTGAAGGAAGTTGAGTTAGATTTATTTACTTACAAAACATATGAAAGTAAAATTTAAAACAGGTGATGTAAATTAATGGTATTTCTTTCTGCTATTTAATTGTATTTGTTTACATGAAGATTTGTTACTTGGTGCCGGGTGGTTAATGAATTAGACTTTTGCATTTTTTCAAAGTGCAATACACCATATAAAATGTTGGTATGTAGTATAACATAAAATAAATAACTGATTACTGAAGGACTTCAGTGATCACTGATCACTTATACTTGAAGGACTTCTTTTTTATGACAACTAAATGCTATTTAAAGAGGAAGAGTGTGCTACTGTAAAGAATCAGTTTTATCTACAGCACTTTAAAAAAATTGCCGGGATGGCTCATTCAATCTTTTTGTTCAATATAGAGTCTAAAAACGTGTCAGCCCTTTTTAATAATTGCTGGATTGGCATTGTAATTTTTGTTCAAGGTAGACCCTAAAACTTTAAGAAAATGATCTTTTATAGTGAATAAAATTTCAAGCCATGTTCTATGGTTCCTCTAACACGTGTATGCCCTCATGAAGGAAAGAAATAGTAGAAATCCTATATCTTTCTTTCATGAAGGCATACACGTGAAGACATGCACATACGCAGGTCTGCTGCGACGGGGGTGCATAATAAATATATAGGAATAATTTATATAGGAATAGAATACCCCCGTCGTAGCAGACCTGCTTACTAAGAGCGGATTTTTAAAAACTTTTTTTACTTTATGGATGTACATTTGATATGTTCAAAGAAGTAGATTTTACAACAAGAAAAATAAATGGGAAAGCAAAACTATATAACTGATGGGTGATATTGTATGTTTAATTTTATTCGTGAGCGAAGCCATGGGTTCTTCTAGTGAATTTATAAAATGAATTTTAAAGAGTGTAAAATCTTACCATTAGCCTCATGTGTTGCTATGATAGCAACGAAATAAACAAGGAAACTTGAAACAAATAGTACCGGTGGACCAAGCATTGTTCGGAGCATTGTACTAGTAATATTATGTTTACCAGTACATCCAATTACTATCAAAATATTTCGGCGTCATAAAATTTATAAATAAAAACATTTATTACTTCATGCAATCTTTACACCACACGCTGTATTTTTCCTAGATGGCTTTAGTTTGCAAACCAAACAGCTGTTATGATTGCTTGATTTGTTTACACTTTCCTTGTTTATTTCGTTGCTATCATGGCAACTCATAGTTAAGGCAAATGTTGAAATTTTACATCTATAATATTTAATTTATTAGATTGTTAGATTTTCTCTGGCCAAATAATCTGCATGGAACACGTTTTTGAGTTATAGTTATACTGATTTCTAGACTGAAAGAAATTCTCGGGGCCGTTTTGGAGATCAATGTGCAAGCAAGCAAGCACGCACATCCTGATATTATGGACACTTGGACGCCTTCAGAGCCATCTTTCAAGAGGGCCGCCGACGAAGATGATGATAATAGAAAAGAAAAAAAGATAAAAGAAAAACAAGAACACAAAATAACACAGAAATCACAAGTATCAAGATCAAGAATCACCCTGTGTTATTTTGTGTTATTTTTTCTTTTCAGCATCGTGTTTTTATGACTGCTTTTACAATTCTCTGTTTTAGCTGTGTTTTTTGTCCAGGTTATGCTGGTTATGTGTTACTAATCTTGTTGTTCTAGGTTTTCTTCCACCTGAAGACGGGATCAGATTCCAGATCCCGAAACGTCGTGAAACTTGTTTTTTACTAATCAGTGATGGCAAATGTCCGCCAAAATCCAAATCAGAATATAAAATCACCATCTCCAACAATGAATTTCAAACAAAGAAACTTAAATTGATGTCATGTCATCTGTACCCAAACATTTATTTCCAGGATTGAGGACCATGTGTTTAATTGGCAAAAAACAAATAGGCGCAACATCATAGCATCGCAAAGACTATACAATAATAATTTTCCAACACAATTCATACTTTTTTAATAGTTCATTAAAAGTACTACATTAGGGCCTACTAGACTATAATCTAGAATAGAAAAATAACAAATATGCCTATTTTAGTAATATTTTCCAAAGATAATTCACTTAAGGCCTATAATAATTGTATCTGATCTGTCCCTTTATTTATGTACCAGTATTACTAGTGCTGCTTTGCTGCTTTTGTATATATCTTTTTATACCGTACTTAAAATATAACACTATCATATATAAATTATATTTAAAAATATTTTATTCCTCACAAAAATTCACGCTGATTATCCAACACCATTATTATTTTTATTCGTTCAGAAATGAAAGAGTTTTAATTAAAACAAACCCCTTAACATTTTAAAATAAGTATTTAAACTACAAATAAACATTTAAGTGCGACAAACTCACGCTGAAAATATTCTTAAATTAACACATTAATTAGTCCACTTACCGATCAAAAATAAAATCGCCCCGAACATCAACATGTTCAATCTCTAAAAGTCTAAAGAAACAAAAACATAACAATTCACCGAACCGACACGGACAACAGAACACTCGCGCCTGCACCGAACACTGACGGACGCTGACGCTGAATGAATATCGCCGGAACAGGAAAACGTGTGGGGCAAGGAGCGCATGCGCACTGCCACCGACCGGACAGCTGTTTCCGACCGTCACCGCTGCAGTGAGCAGCGCTGTCGATCGGCTTCATGATGATGGTAATGAAGTTTGGATATCCATTAATGAAAACTCAAAACACATAAATTTATTTTTTAGAATATCAAATCAGCCATGAAATTTATTTATTTTTTGCTCTGAAAGAAATGCTCTAACAATACTTCTAGCCTTGAATCAACACAATACTTGTATCAAACAGTTTTTTCCTGCAATTAGTTCACCAAGACCTTTGATTCCAGTATGGGGTTGATGGGTCAGACTTATGGTTTTCTCAAAAGTTTCTGGGTAGATGATACTTTATATTGCACTAGCTGACTGTATTCTACTCTGCTGGGAATTTAGTTTAATAACAGTTAATTGCTGATTTATATAAAATATATATAATGTAAGATAGACAAATGTCAAAACAAAGCAATAAGTTATCCATTACACCAAACCTTTTATACTTATACTTTGTAATGTTTTTAAACTTTTTCTTGGAATGGCGACCTATCCAGGTAGGTATTTTAAGCCAAGTATGAATGACAGACGAGTGATGATATGTATGAAGCAGCCCTAAGAGGATTTTAAAGAAATTGTATCCTAGGGGTTGCGTTTGCAATAAGAGGAAAATACACGTATCTAAATGTAATGGTTTGGCCTGGGCATTGATCGGAATTAACTATTAATATTAATAATAATTATTAACTAAATCGTTGATAATTTTATAATTCTATTATTAAATTGATAATAATAGAAACTTTATTCACTAAAATATACATACAAAACGCTTACACAAGTTTGAATTGTATAGCAAATTTTAAATAAATAAGCTTAAACTAATATAAAACAGGAAATTAATGGTATATGTGTATAATATATATATATATATATATATATATATATATATATATACAGTTAGCCAAATGTAATAAATAAATAAAACTAAAAATGATGACATGTGTTTCCCAGCATAAACGATGGACAACCAAATTTATAACCTACCTTTTGTTTGTTTACAAACAAAAGATGAATAGGGTTAATAATTTCTATATAAATAATGGAGATTTGATAAATTTAGTGTATGATGGTGATTTTCTGTAGGTGTGAGAATTTCAATCGATTATACTCTGAAAATATTCACAAATTATTTAAATATGTTGGCTGTTGAAAAATATAGAGCAACCGAAACTTCTCGAACACCCTCTCCAAGGAGAAAACTCGGGCAGAAGCCGACCAGTCCACATAAGAAAGAAGACCTGGAATATCGTTACCCTGATTTCGGGCCTCTCAATATAAATAGTTATATTAGATATTTAGAATTTTCTCAAGATTATTTTGCAATACATTATGGAAAATCTAGTCATCCCAAAGTAAAATTAGAAGACTTCACAATATCACATGAACTAGGTCATGGGTCATTTGGAAATGTGGTGTTAGCAACGCATAACGCTACAAATAAACAGTACGGTATAAAAATTATATCAAAGGAAAAATTAGTAAAACTAAAATCAGTAGAACAAACCCTCCAAGAGAAGAATATTTTGCAAGGATTAAACAGTCCTTTTACTATTTACCTCGCACACTTCATGATGGACAATAGTTACCTTTATTTTGTCTTACCATACATTAAAGGAGGGGAGTTGTTCTATGTTTTAAATGAAATGGGTAGATTTAAAGAACCACAAGCACAGTTTTACATAGCTCAAATAATTTTAGGTCTAGAATATCTCCACAACTTGGATCTTATCTACAGAGATCTTAAGCCAGAAAACGTTATGATAGACCATACAGGATATTTAAAACTCGTCGATTTCGGTTTCAGCAAGGTAGTTCCAAAAACTTCCAGAACATACACTTTCTGTGGTACGCCCGAATACATAGCACCAGAAATAATACTGAATAGAGGCCATGGTCCAGCGGCGGATTGGTGGGCAGCAGGGGTCGTTCTGTATGAAATGGTGTCAGGTTTCACACCCTTCCACCACAAGAATAAAATGCGCATCTACGAAAAAATTGTGACCAAATCGTACGAAATGTGCGAATCGTTTAGTGAAAATTTAAAAGACCTCATTAACAATTTTCTGCAGGCCGATGCGACAAAACGAATCGGAAACTTGAGAGGAGGAGTTGATGATATAAAACGACATAAATGGTTCCGGTCTGTCAACTGGTTGGCGATTCTGAACAGGAAGCTAACTCCGGAGTTTATTCCCAAGCAAGAACCGCCCTTAGGGTCAGTGAGTAACAGATATATGTCGAGTCTGTATATCACCCCAGAGGATAAGTTTAAAGACCTTTTCAGTGAGTATGAGAATGTGTATTGAAGCTAACATTGACTGAGTAAAGTTTGAAATTGAGGTTGAAATATTAAATTGTTAAAAACACACTTATTCATCATTATTTTGGTATTTAGCGAGATCATCAGACCAAGACATATAGAGCATCACTTTTCATATTATTTCAATGGAAATTAATCGCTGTTATCATCACTTCTTGAGAACGTATCAACTGCTAAACAAATTGCGGCATTGAAATCAGTCTTAACTGTGAGCCATGGGCGGATTTAAGTCATAATATTGGGGGTACAAGCTCACCTAACGTTTAAAGTATTGTAGGCTGAAATTCCAAACATCAAAATCCTATTTAAATAGTCTGTTTTAAGTCCTATTCCAAGTAGATTCCTATTTTATTTAACAACAACCATTTGTAATTTATGCAAAAACCTCAATCAAAGATATGTTGAAAACGTTTTCCCCATCACTTCCAACAAATCCACCAAATATTAGGGGGTGCCAGGCACCCCCGGAAATCCGCTGTAAGCTAAGACAACATTTAACTTTGACTAAGATTTTTTTTGTTACCGTAACTTACAGATTTAGATTAATGTGTAGGCTTGAGTCAAACACAATATTGGTTAAAATTCAACGATGGCCTTTTGCTACTTCAAGGTTTTAAGTATTTATCACATAAAATTTAGAGGGTGATCTATGGTTGATTTCAATACTACTGTACATATTCATTCCGTTTTAAAATAAAGAGGGTTCAAGCTCTGTTGAAATCTGTATAAAAATCAGGTGTTAATTTCAGGCGGAGCACACTGGAGCCTAGCTCCAGTACTTTCTAGGACATCAGAGCATACCGGAGTGCAGCTACAGTACTTCTTAATTCTGTTCTGCTAGCGGGTATTCCATACCCCCAAGCCCCCGGTGTGCCATATTTCCAGTACAGTGCTTTTACCTTTAGAAATTAAGCCCTGATAAAAATTGTTTCACAGTTCCTTGTACAATAGAACCTCATTTATTCGAAATTCAGGGGACAGCAAATTTATTTTGAACCACAAAAAGCTTTTAATATTGAGGATTTGAATTGTAGAGGTTATTATGAATGGAGTTTGGATTATGGAGGTTTGTCTTTTTACAATCACCTTCAACTTTCAACATTGCATATATGTACTCACCAATGGATTCAGAGTAAAAAGTTGCATCAGTTTATGTTTCAAAAAGTTTTGCTTTTTGTGCTTAATTTGAATTTCAGAGGCTTACGGTGGTCTCAGTTCAAACTGCCGAGGTAGACTTTGAATTCAAGAGGAAACGTTTTGAATTACAGCAACAAAATTTGAATTCTAGAGGATCATAGTAGACAAATATTCTGACTTCAAAGGCTAAATTATGTTTTAAATCGTTTTGAATTATCGATGTATTATTTTTTTAATATTAGAGGTTTTTTGAAGGGAACTGGCAAAGCAAAATGAATATAGAGGTTTTTGAATTATCAAGGTTCGAATGAGTGAGGTTCTACTGTAGCATCAATGGGATACAACAAATGTCTTCTACAGAATGTTTTCAAACCAGGAGAATTTGTAGACTTGTTCCTTGCAATCATCAAGAAATGCACAATACAAAATTCAACCATAGGTCTCTAGTGCATAGTTTTCTGCCTCTATGGGGTTTAATATTCATAACTATTAAACCTCTTTAGGCATCAATTTTAAACTTGAGGCATGATTAGAGTGACTAGTTAGACCTATTTTGGTACCATGAAGTGTATCGAGTTTCTACTCTAAACGATTTCAAAATGGCAGCCACTTGAGATTTTCAAGGCATATTTTGAGGATATAAATTTTTATACAAACAGGGCATAAAAAGATGCTAAGTTTTTTCTTTGCAAAAATATAAAAATCAGAGTTGGGTTTTAACACAAACAATGAGAAAATTCAAATGAACAGAAGCTTATACTTGTAAGTATGCTAAAATTGCCTCGAATCTGGCAAGTATATTTCTTTCATCGAGTTGAATTTTATCAATTGCTTGTGTACAGTGGCGTAACTAGTCTGACTGCGCCCCAACGCAAATATTCCCCGTACGCCCCTATTCGTAGACTCATTCTCCCTCCCTCCCCCCCCCCCCCGTGACCTCCAACGAAATTAATGACACTTTACGTACTTCCACACTTCCTGGATACTATTTCACTACACACAACATTGTACAAGCTCTATCCAATTAGGGAAAGATTATTCAAAGAAATATAATTTATTATGTACAGTAATTTTTAAGTTAATTAATTATTTAAAAAATTACTATTCAAGACATTTATTGAAAGTAAAATTAAATAATAGTAAACAAAATAGTCACCAACATTCTGTTGTGACAGTAACGGAATAAAGTACCACGAATATTTTTTTTACATTTATTTTTGGTAAGCTACAAGGAGTTTTACTTCAACAAATTTGTTTGCTAAAAATTTTCCAGAATATCAGTTTTTGTGCCCCCCTAAAGCCTGCGCCCCCTTAAGGCCTGCGCCCCAATGCACCGCATTGGTTGCATTGGCGTTAGTTACGCCACTGCTTGTGTAATGACCCTAATAAAAATACCCCAGTTGCAGCATACCTGCATACTCAGTGAATTTCATACAAAAAATACAAAAAAATTATTTCAATCCAACATAGCGAAAAATTACGTTTTTTTGTAATCTCCATCACAATAACATGTGGAATAAGTATGCAGGTTTCCTGCAACAGGTATGTTAAAACTCGGTGGTTTAATTCAATATTTATTTAGTAGATATTAACTAGAAGAAGCCATATACCAAGTTTTATCAATATATGTTAAGAAATAATGAAGATATCAAATTTTTTATTTCCCACGAGGATAACATGGGGAATGAGTATGGAGGTTTGCTGCCACAAAAATTAAAATTTCGGGGATTTTAGACTACAATACATTAGATCTCATCTAGATGAAGCCAAAAACCAAGTTTTGTTCAGATATGTGGAGGAATAAGTGAGATATAGAATTTTGTTTATTTCCCATAAGGTTAACATTGGGACAACATACTGTGTTTACCACTTTCAATATATCGGTAACCAATAGACATAGATCAATGATTCAAATAGTAAATTGTTTGTTTTTTCGAGCCGAATCCACTGGTGCTAAGCAAAATTAGATTTTTTTAAATTTTCTATGTGAAAACCCCATTTTTGGGGGTTTATCCCCCTTTACATCCCCCTTCCGGTGGTCCGATCAGGCTTACAAACTCGTCCAATTGATTACCACTTTATTTACATGTCTGTACTAAATTTCATAAAGATCGGATCATTCTTACGGTCGCTATCGTGGTAACAGCTAACAGACACATCAGTATTTACATATATCTAAAAATTCAAACTGTACTTGAATTAATACAACTATGAAGCGTGAGAGGGAGGAAAATTTATATACTCATAATTTGCCAGCGACAAGCCAACCCCTCGACGAAGGTAGACAAAAACAAACGAGGAGTTCCAAAATATAAAAAAATTCCTAAATCTAAGCGTTACTATCTAACGGAAAATCGATAAACTTTTAGGGCAAGATATAAACAACAACAAAGCAAATGATTCATCCAATGGGAAACGATGTCGTGAAAAAAATACCAAAATGCTCCGGATAATGGTATACTTAGCGTGACCTTGCGAATAATATTTAATGGGTTTCGTTTGTTTTCTGAGAGACATGCCTGGCGCTGGTGAACGATAAATGAAATTCCCTCCCTCTCGTGCTCCACAGTTGTATCAATTCTACCATAATGGTGTTTTTTACTTCTGGGGGCCCCAAAACAAAACGTTATCAAAGGCTTTGGCTTATGTCTTCCATGAGACCTACGGTAATAGCTTATTCCTTATAGGGGAAATTCGCTAAAAAGAATATATATAGAATATATTTTGTATCTTTGTTTTCAAGATTATATCTATATTTTTAAAATAGAGGATGTTGGTTTGTTTATTTGAAGATTATGGACTCGGACCATTTGCCATGAAACTCTCCATGATAATGTTAAATTTCACAGAGAAGGTTTTTAAGCCATCCATTTTATCCTAACTCAATTGGGTTTCTCCCGAGAGGTCCAAAAGGGTCCCCTTATTAACCTTATTTCAGACATTGTTTACTTCAAAAGCTATCCGAGGCAGCAGCTCAGAGGTAAAACCCTGGCCCTGAGTTCAAAATGTCGTTGGTTCGATCCTAGCGGCGGGCGACTCCTGTCCCATCATGAGCAGTCACTTCTGGCTGTCCTCTATGTGACAATTGCTAATACGGTACTTCCATCATTGGGTCACCATAACGGGCTTATTGGCCCCTGGCAACAGGCAGTTGAGATTTTTTTAGGCATGACAGAGTTTGTGATGGATTCCGCTTGTATTTTCCTAAAATGTAAAATTTTTGATTCATTAAGCTTAAAAATCCAAACTGCTAACCATTTTTAAAACATCTCATAAAAACCTCAATACTTCATACTAAAATAGGTTTTTTATATCTAAGGTGACCAGATTTATGGATAAGCATACCAGGCCCATAAATCCTTGGGGCATTGGGGCTTGGCGTCCCCCTGATAATGAAAGGGGGTCAAAGCATCCTCCACCGAAACTTTTTACCAAAGTTGGTGCATTTTGTTGTAATTTATAGGCACTTTGAGATCATCTGGTCAATACTCCGGCATGATTCTAAGAGTTATTACATGTCCATAACTCACTTTCTTACTCCAAGGTTGTAACATTTCATTCAGGAGGTTATATGTTGTCATATTCAGAAAATTTTTAATTGAAGACAAATAAACACAGAGTAAATTTATCTGATATTTTTAAAGTTTTTGAAATAATAACCAACTTATTAAGTCAAGTATATATTTTGATTATGTAATCAAATTTCCTGCTCATGCACAAGCAATGGCCGATAGATTTATGGATGATTACCAAACCATTTCTCAATATAAATTGGACCTAGAATTGAGAGTAAGCTTACTTTGAAAAATATAAATTTCAATTACATTTAACTGTGCAGCTAAAATCAGTAGTTCTATGATCATTTCGTTTACAAAAGATTTATTTTTCAACTACAAAAGAACCAACGTAAAGGTTAATTAAAAATTGTATTATAAATTAACAAGTTTTCATAAAAAACATTTTTTACAAACAATACCATTACAGTACAAATGGGCGTCTTGAGAGATTTTGTCAGAACAAAAAGATGCGACCGAAAATAATAGGGCTGTAGCAAGGCCACACTACACTACAGGCCAGAGTCTCCCCCCCTCCTCCCTGATGCCACGTCACAACACCAGCTAAACTCCTAGCGCTGTGTTGTAAATATTACAATGCTTTGAAAAAGGTTTAGGATAATTTCTAAACTGATTCAACAATGTATATTTGATTTATTTTGTGTTAATGTAAAATATTGATCTGTCAAGTTGGCAACACCTAACTTAGTCCTCACTTCGCTTTGTTTGTTTGTTGATGTTATTATTATAAGGTTATATTTCAACAGTCCGTTTCTCGATAGGACCATCCGTTCGACCACTAGAGCTCAAAATAACGTTTCTATAAAAGCTTTTTTAGCAATTTTTTAGTAATTTTTTTGAGAGGGTTAGAATAAAAAATGTCGACTTTTGATAATTTTTCCTGTACATAGACCCTCCAAGAAAAATTCGTGCAAAATTTCAAGTCTCTAGCTCATCGGGAAGTATGGTTTGAATTTGTATCTATTAATCAGTGAGTCAGTTACACATCGGATTGTATATTATTTAGACTCGCCTTACGGCTCGCTGGGGGCTCCGCCCCCAGGCCCCCTTAAAGGGTTTCGCCCCAAAGCGGAGAGTTTGTATTGAAAGTAAAAAAACGAATAAACTGTTTACAAATGCTCAGCAAAAGTAATTATTACTAGTTTTGGGGTGAATAGTTTTAATGGAATTTATGGTAGGGGGGGGGGTAATTATTACTGAAATGATTCATTAAATTTCGGAAAAATCAGATAGGTTTCAATTTTTGATATATTTTACAAAAACCTTTTTATAAAAAGACTAAAGTAAAATGTCAAAACCAATTTTCTCCATAACAATATAATATGGGAAATGAGTATGCAGGTTCGCTGACATGGAAATGTAAATATTCAACTTACAAAAACCAATTTCCTCCATAAGTATATAAATTACTGGACAGAGAATAATTATTCACAGTACCAAATTGTTGTTTTTTTTCAATTTAAATCCAATGGTCCAACCCAGAATCTGATAATTTTCATTTTCTATGTAAAAGATCCCAAAAACCCATTTTTGACGGGTTTATCCATCCCATCCTAACCCCACCATCCGATGGTCCGATCAGGCTAGTGTTGGGTATTTCCTCTTCCTCCCTTTTGAATTAGTAAGATTTATAAGAGTTCAATTCTAATAATCAAATTAAATCTAATTAAACTTACAAATCAACATATTAAAGTTTTTCCACATCATCAACGTGAGAAATGAGCATGCATGTTTGATGTCACATAAATGAACGAATTGGGAAATTTAGGCCATTATTCGACTAAACATCAACTAAATTAAGCCACATAACAGCCTTTATTAAACAAAAATTAAAAAAGAAAAAGTTTTATTATTGCTGATTTATAACATAGCTAGTAAGTGATTTTTTGTAATTTTTTTGAGGTTAAAATAAAAAATGGCGTTTTTTATAATTTTTCCTATATATTGACCATCCAAGAAATATTCATGTCACATTTAAAGATTCTAGCTAATCGGGAAGTTTGGTTTGAACCGGGATGAAATACCTCGAGAAAATCGCTGACATTTGGCGAATTTTGAAGTTTTTTTTAAGTTTATATGCAATTTTATATTATGAACTAGTTATATTATTCCTGATTTGTAACATATATGCTGTAGAGATTATGAATGCCAATTTTCAGCCCTCTACGTATAACATTAATTCATCTGGAGCTGAAAACCTGAGGAAATGTGAAAAATTCAACGAAAGTTTAACTTCTGAGGGCTATTTTAGGGGTTGAAAAGGGGTGAATTCTGCGAATGTCCCCTGATAACCCTGAAGGATCAAACTTACTATCTCATTGTGAATTTTGAGGTCTATAAGCTAAAAAGAAGTATAAAATAAATCATCAAACCCCAAAATAAACTGACAAATTTATAAGAATTCTAAATTTAGAGGTCATTTTGGGAGTGAAGGAGGTGAGATAAGGCAAAATACATAATAACCAAAATTGTAGTAAATTTAATTTCAACTAAGGAAATAACCTTAGTTTTTGAACAGAACCTTTATTTTATTCGCCAGAGGCAAAAATCAAACAGTACTTTTATCGAAATTCAAGTTCTCCCCCATTTCACCCCCTTTTAGGGAGTGAGGGGGGTTGAAGTTGTTTGTTATGAAGGTTGTATATTTAGTATGACCACCCAATAAATATTCCCGAAAATTTATACGGGCCTACGTAGTATACCAAGTCAACTATTGCCGGAAAACCCAGGTAAGATCTATGAAAATTGAAAAATCTAGTTCAATCTAAGGGTGAAGGAGACGAGATAGGACAAAACGTCACAGGACCAAAGTTGTAGATCATGAAAAATCCGTGGCACGTGGTGCAGTCCGTTTTTCCATAGGACCTCTGGTTTAGCCGCTATAGCCCAAAAACGAAAAGTACTTTTTTCTAACTTCAATTTTTTCCCCCTTTTCCCCCCCTTTGGGGGGGTCGGGGGTGGAAATGTTTCGTTTTGATAATTTTCCCTGGGGTTTGACCACCGAAGGAATATCCGTGCCAAATTTCAAGTCTCTAGCTTATCTGGAAGTACTTTAGAATTTGTATCTATAGATGAGTTACACATCCGGCTGTATATATATTAGATTAGATTAAACAATCTTCAGTTTTAACATTTAATTATTAATTTCCCAACTTTGAGTTAATTTGGGTAATAAAACTGTAAGCAAGGAAAATTAATTAAAAACTCAAATAAAATCTATATTTAAAAATATATAAAATGTACAAACATTTTCTTGAAAGTAAAATAATAACAACAGTGATGTTAGATATATTTGAGGTACTTCATAATATTTCTTATTATGATTTTTGTGATTTGTAGGCCTTATTTTTTCAGTATAAGCACTACAATTTATTTCTTTTTCCCACTGAGCCCTGCTTGCTCCAAGACCTGCCGAGCCGCATTATTTATGTGACGGAATCTATCAGGTCCCAGATGAATGCCTCCGTACCAACGGCTCACAACCACCAACACGTTCTTTACATCCATTATCTGAAATGGGAAAACATTTGATAAGCTGATAAAACACCATGACAGTAGATCATAGAGAAAAGAATAACGTTTGTTGTTACAGATAATAAAACTGTGATGATGTCAGGAAAACATTTATGATACTCATTTTCTAACAAGCTACTCTTTAAGTGTTTGTCCAAAAAAGCGGCTGATAGTGGACGGATTCAATGAACTGGTCAATGTCGAACATTATCAACTCATGGTAAAACAGGATGGTGTGACTTCTCTCACTAAACTGCATGCGATTTACCTTATGACCCATCATCTCTGTGCAACCCCCGCACCACCATGGTCTGATTTCCATCAGCATTTTACTGGTGATTGCCGCCAGTAAAATGTAGCCACATACATTAACAAACACATCTTCGAATCAACCCTCCAACCCAGTCCCGTTTGGTCGGATAGGGAAAGCGGACAGTGTACCACTGGCCTTAAGCCCTCTCAGCTTTCTCATAGATTTTCACTGAGGAAGGCTCTTATATTTTGAAGGGGAGTGCCCATCATTGCCGGCTAGGCAGTCCCCCTTTAGGACATTCTACAGCATTTGGATGAAAGGGATTTGCAGGTTTGAGAAAGGCAGGATATAGTCAGCAAGCCTCGCTCGTGAAGAGGGAGGCATTCACCGCCTATCCTCAAGCTCCACCAGGGACGACTCACCCTCTAGCCCCCCAAACAAGAACTGCTACCAAGGAACCAGGTAGCTGATACAGATACAGATACTGTATGCTTGGTTGCTTTATCACCGTTTTCCATGTTACAGTGGAGAGTCTCACCAAGGTAATTTTTTTGGCAGGAAGGCCAAAATGATTGCTTGGTTTTTCTTGTAAACAGCGAGATAGCTGCCAAAATGAACTCTTGATTTTTAAAGCAGTCTATATTCATCAGTAGGAGCTGAAGAATATAATTATTAATTGTTTAATCATCCTTGGGATCCAATGTATATTTCACAGGGAGACCTAGGTTTCAGCATCGTAATGCTATCATCCGTCCAATCTGCTCTTGGTCAATGGCATGCTACAACTAACTTCTTTATATCTACTCGGTTTGAGTATCATTTAACTGTTCTTATGGTTCATGAAGGAGTTAGGATTTGACGGTGAATGAGGTTCTATTCTATTTTGGGCTTCTCTCACCTTAGTAAATTTACTGCAGAACTGTATGTTCAATTTTCTGTTGAAACGGTGATATTTCATTGCCATCAATTGTTCTTAAGACACCTAACACATAAAACACACATATTTACACACATAACAGTCTCTCGCTACCTGATATTTATTATGTTATGTTATTAATTGTTACGTGTGTAAATATGTGTGTTTTAAGTGTTTAGTGTCTTAAGAACAATTGACGGCGTTGAAATATCACCATTTCAACAGAAAATTGAACATACAGCTCTGCAGCAAATTTACCAAGGTGAGAGAAGCCCAAAATAGAATAGGTTTGACAATTCTACCTCACCTACAAAAATAATGTCATTTAAAACTAGAATGAGGTCCTGACAGAGGATGCACGATAAGCTGATTTAGCTTTGATGCAAACCCATAATTAACTATGAAGCTTGGCCCTCTTTGGGAAAAAATGCCATAGACCTAGAACATATGGGACTGATGACAGCATTGACAGCATGATGACACAGAAACCTAGGTCTGCCCATGAAATAAACAATGGGTCATAAGGTAAGATTAAATAATAAAGTCTATTCTACAGTAGACCCTCTCTTAACCGACCCTAATGGGACCGAACCTAGGTCGGGTAACTTAAAAGGTCGGTTAAAACGAGTAATTCTCTAAATACTTAAAAATAAAAGCTATATTGATTTAGGGTTCTATTAACATTATTCCAGAGCCGTTCGTGGATTACCTAGGAAATAAACTGTAATTATAAACCTATTTTCCAAAATAACTACTGCCGCATATGAAAACACAAACTCACAGTCCTTTATTGTACTATGTACACTGAAATGTGAATACTGTAAGTTTTCATAAATTAATGAACGCTGTATTAAAAAAAATTTTAACCCGTAACAACCTGTTTATTTGAGCGTAACGTTCCCATCACCGGATATGGGAATGGAAATGCCGCAATTCCTCGAAAAGGGCAGTTAAACCAAACTGTTCTAACTCAAAATAGGGTCGGTTAAAATCTTCAATATATTCGACCAGCAAGGGTAGATAATCTGATCTTCGGTTAAAACGAGGTCGGTCAAGAGGGGGTATACTGTATCAGTACAGTGGGAGGTGGGTACCTGCAGCAGATGCAGCAGTCGCCCGCCGGCCGCCGTCTCCCCGTCGTCCTCGCAGTCCTGCGCCAGGCAGCCGTTCTTCTCCACTCGGTACGCGTGGATGTTGTGTGTGGCGTGCGCTATCTTCTTGTTCTCCATCAGAGCCGATATCACCAACCTGCGGAGACCATCGATAAATGATGTTAACATAATAGTTGTGTTTGTGTAACCTAACCAAGAATTCCAACCAAAACTCTGCAGAAATTCTAAATTCATATTTTAGACTCCTAGTTTAGGGTCTGATAGGAATACTTGAACAATTACTTTATAAATCACTGAAAGCTAATAAATGATAAAACAAACATGCCATAAAATTTAAATGTTTTTATAAAATAAATTTCATGAGAGACGAATCAAAAAAATGAAATAGATTTTGAGTCCTATTTTAAAGATAAAATTATGATACTGTAAATATACTGTTAGGCCTACCATAATTTGCTCTGCTGAAACTCAGACTAAGGCCCCTAATGGGATCTCGGGTGCATGGAATATCAGCCCCTCCCTCCCAGATGAAATTTAGCCACCAAAATATGCAATATTTAGTTTTTTGAGACATAAAAAAGTTGTGTTTTGCAAGCCTTTGGATAAGATATCAGTATTATCACGGGGAAAATAAATTACAAGATTATTACAATGAATTGATTCTAATTTTGCTCTTCCTTATTTTCCTTACAACACTTATTAAAATATTTCCTGTTTCATTTTAAAATGTTCAACTTTACCTACTTCTACACTGAGAAAAATTTAGTCCTGAATTACGTGGAAAATACACGTAAATAAGGGTGTGCGGGTTACCCACTGCAATCTGGACCCGGCTCACTGCTCCGGCAGTGAGGCCGCCACATGGAAAATCAGGACTTAGTTTGTCTACATAGTTATGACGTCACTGGCTATGACGTCATTACTGTCGGTTGTAAGTCCTGCCGATCAGAGTTGGCTCTCGTAATTGCAGAGACTTTTCTCAGAATATCCTGCGATTCATTTTGCCTTTACCACAGTTTATCACAGAATGTACAGTCCTATTCTCGTAAAATACAACCGATTTCTATGCACTGACTTGCCTAGTCTCTGCATTTACCGGTATTTTTTATTTAAAATCAGTAAAAAATGTCTAGGTCCTTCAGGCGGTCACCCATCCATGTTCTAACCACGCCCGATGTTTCTTGACTCGCATGTTCAGCTGGAGACTACTATATCCATTGCGTTACGGCTGCCTGCTGACGACTGTAGTTGTTGAATAGAATCTGAAGAAGTGATAAGTGAAGTTTTACGCCTAATGGTACTTCTCTACAGTGACAATTTATTGCGTGATAGAGTCTAGAGTAGCCCTCCGTACGTGTCGTGCATGTTTACCGGTACCGGAATTTTTATAAAAAGGAATGTTTGTTCGTTGTGTGCGTCTGTCCGTTTGTGTTACGTGGGTATGTGTCATGATGGTTTTTAATGCTTCTTGACAACTTCCATTGGAATGAAATTTGATTTCCATCGCCTGAGGAAGATCTCTCTGAGATTGAAACTTTCGTGGCCCATAATATGAGACTACAAAGGATCACTTTGACAGTACAAGGTATTTACACCATTAATAGTTACAATTTATTGCCCTGACATATTTATTTGATACATTTAAAAGTGGCAGCAAATCAATGCAAGGTTATACTCGACCTGCATTCTATTTCTTACAATTCATCTTATTTAAGACTTTGCCAAAAATATCTGAGTTATTAAAATCGAAGCAGGATTTAAACAGTGCAATTACTTTTTTTGGTAATTTTTTCGTGTAAACTTTGGGCAGATAAAATTAATCTTAGGTCTAAAAATGATCAATGTGTCCTTGCAACTATTTAAAAATAAAACAATATTTAACATAAGTAACTGCTGACAAATAAAACGATTTGATTTTCTTCAATAATCTAAGCTTTATCTCTGAAAAATTGGAAATTTGATATTCTTTTTGACGTTTCACTACCATTTACTTTATATGTATTTACATGTATTTATATGTATTATCAATGGTACTACAGTAAGTAAATCTATAAAAACATTAATAAAATATGTATTATAGAAACTAAATGTTATTATTCAAACTTGTATCACATTTGTAAATTTTTAATCCCAAATATAAAACTAACACAACGGACTTATAATCAATCCAGATTGGGTTGAAAAATATTTATTCGATTCAAATAAAATATTTGATGATAGTGCGAACTAAAACAAGGTAAAGACTAACTGCTTTTACCAAATCACATGGAAATAATTTGAAGTTCTCATCCATACGCCTACCGTAAATGCAGTGGGCTGCATGCAGAAAGTAATCATGGATAAACTTATGACGTGTTTTGTGACGTATACAAACCATCCATGACGTCACTTTAATGTTCTTTCCTTAAAATCACGGTAAATTCCCTGATTATTTGCAAATACGGCAGTTCGAGCGTAATTGCAGAGAAATAGTTCTTAAAGAAGGACTGCGAGTCCTGCGTCTGTACTAATGCCCAAAACTCTGCCGAGTCATTGAGCTGGGTCCAGACACAACACTCCTGTACGTGAGCCAAGTCCTTATTTACGTATTGCGAGTACAGATTCTAGACTTGGGGCAAAAACTCTGCTTTTCCGCTAAGATATTTTTCTCAGTGTAATCATTAAGTTATTTGACTGTTACTATTTTAATTTAGCTTTTTAATTTCATAACAACTGGAGCCTATTGCACAATAAACTACAAGCTAATAATATCAGTGATCTACTAAATCTGATTGGGTGAACTGTCTGTCTATATTATTAACTTGTAATTTATTGTGCTATTGGCCCCTGGTAGTCCCGGCTAAGCCGAGAAATAATTAAGATTGGTTTACATTGGTCGAGTGACTCAGACGAGTTTCTGGGATCAGCTCATTGCTATAGTTTAGAATTTTCAACTCGCCCGCTACTCGACTTGCCCGTGTGTCCAGGTCGCTTTACATCAGTCGAGTCTAACTCGCCCGCCAACTTAATGTAAACCGGCCTTTAGAACTGCAATCTGTGGTTAACCTTTATGACTAATTCAAAGACCTTTATGTCCATATGTTTATTTGTAAATAAAATTAATTTAGTTTGATCTAGATCTACAGACCTATTTTATTAGCCTATTTTACTAACTTGACTTGATCAACTGAAGAAATTATTGCCACATGACCTTGAAATATACTTTTTCTATCTATGATGGTTTCTCCATGGGTAATGCGAGGTAATGATATCTCCTTTGCCCCAGAGGAGGACTGGAATGTCAAGTGAGATGGTGTTTCAATCATTTCATTATCAGAAACATTCTCAACTTGACCATCATCGATGGGATGGACATTATCATTTCCTTGCCCTTGAAGGTATTCTTTGACAGCTTCAACCCACTGGTACAATATGCTCTCTCCAATGTTTTCTCTGAAATGATTAATACTTATGTTATTTAGGCTTACATTTTGTAAACTGTTTGAGTAATGCATTAAGGCATGAGTAATGCATTAAGGCATTTTATAGGGACTGTTTGAAGTTAATATTATCTATCCTAAGATATAAAAAAATAAAAAGTGGCTAATTATATAAAATTCAAAAATTAATATTGACAAGTTAGCTATTAATACAATGTAAATATAAAATACAATTCATTATGCTATGGTTCTGATTTTGAATGCACCATAACCAACTAATTCAAAAACCACACAGAAAAATGTTAAATACAAATACAGACCTTAAACCTTAAGGTTCAGAAATATCAAACCTTATCCTCGAGGACAGAAATATCTTCCACAAGTAGGTAAGTATTCCGATTCATAAAAAAATTTCCCAAAATCTTGAACATCTCTTCATGCCATTCTTCAGAGCCTTCAGAATCCACAGATTCGTCATCAAGAAAGGGACCCTCCTGGCAATCTTGTAGTAAACAACGTGCTACACCATCCTCACAGCTGAGCTGCAATGAGTGAGGATCTTGTGTCGTGTGCTGCTATTTGTACTGTAGAAATATGATGAACAAGCAAAAAAAAAAGAACTGACAAAACCACTTACATGTAAACATTTTCGAGCCTTTCGGAAAGTTGCAGTTTGTCCTGCCGGCTCAGGGATGGAGCTGACAACTGATACACAGGAGGAGCTGTTGCCGGGTATTCAGGAGGCAATGTCACGTACAATGTCACCTCTCGCTCCCCCTCCTTGATACAGATACTGTATGCTTGGTTGCATTCATCCTCAGTATGCCACTCATCTCCATAGATTGAAATTAATGCTTCAATCTCTTCTGCCTGAAAAAATTTATAAAATTGATTAGAAATTGAGTTCTAAACACACAACGGTTTTTACTAACAAATTAGATGTAGATGCAACAAATTGAGAACTTGGCGAAAAACATTTTCTCAGGTATATGAAAGAATGTAAACTTAGTAAGTTATGTGACGATATATTCTACATAATCGAAAATATTTCTATGAAGGGTTAAAGATCTCAGCTCCTGTTAGGCTAATTTACCCTTAGGTTATTGAAAATTATTGAAAAAGTAGTAAACTAACCTGTCTTATAATGTTTTCATTGTCTGTCATGTTTTCATTAACCCCATTAGGCCTAAATGACAATCTGTTAATCAGCCTGTACACAGTTAATATAAATTAATTTCAGAGATTTTTTTTATCAAAATATCATCCACCATTCATAGCAACACTGTAATCTTGATAAAAATTATCCATATGAACTTTATGTAACCTTATAATAATAACATCAACAAACAAACAAAGCGAAGTGAGGACTAAGTTAGGTGTTGCCAACTTGACAGATCAATATTTTACATTAACACAAAATAAATCAAATATACATTGTTGAATCAGTTTAGAAATTATCCTAAACCTTTTTCAAAGCATTGTAAAAGTAAGTTACTTTTACAATGCTTGGAAAACTATGCATAGAAACTGAATACAGATATCATGTAAAGGCTACACCACACACGACACGGACTCGGATACCAAACATGGTTTAAAACCTTTCACAATATGCAATTTTTGTGACTGGTCCGACAAGGCAAGGCCACACTACACTACTTGGACAAGGCGTCGAGCTACCCAACCCGCTGCCATAGATAAAACATCCTTATTAAGATGTTCTTATCTGTGCCGCTGGCTGCCGTCCAAGCAACACCTCCTAGGATTTGTTGCATAGACAAAAACATTCAACATTCTTTATATCTTAGACTAGGAACAATACAAAAAAGTCTAAGTTTATATCCCTTTATCTATGGTTGTTGCCTATCCTATAATACTAAGGCCATAGATAAAAAATACCCAGCTGGGTATTTTTTATCTATGCTAAGGCCCAATCCTAAAATTACCGTAAAAGTATGGGATTTAACATAGAGTAATAATGAACTTCGTAAAGAGATGGCACTCCCATGTTAACTCGGTGGTAAGGAGACAGCAGCGCTATCTGAATAATGTGCAACGAAATAAAAAGATCGATGCGATATATCGATGGTCATCGATGCGACATATCGATCGTCGTCGATGCGACATATCGATCGTCGTCGTCTGCTTTGCTTATATTTTCGTTTTCTTGTTTTGTTTGCTAGACTTTCAATTTTAATGACTTTACCGGTTTGTTTAGATTAAGTGCGTTTGCCGCTAGTGCAAGTTGTTTCGCAAAATACTGTACTGAGTGATTCTTATTGTGCTTAAAGCGATTGATAAAAAATAAATACGTAGATCTTTACATAAAAGCACTTAATAAAAATTAACTTAGTTGATTTTTATTAAGTGCTTTTATGTAAACATCTACGTATTTATTTCCCATCAATAGCTTCAAGCACAACATGAATCACGCAGTACAGTATTTCACGAAACGGCTTACACTAGAACAACTTTCTGCAAACGTACTTTAAGTATTTTCCCACACTCAAATTAATTCCAACTCGTTATGGTTGTGTACACGTCGCGTCGTGACAGAAAATCAGGGGAAACGGAACGGGAAGCAGATCGTTATCGTCGTTCTGATTGGCTGAATCAGTGAAGAAGAAGAAAGTCATGTTTTTACAACGCCATCTGAATAAATTGCATCGAACTAACCCGCTCCAATCAAGCTTACCACTTGGCTCCATTTATTTAAGTGTCAGACCGGTGGATTTAACCACAGACAAAGGAATCTATCTGTGGATAGATTCCTTTGTCTGTGATTTAACTTTACAATCAGAGTGGCAACACTGCCTAGGAAAAAATAAAGAATCAAAACAAGAAACCAAGAAACGTCACAAAAAACAAAAGTGAATCATAACATAACCTCAACCTCAGTTCAGTTAGCTCCAACCAAATAAAATTTCATTCTCTTCTTGTTAAATTAAATATTGGCTTTTAATGGTACGAGTTTTAGTCATACTTAGGTTTGGTGTTGTATTAATTATATTATTATGTTAGTGAATATTTGGTGTCAGCAAGTGAATAGTAGCACATTTTATTGTAGGCCTATAGCCTAACATCATATTAAATTTGTGGCTGTACAATGTCGTGTAAAAGTGATTTTTTATCAATCTTAGATATACTGGCCCAGGCAGAACTAAATGGTAAGTGCCTTATTAGTATTCGTTTTTTGGCTATGCCTAGTTCCACAGAATGGTCACACTTCACCTCACTGTCTAGGGGACTCAGTGGGAACCGGGGTGATTGGGTGGGGAACAATCTATAGTAAACCACTTCATTCTAATGATATATAGATATTCAAAATCGATATTTCACCAATTTACTTCACAGTAGCTACTAGCTAGGGGATTCGGTGGAAACCGGGGTTGTTCACTACCCAACATCGGGATTTTGTCAGGCTGCAATTTTCCCTAATTGGAATTTGGCCAGACTGCAAGTTTCCTTCTCTAATATCATGACCATTGCTGCAGCCGTGGCACCACAGGCGCCACAAAAAGGCTACAGCAGTTGGCCACAGGTGTTGCCCAAAGGCCAAAGATGCCACTCAGGGCGTCAGCAACCCTGGTACAGCCAAGTAAACGGGGACTAACAACAGGCGGCGAACATAATTAAAATACATTGATATAAATATTACATAGGCCTATAATGTTATATATTATTCTTTCCGCAGTTTAGGTGGGTAGGCCTATCTCCTGTTTTGTTATTTCATTTACGTATCCCCTATATTATGTCGGTAACTTAATTATCTTCCATTTATTGGGCGGGGATTATTTCTCCTTTATTTTCTTTCACTGTTACAGTTGTGCTGATTATGGCGGCAGTACCAACAAGCTGCACTCAGCAGACCTGTCACCGTGTCATCCAGTAACTGTTCAACTCAATATCATTGCTCTTTTTAGCACAATTATTTCATTTAAAAAAATAGGCCTAAGTTATAAGTTGAATTACTATAACACACTCTTTAACATATACAGTTTTTTTTTGTTTCAAGCCAAATAACTTCAACCTGCATTATATTTATTTAGCACCTACCTAAGCAATGGAGTCTTCAGAGGAGGAAAATTACCTAGGCTATTTGGTGAAGTTAAAGAGGGGACCAATATTATTTTTTTAACAAAACAAATTGAAACTGTGTAAAAGTAATTGTTGTTGTTGAATGAAAACAACTTTTAGTAATTTTCAAGTTAACTTTGTCGAAGTTTAGTTCAGGGTTGTCTAGAGTTAAGTTATTGTAGTGAAAGTACAGTTTAACATGCAGCATGTTGGGTCCTACCTATTTACCATTCATACATCTTACATCTTACATCCCTCGGCGTTCCGTAGACCGTTGAGCGGCGTGGAACTTGTCATTTCTAGTTGCCTAACGTGGTCAGGACAACTTGGCCTAGGTTAGGTTGGGTGTGGGAGGGGACGACTTGAAATTAACATCCAGAGGGTCTTTCTTTACCATACTCCAGGAAGCTGTCTATGTCATAAAAACTATTCTGAATAAGAAATTTTTTAACTTTACTTTTAAAGAGCGAAGTTTTATGAATGTTTTTCAGGTCACTTGGCAGAGCTTGATAAAGCTTCTTGCCAATATATTCCGGTTTTCTTTCAAAAATTGAAAGTTTATGAAATTCTGAAAAATTTACTTTAAATCTGGTGTTGTAACAATGAGATTTTTCTTCCGGAAGTTTGTTTTCTTTCTTTACGTACATCAAACATTCAAAAATAAAAATACACGGAACGGTCAAGATGTTGAGTTGTTTGAAAAAATCCTGACAATGAGCAATAGTTTGGCTATTGCTCTGATGGCCTTTTTTGCCATAAAAATATTTTATTTAAATTTCCTTTGGTAGAGCCCCAAAGGATTATTGAATAGTTAATGTGTGTTTCAAAAAGTGAAAAATAGACAGTTCGAGCTAAATGATTGTTTTCAAATTTACTGACTTGCCTTAGAATAAATAGGCCTTTAGCAAGTTTACCCTCTAATTTACCCACATGTTCATTCCAAGTCATGCATTCGTCCAATCTCACTCCCAAAAACTCAGCCGCCTCTACTTTTTCTATTTCATCTTCGCCGATTGTTAGGTTAGGAGAGGCAGTGCTAGTTAAATTTTTCCTCTGTTGAGTTTGAATGTGGAGAAAATGTGTTTTTGACGAGTTTAACTTAAGAGAGTGTTCTGAAAAATATTGAGTTACCTGATTTGCAATCTGAAATGAGTCTATTTCCAATTGTAGAGGATTTTTGTTTTTAGAAAAAATTGTGGTGTCATCGGCAAATTGAAATAAATTTTGGATGGGGATTGTTTCTGAAATGTCGTTTATATACAAAAGGAAAAGAACAGGGCCAACTATCGAACCCTGCGGAACTCCTGCTTTTACAGTTTCTAATTTTGATTGAAAAGATTTGATTTTGTTTTTTGATTTGTGCTGAATTTCAGTCATTTGCTGTCTGTCTGTTAAGTATGATTTAAGAAGTGTTAGGGCTGATCCTCTAAACCCTATGTTTGCTAGTTTAGAAATCAACAGCGGCACATCGACGCAGTCGGCTTTGGACAAGTCGGCAAAACACCCAATCACCGACTCGCGCTCCTCAACCGCATCGATGCACTCGCTGATGAAGTCTATCAGAGCCAGTTTCGTTGATTTGCCCCTCATAAAACCGTATTGTTTTAAATTCAAAAGCGAGTTAATTTCCAGAAAATCTGTCATTTGTTCACAAATTACTTTTTCGAATATCTTCGAGACGGCTGGTAGGTGTGAGATTGGACAATAATTGCTTACTGAAGTCTCCTCTCCCTTCTTGTGGATAGGTCTGACCACAGAAATCTTACAACTATTAGGAAAACATGCAGTACTTACCATGTTATTTACCAGGAATGTGATAGGCCTAACCATGATGATGGATCTGGATGGTATAGACCTATGATTTACTTCTTTTCTTTTTCTCTTACCTATTTCTTATTTTCTAGATAGTGCTGTCCAAAAACTTGAAGAGGGCCTGCAAAGATTGGAAGCAGCTAAGCCTTATATAACTTCACTGGCAGAATTGCAATGTGTAAATAGTTTGGTAAATCATAACGTTTCATTAGAGAGATGTTCAAGGTAATAATAAATAAATAAATCGTTTATTTCTCAATAAAATCAGTACATAGTTTTACAATATTACAAAGCATAATCCTTATACATAAAAACAGAAATTACAAAAATTAATAACTTTAAATACATTATTGAGAAATAATAGGAGTCCCATAGAAAAATTCCGAGGTGGGACCTCCCTCACCTAGTACATATTTAAAAATGACGAAAAAGAGTCAGAGCCAGACATATATACTTATGAGAATACTAAAAACACAAACACTATTTTTATAAGCTAATCTAACAAGGAAAATTATTGAGCTAACTATAACATGTAAAAAGAAATAGAAAATATTACTAAAAAATCGTAAGAATAAATCTTACAACAGTAACAAATTAACAAAAATAAACAAGACTTAGCAACTAAAAAAAGTACATGGTAAAAGAATTATCAACTAACGACAATAGCTATCACTCTCAAAACTTATCACAAATAAAAATATTGAAAATAATCCAAAAAACAATACAACCACGGGATTAAATTAAGTTTTCAATAACAAACAATCGGGAGAACAATATCAACACAAAAATTCTGAACAATGTCTGAGCACACGATTTAGAACATTTCCTTAGCAGGTTAAACTACAAAAGTAAAAAAGTAATAAAAGTAATATTCTCTAAAGTTTTAGAAATAGCAATATGTAATCAGTTAACACAATTCTTTGAGAAGAATAGTTTAATTTGTAAGGGACAATATGGTTATAGGAAAGATCTGTCCACCTCACATGCATTGACAGAATTAGTGGAATGTATCATAGAGGCATTTGAGAGAAAGGACTTTGCTGCGGTCACCTTTTGTGACCTCAGCAAGGCCTTTGATGTAATACCACATGATCTGCTTTTGACTAAACTCCAACATTACAGTATTTCAGGCTCATCACTCAATTTAATCAGAACTTACTTAAATAAGAGGACCCAATATGTAATTATCAATGACAAAACTTCTAGCTGTTTACCAGTAACATGTGGGGTACCACAGGGCTCTGTCCTTGGTCCTTTGCTTTTTGTAATAGCCATTAATGATTTGTATTATAATATTCCAACCAAAGTAATTTTATACGCGGATGACACCACAATTGTAACAAGGCATTCTGACTGCAAAGATGTTTTAGAAATTTCCAATCACAACAAAAAAACAGCTGAAAATTGGCTTGTAGCAAATCAATTGGTGCTAATTAAAACAAAAACAAATACAATGATCTTTTCCCTAAAACAACTAGAAAATGAAAATAAAGACAGGACAGAAAAATTTCTGGGACTGATTCTTGATCCTCATTTAACTTGGAAAAATCATGCTATTCACTTAGAAAAACAACTGAGTGGAAGTATTTTTGCACTCAGACGTCTTAAAAATGAACTTCCACATGATGGCGTCCGACAAGCCTACTTTGGCCTCTTGCACTCTAGGATGGCATATGGTCTACTGGTCTGGGGAAAATAATCTCATAGTTCAATAATATTTAAACTTAAAAAAGCAATTAGGATAATTAATGGAGTAGAGCCAACATTTCATTGTAAAAATCTATTTATTTCAAATCAAATTATAATTTTATATTCTCAATATATTTTGCAATGCCTCATGTATATATTTCATAATTTAGATAAAGTTCACTTGAATTGCTCTGTCCACTTTCACAACACCAGACATTGCCACAATGTTAGGTTACCTCAATTAAGACTGGTTAAAAGTGATTGTAATGTGCTTACGATTTCAAGCAGGTTTTACAATAAATTACCTTTAGGGGTAAGAATTTTACCTTTTGTGAAATATAAAAAATGTATTATTAATTTTTTGTTAAGGAATGCATTTTATAGCATAGAAGAATTTCTTAACAGCAAGTGGACAACGTAAGACTTTAACATAGACTCCACATAATACTGTGTATGTATTTTACATTGTCGTGCCAGATGTATTTGTAAACAAATATTGTATATTGGCTTAATAAAATCTGTCTATCTATCTATCTATCTATCTAATACATAATCTATATATTAATACGCAAGCGGTTTTCTTTTCACAGTCCAACCTCAATATCGACTGGACGGATTTTAACGTTTGAGGTGTCAATTTAAAGGGATTTTTATGTATATTTGTCAATAAGTCTCAGAATGTTTAAAAAAGGCGTCTCTAAAGTACAGAAAAAGGGCTGAAGTTTCGGAACAGTGGCGCTATTCATCGACATTTGAGCAAGCTCAGTTCACTTTGTTTACAACTGAACATATGGTTATAAGCTCTGAAATAGTTTTAAAGGTAAACCATAGGTTGCAGCACTTATAATTATTTTATTGAAAAGAGCAGTTTTTTTTTGTTTTTACAGCTGCTTTGGCTTTCAATAAAAAGATGTATTGTGTAATTTTGGTTATGTTATGAAGTGTTTTTAAAGGGCTTAAACATTGCAGTTCCCAGTTTCATTATATAGTTTACGATCTCTAAATACATTTCAGCATTGTGTTTTTTGAAGGTTTATTAACTTGAACCAATTTATTTTTTGATTTGGTGCAGTAATAATGCCAATTAGAAGGCGAAGATTGACCGATCGGAGGGAACACAATTGCATTGCCTAGAATCACCCATGTAACATTTGATGTTCCTTCCAACCTCAGACCAATGAACTTATGTTTTCATCGCGGTGGGCTAGCTGTATTTCACGAATGACTGGTAGAGATAATGCGTCATTTACGCGTTGTTGACATACAAAGGAAAGGTTCCCTACAAAGACAGCCGTTCCTTATAATTCCTGTTTTGGGGATAACTATCAAAAAGGTACAGAGGCAGTCCCTAAACAAATGAGGTCTTTGCTCTCGGTCAGCTTCATGTTGTTGAAAGCAGAGCTCGATCTTTTGACGGTATTAAAATATACATTTCAGAATAAGGAGGAGCTCCCCAAAAAATCGTTAACCGGAAACTCCTGCGGTAATTCAAATGAACTTTTAGAGTTTCAATGGCTTAGCCATAATTGTGTCATTGAATTTAGCCCTTTAATCAAATTTTAAAAGTATACAAGTAAGCTGTTTATTCTTTATTCTTTTACTATATGATTTTTGCTCGATTTCGAGCTACGTGTTATCTAGTATATTTTATTTACTGTTTTTTTATTATTTTTAGTCTGTGGAAGCCTTATCAAGATTGAAATAATTCTTTCCTTACATTTAGGCCTACTAAGGCCATTCATTGGATGAGGCTAATTTATTTTCTTTCAAAGCATTTATGATTATTAGAAACAGATTTCAAAAGAAAATAAGTTGTAAAAATTTCTTAAACAATTAAATGACATAGGCCCCTAAAATATGCTTTCCCCTACGTTCAGTAATTTAAAATGTAAAGATTGTAATTTAATTTAATTTTACTCCTTTTAAATGAGTGATTACAATAAAATAATGCTTTAATCTCCCAGCGAGAGCAAACTAATTGTTGAAATAAATAATAAAAAAATCGAGCTCCTTAAAATTTTCAGGCACACATGCAAATAACTTTATGTTGCAGCCTCGTTAAGCTTCAGCATTAACAATTCCCTTGTAAGACTATGTACTTTATTCACTCAGAATCAGTTTAGATAATTTATTCCATTGAGTCATATTACATGAATTGAAAAAGTCAAAGTTTTTACATGTATATAACATTTAGTCATAGATAAAAATTTCAATAAAAATTCAAGTTGGTGGTAGCAAGGGACTGAGGAAGACAATAGTAATGAAATAATTAAATAGGCTAGCAGATAAATAAAGAAATAGCCTCACTACACAAATAACTTTATCTGTGGTACAGGGAGGGTGTTGCTTCCTTCCCCTTATACTCTTGAATAACTCATGAATCTATAAGAGATTACATTGACGAATCTTTTGAAAGAACTATCTAGGTCCTCTACCTTCTTATATGGATCAACTGCATTTTTTTACATTTTTTGTTTTTTTCCAGCAATGAAAGGTTTGTCTACCTCAGTCTAGAGTGTTTACTGAGACTGAAGAAATGCCTGGAGGGGGAAGAGCAGGAGACTGGAAGGTTGCTGAGTGTGGCTCAGCAGAAATCGGTGCGGAAGCTTCTGAACCACATCGTCAACGTGGGGATTTGGCCGAACCTTCTGCCTGGCGTTGGCTCTCCTTTAGATATATGTGTCCTGCAGTCAACACTCTCTGATTTGGAGGTAAAGGGCAAAGAAAAAAAATACTTATTTCTATTTCTCCTATGATTAAGAATGTCTTTCCTTCAAAAACTATTTTTTCCCTTTTAAAAAAGGGGGTCTTTGTTTGGCATATAAGTTTTTGTTTTCAATTGTCACTGTTGCTTTGGCATCAGTTGATAGCTGACTAGAAAATGTGTTTGATCGTAACTGTTTTTTTCAAATTTGCTTCCAATGAAGAGAAGGTTTTCTTAATTTCAAATGTTCAAACATGCCATTGCTCTGGAAGCTTTGTTTATTTGGGTTGGAGATTCTCAACAGTTCAGTCACTAACAACTGTAAACTTATTTCATCTCCCAGAAGTACGAGTGTCTCTGTGTGGTCACGAGCGGGCTGATGGAGCTCTGCCAGGATGATACATTCCACGGCGTCGTCCTGCCGCAGTTCCTCTCTCCGTTGTTGTGCGGCCTGTGCCAGCTGACGATGGTTCCGCTGAAGAAGTCTGCCGACACCTACCCGCGGCTGCAGCGCGAGCGTGCCGTCTACCAGAGACATTTGGACGATGTCGTCGGCAAGCTCTACCAGCCGATGGTCATCAAGGAGTTGATGGTTATCGAAGGGAATAGAGTGAGTAGTTGGTGGTTACATTCAGGTGGGGCTTTACTGTTTTAACCCTCTCTTTAGTTTATTGTAAGTCAGGTTTTCGATTTATTTCTGCCATTTTGTTATGACATAGTCAAAAAAATTTATGCATCTGTAAGTGATTACGTAATACAATAAATGCTGTATTCGGACTGGGTTAAAATTATTTGAATGTCTTTGGAGAGGAGGATTTTTGGCCTTTTCCTGGTTACGGACAAGTTGATTCTGAATTCTTAACTATGACATCAGCTTGTTTCTGTGTAATGGAGACGGATTTTAAACCATTGTGTGATTGTATTTGTAAAAATTGCCTTTAGTATAAGTGGTTTACATCAAGTTAAAGAATTAATAAAAATTGATAACAAATTGTAAGAACATAATGAAGAATAATTAAGAAGATACTATGCAGTTAATTGATTAATTTTTAAGCAATAAAATTAATTTATTATTTCTATCTATATATTAATATGTGAGAGGTTTTCTTTTTGGAATAGTTAAAGGTAGTCTTTTGGAATGGTATAGTTAAAGGTTTAACGGATTTCACGTTTTCAGATATCATGTGAGATTTTGACATATTTTAATATTTGAGATATTAATGTTTTTTTAAAGATATTTTTATGTAGATTTGCCAGAAAATCTCATCAATTTAAGAAAGGGCATCACTTAAGCACAGTAAAGCTTATGTAATTTAGCTGTTTATCTCGTATGTAGGCCTAATTAATATGTTATGCCCAATATAACTTTTTGAATTGAGCTCTGCGAAATTGTAAAAATTACAAGACGTTTTGGGCAATTTGAAGTAAAAGATAAGAGGGTTAATTTCTTAAAGTCCAAGTAATTTTGGACCCCTGTAAACCCCCAGTCCGGGTTATTTTTGAAGAATTACCATCCAGTATTCACAAACTAACACTCAACTCACAATTTCCCCGTTCTACTTTCTGAATTGTGTCACTTTCACTTTCTGTGTTGTCCAGAAAATCACTTAGGCCTCTAATTTCAGAGTATTCGCTACTTTCACAGTCACTCAAAAGTTTTCAATCTGCCGACGCAATGTTACAAACACGGGCCAGCTGTCAACAAGCAACTTGTAGAATTTCAGTGATGCAGACTGCTAATATTCAAAACAAAATACCTCAGAAACAGCCTGCCTATTCCCGAACGTAATCGAAGTAAAACGAAGCATACCGACTTCTCCCGTGGCGGAAAGAGTGCCAAGTTTAAATCAAGGTCACGATCCTGCGTATATGCGGGGGTTTTTATTATTATTGCGGTGAAATATTTGGGAATTAAAGGTTTCAATAGTTTCAATGGTTTCATTGTATTGATTGGTGGTTAAAAATATTTCAATATTTCTCTGTTTTAATTCCCAGAAAACTCCTAAGTGGTTGAAGCAAGGTGTAGGAAGACTATTGACACAACAACTGCATCGACCGAACGGAGTGTTGGCAACACTGAATGCTGTGAGAGATGCTGCCAACTGCACAGCACCGAACAACAGCGCCCACCTAGAGTCAGTGGCTAAGGTCATCACAGCGTCACCTGCTCTAAACGTGATCTGTCCACAGGTTAGTTTCAAGATAATACCGACATCTGGATAACATAGTATTTTCTGACGTTTATTATTCTTTATATTGAATTTATGTTCTTGTAACTGCGGAATTTGAAAATCAAGCTGTTAGTCATATAATTTAAGAGGTTATACAGGGCCTGATTAAGAGTTGTGGCGCCTCTAGGCTTGAACTAATTTGGCGCCCCCCCTCCCTCCCATTCACCCCTATTCCACCCCTTTACCCCCTCCTCCTACACCACGACTAAATTGTGGGTTATGCATAGTATATTTCATTGAATTACGAGTGCAATTCCTCGAGAACTAGACCTTGAAAAACTACATTTAAGTTGGAAGCTAGCTAAACACTTTATCCACTGTGAACAGTGCACAGAAAAATAAACACAAAAAATCATATAAGTTTAGTCTAATTAGTTGCATAATCAAGGATGACTTGACAGGAATATCTAATTTTATTTTTTTTTATTCTTTGAAAAGTGAAAAAAAATTACTTTCCACACTGTGGCAAGTGTGGCGCCCCCCGGATGGCTGGCCCCCTAGGCTGCAGCCTAGTCAGCCTAGTGGTTAATCAGGCCCTGAGGTTATATAAGATTTTTTCCATCAGTAGTTTGTGGAGATGAGTTTTGCAATGTTTTAATGTGTTATGTTACAAGAATTTTAACGAGATTCTGTCTCAGGTTACATCAAAATGCAAGTCCCAAAACACCGTAAAACTTTTTTTAATGATTGTGAAGAAACTCACTATAAACTGCAATGTATTTCAAACAAGGAACTCCTGCGTTATAGTTTACTTCAAACAAGTGTCAACCAGACCTGGGAAAGGTTATTAACTGTTATTAAATTGATTTTCTTAAAATTTTTAGTTAATTTTCTTAAAACTTATGCAGTGAATGAAAGATCGGCACAAAAATAGCATTGTATTATCACTGTCCATGTCCTGTTACTATGAGAAATATTTAATTGTACCCTAGAAAGTGGAGAAGTTAGAAACAACTTGGCGGAGGTGAAAATTGTACAGCAAAATTGTAGAAAGATTTGACTTTCTGAAGTAATGATCTTTTAAAAAACCATTGAATAGACAAAACAATTATAAACAAAGGTTATTGATTAAAAGTTGGGGTATTTGCCAGGAATTTTTAGGAAATTGACAGGAAAGCAGGCTTACCTTCAAATAAATCTAAAGAACACAAAGTTCACAACTTGATTTCTCTAGTGGTTGAAAAAGTGGTCAGTGGCCACAAAAATTTCCAAACTTGTTGTGAAGTTTATGTGTTCTGTGGACTTATTTAAAGGTAAGCTTGCTTTTCCGTCAATTTCCCAACAATTATAAACAAAGTTATTTCACCTTCCTACATATTCATTGTGTTGAATTGGTTTTCCTCTGGGTCAATAGTGACCAGTTGACATGGTGATCTGTTCAACAGCTCGGAACAGAATTAGGGGATCTTTAATTACGGCACTCATGATAAGTTTGATTTCTTAGGTGATTGACCTACTGGATTCAAAGGAGGCGGAAGTGATCAGAGTAGGAGTTCTCTGCATCAAGTCGCTATATGAACGGGATGCCGACGCTTGCAGCACTCATTTGCTGCATCCGATCGTAAGACCTCTTCTAGGCCCTGCAACAGAACAGGAAGTGACTCAGTGCCTACACAGGCTTCACAAGTGTTTCGCCGTGCCGGCGAGTGACCTTTGGTGCCTGCCTGCAAGACTACTTTTGCCGTACATTCGTATACTGTTCACCCTCTACACCAAAGTTTACCAGAGCGTGTCTTGTGTTCGTCAGATCACTGAGGATCTGATGTGGCGGTTTTTGTCCACTTGTGAAGACCCTTTGTTGAAAGACGTTTTCCGCTGTTTGTTGTTCAGAGAAAGTGTTGCTGGAGTGGAAGTTGGGCATGGAAGGGAATTCGTGTTTGGTGATGAAGGTGGTGTGAAAATTGTGGAATCGGGAGAAACTGAACAATCCCTAGAAGACTTTGGGGATTGTTTAATGATTCTTCTGGAAAGGAGGGATACGAGCGGTTTGTTTGGAAATAAACTGTTTGTGGCTCTTCTTGAATTTTCCACCAGTGTGGAAAAAGAATACACTGTTGACGGGTTTGAACGTCAGTTAGTCTCTATGAAACTTCTCGCTGTGCTGTCGGAAAACGAGAATGTACAAAAGAGTTTAAGTAGAAATCCTGATCCAATTGTGAACTTTTTGAGAGATATGATTGAAAAACATTTACAAGATGTTGAGAGCGATGTTGAGATAATTTGCTTGGTTTTGGTTGTTCTCAATGTTATCCTTAATGATTGCATTTTTTCAAAATCGATTGATTGGAAGTTGTTCACTCCACTCGAACAGCCACTGTCAAAGTTAAAGACTAAAGCAAAAAATGTTGAATTAAAAATGTTGGCTGAGGAAGCACATGAAGTGATTGTGACCCGAGGCGTCATTAAACCTAAAAGAAAAGCTGGAAATCAAAATGAATCACCTCATTTGGAAAATACTCTAGAAAAATGTGATTCGTGCACTCAGGCACTCAAAGACGCCTGTGACCCGCTACTGCCAGTGAGGGGCCACGCTCTTATACAGCTGGGAAAATTGTTAGCTAAGGGGGATAAACTTGCAAAAGCAAAAAAGGATCAGATTCTCTGCATTTTTCAGGTAATTAATAGTGCTACAATACATACGTTTAGAATCCTATTGTTAAAAACTAAATTCCAAATTCAGCTTACATAAATTAGTTTGTTAGAAACTAACGTGCTTTTGTACAAACAAACTTTTTCTTAAAAATATCAAACACCACAAAAACATTTAGTTTTCCTTTTTTTTTTGCAAAATAGTTGACTGTGCCTTACTCTAAATAAAAGAAAAATAGGTACCTTTCCTTGGGTACATTAAGACCTCAAACTTGATCTTAAACACATCTAGTTTTAGGTTTCAAAAATGTATTGAACATAATAAAGTTTGATAGAGATAATACAAAATTATGAGAAATTCCGATCCTGATCACAAAGCAATTTAAGATGTTGTGTTTTCGTGATTTGCATTTAAATTATATTTTTACCTTGTTTTTATCTGCTGCACATGGTAATTTTTCTTTACTTGCGTTAAAGGAAAATTAAAGCTCATAAACACTTGTTTGGGTCAATAAAATGCAATGATGCAATTTTTTTTTCAGTTATTGGTGAAAATTTTTCTAAAAGGAAAAACTCACCAATTAATCTTAAATTTAAATCTAAATTATACAACCTTACGTACCTTGTGGATACATTTTTAACTTCTTCTTTTCTCTTTTATTTAAGGAAAATCTAAAAGAAGAAGATTCATTCCTGTATCTGAGCGCTATTGAAGGTCTGGCAACGGCTGCAGCTGAATTTCCTGACACAGTGATATTGTCATTGACTGAACAGTTCAGCCGGCAACCCCTGCAGCCCGAGACTCGGCTGAAAGTGGGCGAAGCTTTGGTCAGAGTCACTAAAATGCTTGGTCAGTTGATTTCCTCAACATTCCTTTACTGATATAAAGAATTCCAGTCAGAGCATATTTTGAAGGAATTCCACTGGGCAACATAGGTGCCCACTAAAAAGTATTTTACTTTGGGGGAGACGAAACTATCGGGGGGCCTAGGAGGTATGGAATACCCACCTGCAAAAAGGGGGGTCTGGGGGTCCTCCCCCGGAAAATTTTGCAAAAATTGAAGTGAAAATCGCAGATTTCTACGTGTTTTTAAGTGAATTTTCCCATTATATTAGATAGGAAACAGTCCATAGAGTCCCACTAAATTACGTATTCTAGAACGTTGTAATAGGCCAAGGCTGCCTTTACAACCTCTTGGGCTAAAATCATAGCTCAATTTCAAAAGTGTATTACAAACCTTTGAAAATTTACGAACACAAACATATTAAAGTATTATACGTAAATCTAAAACCTCAATATAAATTTCTGTTTCTTTATTTTATGAATGTTAAAAATCACATTATTGTTACTGATGAATGTTTTTATGTCTCGTAATTATTTTGAACGTATGTTTCCTCAGTTAAATAGTAGGTCCATCATTTACTTTGTATAATAGGTCAAAGTCAATGACTGTATTCTCACTCTAGAACTCTGTACACGAACGGGAAAGAAAAACAATTACAATGATGGCCTTTGGTCGAAAAAGCTGTCCCAATTCCACTGAGAGCGATGTGCATTCTAGAGTTGAGAGCTTCCCGTGACAGGCCAGATTGTTTGTTTGACTTGAAAGTCGTATGTACTGATACTGCCCTTTCTGACACTGTGCGGTGTCAGAGAAATATACGACTTAAGAGTTAAGTTTCTTAAGAGTTAAGACATAAGTTTCTTAAGACTGAGTGATGTTTAGATACTTTCAAAAAGTGGTACAACTTTCCAGTAGTAGATGATGTCATACTAGACGAAGCAGGTAGTTTTTGAGTTGCTGAGAATAGCCTAAAAGATTTACAGTAAGTTATTTTTCAAAGTAGTTTGTAAAATCCTATATATTAAAAATGTTAATCATTAAAATAAATGCCGGGACTACCCATAGCCACTGGGCGACAACGACTCAGCACTGGACGACATTTGTGTCGCCTAGTTAACATTTTATTTTATATCCTGATTCCAGTGTTAAAAAAAACCTGAACTTCGTAGTTTGGAAATTATTAACCAGCATAATTGTTTTTTACTACTTTTGAAATGTTGGACTTGGTGATAAGGCCAGTTTCACATCACACGCCCATTCATGTCAATTTTTTCATAAAATAGTTATGATGCATTTTGCAATTTAAAATAATTAAACCAATAATATTTTGCAACTTAATCTAAAATTTTTGATACAGAATTCTAGTTCTATAAGAACTAGCATTGCACTATCATTCCACTCGTTCTAAGCTTTTGAAGTGTTTAGCATATTATTGCCGAAATGAAGAGTTTGTCTATTGGCAATGTTTTTTAAATAGTATTTTATTCAAAGCTAAAAAAGGCAAAAAGCCTTTAAGCTAAAAGGCTGGTATCACACCAGTAGTTTGTAATGTAAGTGATAAGTTGAGAATCATAAACATTTTTGACATTGGTAATCATTGAACATTTGGAATCCTAAAGTATGGAGGAACCCAGGATGATATCTGCCAATCCAGATAGCTGAAGGGCATGCTGATTGATTAATTCTCCTCCATCTTACCCCAAGCAATCATGCTAATTGATTAGTGAGTTGGTGGCACAGTTGGTAGCACACTTGGCCCCGGTTCTGTGGTGGCAGTGTCGCAGGAGCGAGTCCCGATGACGTCGCTCACTTTTAGCAGTACTGTTCAACTTGTATTGTACCCGCTCACTCCTTGCTTTGCTTGATAACTTCCACACACAGGCCAGAGGCCCATGTGAGGGGGCAAATGCAAGGTAAAAAGAGGCTGCCACCCTCTTTTTAATAAAGAAAAAAAAAGAAAAAGAAAGATATCTTGTCAGTGATCAAACATTCAAATGAATAGCCTATAAGATATCAATTCTACACAAATTTATCAAAATCTCCAAGCAAAAAGCACCAGTTTACATTCACAACAGCATACCGTAAGGTCTACTAAAAATTTCATGCCCTAATATAGTTACAGCTTTGCGCCGTGTAGGTGGATGGTTTGAGGCCAGACTTGATTTTTTTAGTAACAACCAAAAATGTCATCAATCTAATACGGTTTGACTCCCTGCACAGGTGAGTTGATTCCTGTTTACAAAGCCGAACTGATCAATGCATTCCTGTCGGGCGTGAGAGACGATGACTTTCTGGTGCGAGCGTCGAGCCTCTCAAATCTCGGGGAACTGTGTCGAGTGCTAGGCTACAGGGTGGGACCCATCATAACCGAGGTATTGTGGTCTCTGACCAGATTATTAATTAATTTATGTTTGCAATTTGAAGTTAAATTTTTTTAAATCTTTTAGATAACTAATTGATCAGTATGATACGTAATTACGAAGAAGTCATTACCATTGCCCAAAGATTCTTCACTTTGATCAAAGATTTTTTCAAATTACAACAGAATTTCAGTAATTGCAACAATTTAATTTTAGGGAAAAACTCTAACTTTTGTAATTGTTTGAATTCTCAAATACCTGAAAATCAATTATGGACTGATTTAAAACAAAAGGCAAATTTAGTGTGACGATCGAATGTGTTTCTTTAAATATTTAAGTGCTTTTAGGTATTTGGTAAAATTTGATATAGATGTGAAGTTATAACCTACACTTATGATATTGTTAAAGCAGCATGAAGGAAAGAAAAGTTATTTTTTACACCATATTTTGGTAATGTTTCAAAATATGTCAGAATGTGTGGTGGTTTGCCAGGTGCTGTCGTGCGTCCGCTGTGTCGCCGGGTCGGACCCGAGTGTGGAGGTCCGCCGAGCGGCCGTCATGTTGGTAACACTGCTGCTGAAGGGCTTGGACAAGGACACCCTCACAGTGAGTCGTCCGTCTCCACTGTGACAATCGATGATTAGAATCCTCAATGAAACTTTTTAAGTCAGCTTGACCAGTTGATTCAAGACTGCAGTCTGACTGACTGATCTGTTTGGGAGAAACTTTTAAATAATTAACTAACAAATAAATATTATAGAGGAACTGGCTTTCCTATAGTTGAGTAGGTCATTAGAAAACCAAATTTTAACAGGAAGAAGTCCAATATTTCAGTCCAGTCTTTGGACCTTTGTCAAGGTCAAACAGTGTATTGTCAGTATATACTGTGAGGCTAGTAAATTGTTTAAGAAAATATCTAGGTAAAATTGATTCAAAGCTCTTTGGATTTTTTATACAGAATTTGCTTATTTTTTATTAAAGAAAACTGACAGTTATTTTTTATTTTACAATGATATCAACACCTTTGAAACAACAAATTATCTTAGAAAAAATCGTTTATTATGGCTTTTGAAAATTATGCCAAAAAGTATAAAAAAAGTGTTTGGTAGCATTTCAGAAAACAATCTAAAAACTGTTGTATTTTTATATTACTCAAATGTCAATTAAATTTACTTTGTTTTTTTTAGAAACATAGCAGTTCTAGTTTTATACTGTCTTTTATATTTTTAATTTGAGCAGTCTTAAAGATGAAAGAAGTCTTATAAATGAATGATAAAGATTCATAGCCACAAAAATGTATGATTCTGATTTTTGGTTTAATTTCTCTTCTTTAACTCTTGGTTTTGATGATATACGTTTCATGAAATAAATCCATCTTTTTGGTCGTTCACTATCTGTATGACACAATTATCACTTTTTATCCACTTATAGGACTTTAATCTACCAGTAGATTTGTATCCTACTTTTAACTTGAAAAGAAATCCTCTATAGCATGTTTGTTATTTATTTAATCTCTCAAACAAGAGCATATATGACATTTTATTGTTGCAGGTATTACAAGACGTGCTGCTAGAACTATACCACACTCTGAAGCTTATTTACAACAACGACAAAGACGATGTGACAAGGCTTCATGCACAACTGGCGCTAGAGGAACTCAACACAAACACGTTGGCTTTCCTGTTTCCCAAACCACAACTGACCAAACAGATATTTGTACTTGACCCACCAGCATAATAAATACTGTGATAAACCAATCATACGTTTATATTAACTATTCCTATAAGTAGGGTTCAAGGTCCCTTATTTTATTTAACACATATTGACTAGCTAATAGTCCAGTAACAAAAACTGAAAAATTGCTTAACCTAAAAAAATTCTTGAAGTTTAGGAGGTTGGCACACTATATAATACCCCCGTTGCAGCAGACCTGCATACTCAGCGAATTTCAAATGCAAAACAACATATTTCAATCAAACATAGCAAGATTTGACATGTTTTGGTAAGCTCCATAAGAATAACATGGGGAATGAGTATGCAGGTTTGCTGCTACAGGTATATTAAAACTGGGTGGTTTTAATTCAATATTTAGTAGATCTGAACTAGAAGAAGCTATTTTCCAAGTTTTATCAAGATTTGTTGACAAATAACTAAGATATAGAATTTTACTTATTTCCCATAAGGTTAACATTGGGACAACGTACTGTGTTTACCACTTTCAATATCTCGGTAACCAATGGACATAGAGCAGTAATTCAAAATACTAAATTGTTTGTTTTTTTGAGGTGAATTCAATGGTTCCCACGAAAATTCAATAAATTTTATTTTTCTATGTAAAAAACTCAAAAAACCCATTTTTTGGGGGGTTTTTCCCCTTTACCCCCCCTTCTGGTAGTCCGATCAGGCTGGTTCATGAACTTGTCCGAGGGATTACCACTTTACATGTCTGTACAAAATTTCATAAAGATCGGACCATTTTTGTGGCCGCTATCGTGCTTACAGACACACACACATATATATATATATATATATATATATATATATATACATACAAATTCAAACGAATAGTGTTTTTTGCTTCTGGAGGCCCCAAAACGAAAAGTTATAGTGGTCCCGAGCTTAGGTCTTACCATGAGACCTACGGTAATAGCTTCTTCCCTATAGGGGAAATTCGCTAAAAGTACCTTGAGATGAATGTACCAAAAATCCTTATAAATATGAAGCCAGCTCTAGTGGAATTAGGACATTTATTTTGGTTTTTTGTAAAAATCTCTAGAGCCTTTGATTGGTAATGTAAAAAATTAAGCTTAATCCTATTTCTTGTATATTCCTAATGGTTACTGGTACCACAGAGAAGGTAGAGAAACCTCTACCTCCTCTGTGCTGGTACCCAGTTATAGGGTGCTTAAGACTGTTCAAAGGAATAAAATGCTTGGCAATTGGCAATTGGAAAATTGGCACGGATGTTCGTGAAGACTCATCTGAATATCATCGTCATACCGCTCGAGGCTAGGGATTCCTTGCGAGGATTAATACAGGGTGTTCCATATATGGAGGTCTTGGGTTTGAATCTTCAAATTTTCCCATAACACCTATAAAATGTTATATATATTAGCTTGAATGTCTTTTGAAAGGAATATTTTGTTGGATAAAGATCACATTTATTGGTTCGAAATGTACCTTATAAAGAGAACTCAAAAAGTTGAAATAACTTTTATTGATGAAAAACACAAAACAATCTTCGGAACAAATAACAAAATCAGGGGTACCACAAAGCTCTGTTCTTGGCCCAATACTTTTTAGTATTTATATCAATGACATTGTAAGCAAATCAAAAAAATAAAAAATCCCATTATTTGCTGACAATACTTCAATATTTTTGAGTAGTCCCAATCAAATCTCTAGAAATGAAAACCTTTGTAGAAATTAATTGTATTGAACAATGGATGAAAGACAATGGCTTTGAAATAGATGCAAAAAAATCGCATTAGAATAATATTCAATTGAAAAATAAAGTAATAGAACTGATCCAAAAAATAAAACTTTTAGGTGTTACCTTGGAGAAAAATTTGAGATTTTAAACTCACATTGATGAAGTTTGTAATAAAATATCAAGGGCCATTTTTATAATAAAAAGACTCTCCAAAATTTGTAATATTAATATTTTACTAACCACCTATTTTGGACTAATATACCCTCTCATGACATATTCAGTTCCAATTTGGGGTAACTTCAAAACAAAATCAATATTTACTTTACAAAAAAGATCAATCAGAACTATATTCAAAAGTCCCCATCATCATACGTGTAAAAATATATTTCAAAATTATAATATTTTAACATTTCCAAGTATATATATATATAAATACATAATTGAAACACTATTATTCATGAAAAAAGCTTGAAAATAAACAAAGAAATACAACAAAAATTTAAAAGTTTAAGATATAATTTAAATTATGATATTCCACAACATAACACAATGTTATATGAACACCTTCTGTGCTCTTATTTCAAATTATTTAATAAGTTACCTATCAGTAAACATCAAGAAAGAAGAAAATATAATGAAATTTAAAAAATCAGTGAAAAAACTCTTAATAGAAAAAATAAGAGAATATATGGACTAAGGATTTTAAAAAGAAAATTAAAATTAAACACCGTGTTTCATAAAAAAATTAGATAGAATAAGTTTTGTATATTTAAAATTAAGAAATATTGTGATTGCCAATGCAAATCTAAATTTGTTAAGGCGAATAAAGTTATTATTAAAGTTATCTCAATTTGATTAATTTGATGATCGTTTTGGAAAGAACTTCATTTTGAGCTGAAGAATAGTATTACTTGGCTCGATTGCATTCGACTGGTAAAATGATGGAAACTCACAGAGATATCCTAAGACCGAGCAGTGAAATTTTGTTTCAACTAAGAGACTGCCAAAGCATAAATAGTTACAAAATTGTTATTTTTTAGTTTGTTTTTATCATATAGTCTTGATTTATGTATAGTTTATAGTTATTTTAGCAATTTGTGTACATGATGCCTAAATCTCTTTGTTGGTCCAATGTCTGTTTTGGTTGGATTTGCTTATATGGCTACCCAATGCTCGGTTTGTTGGCACTACTGTGGTATAACGCCAATTGATCATTTTCCTCCCATCCCATCGATAATTCAACGTTGGACAACAATGTAGGCTGCTGGGGCAGCACACCTTTTTTAATTAAGCCCTGGCTATAAGTTTATTACTTTGTCAGGGTATTCATTATTCCTAAGCTTAAATATATTGCAAACTTTCTTGTTCAACGTTAATTCTTCGCTGGGCAAACTTTGTGTCCCCTAAACTATTGAGCAAGCACTATTAGAATATAAATTAAAATATTGTCCCTTACAGCCATCTTTTTCATACTCTACCATAAATGTTATGGGCTTAAAGTTCACCTAACTCTCTCCCTTGTGAGGAAGAAGAGGGGAGGAAGATGACCCTTACATGGCCACTTTGATAGCTGACTCGAAAACCGTTTGGTAGGCAGATGCGATCCTCAAGGCTCCTTGACTCTGGACTCGGGTAATCCGGTCTCAATAGACACGCTTCTCGAGTAGGCCCAGACCTTCGCACTTCTATAAAGGAGAAACGTGGAAAGCAGATATGAGCAGCTAGCGTTGATAAGGGTGAGGACACTTGATGTTTTGATATTTTTCATTATAAAAGAGCTATAATAAAGTAACGAACCCGGATATTTTAAAATAGGTATTATATGAATTATGTTTACCGCACAGTATGTGGTCACTTTCTCTGGCCTGTTCAAATGCATGAGCACATTTGATCAGCCTTTGAATTTATTTTGTTCAGCAGTTCAGCATGTCGTTTTTGTCCCTTTTTGGACATTGCCAGCTCACACTTCAATTCTTAACGTCCAAAAATGGACAAATGCCAGATGTAGGTTTTTAAATTGTAGTAATTTTAGGTTTATTAATATTGAAAAATATGTACAAGTCCAGTATTTGTTAACAGATCATAGTGTTTTTATTTAACACAGATATTTTATTCTTTAATTCGCTAACAAGGTATTTAAGCAATCAAAATAAAACCTTTTTTTATGTGTTATTTGTTATTTCTTTTCAGAGCTGTACAAAATAAATAGCCAATATTATTTACGTATAACTTTCTTCATTATATGGTAAATTTTATTATCTACTGTTCAAGGTAAATTTCAGATTCATTTTGGCAACACTGATTATAATAGTCAATTGGACAAATTGCCGATTGCCGAATCGTCATCTGTCATTTATCTGTACTTCATGTCTACTACCGAAGTGTCAATTGCAAAAAATAATATCTTATTGTGTCAAATAAATTGTCAACTTTATGCTGTAAAATAGCACGAATTAAGAAATATTGTTTTGCCTAAGCTGCTAGTTGTTCGACTACGGGTGTTATCTACGGTCTTGTCACGACATATTTTTAGGTTAGGTGCACAAATTATTAGGAGTGTTTGAATGACTGACCCTCATTTGGTGCATATTACTAATAATCAGCGCTCAGTTAATTCAAACCAAAAATCATGGAAGAGAATGTATTTAATACTGCACTTTCATATGCTGCTTTAGCCGTATCTTCCAGTTGGTCTTTCTTACAGTGTATTGATTACAAGTTTGCAAGAGTGGCATTTGGGCTTTATCTTTTGAATGGTGTCATTGGTCTAGTGACTTATGGTAAGTGTTTATTTATCCTCAACTGAATTCTCAGACCTAAGTATAGTCTAGGCATAAACGTAACTTAACACATAAATGTAATATACATTTTTAATTAGGCCTACCCAACAGAAAGTAGACTACCCAAGTTGCATTATTTTTACCGTTATTTTACCACTTAATACGTTCGCGGTGGCATGATGCTCTATGTTCCTCGCTGCCATCCTGGTGGGAGCGATTGCTCCCATGCGCCGCGAACGTTTTAACTATGAGTTCAACGATTGTTGCTGTTCAGAAGGACGAGTACTCGCTAATTTTAAAGAATTAAACCAAATGAATGAAGTTATTTCTGTGAAAGAATTAGACCTATCTACTGTTAGTTCAAGACTAAGTAGCAGTATGTCACTAGGAATACAGGAGTACACTATAGAGGAGTTCCTTGAGTGGAGTAAAACAGCGAAATAGGCCTAACAAAATTGAGATATTGACGACTATTCTGTTCTCTAGGAATGTTGATCAAGACCAATTGTTCAAAGTAGGCCTAACTTAATTGTACAACCCAAAATCAAGGTTCACGAATATTTACCTACATGCAAAATTAATGGGCTACAGAGTCCGTCTCACACCTAACCAAACCCAACCTCTTCTTACTAACTTGGCGGGTTCTCAGGAGGAGAAACAGACTAGTCATTAGAAATTCCCGATTGTGATATATCGAGTAATGATCAATGTATCAATTGTTCTTTATCAATGTTTGCAATTGTTATTGGTTTTATTGACTTCTAAACATCAGTTAGAGTCATTTTGACGGTCGTGGAAATAACCAACACAACTTCCAATCAAACGGGAATAAACTTACAATTATTAGGGTTAATACAATTTTATGTATTTCAATACTTGAATCGGTTGGACTTTTGAAAGCCACTTTTACTTTTGGCCGGACTACAATTTTCCTTATCTAAAGAATTAGGCCATCGTCGAAAGGCGTTATTTCAGTTCCACTTCAGGCGCCAAACGACATGAGTTAACAACCTCCGATTTTGCGGGAATATTGTGCTCGGTCATCATACGTTGTTGTGATAATGCTTAATTTTGATCATTGATATTTCGTTAGTTATTATTGATTACCTCGATCTCCTATAATCGATTACCATACTTTTGATTATCGATAGACCTAATCAATTCAGTGCAATTGGGTTATCAAACTTTGTTTTGTTTTTATTGCACTCATACCAACTACGTTTTTATCACATTTAATTAACTTATGTTACTTTTTCTCCACCCAATTACCTGAAATCCCAATTAGTTAGAGTATGTAAACAATTAACTGTCTCACAATGAGCCTGGTCTGTTAGTACAACATAATAACATTTATAGAGAGGGAATAGGTGTGGGATGGAAAGGAAACTGCTATATTTTCAGTTGCAAATTCACCCATGAATCTGCAAGTGTAAATTAAGTTAAATTGTCTACTAAATCCTAAAAATTGACTCCTTGTCCCAAAATTCTCCACCACTTAGTATTAATGCTCTGGAAAAATATTGTCAGCGTAACCTGGGCCCTTTTTTACAGGTGTGTGCGCAAATAACAGCTTGCGCCTGTACAAAATCCATTCATTGACAAATCAGTGCAGCCTACTTGTTATTTTGCCTCTGATTGGAACTCAACTGTATATTAATCTAGGTTTTGATTATCATTTAGCTCTGTTTAATCTTTGTTTTCCAATTGTACATGCGTTAGTCTTGCAGCTAGCAAGATTAAAACATTCAAGGATACCATTTTTAGAGTTACTACAATGTATACCGCTTTTGTCGATTGCATATATAAGTTTAACCCACTTCAAGTATTATGGGATGGCAGTAGTCATAAGCTACATAATCTCTTTTTATATCATTGGAACTACTGGAATGATATATAGCACACCATCGAAAGAACTGTTCAATATTTCAATTATTTTTGCCAATTATTTTACAATAAATGCCTTAAAAGGTCTTTAAGACTGGTTACATTTTATACAGTAACTTAAGCCCTGAGAATTTAAACTGAAGCAACAATTAGGGCTAGGCCCACGTACCTAATTCAACCAACTTATATGGGAAATGGAATTCCAAAATATTAAGATAATATATTATTTGAAATAGCTTAAGTATCAAGAAAAATGAAGCAAGCCTTGATGTTGTAAGTAATGTTAATATACCTTAATATAAAAATATATTTATTGTGAAACGTGTCAAGAGGGTTCTCTACCAGCCTACAATTTCCCTGTGAAGTCCCTGTGTAAGTAGTCTGTTACATTCTCAAAATAAAATTAACTATTTCCGCTTGATTTATTAGCCTGTTAAATTCTCTAACTAAAATTCCCAATATCATTGCAAAGATAAAGAGTTCCTCAGTGTTTATCATTTCAATATCTATTTTAAACGTGTGAATTCATGAGAAAAAAAACGCCAAATTGTATTAAAACTGTCATTTTATCAAAATCCTGAGTTAACTTACCTAAATTACTTTTTTCTAAACATATTCAACCAGTATTTGGCAACATGATTCACTTTGGGCTTTTCTTTTTTTGAATAATTACTACTATGTAAATGAACTTAAATGGAACAAGACACAGAGCACAGTGTATTTGTACCCTTACACTTAAAAAAACTTTGTGTTTGAAGAATTTATCATGGGCTCTTAATAGGGGACATAGTGCCAAAATTCCTTGTGGTGTCACACAAAAGCGAAATCTGCTGTAAGGCTCAATTATATTGGTAGAGATCCCTCCGAAGTCACTCATGGGAGCAACCTCTGATGAACACCGTAAGGAAAATTAGCTCAATGAAGCACGTTCAAAACATGGTAGTCTTACTATGGTTGTAAATTTAGCCTAAATGAACTTATTTTGGTCAGAAAGTTTGGTCTATTTCAGTGGTTCTGAAAATTGATTAGGCTACCGTACATAAACTTTCATGGGGAGACATATTGACACAGTTAATACTCATAGTTTTCTGCTGCTAGCAAAATAGAATTAAAAACTATTTTTAGATCAAAATGTGTTGTATATTATTATCAAGATTATCCATTAAAAATATATTATTTTTAATGGATAATCTTGATAATAATATATGTACAGTAAATTGTATTATTTAATGAATGGATAAGTGATTAAAAAAATATAGCAACCTAAACTTTTTTGTTTTGGTTGTTGAAGAGGTCAGTAGTCAGTGATTTAGCTGATAATACGATGGTTTTTCCACTTTTTAATTGACCGGTCTTCAGTGACGGACTTCATAGAATTTATCAATCAAATCAATGGGTGCGCTTTGACAGTTTAAGGATGACATTGATAAAAATCATAAGCTGAAACTGGGAATAAACCAATGACAGGGCCACTCCCACAGCTAACAACATTGGCATGCCGACTATATGGCACCAAGACAACATTTATTTTAATTTTCAAGGCTAAGACTGCAATAAGATATTTAAATTTGTACTTGTTTTTCTGGATTGAGCACATTGAGGAAAAGATAAAATAAGTACAGTACTTACAGTTACCAACACATTATTTAAATAAATGCTTGTCTCAGGTCATTCAAATACAATAGAAATGTTTTATCAATCTGCGTATTTTATTTATTTAATTCATGCGGTTCGGAGAAATAAGGGCATGAAAAATTGGACCTGAGGGTTGATGAGTTATCACACTATTTAGGAACTGTAATCTTTACACTTCTCTATACAGAGGTTGATTGATCATTTTATATTTTAATTATATAACTCCCATGATTACTAAGGTCACTGTTAGTTAGAAAAGTGTTCATTAGAATATGTTTTGGCTTGCTAGTCAGTGTATTATTGTGACCTTATTGATGTATTGTAAATTACTTAGACAACAAGTGACTGTATTTTCATAGCTTAACTTTTATTAATTTCTAATGAAAATATATTTATTTTAGTTTTGTCTCTAAGGCTAATCTACAAACTCTGACTGTGATAGTAGAATATTAGAATGAATTTTTATAAGTATTTCAAATTTATATATTTAGCCTTCTGATATTCCATGTATATAATGCTTATAGTATTGTGTATGTAATAAAAAATCAGTGAAAAAACAATTATTAAATAATAGTCAGTAATAAATTAATTCTCAAATATCACTAAGATTTGAAGTTATTCTGTAGCCACTAATAACTTTAATCTACTATTTGGCCTTAGCCAAATATTAACTATTAATTTTAGGAGTGTAACTAATGATTTTAATAAAATAAAAATAATAAATAAGTTAAAATAAAGTTTAGAATCAATGTTTAAGACATTCCTTTTGCCCCCTGAAGGTAGTAAGGATTTAAACATGTTATCATGGGCTTCGCCATTTAACTTCGAGATATTAACTGTATTTTTGTATTAATAATCTAATCAGTCATACAAGCTGCTATCAAAGTATTAACTTAAACACTGACAAATGCATATTTCAGTAATGATAAATTGTAATGGAGATTCTGTTGAATTAGCTTGACTGAATATTGTAATGAAATCCTTTGTAATTAGGAAAGGTTTTGATTCAACCTACTGACATTTTTCTTTGCAAAAAATATATAATCCTAGTAAAAAAACATAATTTCAAATTTCATTAATTTTGTATTTTTTTTGTATTAGTTTTTTTATAAATTTAAACTTTGTTAAGTACTTATATTTTGAAATGTTCTCATTACTATAGTAGAATTAACTCTCTCCACTTTAGTAGTGGGAGGGGGGAATAAACACTTGACTTATTGTTCGCTAGCGACAGGCCCATCTCTCACAAAAGTCAAATAAAAGCGATTCAAGGTGTGGCGGACCCTATCAAAGGATTGTATGTGAGAGTTGAAAAATGAATGTTTATTGTGGCAAAGACAATTCACTTGATATTTGGTATAATTATTACTTTTAAAAATTAATGTGTGTTTTTAAATGATGGCTGCATATTTTTTGCCCCAGTTTCTTTTCTGCTTGATTAGTCTTTTTTTCTTTTTTTAATAGTTTATTGGTTGCCTGCTAATAGTGCCTCTGGAAAATTTAGAACTTTCAGATACTTTGGAATTACTTGGGTGTTTTCGTCTGCCTTCACTAGCGAACAATAAGTTAACAATTACCTCCCCCATCCCGCTTAATAAATTAGCTTATTGATTCTGCTTTAGATCATTTCAAACTTTTATTACCCTAGGCCCTTAGGGAGGTCCTCGTCTAGGTTGTAGATGGGCCAAGGGTTGAATGTATTAACCTAAAAAAATAAATTTTCTCTGATTAGAGTAATGCTACTCTGTTTTGAATTTTGATTTTTTAGACATTTGCCATCATTGGTTAGTAAAAAGAGTGTCAATGATTGTGAAACTTGCTTTTACTAATCAGTGATGGCAAATGTCTGAAAAAAAACAAAAATCAGAACTTAAACGTCTTGTCACAAAAATGCATTTCAGACTAAGAATGTTACTCTGTTTAAATACCGTAACTTTTGAAATCTTTAACATTTTTAGGTTTTATTTTTGGAGAGTTTATTTAGAAATGGAACCACATTATATCATAATAGGTGCCTTATGACACTTTTCTTTCAAGAACTGACATTTTATGACATGTATACTATCTAAAAATATACTATATTGATATGGTTTGATGTTTTTGTTATCCCCCACCCAATGTATAATATGTAAGAAATATTATTGGTGTTTTTAATTATCAACATGGCTCATTCAGGAGACACTCAAATTTACATTTTTGAACATTCAAATGGCATAAAATAATATGTTTATTTTTGTGTAGTTTGTTTGGTCTGTCAACATTGTCATAAAAAAAATAAGGGGGCTTGTCAAGTAAGACATGATGTTTTTATTTTGATTTTTGTGAACACTGGTTGGAAAACAAGTTTCACAATGTTTCAAAACATAAACTCACCTCCGCCAACAATGAATTTGAAACTAAGACATGCTATTAAGTATTGATGTTTAATTCAAAAATGTAACTAACTTAAACATACGTACATGTTGGTGAATATTAAATATTGATTTTCAACTCAATCATGTATGGTACCTAACTAAAAAAAAATTATTTATATTTTCTATAAACATCCCTTTTGAAGAAATTTCCAAGGTTTTTTAGGGTGAGGTGCAGTAGATTGATAACAATAGGATGTTAATAAACGGAGATCTATCTTCGTCCTTGTGCTTTGAATCAGTTTATGCTAAAGTTCCTCGAGAAATTCAGTTTAAATACACAACTAGAGAACAGACTGACTTTATGAGTGTTCGTCAGGTGTGCTTTGGTGTCTTACCAAGATACTTGGCTGTAGAGCTGCTATTGTTGTCTGAAATGTTGGGATCAAAGATCGGTTGGAAATGCTAGCCTACGTATAGCTTTTATGTTAGTTTCATTAATTTGTTTGTTATATTGTTGATATCGAGTTAGTTGCTTCCTTGAGATATTGAAAAGCAAATGAATATTAGGGAACATACATGGAACATACAGAGCACCAAACTTTTAAGTACTTGGAGATGCAGTAAAATCTGGTTAGTCCATAATACTTATTAGGGAACTTCAAGGCAGCATATAATTTATACTGTAAAATTTTTTGTGACACCAGAGGAGCTTCATCTGAGGTGATACTATGCCACTAAAGTTATATCTAGTGTTTTAAATTTTTTTTATTTTTAACTATTCTGTTACTCTTTTAATCGATTTATATTCATTTTGCTTGTAAATAAGTATTTTTTAAACTTATCCAATGTAGAATTATTAGAATTGTTTTAGAGGTACCAATAATAATCCATAATTACAATACAACACCAGTGTGCTCCCTATTTTTTTAGCTTTTGAAGTGTTTATTCTAATATTTGTTGCAATTTGCTAAATGAATGTAACTCCAATTTTAACTCTTGGTTGCTGGAGTCTGACACAATCCATGGTTCAAGATCACAGAAGACACAGAAATCAGAAACATATTAGATTCAGTACTATTATGTGTTTATTTAAAAATACTATACAGTACATATTTTATTTGAAATTTTTTTGTTGTCGATTTGCAGTTGAGGAATTCTTTCAGCTTGGAGGAGAGATGATGAAGACGAAGATGCTTTGAAAGCTTTGCTGCAAATCATAAGTTTGTTAAGTTATGCATTTTGTTTGGCTTTATTTGTTTGTGAATTATATGACCTCAGTGGAAGAGCAGAGGACGATGTGATTATTTTCATCTTTCTTCCAGTCTGCATTTTGTTATTTTTAAATGAAGTGATCCTAGACCTTTTTAATGTTGCGTGTATCTACAGTTTATTCATAACTACAACTACGATGACAGGGACTTTTGTTGCCTGTATGTACTTGATATTATATCATGGACTGAAATGTTACCCTAAAATTTTTGTCATTGATAGTTCATGCCCCACGTGTCAATATGTGTTGGCTTCGATAAACATTTGGACTGTTAGTATGGTATTGAATCAGTAAAAATGATAAAAGTTGTTATAAGTCGTTTTAATTTAATTTTATTTTAATTGTAGTACAATATAATAGGATCTGTGTAGTGGAAGAGTGAGTTTATCACCCAATAATGAGTTTTTTATCGTTCACTATCGACAGATCTGTCCCTACAAAGGCACATGAGTATTTATGATGTCTGCGTGCCACCATTATGAACAAAATCTGAACTTTGAATCTTACCACCAAACTCTTTGTACAATTTACAAATTTATGTAAAAAAATTAAAGAAAATGAACCATTTGTCCGTTTTATCTTGAGCTATGGGAACCGTTTACACCTGAAGTAATTGGAGTGGAGCGAAAGCCATCAGAACACCACAACTGATCCCAAAAGCCCTGCTAGCCTGACATGGTAACATTTTCTAACAGCTGTCTATTTATATCTTTGCTGCAAGTTGTAAATAAACCCAGTTGAAGTTTGTTGAAATTGATTTTTACATTTAATTTTTTATGTCCCAGATCATTAGGAATAAACAATGTTTGACAGCTCCGACAACAGATTAGGCCATAGCTCAAGATAAAATGGACGAACTGTTAGAAAATGATTTGATAAATTTGAAAGAAAAAAAGAAAACTAAATTGCCAGAGTAACGCATGTCAGATAAATTATCCATCTCACTCCAAAGAATAATTTTTCATCTCATAGGCAGACTTTTATTACAGTGGTAGAGTCCCCCAAACCCGGACTTCGATAACCCGGAATTCTGGATAACTCGGAAAGCCTGCCAGAGCAATAAAGTGCATTGAGATTCAAGGCGAGAGCACGGTGTGACACATTTAAAACAGTTTTAGTTTTTATTTAAGTTTTTTTTGTAACTAATATAGCTTTTATATTTTTTACAATGCAATAAATAAATGATTTCTTATAGAAATAACAGAAACTATTCTTATTTTTTCTTCTTTTTACTCATTTCCCGATAACTCGGAATTTTCACAGACCCGGACACCGTTCGGTCCACAATAGTCCGGGTTTGTGGGACTCTACTGTAACACATTCGCTGCGGGTGGGTCAGTACTGACCAAAGATGGACTTTGCTGAGATGCGGGTGGGTCAGTACTGACTCACGGTGCCCCGGCCTATTCAATGGCTCCGTGTGCACCAAGCGTGTGGCGGAGGCGGACCTGTACTGCGTTGCCGCATTCTATGGGAGAAAGTAGTTACTCGGTTAGTTCAGTTTCAGTACTGACCCACGGCAACTTATTCTCGTCTTGACGCAAGTATGTTAGTGCTTAAAAAATTTAAATAGACCAATAAAATAAAATAAATATTTTCTGTGTTATTAGTGGATATTTCAATTTTTCCCATTCTGATATTCCTTATGGGTCATTACTGACCCGTGACTTTGACAACACCAAATGATGTCATACATACTTTCGGGGAATTTTTTCACCCATGTAAACTTTTTTGCCTTTATGTACACTTGCATGAAGTTAAGTTTATAGTATAATACAAACATTTTAGCGAATTTCCCCTATAGGGAAGAAGCTATTACCGTAGGTCTCATGGTAAGACCTAAGCCCGAGACCATGATAACTTTTCGTTTTGGGGCCACCAGAAGCAAAAAACACCATTCGTTCGAATTTATATCTATCTATCTATCTATCTATCTATCTATCTATCTATATATATATATATATGTGTCTGTGAGCACGATAGCGGCCGTAAATATGGTCCGATCTTAATGAAATTTGGTACAGACATGTAAAGTGGTGATCGATTGGACAAGTTCGTAAACCAGCCCGATCGGACCATCGGAAGGGGGGGTAAAGGGGGAATAACCCCCCCAAAAATGGGTTTTTTGGGGTTTTTACATAAAAAAATGGAATTAATCAAATTTTTGATGGCACCATTGGATTTGCCTAAAAAAAACAAACAATTTAGTATTTTGAATCATTGCTCTATGTCCATTGTTTACCGAGATATTGAAAGTGGTAAACACAGTACGTTGTCCCAATGTTAACCTTATGGGGAATAAGTAAAATTCTATATCTCGCTCATTTCTCAACATATCTTAATTAAACTTGGTTTGTGGCTTCATCTAGATGAGATATAATGTATTTTATTCAAAAATCCCCGAAATTTCAATTTTTGTGGCAGCAAACCTGCATAATCATTCCCCATGTTATCCTTATGGGAAATAAAAAAATTCTATATCTTACTTATTTTTTTAAATTTCTTGACAAAACTTGGTATATGGCTTCTTCTAGTTAAGATATACTAAATAATGAATTAAAACTAACCAGTTTTAACATACCTGTTGCAGCAAACCTGCTTAGTCATTCTTCATGCTAACCTTATGGGTAATAAAATAAGTTGTGTAGTTCGCTCATTTCTCAAAATATACTGATAAGAAATGGCATGAGGCTTCATACAGTTAATATCTACTTGATTATGGCTTAAAATATCCAAATCATCAAATTCCTGAGGCAGCAAACCTGTGTACTCTCTTTCCCAATGTTAACCTTATGAGAGGTAAATGCAATTGGATAGCTTTCTTATTCCTCAGCATATCTTGATAAAACATGTTATGTGGCTTTATATAGTTTAGATATATTGGATTGTAGCCTATAATACCTCATTTTCAAATTTCTGTGGCATCAAACCTGCATTTTTCTATACTAATCTTATGAAGAATAATTTATTTTTGAATACCAATTGTGGGCATTTGGCAAATCACAGGATGAGGGAACAGGGCTCAAATTAAATGTTTTAATGTCAGGGACTCAGGAAAAGTGCTGCAATTTCTTAAAGTTTGCTAGATAAAAAAAATAACATAAAATAACTGCCATTTAAGTAGCATTGGGAAGTAGCATTGGGATCTAAAACGTCTGCTTTGTTTACATTAAAACATGTGAGCTAATGTTTGATTCAAAGCCAGATGGTGGATACAGACATATGGCTTACTTAAAGGCCAGATAACTGAATATGTCAAATAAATGTACTATAGCGAATACAGATTTTTACTGATGATGTTTATGAAATTTTCTACTCAAACTTAAACAGCTGGTCATTTCCCCATACGATTAAACTGGAAAAGCCAGCTGTTTTGAAGTTTTGAACATTGCATTTTCGTGCCAAGTATAGGCTATTATTTTTTATAGCCTGTTGATCTTAAAAGCCATTAGGAGAGTATTTTTGCACGCTTTCTTTTGAATGTATATTGATGCGAGACTTCATTTAAATTATTTATTTATGCACTTGAAATTCGCTGAGTATGCAGGACTGCTGCAACGGGGGTATTTGTATGATATGAGATTCTTTTAAATTTGTCCGTAACATAATGCGGATGGGTCAGTACTGACCCATAACTTTGACGTCACCATTTGATGTCATAAATACTTCAGGGGAATTTTCGCACCACGGTTTTGAACTCACCTTATATAAAGGTCAATTTTTATGAAAAAAAATTTCAGCACCTGGGGGAGGTTCACCTTTTTGTTTCCGCAGTGAATGTGTTAAGAAGGTCTCGAGAAAAGTGCTCATAAGATTTTTTTTGTATCCATCGGCGAACAATTACACAATATCATTTTTCTACACTTCTGCTTTCGTAATTTCACTGGTTTATGATAATCATAAACACTGGTTCGGATCCCATGTTAAAATGTAGGTCCCTCAGTTGATATTGGCTGTTGGGATATTAATTAACCATCCTATATTATAAGGAACATGTTGGCCTTAGTCAGTAACAAGACTACAAAATTGTGCCATAATCATTCTACACTCGTCCTTCACTATATTCTCCTTAAAATAACCTGACTGGTGGTCGGCGTCTTAATGGTAATCTAATCTAATCTAATGAGTCTACTATGAGGACTATATAGATAAGACTTGTGATAATATTTTTGTTGTCAGACATAACCTAACCTGCCTTTGGAAGTGGAAGAAATGCTCGGACCAGCAATTGTTTTTATTATTTGTGTATTTTCCATTTCAGTTCTATTTTACTATAATAAACTATGTGAAAAAATTGTATTTTGTACTTGGAATGGGGATCTACACAGGTAGGTATTTTAATCCAAGTATGAAAGAGAGATGAGTGTACTTATCCATTTTATAAACTAATATTGGTTTGTTTATCAGTTTTTAACCAAGCCTACTGTGCTATTGAACAGGGCCTCATTATTAATTAATTGTTAAGGAAGTAAATTTCCGGAAAAAATTAAAGTGAGGCAACAATTTAAGTAAAACAATATTTATTAAAATACACAAAATATCACATAAATTAATTAGCACAAAAGAAATAATAAAAATCATAAGTAAAGGTTCCATGAACTCTTAATTGCACAATAATAGTAAAACTTACCAATTTAAATCTTTTATGTACAATCTTAGTGCTAGTGGATTAACTAATAATCCTGTTCAGTTGTTTGTATATACATTCTTTGGGATTTATTTAAATTTACAGTCATAAGAAAGTGAGGATAGCATTCAAAATTTACTTAAATGTAAAAAAAATACTTTACATGAGCATAACATTTTTAAATTTACTTAAATGTAAAAAAAATTTACAATATTTGTTGATGAAATCAGGCAAAATTGTAGTCCCAAACAAGCTGAACAGCGCTAACTGAAATTGATTCCAGTTTTGTTTTAGACGTTTAAAACTTTCACTTTCAGTGTTCTTTACTTTGATTCCAAAAATTAATTATGTGAGCAAATTCGTTATGCGACATAATATACAGAATCACAGTTCTGTTGTGGCCACGTCCCAGTACTTGTGCATCCGCCCGCCGTCCAGTTCCAGCGAGTCGCTGCTGGGTTCCGACCGCTCTCGGATGACGGCAAAGTCGTACTCCAGGTGGTAGGGCATCAGCCGCTGCAGACTGCCGAAGTAGGCTGCGTTCGGACCTCCCTGCAGGGGCCTCGTCGCACCGAGAGGTCTAGTGGGAATCGGATGGAACGAACGGGCACTCCCAAAATGTCTAGGATGGAAAACAATTATTATAACATAGTTTTGATGGTGTTCTTAATGTTTTCAATTTGTGGTGGGAATTCTAAATCTAAATTTTAAGTAGATTAAATTGGCTTATCTCCATGTTCTAATGAATGACGTTTCTGCCTTCTGCCACTCATGAAGGTACAGTAATTATTTGCTTCTGAAAAACTGTGAAAGAGCAATTTGGGAAGGCAGAAATACCATGCAATACCATGTAAGCAAGATTATGTAAGACTCTTATATAATCTTGCTTACATGGTATTTAGATTTTAAAATTATTACTATTTAAGTGAGAAATAACTTTATGAATGTCTGTCAAGAGGGTGTTCTACTACTGCTTCACCCAAAAAACCACTTTTAACTTCTGTCCATCTTCCAGGGGCGTACCCAGGGGGGGGGGATATCGGGATATATCCCCCCCCCAAATTTCTGGGGATGTATGGAAATTTTTGGGAAGATTAATATCTCGTTCATAATGAAGGTGTTTTTGGTATTACTAAACTTGCCGTAAAACAGAGAACACTTCACATTAATTACTCACTAAACTTTTATGAAAATTTTAAAAAGTTTAATTATATTATTTAAAATATAACTGATTTGGGGATTATATAATGGATTAGGTTATATTTACCTATTGCGGTTATCGTGAGTAATTGGCGGGAGTAGGCCTAACATAAGGCAATCAAAAATTCGTGATGATAACAGTGGCCCCATCAATAGTGTCCGCGATATTGCCGCCATCGCCATCGTCGTCAGATGTGGCAAAAGACTGATCATACTACGTTAAATATTCATGGTAAAAAATCACGATGTTAAAATGCGGCATTCGAATATTGTCGTGTACTTAATTCGTCCGTCGGACGATCTCGTAGCAGCATCGCGGCAGACGAAAATCGTCTGCCTACGTTGCGTGAAAACCAAGACTCGCCGTCAACTCTAGGCAGTTTAGTGATAAGTCTGTCAAATTTCGGTTATCGAACTTTTTCCGGTGGTTTCCACTATTCGACGTACCATTGTTATGTGACTGTTAATAGCATTCGATGATTGCGTGTACATCAGCTTTACGGTTAGGTTCTGGGATTTGAGAAACGCACGACAGAAGTGAGACAACCTGCATTTTCTTATTCCATTCATCAACCTCGCTCAGATAATTTTAGGATCCGGATACTTCAGGTCCAGAGGGCCCGAGGCGTGAAATAAATGAGAATGTGAGATCTAGTTTTTACTTTGAGATTAAATAGAAAAAAATATTTTTCCAAGGTTAAGAACGTATAATTCTTGAATTACTTTCCCATCTTTTAATGTTAGGCCTACTATATAAATTTTCTATTTCTTTGATCGTGTAAAAAAATTTGCTAAAATTCCAATGTGATCAAAAATTTTCAGAATTTAATCTGTGAGCAGCCTTAAATTCGTTCAAATTTCGGGAGTTCTTCTGTTTGTTGTTATGCCACTAGATTGCCTAAAAACGCGAATTTACAGTTGTAATTTATGAAAATTTCCCGGGGGAGGGCCCCCGGACCCCCCCTTGGATGATATTCCATACCCCTCCCCGGGCCACCGGGATCCCCCCCCGAAAATTAATCCTGCGTACGCCACTGCCATCTTCAACCAGTCATTGAGCGTTTTTAGAGATCTTGTCTCTCAAGTGTCTGGCATAAATGTCACACATGGGTTTTCAAAAGTTTTCCCTAATAAATTTACAGAAGTTTTTCTTTAAAACACAGCCCATTTTTAAGATTGAATAACGCTGAAATGAGTATTGTTTTGTCGATCTTTATATTTTTTACAACCTATTGTTAAAGTTAGATCATATTTAGTTCACATTATGTGTCCAAATAATGTGCCTTTGGCGTTTGCATAAAGTTGTGCTCTCCCCATAAAATTCCGAACACATGTTGCAAGGTTCCTCTTTGAGTTTCTTGCATTAAATTTGTTATGTTTGTTTTGAGGTGCTGAATATCCTGTGAATTGTTTTCGTAGGCCTTACTTAATATTATGTATCCCCAAAAAAATAATAATAGTGGGGTCAAATCCGGGGATCTTTGGGGGAAGTAATCCTTCACTGATAAAATAAAGTTTGGGGTTGCGTTAAAAAAAACCCATGTAGAACTTTCTGAGTTAGTTCAACATTCGGAAGCCACGCGAGGTGTACCTGGAGAGGAAGGGCGGCTGGAGGGGCTCGTTGAGCGCGGGGTTGCTCTTGGCTCGTGGCCACAGCGTTGGCCTGCTGGGCACGGACCGGCGGACGAACCCTCGGGACAGAGTGTCCAACTCCTTGTCGAACAGCAGCTGCGTGTTCTGCTCCAGCATGTACTCCCAGCAGCGGAACTGCTCTTCCGACAGCTGTGTCGATCTGTGACCAAGGAAATTTACCTTGATTAGAATCAGTTAAGCCTCCTAACCACCATTCTGTGTTAAAAAAAGTAAAATTTAGGTTGCTTGTTGGATGATCTTCAGTTTTTGTTGTGATCTGAGTTACATTCTGTCAAATTCTTTTGAAAAAGTTATGAAGCAATCAGCGATTCTTCACTGATCATCATCATTTATTTCATTCATAATGAACTTGTAAGTTAAGTATGCAATAAAAACTGAGACATTTAACACAAACTTGAAAATATGTTTTGGATTCAACTGTAGAGTCATGCCCTTGCACGACCTATCAGTTTTACTGTTTGGCCAATTTCATTATTTGGTTTTATTTAATGCTTGTAGATGTCTTATAGTGTTTGTTTTAATTCTTGTTAAATATAAATATACGTCTTATTTGTTAAATACAAAAATATTGTTTCCAAATTAATTTATCAGTATTTTAGTAAATGTTTTGGGGTTTACCTGTCAGAGGATGTTTCTTCTCCATCGGCTAAGTTCCCGTTGCTGTATAAATCGAGTGTTTTGTGCTTCGCTGTCATTTTCCTTGTGCCGTTTTCATGCATAAGAACTGATTGGTATGATCGAGGAGTTATCAAGTCATTCTGAAACAAATAAAGAATAAACACAGTTTTTTTAATTGTAGAACACAATTTTTCATTGTCTTTTAGTCAAACAACTTGTTATCTTATTAAAAAAAAAACTGTCAAATGAGCAAATTGTTTCATTAGTTAAAAAGGGTTTCTTCCATATTATTTATTTTGGTCTATTATCTCTAGGAATCTAATATTCTTGGCAGACTAAGCTTTGAGAAGAATGTGGAAACACAGCTCACCTTGTCGGCGACGTAGTGCCTGGTCTGCACCATCCCCAGGTGGTCCCCGGGCCGCCCACTGCTGGCTTGGTCACTCTGGCCGCTCGGCGACGAGCGATCCCCCTCCACCTCTCCGTCGCTCGTTATGTTCCCCTGCAACAAAACTATTAGATCAGCCATAATTCAATCATCTGACTGGCATGTTTCTGAATCGTGCATGAAATTATGTTATGGGGTGCATGGAAAGTGTTTACATCCGGTATATATAAAAAAACCAATAATGCAGAATGATTGGACACCAGATTTTTTTATGATCGCTGCATCATTAAATTGCTTTTTATATAATAATTTTTATATTGCATCGGAAATAATTTTTTTATAATGTTTTGCATGGCAGGTTTCACTTTTAATTTAATGTTGCTCAGGAATAACGATGAAGTTTTTGGTATGAAAACGAGGAGATAAACACCCATGAGGGTGTTTGGTTTCCCCAAAAAAATTTTTATCTCCCATTAATTATGGTAAGTTTGTAAAGCTCCTCTTGTATTAAAGTAAATTGTTGAAAGGGAATCCCCTAGCACCGGCAATTATCCAGCTTCCTTTTAATTCTGTTGATATTATATTATCTGTTGTACTGATTGGCAATTAAGTTTGGAAAATAAATAGGAACGTCCCATTTCCTAGTTATTTATGGGAGGGATAGAGCCAAAAATTAGGTGTTTTTGGGTCTAAAATGGGCTGTCTAGGTCCTGATATTGAAATTAGCTCCCACATATCAGTGTACTGTGCCTGCGTTCTTTTTCTATCAGGGAAAATGTGCAAAAACACTTTAGTAACACACACATCCAAACTTCACGAGATGAAATCTCATATTCCTGGAGACATTTGACTTGCAGCCTTATTCCCCGAGACTCTCTTGAGACCCATAGATTTCCTCACACATCCAAACTTTACAAGATCAACTCTCATATTGCTGGAGACACTCACATGGCTGGCAGCCTTCCTCAGTGTGGACCTCAGCTCCTGGACGAAGGGGTCGGTCTCGGCAGCGAGGGAGTGGAACCGCAGCACGAGCACGCTGAGGTTGTCCTCGCAGCCGTAGCTCTGCGCCGTGTCCTGCAGCTTCTTGGCCGCCAGCACCGCATCTCGCACTGGCCGCACCAGCTTGACTGCCTCCTGCACACTGACCACCTCCCACAGACTGGAACACAACGACAGCTTGAGAGCAGTCACTTAAGACTGTTAGACTTTGGGGGAATGAAAGCTCCACATTGCCAGCTAGGCTCGTCTCCCTTGGGATATTGTGCTGCTTACAGAAGGGGAATGTGGATGGGAAAGGTATGATACGGTCAGTCAGCCTCACCCCTGAAGGAAGAGAAATATATCCCCCCGCCACGAAAAATAAATCCTGGAACGCCACTGGCTGTAGATAGTAAGTGAGCTCAACTTTAGAGAATCAAACTTCCTCTTTGAACTTATCAATTTTCCTCTTGAATAGTTTGATATCTTGCAGGGGGTATTACCAACAATGAATGAATTCTCAGGATAGTAAGGTTGTTGTTAACTTACACAAGACAAATACTATTACCGTTCTAGTCAGATTTTAGCCAAGTATTTATTTTGATTTCATTAAAACTCATAGCCACTAGACTGGAAGTTTCACTCTTCAGACTCTTACCTTTTGTTTGCAATGATGAGGAACTCGTCCTGTTCAGTGAGAACAATCTCGGTAACATGCGGGTCAGGTACTACCATGGGGAACATCACGCTGTTGCCCAGCTGACTCCGCACCGAGTGCTGACATGAAAAAGTTGAAAAGAAATTTAAAAACTTTGCAAAGATGCACACAGCTTTATTTTGTTTTTATGCAATTCTTAACTAACTCCATTTGTCACAAATTCTTTGAGGTAATCTCAAAAGATTAAGGAATTGCATTTTATTGGCAACTCAGTGATGACTTGTGAAGAAATTACATAAAAATTGATCGTGATTTAATCTTTGCTTGCCCACGTGTTGTTGAGTTGCAATACCAAAACTCTACCTCTGAGCACTTGTGTTAGTTAATCATCAATTAATTGAAAAAGTCTTCTTTATTTATTGTTTTATCACGGAGGACACCAACTTTTTCCAGTATATGAATGAAGAATGCTAAGACACTAAAACTCACCTAATGCCGAAAAAATTAAAGTTTTATCAGTTTTTAAATCACCAACTTTTTAAAATAGGTCATTATTTAAAAAATATTTTCATACCCCATATTTTTCTTGATAGCTCAAAACCAATAAAGGTTTATTTAATTATTTTTTAAGCTTTCAGAGTTATTTACTACAGTCTATAAAATCTGCCTTTAAGTATCTCCTTATCTTGTAAACATTCTCAATGACATCGCTTCCGTGTTCACCAACATACGGAGTCCTCTATGACACATACCTGGGGCGGAGCGTGGGCGAAGGTGAGAGAACCAGAGGTGCGCGAGAGCAGAGCCTTGGCCTCTCCCACACTGGCTATCCTCAGCACATATCTGCACGACAAACACATTCAAAACTTGTAGTTTTTAGTTGGATGACACTTCTCTTTTGTTGTCTATTAAGAGTATTTTTTCACACTCATAGAGCTTTTAGTGTAAATGCTTGTTTTAACGTAGACCGTATGATATGATATTAAGGTAATAATGTAATAAAATTAAAAAATTCAGGGAAAGAGACTAAATTACCTTCGAGGTCCCCCGACTCTGTGTCTGGTTATATGGCACACGACGGCACACAGCCCACACCTCTGGCCTGCCTCCTTCAGCTCTCTAGGCACAACAAGTAAGACACATAACACAATTTTAAGAGCATTAATACCAGATTTAATTCAATCTTTAACTTGTCTCTGGGTTCCGTTAACTAAATATTTTGGGCTCATTGTAAGTTGTTAAAAATAAAAATTTTTTTACTTGTGTAAAAACTTATAGTTGTTGCCTGTTGGCTCGAACTCTAGTTAATGACTAAATTGTACATTATTTGAAAGCAAATGTTTTCTGTCAATGTTGGGTTGAAAATGGTATTTAGTTTTTTTATATAGTTTTTAAGGTAAAATTGATTTTTTAAAAATTCAAATTAAAATTCCTGTGACAGAAACCCCTCAGCATTATAATGGATGGATGTAAAAAACAAAGATTGTCTAGTTTTCTATCCAATGCTCTATAAATTCCTTATTGAAAATTCTCTCAGTGTGAGTAATCATATCATAAATTTTCTTGAGCTATTTTTGTACACATTCTGGAGTTAATTCCCAGCAGCACTCACCTGTGGGCGGAGAGCATGGTGTATTTCATGTAGTCCGCGGCTGTCTCCTTCACGGTCCGCTCCTCCAGAAGTATCCGAGGCACGGCCTTGACCAGCAGCTGAGGCAGATCCGAGTTGTTGCCCGCGTCGAACAATCCGAGCAGTGCCTCGGTGTTGCAGAACCCCGGCAGTCGCAGCTGGGATATGCACAACCTATGGGGGCAACATGGGATGGGTATTGAATAAAAGGTGTTCAGTCAAAAGTTTAATTTGATTGAATGAGTGTTACAGGGATTGTAAAGATGATTTATTAACTTAGAAAAGTCAACTGATTTCTGTTTTTGATCCTCTGTAGAGTTTTAGATTTCAAATTTGGGGCAACTTCTTTTAAAAATTTTGATTTTAGTGACTGGGTTGATGGCTTGTCCTGTAATCTAGTTCATTGGAAGTCACAAATTGTGGATAGGTGTAAGCAATGGTTTTTGGATGTGTTATTCCCTAGTGGTGATTAGCGATCGCACTGGTGAATACTATGTTCCATCCTCATAACTAGACCAGTTCTTAATTCATTGGCGAAATTCTGGTTTGGATTCCAGGTTAAACTGCAGGTCTATTAGTTTCCATTGGCTTTTGGGCTATTAATCAACAGTTCTGTTTATGGAACATGTTGTCTTTGGTCAGTAACAAGACTACAAGGTCACGCCTCAATCACCCAACACTCATCTTTCACTCATATTTGCCTTAAAATACCGTTACTGGCGGTCGGAGTCATATACGATAATTTAATTTCCCCTTTGTGGTAGAGCGTGGGACTTCGCTCTGCAGGCTCCCAGATTCAAATCCTACCAATCACCAGTGGCAAGTTTGCTAAGGGATAATGGTGCAACCACAAGGGTGCACAATATGCTTAATATAGCTGAAATGCATGTCCAATGAATCTAGAAATCCTGGCTCCCAGTTTGGAAAGAAAGTGGCATCTGTCTCAAGCTTTTATTAACAGCTACGGTCGGTGAGAAGCAAACCATAGATTTATACCCATCATACTAGGATACATTGACATTAAATCAATCACAAACTGTAGATGAAAACCTTTCCAGTTCCATTTTATTTGTTTATCACCAACTTTATGACCGGTTACCTATTTGTGAAAACATACAGTTTGATCAAAAGAAGGAGCTTATATATTTATTTACTATAAAGTAATAATACAAAGAAGTTGTCATACCTGTCCCGTTGGCCAGGGGTCTCGGAGAAGCCGAGGGTCCAAGGAGAGTCCAAGTCCCCCGTGTTGACCTCCTGGTGCGGGGGAGACGACGGAAGGCAGTTGCGGTTCTGACCCGACACATCCACCAGGCTCATGGCTCTCTGATTCCTGGACAAAGGAGTCTGATAAATAGATTTTTCCTACAAATGCGCGTAAAGTGTCAGTTTACGCACCGAAAACCAATCGTAAAACAGCTGTTTACTGAGGAGCGAGTAATAAGTCTTTGAAAGTCTTTGGAGCGAGCGCAAAAGTCTTTTGCGCTCACCACGTCGCCACTTTACACGCTCGCCAGCTGATTTTACATTGTTACTTGAAGCGCAACAGTGCTCCTTTCCACTTCCGACTGGGCTAGACTTGTTTACAACCTAAAACTGGCGCATCTAGCTACAATGGATGTAATAAGTGATGACGAATTCGGACTTACTCCACCTGATATTAGTGAATTAGTGAAATAAACTTATTATCTCCCTAACTTATTACCTCGCTTTCGCTAAAAATATCGCGAAAGCGCGTAATCCACTCCGCTACGCGTCGCGCGGTATTTGTTTAGCTCAAGCGAGAAAGACCTACTTTATCCTGTTAATACATAAATAACTATTCTGCACTAGAAAGTCTAAAACTAGTCAACATTTCAGGCATTAGTAGAATTTTGACAAGAGTTAAGATTATTCTAATATCAGTACCAAAAAAAAAATTGTGATAGTGATCTTTTCATATTAGTAAAGTGCACCTCGAGCAGGTTATCTGGATTAGGAGGTTTCGCCCAGACAGCAAAAGGTCTATCTGAAGTTACCATAACTGTTTTCATTTTGTGTTTAGAATAAATACAGGTGCTTATTTTTAAAATAAATGTAATAAAATAGCGGTTGTAGAACTGATCGATATTGCCGTGGTTGTCGTTAAATTGTGTGAGATTTATTCTATCTTTTATCTATTTATTTTATCACATGAGATCTTCCGTTACTGTAATAGAGAAATGACATGTGAATATTGTCATCTTCTCACTGTGCATGATACAGTATTCGTTTGCTTGATGATTTCACGGCATTATTATGGCAGACAAATGTTGCCAACATTTCATGAATACTAAGATTCCTGCTATCACACGTTGCATCACATTTTGGCAGATTTGATTGGAGACAGTCGAAGTGTGGAGGTAGAATCTTTTCTGAAGGTATATTAGTATCGAATAAGTAAATTACGAGGTCTAGAGTGAGAGCACTGTACCTGTAGGCTTGGAATTGCTTTGCATCGACATGTAGCCGTGGGTTGCCAGAGATATCGAGGAATTGCAACCTCTGAGAGACAATTGCAGCAAGGTTTACTCTGTCTAGTTGGTTGTGCGCAAGATCCAACACCTAAAAATGAAATTCATCTGTAAAATGATTTATTTTAAAATTATTATCATAATCTTATTATCTTGCTATATAGTAACGATTTTACATCTAGAAATATTACCCTTAGAGGAGAATTTTCCCACCTCCCTTTTTAAGTGCACTTTTTTATAGCAGCTGTCCAAAGTTCGTATTTGTGCAAATAAAATTGTCCGACTATTCTCATAAAGAGTTCTTATACAGTGCAATTTGGCACCCTTAACTCTTTGCCAATTATTAGGCCTACTCATTAACTTAATACACTCACCCTGAGAGCTGCAATACTCCCCACATGGGGACATGTGCTGAGCAAGTTTGAATGTATCCTCAGCACCCTCAGGTGTGGCAGCTGTGTGATGTTTTCTGGTAACTGAGAGATCTGGTTGCCTGATAGCACTATCTCCTCTAGTTCAGGCCATGCGGCAATACAGCTGGAAAAGTAAATGACATGAAAAAATATCATTTTCAATCATCTACTTGTATGAAATTTCTAGTGATTTACTGTACCAAGTAACAAGTTAAACCATGTCGAAAATAATAAAATAAACAAGCAGTTCTCAGAGCAGTTGGTATATTGTAGTTAATGGCTGAATTGACTTATTCTACATGACAATATCACCCCAAAGCAATGGTTTACAACTCCAGATACAGTATTACACTCTATACTGATGGCTATTGAATAAAATATCTTGTGTTACTCACCTTTCAGGCAGGACATGAATGGTATTGTAGGCAGCGTGAAGTGTACGGAGGTTGGTAAACCTGACGAGAGGGCTGAGATCAGTTATCAGGTTGGCAGTAAGCAGAAGAGTTTCCAGCTGATGACCCTCAGCTACCGAGGTAGGCAGCGACTGGAGGCAGTTGTTGGACATGTTGAGGACTCTCATCCTGTAAAAGATGGAGTAAAGTTGTAGTTGGGACTGAGGTCTTAAAAGCAGTCAAAGACGTCCAAGAGTTCATATTTAAATATATTGGCGTTCATAATGATTCATTTGAATTAGTAAAAACACCTCTGTTTCTACCAATTTCTTATCTGTAACACGGTGTTTTACGACTAATAGGTTCAATGGCAAAAAATGTTTAATTTTTAATGATATAGAAGATCCACCAGTGGGAGAGGTCCAATGTAATAAAATCATTTAAAAAAGTCTTGATGTAGTTCTTAGATAACCTGAAAGGCTACAATTCTTGTTAATCCAAACTTCTCTGCAGTGCTAGATTTACCAATAGGCTGGTTAAGTATTTTTAGTAAATTTAGACATATTTTAGATTATTTCACTCCCACTAAAGGTTTTTTTCAAATTTCTTATTCACTAAGTGAATTATTTGAGGTAAACAATTAATTGTAGAGTAACTTTTAATTCTCTGAACACAGGGTGGGGAATAGAAAAGCTTGACAAGGGGCTTCTTCAAGTCTGTAAATTTGGCACTGCTTCTCTACAGTTTACTCTAAGACAGATAAAAAAAACATTGAATGATCTTTGCGAAATGCAACCTTACATCAACATATTTACATTGAAATTCAAAATCAAACTATTTTCCTACAAACCTCGATGAAGCGACAAAAAAGTGCTCAGGAAGACTAGATATGCAGTTGCTCTGCAGGAAGAGCTGTTGCAGGGGGATATGGCGGATGACGGCTGGCAGCGAGATGAGCTTGTTGAAGCTCAGTTGTAGCGTCTGCAAACAGCTGAGCTCACTGCAGAACAGATGGTCGGGCAGCGAAGTCAGCTGGTTGTGACTGGCGAACAACGACCGCAAGTGGTTACAGCCCGCTATCCACTCGGGCAGTGTTGACAGGTCGTTGCTGGAACAATGAGTGTGTTCTTTGTTGTTTGAAATTCTTTATTGGCAATGGTGAGAATATATGTTTTAATTTTGATTTTTTCGGGCTTTGCCATCAATGTTTAATAAAAACACGTTTCGGGTTCTGGATCTGATCCCGTCTTCAGGTAGAAAAAAAGCAAGATCTAGAACAAAACAAGAATAGTAACATACAGCCAGGAGAACCTGGACGAAAACCTAGGTAAAACAGAGAAGTGAGAGAGCAGTGTTAGCATGATGATGAGACAAAAAAAAGCATTTTTTTTACTCAACCTCTGTAATGTGTAATTTACTAGGTGGAGAGCCTTCTAGGGTAAGTGACCTTGTGACAGATATATTAAGCATATCAATTATTACATGTACTTTCAATAGCATGTAAAAATAAACTACAATTTCCATGGGTCCATGAGTAGGCCTAATAATTTAATGTTTCTTATTATTATGGTTGTATAATTCAGATACTAATATTTTCCCGTTTAAAATCGCCAAAACAAACCATTCATTGGATTATGTGTATTTACTGAAATTTTAGCATAAGACTTAAACTTAATATAGAGGGTAAGAGTGAAAATTAAAAATTGATCAGACAGCTTGATTATAGTAGAAATGATACTACTATGAAGCGCGAGAGGGAGGGAAATTTTACTTATTGTTCACCAGCACCAGGCATGTCCCTCAAAAAAAAAGACGAGAACCGACGAGTATTATTCGCAAGATCCTGCTAAGTATATCATTGGCCGGAGCATTTTGGTTTTTTTTGTCACAATGTCATTTTCTATTGGATGAATCATTTGGTTTGTTATGGTTTATATCATGCCCTTAGACTTTGGAATTTTTCAACACATAGACTTTGGAATTTTCTGATGTTTCGGGACTCCTTGTTTGTTTTCGTCTGCCATTAAGGGTTTGGCCTTTCGCTGGAAGATGATACGTATATAAATTTCTCTCCCTTTTGCGCTTTATAGTATTATTAATTCAAATATAGTTGTTTTACTTACTAGGAAATGTCAAGGTGTTTCAGTTTAGAAGGTCGCGGATTGACAGTCAGTTTCTGCAGCTCTGGAAAGGACAACATATGTTAATATTATTCTTTTAAATTTGTAGTAAAAAATATATAAATCCAAATTTAAACTATTTTTAGAAATTTTCCAAAAGATCTTTATCTATACTTTACTTGTCTTAAAACATTTGCTAAGTTTGAAATGGCTATGAATATTTCCAGCTCTTTGTCATAACTACTTGATATATTTTATTTTTTACCTGTTCCATACTTGAAAAGTACAGGAAAGTCTTAAAGACCGCAAAAAGTTATGAAATAAATGAAAAATTAAGAAATTCAGAACATTTTTCAAAAGAAGCATGGTCTATTATTAATAACACTAAGGAGGCCGTTCCAAAAACACAAGACATTCAACTGGAGGTGGAGGGTGTGACTGTCCGGGAGCCGCTGGAGGTAGCGAGTGTTTTAAATACATATTTTGCGAATACCGGTGACACTGGCCTCACACTCGCACCTTCGGCTGCCCCTGGTCAGTTGAGTCCGGCCCAGTCGATGTTCCTCAGCGAAGTCAACGAGCACGAAGTGTCAAAGGCGATTTGCGAACTGAAGGCAAAGAAATCGGCAGACTTGAACGGCATGTCTACATGTCTTTTGAAAAAATGCCAAAATGGCATCGTGGCCCCCCTGACAGAAGCAATCAACCTTTCTTTCAAAACAGGCGTTTTTCCAAATTCTCTCAAGGTTGCAAAAGTGATTCCTATTTTCAAAAAAGGAGATTCACAACAACCAAACAATTATAGACCAATCTCAATCCTGCCGGTGCTAAGTAAAGTTTTTGAAAAACTTTTCATGCGCAGGATGCTAAATTTCTTTGATGAACACAAAATTTTGGCAAATGTACAGTTTGGTTTCCAAAAAGGCAAATCAACTGGTGATGCAATCATCCACTTGGTGGAAATGATTTTAAGTGATTTGGATAAGCATAACATGACACTAAGTGTCTTTCTCGACTTATCCAAAGCATTTGATTGCGTTGATCATACCATCCTCCTTGACACGTTGTGGAACTACGGGGTTCGCGGCTTACCACACCAGTGGTTGAAGTTGTACCTTTCCGGAAGGTCACAGCGAGTTCAAGTCAACGGAGTGATTTCACATAAAGCCAAATTGAGATATGGTGTCCCTCAGGGATCGATTCTCGGCCCCCTCTTATTCCTGGTGTATGTGAACAATTTGAACTCTGTCATTCAAAGAGGGCAAATTGTCCAGTACGCGGACGACTTGACTCTCTGTTTCAGATCAAACAAAATTGAGCAAATTGAAATTTATTCCTTTGAAGGAATAAATTCATGCATCCAATACTTTGAGAACAAAAACCTCAAAGTACATCCATCAAAATCAAACTGCATGGTGTTTGGAGGCAGCACCGCTCTAAACACATGCCGCCCGACTGCAATGATAGACAATACTATCATTGAGGAAGTGAGGCACACAAAATTCCTCGGAATGCTCATTGATGATGAGCTGACGTGGACTGATCATGTCGACAGTGTTTGTGGGAAGGTCGCTTCAGGAATTTTCCTGCTCAGAAGGCTTTCTGAACACTGTCCCAAGGAGTTATTGCTCATGGCTTATTACGGTTCGATTCAATGCCATTTGCAATATGGTATTGCTCTGTGGGGAGGATGCTCACAGATAAACTTCAACCGTATCTTTTTTCTTCAGAAAAAAGCCATAAGAATCATAGCAAAACTCAAATTTAGAGAGTCGTGCCGAAATGCCTTTTGTGAACTGGGCTTGCTAACACTGGCTGAACTGTACATTCTGGAAACTGCACTCTTTTGCAAGTTCAAAAGCCACCCGATCCAGGGCAGGGATGTGTATGAGTACAACACCAGATCCAGAAACGTTTTCAGACCAGCACAGCACAGGTTGGCAGCAATGGCGCGCCTACCTTCTCAGAGGGGGGTGAACATTCTGAACCAAGTCCCAGAAGGCATTTGATTTGAAAATTGTGAATCAAAATTTGAAACAAAATTAAGACGCTTTTTAGTGTCGAACGTGTTCTACTCGGTGGACGAGTTCATGGACCACTCACCAGGGGTAGCATTGGCTTGAGCTTCGGATTTTCTCCTAATTAAGCTATGGCTGATGCTTTTCAGTTTTTTAGCAGTTCAATGTAAAGATTATTTTCAACTTTGTCTTTTTGATTGCTCAATGTAATTCTGTGTTTGTAAATTATTTTAAAAATAATATTTTGACACATGCTATACAATACTTATATTGTCAAACAGCAATAAAGGAATATTATATTATATATATATATTATACCTTGGTGCTATTCAAAATTCTAAAACATTTTACTCCCTTTAAAAAATCATTAATTGATTAATTATTAACTTAAAAATTGTCTCCTTGGCATGTATGGAAAATTTACAACCAAATTATTGGAGGAGGGAAAAAGGCACCCTTTATCCCATGGATTCAAGCCTACTAACAAACTGTGTTATGTAAATTCTGGCTCCGACTTGAGGAACCTTTTCATACAGATAGAATTTCCTCTTTATTATTCATTTTCAATTTTCAACCATTCAATATAATCTCTATGTTCCTAAAGTTTATCATTGTAGAGTAAATTTGCCCTCAGCCACTTACTATTGTTGCCGGCGATAAGAGACACCAGTGATGTCCCGTTGAGAGTCAACTCCAGCAGCTGGTTCCTGGAACACTGCAGACTCTCCAGTCTGTCCAGGGCGCTCAGGTCCAGCGACTCTATGTGGTTCTCGCTCACATCCAGCTGTGTCAGGTTCTGGACAGTACAAGATGTTTATCATTGCTGTATACTCATGTAGAGAGACAACTCCAGCAGCTGGTTCCTGGAACACTGCAGACTCTCCAGTCTGTCCAGAGCGCTCAGGTCCAGCGACTCTATGTGGTTCTCGCTCACATCCAGCTGTGTCAGGTTCTGGACAGTACAAGATGTTTATCATTACTGTATACTCTGTGTAGAGAGACAACTCCAGCAGCTGGTTCCTGGAACACTGCAGACTCTCCAGTCTGTCCAGGGCGCTCAGGTCCAGCGACTCTATGTGGTTCTCGCTCACATTCAGCTGTGTCAGGTTCTGGACAGTACAAGATGTTTATCATTACTGTATACTCTGTGTAGAGAGACAACTCCAGCAGCTGGTTCCTGGAACACTGCAGACTCTCCAGTCTGTCTAGGGCGCTCAGGTCCAGCGACTCTATGTGGTTCTCGCTCACATCCAGCTGTGTCAGGTTCTGGACAGTACAAGATGTTTATCATTGCTGTATACTCATGTAGAGAGACAACTCCAGCAGCTGGTTCCTGGAACACTGCAGACTCTCCAGTCTGTCCAGAGCGCTCAGGTCCAGCGACTCTATGTGGTTCTCGCTCACATCCAGCTGTGTCAGGTTCTGGACAGTATAAGATGTTTATCATTACTGTATGCTCTGTGTAGAGAGACAACTCCAGCAGCTGGTTCCTGGAACACTGCAGACTCTCCAGTCTGTCCAGGGCGCTCAGGTCCAGCGACTCTATGTGGTTCTCGCTCACATCCAGCTGTGTCAGGTTCTGGACAGTACAAGATGTTTATCATTACTGTATACTCTGTGTAGAGAGACAACTCCAGCAGCTGGTTCCTGGATCACTGCAGACTCTCCAGTCTGTCCAGGGCGTTCAGGTCCAGCGACTCTATGTGGTTCTCACTGACATCCAGCTGTGTCAGGTTCTGGACAGTACAAGTGATTATCATTACTGTATACTCTGTGTTGAGAGACAACTCCAGCAGCTGGTTCCTGGAACACTGCAGACTCTCCAGTCTGTCCAGGGCGCTCAGGTCCAGCGACTCTATGTGGTTCTCACTGACATCCAGCTGTGTCAGGTTCTGGACAGTACAAGTGATTATCATTACTGTATACTCTGTGTAGAGAGACAACTCCAGCAGCTGGTTCCTGGAACACTGCAGACTCTCCAGTCTGTCCAGGGCGCTCAGGTCCAGCGACTCTATGTGGTTCTCGCTGACATCCAGCTGTGTCAGGTTCTGTACAGTACAAGATGTTTATCATTGCTGTATACTCATGTAGAGAGACAACTCCAGCAGCTGGTTCCTGGAACACTGCAGACTCTCCAGTCTGTCCAGAGCGCTCAGGTCCAGCGACTCTATGTGGTTCTCGCTCACATCCAGCTGTGTCAGGTTCTGGACAGTACAAGATGTTTATCATTGCTGTATACTCATGTAGAGAGACAACTCCAGCAGCTGGTTCCTGGAACACTGCAGACTCTCCAGTCTGTCCAGAGCGCTCAGGTCCAGCGACTCTATGTGGTTCTCGCTCACATCCAGCTGTGTCAGGTTCTGGACAGTACAAGATGTTTATCATTGCTGTATACTCATGTAGAGAGACAACTCCAGCAGCTGGTTCCTGGAACACTGCAGACTCTCCAGTCTGTCCAGGGCGCTCAGGTCCAGCGACTCTATGTGGTTCTCGCTGACATCCAGCTGTGTCAGGTTCTGGACAGTACAAGTGATTATCATTACTGTATACTCTGTGTAGAGAGACAACTCCAGCAGCTGGTTCCTGGAACACTGCAGACTCTCCAGTCTGTCCAGAGCGCTCAGGTCCAGCGACTCTATGTGGTTCTCGCTGACATCCAGCTGTGTCAGGTTCTGGACAAGTAGATTGTAAGATGTTTAATGTAACATTTTTTGTTACTGAAGAATCATTTATACTATCAAAAGTTATTTAGTTTGAAATGAAAACTAAATGTTCTTCCTAAAACTACTAAAATAACTACTAAAAGAACTAAAGTTTGAAATAATGAACCGTCATTTAAAAAATTTGTCAGTGTTGTGAATGAATAAGAATGAGAGCTCTTGAGAGTATGTCATTTTTTACTTTTTAATTGAGATGGTTACTGTACTATACTAAAATCCTGGCCATAGTGGTTAGTTGCTCATAGTCTATAAAGTAAATGTGAGCATGAGGTGTGCCTTAATTCGTAGCAGCAGTAAAATTAGTTTGCAGCTTTTTAAGTTTGGTGCGGTGTTGTGGCAATTCCATGGGGCAATTCAACTTCCATTAACCCTTAAGTACTTGCGCGGGGTTTTTTAAGACCCCCACAGGTCTGGAAATTTTGCTCTGGAAGCTGAAATAAGTTATCAGCAATGCTGTGCGTCCTAGTACCTTCAAGTTACATCCCCCCTCACCTGTTGGCACAGTTTTTGTTAGTTCATCACATTCTGTTGCGGGTGAAACTTGCCCTGGGGTGCACCTAGACCCCCACGCCAGTGGTTGCGTATTAGCATGGCGGTGATTTTTACATGTGTTATTTATCATTAGAAAGTAAAGTTTAGCTTATTTTAATTTTTGTTCATTCTTAGTAATTTTCAAACATTAATAAATATAAAGCCGATGTGTGAGAGCAACATGAAAACTGTTTGCCAAAAATATTGGAACTCCAAGATTCTTCAGAGTAGTATGGACTTAAGATTCCAAAACCTGTTTCTTATAACCAAAAATTTATAGGATTCCTTGTATTTTTCAATATTTCATTAAATTTGTTCAAAATAAAAACTTTTAAGAAATTTTGAGAATATATATAGCGATTGTTTTGTTTTCTCACCAAAAATTGCCATATTTTCGTAAAATTTTAGATGTGTAAGTTTAGGTCCAGAAAATAAGCAATCTATTATTAATATACTAAAAATATTAATTTGTTCCATGCTTCCAACACTAATTTACAAGAATATCATATATTTAATTCCGTAAGGCGATTCTTTGCGTCAAAATTGTGGGCGTCTGGCAAGTCGTAGAAAGATGTGAGAGGGCTCAAATTAAAGGTCTCTATTTCGTGATGGCGGGAAAAATACTGAAATTGCTCGAAATTCCGCAGAAAACAAGAAATAACGTAAAATATCGGCCATTTAAAAAGCATTGGGATCTGAAAACGTCTGCTTTGTTTACATAAAACATGTGATGCTGATACTTGATTGAAAACCATGTGGTTGGCTAGATATCAATATAAGGTAGATATAGTTTGCTATGAAGGTATTTTGTACTATAAAAAGTAAGAATTGTTTGAATTTTCCCCCATTAGGGACTTTTAGCCCCTTCAAGCCACTAGTAAGGTTTAAAACATTTTAAATTGCACTTTAAATTTTTCATGCAAACTGAACAAAACACTTACAATTTCAACCAAAATTTTCGTAATTTAAAATTTTTCTTATTTATATAATTAAATTTGAGTAAATCTACTTGTAAGTGATAAATAACGGTTTAAAACATTCCAAACTTTAAGGAAATCAAAGGTTTTGTAAAAAAATGGACTTAACAAAATTTTTACAAAAATTTTAAAATGGGGGTTCAGCAGACCCCCGCGCCAGTAGTAGTGTCACAAAAAACCGCGCCAGTACTTAAGGGTTAACCAGGTTATGCAGAAACGTCTGCAATTTTCCTACCAGACTCAAGTGACTGCTAAAATCACCAGTCAGGAGGTAAACTCAAAGAACAAAATGACACGGTTTCCTAAATCTGAAATCTGACGACACTCGCCACACACACCTGGTACTCAGAGCCGGCTAGCCGCAGCGCGCTCGCCGCCCCCCGAGCCACCCTCAGCCGCGGGCGGGGGCGGGGGCGGGGCAGCGGCGCGGGGGCGGGCAGTGCCTCCTTGTGTCGCTGCACGCACGCGCGGTACTCACTCACGCGTATCGCCGTCTCGGCCCGCACGTTGTAGTTGTACACCATTGTTCACTACGTTACACTTGTCACTTCACAGCACTGTTCGATCAATGAGGTGGGACGGGTCATTTTTAATATTTTCTTGAAATGTGTTAGGTTAGTAACCACTCAAATATTGTTATCACTTTAATAAGGCAACACGAAATTTCCAGTCGCATTTTCTTTATAGCATCGCTTAACTCGTAATATATGGTACCTTTACTCGTGTCACTGTAAAATCAGAAGTTGCAAATACATGAAATGTTAGAAAACCTTGATTTATCTGAAGTCTATAATAGTCTGATTATAGTAATAGAAAAAATATACCTATGTACGCAGAATCGTACTTTTTTAACACTATTTTCCTATTGTGAATTCCAATTTGAATTTTTAGAACAAATAATTTTAACAAACTAAATTTACACGTTTCTAAAAAAATCGGAAATTTATCCATCTTATACCGAAATTCAACTTTGCTTGGTACGCAAGAGAAACCCTCGACAGCTACAACTTTTTATTAAGTTTCGTGGGCAAATAAACATTGTGTAAAAAGACGTTAATTGAATAAATTATCTTTATATATATGAAAGCCCTATTAAACATTTTAGAGACCAAGCGAAAATATACAATCATCTTGTTCGTATTGAAATGTTTAAATCGCACTGCTACACCAGAAACTGTCACATAATTCTATTTTTAAAAACATAAAATCCACAAACACAAAACCACCCCGCACAACGCTCTGGGCCGAGCCGCGCGACAAACTGCACTCGGGAGCCGCCACATTTCTCCCAGACTTTCCCGCTGCGCCCCATTGTGTCTATGAGACCCTTTTGATTCCTGATGAACCGCGGGCCGGCAAAAACAAAGGAGAAACCTATTCAGGAAATGATAATTGTGTAAGAGCAACGCCAACGTCCTTCGTAACCGTGTGTCCGTATCCGGTCGGGTTATCTTCTTCTTCTTACTTCCTCCCGGGATCCCGGGATCCGGTAATGCAACCGATTGCATTTTCCCGAGAAGAACGGTTAATTTGTGTTAGGTAACAGCGACGCGGTTCGTTTGGGTGCGTTAGTTTGTTAAATCGGTGTAACGCTGCACGGTGAACTAGGTCTCTGGTTGGTTGGGTAGTTTATCTTAACGCAGGTGAAGAGAAATGTATTGCCTAGTAATATTTTTATATTTGATAATATTAATAATTGGCTAAGCCTCTGAAAACGTTTGAAAGGGCTAAGAAACGTTTGAACATGTGAGAACATTGCTGATAAATTTGAATTAATTAAATTTTTTTGAGATTATTTTGGGATAACTCCCTTAGAATAAAAAAAGTAAATAAAAAATGAATACATGTTTGAAAGATGACTTTTATGGAGATATTTTGAAGAAAGTGTGTTTTTATACCTCCCATTGTACAAAGAACACTTTCTAGGATTAAATCAATCCCAAACAAAAGTGAATGCAGTTCACATGCGTGGGGCTTTTGAAAGGATTAAATATTAAATCATGAGAATTACTTTCCCTTGTTTATCAATTTAATTGCCGTTTAGTGTACAAGTGTATGAGGATTTTCTATAGGCAAGAAAGTTGTCATGTTCACTTTACTTAATTAATTATCAGTCTTGATTTGATCATATTAGCAAACAATTATAAACAATTTAAGAAGAATAATTAGGTTTGATGCCGTTATGATCATTAATTGTTTTAGTAAATTGAGCAAAACAATATTTTGTCTTTTACTCTAGTTTATTTTACTACTCTTTATTAATGCCACATTTGGACGAAAATTCTATTCAACGACGAAAATGAAACAGTTCTTTTGTGAAAATCAAGTAGCATATTTCATGAAAAAAAATCATCCTTAAACTAGTTTATAATTGAAGCCAACATTCTATTAAAATGAACTCGCAAACTGTAGCAATCAAAAATAAAAATGTGAAGTTCACGAAACAAGTGCTCGAACTTTTTGATTTTTTAACATACTTAAGAATTATTATAGTACCAAAGATTACTCACCCCGTAGTTGCCCAGTATTATGTTCCCCTTGAGGCAGTTTGCCCTCAGGTTGACTGTCCTCAAGTCTTCGCCCCCTTGGCTCGCTTCCGCGTCTTTGTTTCCTTCACTGCAGTCCTACACGAAAAATACAAATACTGGATACCCAAAAAATTGTGTTTAAATCAAAATTGTAAATTACCTTTACGGCATCTGTATTATATGGTAAAACTGAAATAAAATAGTTCTCGGCGACGACGGCGACATACGTATAAGTCGCGTCAAGTGGGTGGCCCAGAACGGAAGTAAGCCCGATACTAAAATCAACATTGGTGTTATGGGCGGACTGAGTCTCGTCGTTTGACTGGGACTGAACCAGGATGCGTCGCCCAAATCGTTGTTTGAAGCTGAAGTACCTTATTAGAATCTTTATGTTCTTAATCTTGAAGATTCGTTTAGAAGTTGAAATAAATATAGAATTAAAAAAATCTGAGACTCCTAGAGGCCGTCCATTAATTACGTAACACTAAAATCTGTCTTTTTGGACCTCCTCCAACCTTGTAACGAAACTGTAAGGCTACACAACCCCCCTCCCTAAAAATTACGTAACTTTTAGATTTTTATCATGGATAAAGGAAGAAAGTAGACTACTTAGATTTATTTCATCACTGTTTATGCGTGTATTGAGAGATCGGTTTCCAGTTTAGAATATCTGTGATTAATTATTTACTAAATATTCCATGTTTTCTAAATTTGATATTTTTGTCGATGAGGGAGATTACTGCAGCGCAGGCGTTCGCCAGTTCATAATTAAATTAATGAGGAGAAAATTACAAACCGAGAGGTGTGGAACTGCCGCATGATGGGTGGCCGCAGGAAGGCCGGCAGAGCGGTCAGGTGGTTGTGTGCGGCAGAGAGGTGCTGTAGCCTGGGGTGATACAATGTACATACCGAGAGGTGGCGCTGCCGCATGTGAGGTGGCCGCAGGAAGGCCGGCAGAGCGGTCAGGTGGTTGTGTGCGGCAGAGAGGTGCTGTAGGCTGGGGTGATACAATGTACATACCGAGAGGTGGCGCTGCCGCATGTGAGGTGGCCGCAGGAAGGCCGGCAGAGCGGTCAGGTGGTTGTGTGCGGCAGAGAGGTGCTGTAGCCTGGGGTGATACAATGTACATACCGAGAGGTGGCGCTGCCGCATGTGAGGTGGCCGCAGGAAGGCCGGCAGAGCGGTCAGGTGGTTGTGTGCGGCAGAGAGGTGCTGTAGGCTGGGGTGATACAATGTACATACCGAGAGGTGGCGCTGCCGCATGTGAGGTGGCCGCAGGAAGGCCGGTAGAGCGGTCAGATGGTTGTGTGCGGCAGAGAGGTGCTGTAGCCTGGGGTGATACAATGTACATACCGAGAGGTGGCGCTGCCGCATGTGAGGTGGCCGCAGGAAGGCCGGCAGAGCGGTCAGGTGGTTGTGTGCGGCAGAGAGGTGCTGTAGCCTGGGGTGATACAATGTACATGCCGAGAGGTGGCTCTGCCGCATGTGAGGTGGCCGCAGGAAGGCCGGCAGAGCGGTCAGGTGGTTGTGTGCGGCAGAGAGGTGCTGTAGCCTGGGGTGATACAATGTACATACCGAGAGGTGGCGCTGCCGCATGTGAGGTGGCCGCAGGAAGGCCGGCAGAGCGGTCAGGTGGTTGTGTGCGGCAGAGAGGTGCTGTAGCCTGGGGTGATACAGTGTACATACCGAGAGGTGGCGCTGCCGCATGTGTGGTGGCCGCAGGAAGGCCGGTAGAGCGGTCAGGTGGTTGTGTGCGGCAGAGAGGTGCTGTAGCCTGGGACGATACAATGTACATACCGAGAGGTGGCACTGCCGCATGATGGGTGGCCGCAGGAAGGCCGGTAGGGCGGACAGGTGGTTGTGTGCGGCAGAGAGGTGCTGTAGCCTGGGGCGATACAATGTACATACCGAGAGGTGGCACTGCCGCATGATGGGTGGCCGCAGGAAGGCCGGTAGGGCGGACAGGTGGTTGTGTGCGGCAGAGAGGTGCTGTAGCCTGGGGTGATACAATGTACATACCGAGAGGTGGCGCTGCCGCATGTGAGGTGGCCGCAGGAAGGCCGGCAGAGCGGTCAGGTGGTTGTGTGCGGCAGAGAGGTGCTGTAGCCTGGGGTGATACAATGTACATACCGAGAGGTGGCACTGCCGCATGTGTGGTGGCCGCAGGAAGGCCGGTAGAGCGGTCAGGTGGTTGTGTGCGGCAGAGAGGTGCTGTAGCCTGGGGTGATACAATGTACATACCGAGAGGTGGCACTGCCGCATGATGGGTGGCCGCAGGAAGGCCGGTAGAGCGGTCAGGTGGTTGTGTGCGGCAGAGAGGTGCTGTAGCCTGGGGTGATACAATGTACATACCGAGAGGTGGCGCTGCCGCATGTGAGGTGGCCGCAGGAAGGCCGGTAGAGCGGTCAGGTGGATGTGTGCGGCAGAGAGGTGCTGTAGCCTGGGGTGATACAATGTACATACCGAGAGGTGGCGCTGCCGCATGTGTGGTGGCCGCAGGAAGGCCGGCAGAGCGGTCAGGTGGTTGTGTGCGGCAGAGAGGTGCTGTAGCCTGGGGTGATACAATGTACATACCGAGAGGTGGCGCTGCCGCATGTGAGGTGGCCGCAGGAAGGCCGGTAGAGCGGTCAGGTGGTTGTGTGCGGCAGAGAGGTGCTATAGCATGGGGTGATACAAAGTACATACCGAGAGGTGGCGCTGCCGCATGTGAGGTGGCCGCAGGAAGGCCGGTAGAGCGGTCAGGTGGTTGTGGGCGGCAGAGAGGTGCTGTAGCCTGGGGTGATACAATGTACATACCGAGAGGTGGCGCTGCCGCATGTGTGGTGGCCGCAGGAAGGCCGGTAGAGCGGTCAGGTGGTTGTGTGCGGCAGAGAGGTGCTATAGCCTGGGGTGATACAATGTACATACCGAGAGGTGGCACTGCCGCATGTGAGGTGGCCGCAGGAAGGCCGGCAGAGCGGTCAGGTGGTTGTGTGCGGCAGAGAGGTGCTATAGCCTGGGGTGATACAATGTACATACCGAGAGGTGGCGCTGCCGCATGTGTGGTGGCCGCAGGAAGGCCGGTAGAGCGGTCAGGTGGTTGTGTGCGGCAGAGAGGTGCTATAGCCTGGGGTGATACAATGTACATACCGAGAGGTGGCGCTGCCGCATGTGAGGTGGCCGCAGGAAGGCCGGTAGAGCGGTCAGGTGGTTGTGTGCGGCAGAGAGGTGTTGTAGCCTGGGGTGATACAATGTACATACCGAGAGGTGGCGCTGCCGCATGTGTGGTGGCCGCAGGAAGGCCGGTAGAGCGGTCAGGTGGTTGTGTGCGGCAGAGAGGTGCTATAGCCTGGGGCGATACAATGTACATACCGAGAGGTGGCGCTGCCGCATGTGTGGTGGCCGCAGGAAGGCCGGTAGAGCGGTCAGGTGGTTGTGTGCGGCAGAGAGGTGCTATAGCCTGGGGTGATACAATGTACATACCGAGAGGTGGCGCTGCCGCGTGTGAGGTGGCCGCAGGAAGGCCGGTAGAGCGGTCAGGTGGTTGTGTGCGGCAGAGAGGTGCTGTAGCCTGGGGTGATACAATGTACATACCGAGAGGTGGCGCTGCCGCATGATGGGTGGCCGCAGGAAGGCCGGTAGAGCGGTCAGGTGGATGTGTGCGGCAGAGAGGTGCTGTAGCCTGGGGTGATACAATGTACATACCGAGAGGTGGCGCTGCCGCATGTGTGGTGGCCGCAGGAAGGCCGGCAGAGCGGTCAGGTGGTTGTGTGCGGCAGAGAGGTGCTGTAGCCTGGGGTGATACAGTGTACATACCGAGAGGTGGCGCTGCCGCATGTGTGGTGGCCGCAGGAAGGCCGGCAGAGCGGTCAGGTGGTTGTGTGCGGCAGAGAGGTGCTGTAGCCTGGGGTGATACAATGTACATACCGAGAGGTGGCGCTGCCGCATGTGTGGTGGCCGCAGGAAGGCCGGCAGAGCGGTCAGGTGGTTGTGTGCGGCAGAGAGGTGCAGTAGCCTGGGGTGATACAATGTACATACCGAGAGGTGGCGCTGCCGCATGTGTGGTGGCCGCAGGAAGGCCGGTAGAGCGGTCAGGTGGTTGTGTGCAGCAGAGAGGTGCTGTAGCCTGGGGTGATACAATGTACATACCGAGAGGTGGCGCTGCCGCATGTGAGGTGGCCGCAGGAAGGCCGGTAGGGCGGTCAGGTGGTTGTGTGCGGCAGAGAGGTGATGTAGCCTGGGGTGATACAATGTACATACTGAGAGGTGGCGCTGCCGCGTGTGTGGTGGCCGCAGGAAGGCCGGCAGAGCGGTCAGGTGGTTGTGTGCGGCAGAGAGGTGCTTCAGCTTGGGGAACGACGACGCCCCGCCCGGCAGACTCGCCAGCACATTGCGGTCCACTCGCAGCTCCTCTAGTCTGCCGACAACAAAACAAGGGTTGTAAGCAACATTAATCCTATCCTATACTTTTGTATGGGTAGTGTTGTCGTGCTTGTAAGCTTGCTTGCTTGCACAATTATCTCAAAAACGGCTCCGAGGATTTCCTTCAAAATCTGTAAATAAGTAATTTATGACTCAAAAACGTCTTTTATGCAGATTACTTGGCCAGAGAAAATCTAATAACGTAATAAATCGAATTTTAAAGCTGTAACATTTTTACATTGGCTTTATGGGTTTCCGTGATAGCAACGAAAATAAACAGGGAAAGTGTAAACAAATGAAGTAATCATAAAAGCTGTTTGGAATCTACAGCTGGTTGAACTGGTAAACATGAAATAACACAGAGCAAGGCTCGGTCCACCAGGCACTAACAAATAATTAAACCAGTATATTGTACATGTTTGGAAGTAGGTAGACATAATACAGAGAGCTCACGAGTGAAGGACTGAAGCTGATGTACCCCGCAGTGCAGCCTACCCCTGACACTTAATTATGGTGCATTTCCAAAAATATCCACTCTTCCTCTCTTTTCCATAAGAGATCAACTTAATTACACATTTTGGATAAGTGTAAACTTTGCACACCTTCCTTATTTAAGTAATCCTCCCCCTTTAATAATGTCAAAAGTCCCCGGAAATCCCTGGTGTTCTTCATCTACCAATTTGAAAAAACTGTTTCAGGTTTTTCCGACCCTACCCGCAGCTCCTCTACAGTATAGTATGCCAACAGCGGGATGGAATGGAAGAAACTAAAAATTTATGAATCATGCGAACAAGTATTGAAAGCAATATGCTGTACAAGTTAAGAAGTTGGTAACATATAGTGGGAGAATATTAGGGAACTAATTCTGTCTAAGAGGGAAACTTTGCACAGGTTTTAAGCGAACCTCCCTTATTATGATGTCAAAAGTCTCCGAAAATCCCCTGTGCTCCAGCGGTCATCACGGAAAACTCATTACTGGTCCGTGTTGTTCATCACGTTTTGTCAGTTAATACAAAAACCACAAGAGATGCACAAAATCCGTAATGGGGCAGTTTTGTAGGGTAAACATTTGGAATTATATAACAATAGCAAATTGAAAATAACTGCAACTATTTATGCGATACATTTTTTATCTACTGGTACTCCAATTAAAATAAAAATATAATGAAGAAATAGCGGAGCCATTTCCAGCAACGTATTCATTTAGACTGTGCTCCGAACTGATATGACTCTAATACAAATTATTTTAAGTTACGTTTTTCGTTTCCAGTTTCAACGATTTTCTAGAGATTAAAACTAGGCTCCGGTGCTAAACTGCATTGGACGTTGCGGATTCTGGAAACCACACGAAAGTGGGGGTGACGCAATCAATAAATATTACCTCACTCGAATCCAAAATAGGCGTTTCCCAAGGAAAAAAAATTTAAACGGACATCCTATAACAATAAATTAAGGGCCCTACCCGACCATAACGGTGCGGTTGAGAACCTCCATAAAACCAACTAAAACATATGATCTCCAACACAAACAACTAACAACATAACCAAACACGAACCGTAATCAATTCGGCCTTAAACCCAAAATTCTTGTCTGACGTCGGATACGCGATGGACGGGTGCCGGCGGGAGAGCGACGTGCAGGACGCGCGGCCGTGGTGGGAGCCGCCCTACGTGGTGTACGGCTTCAGCCACCCGGCCGTACGGTACCGGCTCGAGCTGCTGATGAACTCGTACGTGGTGCGGGCCACGGACAAGGCCTACATGCTGCAGCTCAGTCAGCGCATCCGCGAGGACTACCAGGACACGGTGCGGCGCCGCATCAAGGACCGCGCGCAGGTAATGACTCTGCATTTTTATAATACGAGTACAAAATAATGGTACATTACTGTATGGAAAAAGTCCCTCATAGGAGAACTTGTTTGTGGGACTCAGTTCTTTTTTATATAATGTTCACATGTTCCACTTCGCTTGCACAAATCTGTTCTTACAACTCAAAACAGGGTGGTATTCAATTCCTGAATTTACAACGGGGGAATAAAAAAATACAACCAAATTATTTGTTTTACGTATGACAGACAGGAAATGGCCTATCAACCCTTCCCTCTCAAACCAACCCAATCTGCCTTTAACAAAAATACCAAAACCCACCCCCCGGCCCCGCACAACACTCATCCAACACAAACACACTGCATCCTCACCCACTCACGCACTATCACACACACAAACACGACTTCATTGCAATCAAGAAACACGCTAGTATACGTAATCTGAGGCAATCAAATTTGTACTCCTTCCCTTCCGATATTACTGAGGCATTTATTTTTTATATTTAAAAAACGTAAAGAATGTTAACTCCAGCATTGAAGGCGCCGCAGGAGCTGGCGGACCACCCGGTGTTCCGCATCACGAGGCGTAGACACATCGACTGTAAACATCGATAGATACGATGGAGTGTCGGTGCAGGTGGAGATGGACCGGGAGAAGCGGCTGATCCTGGACGGCGAGATGCCGCTGGAGAAGGCGCCGCAGGAGCTGGCGGACCACCCGGTGTTCCGCATCACGCTGCTGGCCCGGCAGATCATCGAGGAGCTGCGACTCAAGGAGGAGCTGATGAAGCGGCGGAAGAAACTGAAGCGCTTCGACTACAGCCTGCTGGACGGGATGGAGGAGGAGCAGGTCAGACTGTTTTTAATACTTCAATACTGTACTTTAAATTGAAACTGCGACAGTACTGTTAATTAATTGCCCGATAGCCAGTGGGGGACCTACATTTTAACGCGGGATCCGAACCATAATTTCGTCATCTTCACTTATGAATTGGCCTAATTATGAGGATGGCCGTAGTATTGATGGACATAGTATTCACGTGGGCGTACGTTAATGCCCACCAGAGAATATCGCAAACACAAGTCATCGCTTATAACTATCCACAGTACGTGACTTCCAAGTAGCTGGATTACAGGACATGTCACCGTCCCAGTCTATATATTTGGATATTTAGCCAGGCTATGCAGCGTGCCGTTGGTAGATTGAGGGGGATGTTCAGGCTCTGGAAATTGTTACCAGAGGCAGCGAAAATCCAGCCTATTTTATCACTTGTAGGCTGAGACGGTAATGTGTCCTGTAATCCAGCTTGGAGGTCGTGAGTAATTGTGAATAGTTATAATTAATGGCTTGTGGATGCGGTGTTTCCTAAAGGGGATAAATTTCCGTCGGCCCATTAGTGATGGCTACATTCAGACGTAAGACATGCTCATTTTTATTAGACCAGTTCGTAAGCAAAGTTGGCGAAATTGTGGTGGGTCCCCTAGTTTTACAAAATGGCTTATATATATTATTACTAAACTAAACCTCATAACTTTACAAGTAGAAACCTATGATTATACTACAGACAAAAAAGTCCCTTGTCAAATATACTCCACTAATCTTGATCCCTTCTAGTTAAGAAATCCGACTTTTGTGTGTGAAATATGCGTTTAAAATTCGTAACTGGAAATCGCTCGATAAATAACGTATTATTCACTCAAGGTGGAGGACTACGAGATGACCAGCTGCATAGACGCGGAGGAGACGGACGAGGAGCGGGCCAAGAAGCTGGCGGACATCGAGGACTACCTGGCCGAGGGTGAGGCCTTCACCGAGGAGGACTACCTGCGGATCAAGTACGAGGACCCGCTGGTGGAGGACCTTCAGGAGGCGGAGACCGTGGACGAGTTGTACGAGCTCGGCGACGAGGTCGTCGGGCCCCTGCTGGGCAAGAAGTGCGGGGGCCTCATCAAGTGACAACTGTAGTAATATATTCTGGAAAAACTCCCCGTGTTGTTTCTTATAAATGTCTTTGTTACCGAGTGGTAGCTCGTGAGTAAACATGACACACCGTCTAGAGGACGGTAACAGGAGAGAAGTATCCCGAGATGAGGTGGAATAAAAGGATTAAGGGCTCATATAAAAAGGATTACATCTTAGATATACAAAGGGTGTTCAAAAAATGTGGGGCAATAATTTACGTAGTGATTCCTTGGGTCAAAATAAGCAAAAAAGTTGATAAAAACGTTGGTCCTAAAGTGCTTCGTTTTCCATCTGTGTCTGTTTATGATTTTTACATTGTCATATCTCACGAACCACTTAACGTATAAAAATCAAACTTGGTATATGGATAACCACTATTAAGAACTATTTTTGTAAAAAGTATCAAATTTCTACTTTGTACCATTTCAAAATGGCGACTATTTTTCGTTTTCAAAGCTAAATTTTTTAAAAACTGTAAATTTTAGAAAAATTATACGTTTTTTAATTAAATAAAAAATAGAAAAATTTTAGAAAAAAAAAGATTAAATATGTAAACATCATAAACAGGCACATAGATGGAAAACGAAGCACATTAGGACCTATGTTTATATAAACTTTTTTGCTTATTTTCACCCAAGGAATCACTATGTAAATTATTGCCCCACATTTTTTGAATCGATCTTGTTATAACATAATATTAAGACGCCGTGACCACAAGTATTAGTTATTTTAAAGCAGATATGATTGTCGGTCAGCAGCAAATGGCTATATATAAAATGATAAAGCTATAAAAACTCAAATATAATTATTTGTTTGGTGGGATGAAACTCAATATTACGTATCAGTATCGAGTTTGCTCAAAAACATGCGATAAACTTCTTTCTTTATTAGTGACGTGAAGGCCTAGGCAAAATATTGAAAGATGCTTACGTTCAGTTGATTTATAATCCCAACAAAAAAATTGTATAGGTCATCGGTTCGAATCCTGACCAAGATCGAAACTGCGTCCAGTTTTCATTTGTATTGGGATATTAATTAATGGTGCTATATCACAAAAGGTCCTTTGTTAGGTAGTAACAAGACCCGGGTTTGCACCATTCCTGATCAAAACGTAAAAAATGCCACTGGCGTATAGAAACGAACAAGATAAAATTATTTTATTTCTAGAGAATATATGTTTAAATCTCTTTTAAAATATTTTCAGGAGGTTGTTTTTATGTTTGAAATGTTATGTCTCCTTTTTTGTTTTGATAAATATAGAGAAAGGAATTCGACCCAGGCGACAGGATTGTCGCACAATTGATACTGAAACATAAACCTAACAAACAACAGCGTTCCACATGTTAAAAACATATCAAAACGATTGCGTGCGAAAACAACTCAGAGCCGGAATATATTTCAAGCGACACATACATACACAACAAAACTCAACATGAAATCACTCAACAAAACTCACTCAAAGTCCTGCTCGAAGGCGTCCATCACTCGAGTCCATGGCGCAAGGCATGCTCCCCCAGCCCGCCGACGGAGGCCACTGGAAGCAGCGAAGGCCCAACACGCCTCAGCGACTACGGGAAACAACGAAACAGCGGAAACGATCCCCGGCCGATAGCCAAAAGTATGTGCGGTAAGATGGAAAGTGTTCTGCGTAAGGAGAGATGGACGCTGGGTTTGATCTTAACGCTGATGCGTCTTGTAGACAATTAGGGCGGATTACTTCCTGTACACCGTGTATTGGTGCAGGCCTAGAGAGTACAGGCGAGATGTGGCGAGCCTGTGGCGTGGGGTTGGACCATGTGATTTAAATCGCGATTCACATTGGAAATCACTTTTTTTATCATGATACAATTTCTAAGTCAAACAGCTAGAAAATCTTTTATACTAGGCGTTACATATTGCAATGTTTGAAATTACTTAAATACCTGATTTCCCTATAAGATTAATTTTGGGAATCACCTGTTTCATTAATATCTAATATCGCAATTTCGTGATACCTAGTACAGACGCATTACTTTACTTTTACGTCTAGACGGTATCGGTGAATAATTTTGTCATTTATATTTATGATGAATGCAAAATCAGACCCATTGACCCATTATATCAAATGGGTCAATGGGTACCCATGACCCAAAATATCAACCATCATTTTTGTCAAAAACGTCAGACCTAGGAAACTAAAGGTAGATGATAACGGAGAATACTTACTTACTTGTATACTTGAATACTTGTAGGCTTCATCATTGACCGAAATTAGGCCGGATTGATTGCGTCATCTTGATTACATCTTCTACTATATATTTGTCAAATACCACTCAGTGGAAACATCGTACAGCCCAAACTACTTGACCTAGAACCTTGAAACTTTGCATGGATGTTCCTCTTAGGGCGTAGGCATCCGCTAAGAACGGATTTTACAAAATTCGTAGTATAAAGGGGTTTTTGGCGAGGCCGAAGTTTTCAAATTTTCCCATTTAAATGTATGTTGGACGATTTTTGTTTACATTTTTAATGTTCATAAAACAATCAGCTGGTAGTTAGCTTCGGAAATGTATACGTTGATACAGATGATAATAAATTGATTTCTTCGATCATGGCTTCATTGATTTGTGTTGATTTGTTTCAAGGACATAATTATGTACTATATAAAAGTTACATTTAGTTTAGATAAAATCCACGATTAATTAGTTAAGTGGCACCATCTATATTTCGGTAGCGGGAGTTACGCAGTTTTGAACGTGAAGAGCATACTGCCTTGAGACTAAATCCCGGTAAGATGGAAAGAGAAAAGAACATTGGTTTTTCAGTCACAAATGATATGAAATGATATGATTCTTTGATCTACTTATGTAAAAATGTATAAATTATACAAATCTCTGATTGTAAGTTATATTTATACTATCTTTTCTACTGTATTTTTGTCAAATACCACTGACCTACCCTATGTACAGCCAAAACTACTTAACCTAGAACCTTGAAAATTTGCATGGACGTTCCTTATAGAGTGTTGACATTCACCAAGAACGGATTTTTTTAATTCGAGGTTTTTAGAGGTTTTTCGTGGAGCTGAAGCTTTGAAAATGCCCCATGTTAATGTAATGGATGATCTTTTGTTTAAATTTCCAATTTTATTCAATCAAGCAAATTAGCTTCACAAACGGATACGTTGATACAGCTGATTTATAATTTGATTCCTTTTATCATGGTTTTATGGTTGTTTTGTTGATTTTGTTAGGTTATTCGTACTATATAAAAGTTACATTTGGTTTAGTTTCGTACCTTATACGTTCAGTCATAAGCTTATTATATGGTACCATCTTTTTAGGCAGCGGGAGCTATAGTTATTTCCTTAAGCCGTCCTTCATGTTTTTAATTACAATCATGCCAGTTACAATAATTTGGCAAATTCCTTTTTCATCTAATTCGACGGTGTCCCGGCTTTTCACGGAAAAATAAATGCTGCAATCAGTGGTTGATCTTAAATTATTCCTACCCGTCCATATTTTAAGTTAAAAACTAAATGAATCGAGTTTGAAATACTGCCCACGGATAGCACCATAACTGTTTCGAACATTCAGCCCTTTACTGTACTTAATTGATGCCCTACTAGGCAATCCAGGGACGTAATGGTAAATCTACAAGGAAGTACCTTAAAATCGACACATTTGGTGTTAAAATCGGTCCGGCCGTTTTCGAGTTATAACGGTGAAAAGAAAACCTTCACTATGTACTGTGGTATCCTACATCCTACTGTGGTATCTACATTTTATCCTACATTCCGCCATAAAACAAACATGTCTCTACATGACATATTCCTTGATATAAATATTTTCTATTCAGTCCTCTAGATTCTTCATATCAAGGTTAGACGATAATTTTTATCGTGAGCGAAGCCACGGGTTTTGCTAGTACTTAATACTAGGAATAATCAACAAAGATTCACATTTTGAATCTGCTTGAAAGGAAGTGCTTTTTATATTTAATGTAAATTGCACTTTCTTTTAGGGACTGTCGTTAGAGTGTCGAGTCAAGGCCGCAACGGTCGAGTTTGACAATAGGAATGCAACAACGTTACTAGGCCGGAAAGTACGGTTTTCTCGGGCAGCCCTCGCGCGGGATTTTTATGCGAGTACGGGAAAACTTTTCGGCCGTGTGACGTGCGATATTTTTCATCACACTCTTCAGAAAAAACCTAATTTCAATCCATAACGTATTCCTTGCATAAACCAAAACGTTTCTCGATCAACCCTTCAAACCTAACCTATAATAAACAAAACAATCATTTGCTACTGCTGCCAGTGCCTCTCTAAAAAGTAACCAGTAAATACGCATTAAACGTCGGTTTGCTGCAAATCGGCTGATTGTTTACTTACGTTTCCTGTAATCGCAGTTCGGAAAAACTTTCCAGTCCGGAAAAGCGATCTGTTGTGACCATTGCCCCCGCTTGCGTGTGGGGGTCATTAGTGTATTTAGGGAGGGAATTTACAATGAGTAACTTTCGAGCCTACAAAAAGAACGGAAAACAGACGTTTCTGTGTCAGTATGACGAAAACTTACTTGCCGAGTTGCGCCAGGTCCTCCGGCAGAGCGGCCAGCCGGTTGTCGGAGAGGTCCAGGTGGCGCAGGCTCCGTAGCCGCGTCACCGCCGCCGGCAACGCCGTCCAGTGGTTCGCGCTCACCACCAACCTGGGGCAAATGACAGAAGAGTAGTTTAGTTTTTGTTGTTTTTTTTTTGTTTTTACATCACAAAAACTGTAATTTATTATATATAAATCCCTTTATCTACAATATAATAGCGTCCTCTGTCAAGAGTCAAAAGGTCACTTAGCTTAAAGAAGGTTACCCTCAACAATCAAGATTTTATTAACCTTTAAATAAAATGTTACAGTAGGTATAATCTAGTTCATAAGTCTACAACAGTTATATAATAGTAAGTTTCATATTTTACAATTGCAATTCAATAATCCCGTTCGGTCAAAATCGGGGAGTTCGGTCAGAGCTCATTTCGGTCAGAGTTCAATCACAGTTATTTTCGGTCAGAATTCAGATCGGTAAGAGATCAGTTCCGTCAGAGTTCAGTTCGGTCAGAGTTCAGTTCGGTCAGAGTTCAGTTCGGTCAGAGTTCAGTTCGGTCAGAGTTCAGTTCGGTCAGAGTTCAGTTCGGTCAGAGTTCAGTTCGGTCAGAGTTCAGTTCGGTCAGAGTTCTGAATGCATTTGAGATAGTCTTCTGTGTTGTAGAAACACTTTTAAGCCACCTAGATACTACAGTACAAACTTGGTAATGTTTTTACATTGAATAGTAGTTTATTATAAAATATTATTTCTTGATATTTATGACTTTTATAATACTTTCCTTACCTTACGCTAGGCCTAATAAGGTTATAATTTTGTCTTGTATTAGGACTATGGATTAAAAGTGAATCAAGAAGAATGGAACTCCAGTTTTTTATATATACTTCCTCCTTCAACCATAGAGGAGATGCGTAGCCTCCTATGGAAACATTTTATGACGGCGATAGAAAATTAAACAACTCAAACTGATTTTCTTTTGGGTATTATTTTGGAGCATTTTCCTAAGAGTGGTTCATTCACTCTAACATGATTGATTAACATTAGGTACCTCCGAAACAAAATCGGAAATCGATTAACAGCGTGATAAAGCCATTATTCCAAATTAAGTCTGAATGGCAAAATCCTTCTTAGCATTATTTGGATTGTGCAACAGTTTCCTGCCACTTATATGCACCATGTATTTGTTTAGCCAGACGAAATTTATATAGAAACGAAATTTTACCCAGGCTAATCATTGCATCTCGGAAAAGCACGAGAGTTTGCGAGCATAATCTATCATACTTGTTTGTTTTCCTTTTTATCAAAGGAATTTTTAACAGTTAGTTATCAGCTATTTAATGTGAATTGACAGCTGTAATTTAATGTGAAACCATCGATGTATAAAACTAATCGATGTGTGAAACAAACAGCGAAGCGGGTTAGCATCAATTAATTCATCTTGGTTTAGTATTAATAGTTAGTGAATCTAATAATAACTCTGTAAACCTCCCATTTACGACTAAATGACATCCCGAGAAAATGTTAATATTAGAGAGCGAACCTCCCTGGAAAAGCTTGGGAGATGGGTTAGAAAAATATTTTTCTCTTCTATCAGAGACGAAGTTGGCTGACCTTTCCTACTAATTCGTTCCTTCTGTTAGCTAAAGCCGTGGTAGCCCAGAGGTAAAGCGCTGGCTCTGTGTGTCAAACGTCGCTGGTTCGATCCCAGCGGCGGGCGACTCCTGATCCAACATGAGCGGTCACCTCTGGCTAGCCTATGTGGCTAATGTCGCTACGGTACCTGGCTGTCTTTAAATAGCCGCACAGGCTTATTGGCCCATGGCAACGGGCACTTTATTTCTTAAGACATGGAATAAACACTGCCCGACACGGATATGGAAACGTGTTTCCTGTCAATACCGGGACTCTATACTTCATTCATTGAATGTATAAAGCAAAGCCCCTCCCCTTAAATAACATTTGTGTACTTATACTTTTCTTGAAATGGCGACATGCCCCGGTAGTTATTTTAAGCCAAATTTTTTAGTGTCGCCTTGAAAGAACCAATTAGAGAAGAGGCAGTCCATATGCTCCCACAGGGATAGTTCACAGCCATTTCCCTTTAGTGATTGCAATTGAATTAATACTATATAATGTGATATGAATAATAAATAAAGCATGTGTGGATGTATTCATTTGTCTTATGAACAATTTATTTACTTATTGTAAAGCTCATGTGCATTTTACGTTCACTGCAAACTAACATAACCATAATTGGCTTTGTCAACAGACATCCCCAGTCCCAGCTCCAGATTTTACTAAAGCTCTTTGGAGTTATGTAGTAGTATCATCAGGTACTACTACATACCTGCCAACATTGCAGCTGATGCAGGAGTCGTGGCTTCACTTTATAATCTCATTGAATAAAGTATAATTCCTCCAAAGTCTAACCAGACTGATGACACTGACCTGCGGAGTCCCGGGAGCCGCTCCAGGAGGTGGAGGTTGTCCAGGACGCGGTTCCTGGAGATGACCAGCTCCTGGAGGTCCGGCCAGGAGGTGACCAGCGCCTCCGGGATGCGCTCCAGCCCCGTGCCGCTCAGGTCCAGGCGCTCCTCGGTCGCCTCCGCCTCGCTGGCCTACAACATGATGATGGTACATACATCAAGTACGTAGTTTAGTGTACGTACATTAGTGTAGTGTAAATTTGTAATGCCTTAAATACGTCTTTAAGATCGAGACGCAGCACTTGTCGCGTATTAAAACGGAAAGTGAGTGGAGGAAGGTGTAGGATGATTATGGCGGATCTTGTGGTCTTGATACTGACTAAGGCCGACTTGTTCCTTAGGCAGGACTGTAAATTGACACCCCAACAGCCAACGGCAACTATGGGACATACAGTCCAAAGTGGATCTGAACCACAATTTCGACTATCAATTAAGTATATAATTTAATGATATAGTAATTCACAAAAAACGTTTGGACATTTATCTCCGGCTAAGGCTGCTATGCTACTAACGGCGGGGCCGTAGAACAATGTTTTCAGAAAATTACCCCGTTCTCCCCCGCGCCTTACAACAAGCGCGGGGGGGAGCTGGTTGCTTAACTGGCTCTGCCATAGCCGGAGTTATAATGCGCGAACTGTACTATGAGAGGTTTGCAGATCACCGCAGTCAAAGACAGTGACTTACGTACATTATACCGATCACCTTACTTAACATCCATTTTATCGAGGCAAAAAATTCCTTTAGTAGTTTGTAAAAATTGGATACCTCCTCATTCTGTATTTTTACGTTGGCGACAACGACGTTATTTAACAAATTACTCCGTAAATCAAAACAAAATTTAAACCCAACAATTATTTACCCATTATACGTGTGCTCACTCGCGTTTGGCTTGATGATTTCAAGTACCTACTACAAATTACTCCATAAAACTAAAACATTTTTTTAAATGCAATAATTATTACTTATCCATTATACGTGTGCACTCGCGTTTGGCTTGATGATTTCAAGTACCTACTACAAATTGCTCCGTAAAACTTAAAAATTATTTAAACCCAATCATTATTTACCTATTACACGTGTGCACTCGCTTTTAGCTTGATTATTTCAAGTGTCTAACCCTACACATATTAAATTTAACAGCGAAATCTCTTTCAACTCCCAACCGTTTTCCAACGCCATGACCTTAGTGCAGCAAACTAACCAACAAATCTTCCACTCGGGCCACTCGATGACAATTGGTCGTTCGCCACGGAAGGATTTGTGCCAGTTCATTACAGTTCCAGGCCGTCACTTTCCTCTAATAATCAGATCGTGGACAGAGCGCCGGACCGCCGGACCGACCGTGACATGGTGACGTCTTTGTCCACGTCCGCGGCTCGCGCCGTGGCCGCCGTGGAGAAAACACACTTGCCGGCAATTTTAATTGAATGTGGTGGCTGTCTGAGAGAGCAGGTGTTGGGGCCCTGCATGTATCAACTAGCGGCGCCGTAAAATCGCCTGGTAAGTTTTTAAAGTCTTAAGTCGTTTTTTTTAACAAAAAATTGCGTTAGCCAAGTCAAGTCTGCAATATTTCATACGAACTAAACGTTCAAAGTCAAAGTCAAAGTCAAATTCTTTATTGTCGTAAGACTATAACAACTATAGCATTGACAATATGTCATAATATTTGCAAGTGACTGAAATTGCAAAAAAACACAAAATAAAACAACGAATTAGAAATAAAATTAAGCAGAACTTAAGTCATTATAATACGATTGAACACTGTAATATTCATTTTTGATCAAGATCAGTTTCAATCTTTCTTTAAATTTGCCAACATTGGTCTCTGATTTCAGATTGTTTGGAAGGGATTTGTACACTTTTATTGATGAGTAAAAGGTTTGTTTTTCATAGAGTGTCGTATTGTGACGTGGGATGGAAAGAGAAGATTGGTTGCGGAGATGATAATGACTATTATTTTGAAAATCATAAAGTTGTCTGTTTTTTATCAAAAAGGTCAAAAATTCTAAAATGTACAAGGAGGGAAAGTCAAGAGATTGTTGGAAGAAAATATTTCCCTACATGAATCCAGCCTTTTCATCCCGATGATTACTCTCAAGGTCTTCTTCTGACAACGGAATACCTGCTTATGATTTTCTGTTTCAGAACCCCAAATTGCCAATCCGTATGTAACATGTGGAAGAAAACATCTATAGTACACCGCCATCAAAATTTCAATTTTCGAAAAAGATCGTTCTTTCTTATCATTTAATCAAGTAACCCAACTAAAAAAACATCATTGAATATTTACAGGTCAAGGCAATATTCAAAGACTACCATTCAGTAATCACGGACGCTGTAATGACACTTTCCAGCAAGTTGGATTTTAACTTATTTCAATTTTTAAAGTCATGCTCAATAACCTGCAATGACGAGGAAGGTTGTTTAGAGATTTATATTAAAAAGGTTGGTTGTATCCAAAATAAGTTAGATGACCAAAGGGTTGTTGTATGTCCCAAAATGATGATTTGCCGCTAATTTGCCTGTATAATAGAGTCCTTTCTCTCCCTCATTTACTCATAGATTGGCTCCCCATACGAGGCTACTACAGGTAACGCCGACATGATATAAGTAACGGCTCATAAGATAACTCTTGGGTGTAATATCAGGTCGTGTATGAATAAATCGTGTTTCCATAATTTGTCTTAGGACTATACATCTCCAATTACCTCTACACATCGTATTTATTAGTTTTATTACTGAAAAATGCTATATTATTTTGTTTAATTGGAAATATACAGTTGTGGGCAGATAACGGAATTTGACCTATTTTGGATTAATTGCTTGGATAGCCGAATGGTTAAGTGCTCACATCATAATCTGAATGTCGGCAGTTCAAATCCTGACTAGGATCGGACCTGGGCCCAGTAGCCATTTTGTCCTTGGGTTATGAATTTATGTTATTTCAAGAAAGTATGCCGTTAAAAGTTACAAAGACCCGGGTTTTGGACGATCCCGATCAAAACGTTAAAAATAGCACTGGCGTTAAAACAGACAAAATAAAAAGTATTGGCGAATTTGCGTTAAGATACATTTTCTGCTGTGTCAATTGTTAAAATCTATCCACGCGTTATCGAGTTGTGGCAGTGAAGAAACCAAATCAAATCAAATCAAATATATTTATTCCAAAAATTTAAAAATACAAAATTACAATACATTTATTGCAGGAATGAATTCCCCGAATAGATTTTAAGTCCGTGTTCGGGGAATGAGTTCATATCAGCGCACATCATCAGTATTGCAATATTGTCCAGCTCACACAAACAACATTCGAACTACTATTTAGAAAAGTAAAAAACTAAAACTAATTAAAAACAAAAATTTTAAAATATGTATTTTAAATAAAATAAAAGGAGCTACTCTCTAAAATGATACCTAAAAAAACAGCTAAAAAGGAAAAAAGGTGATACCCCATTTTAACCACGTCAAATTTGAATCACAAGTAGGAGATTGAATCAGCGTCTCCGCAGCCGCCCTCCCGATGCGAGTCAGACACTCAGCCACCCTTCTTTTGAACACGGCGACACTGCCTCCCTCAGCGGCTACGATATCCGGTGGAAGGCTACGGTACAAGACATGGGCAACATAAAAAGGATTGGTATTTACAGAGCTTAGGAAGCATTTTGGAAAACGGCATCCGAAGTTCAATCTATGTCTTGTTGAATAACTGTGCTCGATGTTGGAAAAAATCGACCCCCCTACCGTATCGAATAGATAAAAAAAAATTTCATAGCGTCAAAGGAGTCGTTTCAGAGGACAGAATTAAGAAAGCAATTAATTCTCCATGAAAGTATTTCCTCCTAGGCTTAAATACACTGACAACTGACTTTCAGAGCAATAAGAATACGTCAGTTTGTATGCATGGTACACAGCCTCTTGTATTGGTCGAGTCAAGTGATATGGCCCTACCCACCCATAAGGCTAATGTTAATTTTAGCATTAGGCTCAAGGGCTGCCAGGGCCACGTCATTGGACGTGTGTTGTGGGTTATTGGTCATCCTGCGGGTCTCAGTCCGCACGGACCGCCATTTTTTATAGGTTGAATCAAATGATACGGCCCAGTTGACCATATAAGACAAGTATTATTTTAGCTTTGGGCTTAGGAACTGCCAGGACCACGTTATTCGACGTGTGTTGTGGGTCGGACGTACTGCGGGTCCCAGTCCACGGACCGCCCTCTTGTATAGGTCAAATCACATAACATGGCCTAGTCCACCCATATAAGATTAGTATTATTTTAGCTGTGGGCTTAGGAACTGCCTGGGCCATGTCGTTTGAAGTATGTTGTGGGTTGGACGTCCTACGGTTCGCAGTCTACGGACCGCCCTCTTGCATAGGTCAAATCACATAACATGGCCTAGTCCACCCATATAAGATTAGTATTATTTTAGCTGTGGGCTTAGGAACCGCCAGGGCCACGTTGTTCGACGTGTGTTGTGGGTCGGACGTCCTGCGAGGCGCGGTCGACGGACCGTGGGCCTCAGGCAGGAACCACGGCTTGCTACGGAGGAAAAGTGAAACAATTAAGTTTTAATTGCTCAACAGCCTCGCGCAGCCGTGACTGACTTGGCACGGAAAACGGCGGTTTTGAAATTTTACTTGTAAAACTCAAGTTACTTGAACTAAAATTAAATGTCTTCCAGCGTGTAATTACAGGAAACACAATTCGATATCTTGCAGCAGCCTGCATCACCACCTATAACCATTGACTTTGCTATAACCTATCCTCTCCCATATTTTTGTCATACAGATGCGAAAACTGGACGCCGCAACAAGGTCTTTCCAGCTCTCGGAAGGAAAAGAGTCAGCAGGTGACGAGGTCGTCACTGTTCGCATTTGTCTTGTTAGTCTATAACGTACCACTAGCATAAACCATCGATGGCATAAACGTAACAGCTAATTATTTCAAATAGCGAGAACGCAACGGAAGCCAAACTTTTAAAGTTTAACAAGATTAAAAATCTTTGTTTTGTAATATTTCAATCTTGACAATTCAGGGTCGGGAAAACGTTTCATCATACCGCTGGGAAAATTACAGTTTTCAGGACATAAATTAAAAAAGCCATTCTGGAGCGAAAGAAAGGCATAATGAAAAATCAACTGATGCCAAGGACATCGTTATTGTAGGTTGACAGAACAAGCAAACTAGTCGATGGTAAAAACAGATAGTCTCGAAAATGGTCAATTATTGGAACTTATTGACTGGAACTTATTTTGTATTGTTGTTCTTTCCAGAGTAAAATGATCGATAATTTAACACAACAAAAATTGTGTTGTAATAGTATGGTTTACAGTGTGTAGTTGTTTTTAAATACATATCCAAACTGGGTGTAAATAAAAAAGTCTTACATTTACAATATATTTACACTTTTGTATTTACATATCAGACGGTAATTATACACAAAAGGTGGAAAATGGCGATCGATTTCGATTAGTCACAGCAATCATCATCAGGCCCAATGAGAGACTGGCAGATCCATTATGGCGTCCGTCCTTACATCCTATTGGCTGCAGGAAGTTTCGTCGGAAACAGGTTCTTGAACGGAATCAAGGTTCGCTTGCTCGTTGATCAATTTTTCTCTATATTTACATTTGTCTTTAAATGTAAACATTCTTCCCATACGTTAATTATATTTTTACTGAATTTTATTACCTTTCTTATAATTTAATGCTTTATACTTTACTTCAAATGGCGACTTAAGCCAAGTATGAATGGGAGATGAGTACAGGCTGATTGTGGCGTGATGTTGTAGTCTTGTTACTGACTAAGGAAGACATTTTCCTTAGACATGACTGTTGATTAATAGCCCAAAAGCCAATGGCAACTAGGGGACCTACTGTTTAACGTGGGTTCCGAACCACATTTTCGCCAACTTCAACTTATAATGAAATTTTGTAAGATAGGAATGGTAATGAACGCAGGGAAGAATCGGATACATTTAAAGACACATTTAAAGATAGAGACGAATTGATTAACGAGCAAGTGAACTATGATTTTGATGGTACGTTCAGGAACCTGCAGCCAACGTATAACTTCCAATAGGATATAAGGACGGATGCAATGATGGATCTGCCAGTACCTCATTGGGCCTTATGATGATTGGTGTGACCAATAAAAATCTATCGCTATTTCCGACCTTTAATGTATATTTACCGTCTTGTATGTAAATACATTACAAGTTTAAATATATCTCAAGTGATGTAAGAAGATTTATTTTACATCAATTTGCTTGACAGGTGATTTGTCCAGTGGTCTAATTCTATTATACACAAATATATACATAGTAAACACAAAGATAATAAAAGAATACTACTTAGGAATCTTCTAGGTATTCATGCAATGAATAATATGCCTTCTCCAGTAAAAAAGCCTTTAAAGTTTCTTTAAATTTAGAAAAGGAGTCAATATTCTTTATTGAAGGTGGTAACTTGTTGAATACTTTTGGATCCATGTACTGAGGAGATAAATGAACAATTTTAAGTCTGTGTTGAACAGGTTTTATAGTATTTCTGAATCTGGTGTTGTGAGAGTGGCAGTGTTGATTCTCCATGAATGTGCCAAAACCGCTTTTAACCATTAGCGCCAATTTGTGTATATAAGAGCTATATAAAGTTAAAATTTTGTACCGGATGAAAAATCTTTACAATGAGTTATTTGTTGAACTTTAGCTATAATTCTAACGGCTCTTTTTTGGAGGATAAACATTTTTTGTGCATGGCTAGATTCGTATTTACCTCCAATGAACATAGCAACACCTATCTTGCTAATCAAAATATATTATACAGGGTGTTTACGAAAAACCCTTACAGACCTCGGGATATGGTTCCTTACATCAAAAATAAGAAAAAAGTTCCTATAAACATGGGTCCTAAAATGGTCAGTTATCCGTCTGTCGGTCTGTATGTGTTTTTAACATGATTTTGCATCACTTTGGAACTACTAAAGATATCAAGTTCAAACTTGGTACTAAATGCTGACTAATGGGACCAATTTTGGTGTGGAGTATCAAGTTTATACTTTGTACCATTTCAAAATGGCAGCTATTTTTATATTTTAAAACTTAATATCTTAAAAACCGTAAATTTTACAAAAATTGACTAGAGACAAAAAGGTTGCGTAATTTTATTTCCTACAAAACCATCTAAAGATCATAAAGATCGAATCACAAATAACGGAGTTATTGCAATTTTTTTAACAAACCAATGCGAATATTTGTTATTAATGTCATAAATAAGCATGTATTCTGATAGAAACATTGCATGAGTTGCTGAAGAGTATAGGAATACTCTTCAGCAGGTAACTGGTGAACCGAGCCTTTGTTCTGCATTCTATCAATTATTGTAACATAATATTTCAGTTTCATAAAATTTATAAATATAAATCATATTTTATCACTCCATGGAACCTTTATATCCCACACGCTGTATTTTCCCTAGATTGTTGTAGTTTACAAACAGCTGTTATGATTACTTTATTTGTTTTCACTTTTCTTGTTTATTTCGTTGCTATCATGGCAACAATGTTAATATTTTAAACGATTAAGATCATTTTATTACGTTAGATTTTCTCTGGCCATGTAATCTGCATATACACGTTATTTAGTCTTCAATTACTTATTTTTACAGATTTTAAAAGAAATTCATGAGCCGTTTTTGAGATAATTGTGCAAGCAAGCAAGCACACACACAAGATAACACTGCTCATATAAGAGTATCGGATGTTATCTTATTTGCTTGCTTGTTTGCAAAATTAATTATCTCAAAAACGGCTCCGAGGATTTTCTTCAAAGTCTTGAAATAAGTAATTTATGACACAAAAACGTGTTAAAAGCAGATTACTTCGCGAGAGAAAATCTAATAAAGTAATACAATGAATTTCAAAGATGTAAATTTTTAACATTGGCCTTATGAGTTGCCATAATAGCAACAAAACAACAAGACAAGCGTAAACAAATAAAGTAATCATAACAGCCGTTTACAAACTACAAATATCAAGGAAAAATACATGCAGCGTGTGGGATAACGATTGCATGGAGTACTAAAAAAGTGTTTTCCTCCACCTACTATCTATAGTCGTCTTTTAGTCCCTGGAATAGAATACTAAAGTACTAGTTTATACTCCATGGGATTTACTTACTTACTTTTAGTCCCACGGGACTAAAAGTAATCTCATAAGAAATACATGGGAAGAAAACCGGCAGCGCCGCGGTGGTCAGTGAGAAAATATGGCAACACTGTCGATTTCAATTTGTTTCTCTATGTTGAAGAGAGTGTCATAGCATCCGATTGTCCGTTTCCGTTGTCTACAGGACAGCGTATTAGCGTAGCCATTTTGAGTTTGCTGTAGTTTAGGCTATATTCCTGCATATTTGCGAACAAATAAGTTAGGCCTAAGGTATTTTTAAAGAAGACTGTGAATACAGTGGTTAAGATTAAAGCCTAAATACCTTGCATTATTTATTTATATAGGCTATGTGATTGTAATGCAGATTGTTGAAGCAAAGGATCATCTGAAGGTAAAGTTACAGTGTTATACCTAGTTATTGTTAATGGTGTAGGTGGAGGAAAAATTTATCAATGTTATGACACTAAAGTATTTTACAATAATTGGCTGAATTGGTAAACAATAAATAATACCAAGGAAGCTCGGTCCACCAGGTACTAACGAAATAAACATGGAAAATGCAAACAAATATTCAGTAATCCAAACAGCTGTTAGGAAACTACAGTTAGTTATCTAGGAGATATATAGGATGTGGGATAAAAATTTCATGGGGTAATGATAATAGTGTATATATACATATAAATAATAAAGTAATACAATGAATTTCAAAGATGTAAATTTTTAACATTGGCCTTATGAGTTGCCATTATAGCAACAAAATAACAAGACAAGCGTAAACAAATTAAGTAATCATAACAGCCGTTTACAAACTACAAATATCAAGGAAAAATACATGCAGCGTGTGGGATAACGATTGCATGGAGTAATAAAAAAGTGTTTATTTATCAATGTTATGACACTAAAGTATTTTACAATAATTGGATGAATTGGTAAACAATAAATAATACCAAGGAAGCTCGGTCCACCAGTTACTAACGAAATAAACATGGAAAATGCAAACAAATATTCAGTAATCAAAACAGCTGTTAGGGAACTACAGTTAGTTATCTAGGAGATATATAGGATGTGGGATAAAAATTGCATGGAGTAATGATAATAGTGTATTTATACATATTATGACACTGAAATATTTTATAGTAGTTGGTTGAACTGGTAAACATGAAATAATAACGAGCAAGGCTCGGACCACCAACTACTCTGTTATTATATCACCAACCTTTTCAGGTTATTTTTCTTTTATCCCCAGGGAATTGTTTTACGATTTACCAGTTGTTTATGTTATTTTCTGACATTGGAGCTCTGATTTTTCTGAATTATTTTTAAAGTTACACATTATGCATTTTACGTATACAATAACATTATTTACATGTGTATGTAAATTAAAGCATAATATCCCACTGTTTAAAAATATTACCTCTTCAAGGGAATCCTGATCAATAGACATCGCGCTTTCTTCATTGAAGACGACACATACTTATCACGAGTTCTTCAAGCACTTAAGGCACTGTTCATTAGAAAATCCTTCACCACTCACGGTCTTCAATGCACAAGACAAGAGCGATCATTTCAGAAATCTTACATCTATACCAGTGCAATGTCACATGTCACAATTAATTGCTTTAAACTGAGATCACCACCTTAAAGAATCCATTATTTTCACCAATGACGTAAAACAACTTTGAGGGGCTAATTAAACAATTAGATAACACCAGTTAAAGAGCCGACGAAAGGTTAGGAGTCTCGGGCACGACTGACCACCGCACGGCGGGCAACGGCAACACTTTCGCGGAAAAGCGTGCAGGATTCGGACATCCTGGAGGCTGCGGTATCGTCAGATCCTCAGATGATCGATTATCTCGTGATCGACCCACTTCCGCGCTTTGTTTCGTGTCACTGGATCGACGATCGATTAGGACACATTCTCTAATGGTAATTTACCGCCGTGAAACACCGACTGACCGTTAGCGGTAATTAGAGTGAAGGAGTAATGCGTGAATGGTGTCGATGTCGGACCGTCGCGGTAGCGTTTACTTGCTGAATTGGTCAAGTGAGTTTGTTTTGCGGTTTATGTGCTATGAATATTGAAAATTATTTAGGTTGTGAATAGTTTTTTTTTTTGTAAAAGCAGTTTGTATCTAGTTATGTGGTCATGGTAAAATATGTTGTTGTATAAGTTTTATTTTGTATTAAGGAGTTACTTGATTTATTTAATGTTGAGTTCTATTGTATTTAGGATTAATTTCAAATCCTTCTAATATTGCTTAATAAATAAAAAAGGTAAATACTAAAAGTTTAAGAAAATATATTTATATACTCTTGCTCAATATAGTATTCAATATGTTCTACGTCTGCAACAAATGAGTGGATGGATGATACAATTTAATAACCGATTAAAATTTAACGCTTAAAAAGTAAGTAGTTTCCTAAAATATTTAATACCACCCTTTACTTTATTGTTATTAGTTATATAATTATAATTAGAGTAAGACTAGTATTCAATGCACAAAGCTGGAAAAAGGTTTTATTTTAGCTACTCGTATAGTTTTGGTTCTGCAGAAAAATATAAATTTGATCAAGCCCTTAATAAACAGTAAATTACCCGTACAGTAGTAATTTAAAAATATTCATCCTGGTTTGTCACCTCCTATTTTTACATAACGTCAACGGTAATCACATAAGTTGTTATAAGAATTATAAAACCACTTCAATAACTTTATATCCTGAATCATAATTTTACGAAGCCAACGATAAAATAAAAAATAACATTGAAAATCACTCGTCACGACACGAACAAACAAACTCCACTAACATTTCCAAAATTGAGACTAAAACACGTCAAAGCGCGCGAATCGCGGAACGGTACCGCACCAGTCTGAGCGGGCGCGGGCGGGTCGCGGGACTGAGATGTCACGGAGCGTCACGCCGCGTCACACTAGCGTCACAGCGTCACGCTGCCTGCCCGGCGTCTCATTGTGACAGAGGCCCGCCCCGCGGGGTCACCGGCTGTACTTGCCGAGCCGAATGACGTGGCGCTAGCAACCGTGAGCCAAAAGCTAAAATTAATTGTTATTAGTTTTAGGGGGGGGGTTTGTTAAGCTATTTTGACTCGACCTGTACAGCACGCAGTGGAGGCCGGTCTTAGCTGATATGAGATTAGCTAATGTAGGCTTACGTAATCTGAGTTCATGATCTACAATTTCCGCCCGGTTACCCTTATTTTTACGTTTGTACCCTAATAGACCGGGAGCTGGGAGGTCAAAAATTACGAAGGTGCGCATGTTTTAAGAGACCGTTTTGAAGAGGCATCCTGGGGGGTGTCAAAATTGGGATTTTGAGCCCCCAATGTGAGGGCTTTCTCCGAGGTGGACAGACTTGAAAATGACCCTTAAAATGGATTTTTTGCAATTTTTATGTAGAACGATTTAAACTATCACATTTTTTATTTATTTCACACCATTGAATTCAGCTTTAAAAAAACAAACAATTCGGTGTGTTGAATCATTGCTCTATGTTCAATGGTTACCGAGATACTGCGGGTGGTGAAGACAAAACGTCGTCCTATGTTAACCTTAAGAAATAAATACAATCGTATAACTCGCTTATGTCTCGACATATCTTAATGAAACTTGATATGTGGCTTAATTTAGTTAAGACCTATTGTATATTAGCCTTAAATCCCCCATTTTTGCATTTCCGTGGCAGAAAAATTGCACACATTTTTCCCATGTTATTCTTATGAGGAGAAAATATAAGTCTATATCATGCGTATTTTTTAACATAAAATGATCAAACTTGGCATAAGGCTTCTTGTAGTCGAGGATTATTGGATATTGACTTAAAACCACCGAATTTGAACATACCTGTTGCAACAAACCTGCAAACTTATCCCCATGTTTTTCTTATGGTGAATACAAAAATGTCACATTCAACTTTGTCCACCTTAGAGAAAGGCCTCAGATTGAGGGCTCACAAACCCATTTTTGTAACCCCCCATGATGCCTCTTCAAAATGGCACAGCATTTACATGTGCACCTTATGACGTAATTTTTGACCTCCCAGCTCCCGGTCTATAAACACACATATTTACCACGGGTACACACAAATCACAAATCATGTCTATTATTGAGAACCCGAATTAAGGCGGGGTTCAAAACTCAGCTTATCAAATCGTCTGCTAAACCTCGGCTAAAACTACTGCAAGAAATGTTTGGTGATGAACTGCCAATGCGTTTCTCAGGGCACGGACAGTTCACGCATTCATCGTGTTCGACTTCTGTCGAACGTTTTAAGACGGTACTGACTGGGGGCTGCAGGGCCGGGGGGGAGACCGATGGCGAGGAGTGGGTGGAGGGGCTTCCAGGACATTTCCAAACACATTGATCCTTGGAGACCCTTGAACTTCCCTAAGGAAGTCCACTGATTCATAGAGTGGGTTCACTGGGTGTGTGCGAATTTACAAGTTAGTGAAGATGAAAATCGTTGTACACGGTTTAGCCCGGACACCCTCTGCAAGGATGTATCCTTCAAAACCATACACATCTAAATTACCAAAATGCTTTCCATTGGATTCCATTATCAATACTGACGACTCGGCTTGCTCTTCAACATTTTGTGCCGCCTTAATTTTTGAGGTCCGGAGCAGTAGCACAGAATGTCAAATGACGTCAAATTGATGTCGAAACGACATCATTGACGTCATTTTGACATCAATTTGATGTCATTTGACATTTTGTGCTAATCGGTGACACGGTCGCTCCAAGAAGCATCCAGGTCAGAGCGCGTCTGTCCCAGCGAACCGCGGATGGTACAAATGCTGAGTAATCTCGTCATCTGCGGGGGCAGCGGACTGTTTGTTCTCCGGCTGATGCGGGCTAATTACTCTACGAGCAGCGGAGATGATGACATGTCTGATTGTTGTTTGATGTCAGGGGGTTTGTTCAGGATCAGGCTATTCATAGTAGGATTTGTTTTTTTTACAGAATCAGAAAGTGGTGGATGGGTAGTGTTTTTGCGCAATTTTGTGCTACGTTAACATTAAGGCCGCGTCACACTGGTCGAGTTAGCTCGGCCAAGTCAGCTCGGCCCAGATACTGGGATCAGCTGATTCCTATACTTTAGAATTTTCAACTTGCCCGCCACTCGACACTCGACTCCCCCATTTGACAAGACCGGTTTACATTGGTCGAGTGACGGTCGAGTCTAACTCGCCCTCCTACTCGACCAATGTGACGCGGCCTTAAGGGATGTGCAAGAAGTGATTTTAAATTCGAGTCGAGTTAACAAAAGATTTTGCGAGTTTCGAGCTTTTTTCAGTTGTTTTGAAGAATAGAATAAAATTGCATTGCAGGGCCTATTGTTTGAATTTTTGCTTTGTATTAAACTTCTACATAACATTGCAATTTTGAATATGTTCATAAGGTTCATTGTTTGAAATTCATTGTTGGTGATGGTGATTTTAGCGAATTTCCCCTATAGGGAAGAAGCTATTACCGTAGGTCTCATGGTAAGACCTAAGCCCGAGACCATGATAACTTTTCGTTTTAGGGCCACCAGAAGCAAAAAACACCATTCGTTCGAATTTTTATATATCTACCTATCTATCTATCTATCTATATATATATATATATATATATATATATATATATATATATATATATATATATATATATGTGTGTGTGTGTGTGTCTGTCAGCACGATAGCGGCCGTAAATATGATCCGATCTTAATGAAATTTGGAACAGACATGTAAAGTGGTAATCGAATGGACGAGTTCGTGAACCAGCCCGATCGGACCACCGGAAGGGGGGGTAAGGGGGGATAAACATCCCCAAAAATGGGTTTTTTGGGGTTTTTTACATATAAAAATAAAATTTATCGAATCTTTGTTGGCACCATTGAATACAGCTCAAACAAACAAACAATTTAGTGTTTTGAATCATTGCTCTATGTCCATTGGTTACCGAGATATTGAAAGTGGTAAACACAATACGTTGTCCCAATGTTAACCTTATGGGGAATAAGTAAAATTCTATATCTCGCTTATTTCTCAACATATCTGGATAAAACTTGGTTTGTGGCTTCATCTAGATGAGATCTAATGTATTTTAGTCTAAAATCCCCGAAATTTCAATTTTTAGTGGCAGCAAACCTGCATAATCATTCCCCATGTTATCCTTATGGGACATAAAAAAATTCTATATCTTACTTATTTTTTAACATTTCTTGACAAAACTTGGTATATGGCTTCTTCTAGTTAAGATCTACTAAATAATGAATTAAAACCAACCAGTTTTAACATACCTGTTGCAGCAAACCTGCATAATCATTCCCCATGTTATTCTAATGGAGATTACAAAACATGTAAAATCTCGCTAAGTTGGATTGAAATACCATTTGTTGTGTTGCATCTGAAATTCGCTGAGTATGCAGGTCTGCTGCAACGGGGGTATTCTATTTTGATTTGGATTTTTGCGGACATTTGCCATCACTGATTAATAAAAAACAAGTTTCACTTCATAAGATTCATAATGATAAAGATTTCTGCCATAATCTCGCCAATTCTATTAATTTTCTTAGCCAGTTGGCTGTTGTGATTTATGTCGAGAAATTGAATAGACCTCCAACAAGCAAAGCTTGGCCGTCAGTATTGACAAAAGGAGCATCTGTGACCGTGAATATTTTGAAGAGGGAAAGGACACATCACTCCGCCATTCAGCCGTCGCTTAGTCACAGTCCCATAGGCAAATACCCGACGCGCCCCACTGGCCCACAGAGTGTGGCTTTCCTCGGTTTGACATCGTGGGCGAAAGTACCTTTCCCGTGACGACAGTCCTTGGGCGAATGTTCACAAAAACCCCACTGTAAGCAAATCTGCGACAGGCTGCTATGATATGCCGTTGTTTTATTGGTATATAAATATAAAGAGGAAGACAATAGTTCTTTTTGAAAAATGTCATTTGTATTAGACTGAGGGGAGGCGCCCTCCCATATAAACTCATTGTTAACATATGTACCTTTTTCTAAAAAACAATAATAGATACATACATGATTTTTTTACCCCTTATTTACTGGCTTATGATAGAAACTTAGTTTACTTAGCAAAAATTTTATAAATTTAAATAAAATGTATTGCAAAAAGTCAAAATTATTTTGTATATATATTTTTTTTTCTTAAGGAAGTATTTAATATTTTTTCATAATTTCTTATCTAAATTTGTATTACATGCCTAAGATTGTGTGTACAAAATGTCATTACTGTATCTATAGTACTTTCTGAGAAAAAGGCACATAAGTATAAAAAACACAACTTTCGGAGAATCGCAAAATAAAGCAAATGCGTAAAATAATAAGTTGAATAGAAACAAGTATGACTGTGGGCTTAGGCGCTGAGTTGAAAAGTGTGTGTGGGCGTTTGTAAAATATTTTATTATAAATAAAATATAATTTTAAAGTAGTGAAGTAGTAGTAAAGTAGTAATTTTAGTATAGTGTTGTATATCATTTTAAAGAGAAAAAGACCAGCTATCCGAATCAGTAAAAATCTACAAATCGATATTTTAAAGGATGACTCCCCTTGACTCATGTATCCATTAACTTACATAAAATGAAGAAAATACTGACGTATAAAAAGTCTGCAAAACGGACTAAATACATGATGATATAGAAATATCCACATGAAGAAATTACAAAGAATCAAAAATGTTTTAAAACTACCTAAATATAGGGTGTTTATAAAAGAATGCCCTTTTTTTAACGAGCGGTATTGAAATGATTATCAACATAACCCAACGATTTAAACGTCAGTTTTGATTAGCGTTTATCATTAGGGGGAATTCTGTAAGGCCTCATCCACCGTTAAGAGGTGCGCGACAAACTTAACACCTAATTTCCAGACGGTTGGGTAGGCAGAGGTGATGTCCCAACCATCTGCGTCAAATGACTCCTTTGGACTTTTTCCCTGGGGTTACATTAAGAGGGTTCCCTACCAACGGCAGTTTCCGTTTTTCTGCGACACTACCGACGACTTTTGGAACTGCGGCTCCATAAGAGCCCATGTTAAATTTGTGCACTTTTCGCCACGCAAGCTGGTGCAGGGGTAAACACGGTGTCATTTAGCGTATCCAATTCATAAAATAAAAGTTATTCGTAAATAGCATTGTAAAGATAACGAGTTGCAGAGTGTTTATTGCTTCTCCAAAATCGTTTATGCTCACCCATTAAAAAGATACATGGCGTTAAAGCTGGTCAACTTCAACGGAGTGTATCTTCGATTTATCATGAACGATTTTGGATTAGCAATTAACATTCTACAACTCTTTGTCTTTTAAATTTAATTTTATTTTGAAAACTGTAGGCGCTAAATTACAACGCGCGGAGCGTGTCTTAGGCATATTTTGCGGTAGGTAGGGAATCCTCTTAATATCATTGCGCATGAAGAAGAAATTAATGACTTGAGACAACTCCTCATTCCTTTTCGTGATAATTTCCTTCCTTTCCTGTTTGGGGGGCAAACAGAAATTAAAAAGAGGCCGCCAACCTCCTTTCATGAAAACAAGTGTATATTAAATATTTGGAAAATTCTCAAGCAATTCCATAATAATCAACCTTGTAAAAATGCAAGGCATTCATTGAGGACCTACAGGGCCTACGAACGACACTGACTACAAATTACTACATAGCGATAGCAGAATGGTTAGCCGATCAGCAACGGCACGAGCAGAAAAGTGTAACTAAGTTTAAAAGCCAGAGAAATAATAAATCCAATATTCACCTTTCCCTAGTATGTAACTACTGCATTGGAAACCTTACCCGAGTGAGCCAGCTCCACCACAGCTGGCGCTCCCACGACGTGTCGAACCCGAGGAACAGCTGACGGCCCGCGGACACCCGCAGGACCTTGCGGCCGCACCTCGTGGTCTTGGCGACCTCTACCTCGGCGCCGCTCACGTCCACGACCTCGTGGTTGGCAGCACTACCCACAGCTGTACACAGGCAGAGTGTTAGATTGGCAGCACTACCATGTCGAACCCCAGGAACAGCTGACGACCCGCAGACACCCGCAGGACCTTGCGGCCGCACCTCATGGTCTTGGCGACCTCTACCTCGGCGCCGCTCACGTCCACGACCTCGTGGTTGGCAGCACTACCCACAGCTGTACACAGGCAGAGTGTTAGATTGGCAGCACTACCATGTCGAACCCGAGGAACAGCTGACGACCCGCGGACACCCGCAGGACCTTGCGGCCGCACCTCATGGTCTTGGCGACCTCTACCTCGGCGCCGCTCACGTCCACGACCTCGTGGTTGGCAGCGCTGCCCACAGCTGTACACAGGCAGAGTGTTAGATTGGCAGCACTACCATGTCGAACCCGAGGAACAGCTGACGACCCGCGGACACCCGCAGGACCTTGCGGCCACACCTCGTGGTCTTGGCGACCTCTACCTCGGCGCCGCTCACGTCCACGACCTCGTGGTTGGCAGCACTGCCCACAGCTGTACACAGGCAGAGTGTTAGATTGGCAGCACTACCATGTCGAACCCGAGGAACAGCTGACGACCCGCGGACACCCGCAGGACCTTGCGGCCGCACCTCGTGGTCTTGGCGACCTCTACCTCGGCGCCGCTCACGTCCACGACCTCGTGGTTGGCAGCGCTGCCCACAGCTGTACAAGGGGAGAGTCTTATAGTGGCAGAACTGCTTACAGCTGTACACAGGGAGAGTGTTATAGTGGCAGAACTGCTTACAGCTGTTCACAGGGAGAGTGTTATAGTGGTAGCATTGCCAGAAGGTGTATACGGGAAGATTGGTAGGATAGCAGCACTACCACGCAAACAAAAAAATACACATGGGTAGTTTAGGTGGCTGGACAAAAGGAGAATGGGCTGTGAGTGGTAGCAGTGTCCACAGCTGGGCACAGGGAGATTGTTAGATTAACAGCACTGTGTACAACTAGGCACAGGGAGAGTGTTATACTGGTAGCACTGCCATAAGAAGTATACGGGGAGAGTGTTAGGATAGCAACACTACAACGCAAACCAAAAAAGAGACAGGGGTAGTTTAAGTGGTTGGACACAGGGAAAGTGTTAAAGTGGTATGGCAGTGCTGTCTAAATCTGGGCACAGGAAAAGTGGTAGCACTGCCCAGAGTTTGGCACATACAAGGTATAAAGGGAAGTGGAACGTAAATCGGTAGTAAATCTCCGGCTTTTGTCACGATACTTTTTTATGTGTCACAAATTTTACGCAACACATAATTTCAAAGTGTGTAAATGTAAATGCTGTTTAAAACAACACGTATTCGTTCATGTTGAATAAGTCATTTTTAGTGACGTTTGCCGGCCGGCAATTTGTGTGAAATATGTTTAGTACTTTATGTTATAAATGTGTTCGTGTTGTTTCTAAAAAAACTTATGAAATTTGATAAATTAATTTCAACGTTCCGTTTTGATAATGACTACACGTGGTAGTTGAAACTAGTCAACAGTTAAAGTTGTGCAAAGAAATTCTGGACTTCATGGTACGAAACCTGTTACAAAACACGCAGCTTTCCGATGATGAAAGTTGATTTAAAAATAAAGTTTAAGCTAGTTAAAATCTTAAATTAAATATATTATGTTTGATTAATGTTTAGTTTTAATTAAAAGAGAGATATCTGGATATAAGGTTTATTTTAATTAATGTCTATAAATACATTGCTGGGAACTGAAAAACATGTTAAATAACCAAATATCTACATTTCCTTTTTTTAATTATCGGCAGTTAACAATCAAACTTGATGGACTGGCTGTGGCGATGCAATATCAATAAACTGTTAAAAACGTAAGCTTATTATTTGACAACTTTAGTTGTAAGATTATGCAGTACAGAACTAGAGGGATAACTGAGCGCCTGCACGAAAGGCAGATGCAAGAGCTAGACAGTATCTCTTTTGCATTCCAGCGCCTGAAAATGTTTCAAGTCACCGCTACAGAAGTTGCAAGACAAATTATTGTCAAGACTTGGTATTGAATTAATATTGACTTTATATTAATTTAATATCAAAGAGCCGAGTTTTCTCGGTGACTATAATTAAACTCACTACGTAATTCTCCCCTCAAGGCATTACCCAATCTTAATGTTCTTTTTGCACTCTATTTATTCAGGGCTGCAAGATTGTTGTGTAGATGACTTTACGTTGTTATTCCATAAGCATCATGGCAACCATTGAGGTGCTACATACAAGTTATTAGACAATCAAATTTATTAAATAATGCTTTTCCACAGCAAAACTACACCGCTTCAAAAGGCCAAACTCAATATAAATACAAGATTTGATTGAATTTGTAAGAGCCGTTTTTGAGATAAGCGGAATGTATAAAAACAAATGAATAAACAGGAAATACTCTTTTAAAGAAGTATGATTTCAGAACCAAACTTCGCTCTGGAAACTAAATAATAGAAAATTAGAGGGGAAATTTTCTGAATTTCTCCCCTTTGCTGAATTCTGCTCGAAAAAATACGTTAGTACTTTAATCATCATTGCTTATGTCGATTGGTTCCTGAGTGAACTAATTTTCAAAACAAAATTAAATTTCTTGGTTGTCAAAATATATTTAAGGTTGTGATTTGAGGTTTTATTTTCATACGTTCTTTTTTCAATTCAGTTATTACATTAGAAATATTCATAATATTCCAACGTACAGTTGTGTTAAACATAAGGTCTAATATAAAGCAATTCTTTTCCTTATACTGTAAAGGGGGGAGAAGGTGAAATAAATCCATTAGAAATTCGATAAGTAGGGCCTACGCAGGTTTGCAGCGACGCCGACGGGTGTATTTTGTTTGTTTTCCTTTTGTAGAAGGTGGTGGCGGCTCACCAGGGTAGATGAAGAGCTTGCCGCCGATGACGGCGACGGTGCGGCGGCGCCACTGGGGCAGCACCAGGCCCTTCAGCACGAACACGGAGCCGCAGCGACCGCCGGTGTCCGGGCCGCCGCACGCCGGGCCTGCAGGCAACACACAGCTAGAGGATACTTGCAATTTAAGAAATTAAATTAAAAATAGATTATGGATAAAAATTCCAGAAATTGACAACAAATCTTCCATGAATTCGTAATTAGATTAAGTTTATTATGAATGAAGAACTTATTTCTAAATTTAGACTAACTGAATATGTTACAAATTATTATCCGTGACAGATGGTTAATAACCAAGGAAATAAGCTTTGTTCAGCATGTTGCCTGAAGGACGGCTTAGCCGATATTACATAGCAGGTTAGCAGAACAGCAAAACGTTGTGCTGTTCTTCTAACCTTTGTTCTTGACTATAAACAGAAGTCAGATGTAGGATAAGGTCAGTCGTAGTGTGTGCAAGTGATTTTCCTAGTAAGTATTGGTTCTTTAACTGTTTTTATCTCAATTGTTTATTACTACACATATTTCTAAAATGTTCACATATTTAATAATCAAGCTGTAAAAATGAGACAACCTATTCATATTGTTTTCTTTCAAAGCTCTCTTACTCAGATAACAATGTTTGAAACACAACATACCAACATAGAACTTGATGATGTGCCTGAGGTCGGGGTCTATGCCCAGTCTAGCGCGACGGGAGGGATCGCTGTAACCCAGCTGCTGCAGACAGTCGTCCTGTAGAGCCAGCGGGGCTTCATAGACACCCAGCCGCCTGCCCTCGCCGCCTCCGTACTGCAACATACAAGGATCTCTGTAGCCCAGCTGCTGCAGACAGTCGTCCTGTAGAGCCAGCGGGGCTTCATAGACACCCAGCCGCCTGCCCTCGCCGCCTCCGTACTGCAACATACAAGGATCGCTGTAACCCAGCTGCTGCAGACAGTCGTCCTGTAGAGCCAGCGGGGCTTCATAGACACCCAGCCGCCTGCCCTCGCCGCCTCCGTACTGCAACATACAAGGATCTCTGTAGCCCAGCTGCTGCAGACAGTCGTCCTGTAGAGCCAGCGGGGCTTCATAGACACCCAGCCGCCTGCCCTCGCCCCCTCCGTACTGCAACATACAAGGATTTCTGTAGCCCAGCTGCTGCAGACAGTCGTCCTGTAGAGCCAGCGGGGCTTCACAGACACCCAGCCGCCTGCCCTCGCCCCCTCCGTACTGCAACATACAAGGATCTCTGTAGCCCAGCTGCTGCAGACAGTCGTCCTGTAGAGCCAGCGGGGCTTCATAGACACCCAGCCGCCTGCCCTCGCCCCCTCCGTACTGCAACATACAAGGATCTCTGTAGCCCAGCTGCTGCAGACAGTCGTCCTGTAGAGCCAGCGGGGCTTCACAGACACCCAGCCGCCTGCCCTCGCCGCCTCCGTACTGCAACATACAAGGATCTCTGTAGCCCAGCTGCTGCAGACAGTCGTCCTGTAGAGCCAGCGGGGCTTCATAGACACCCAGCCGCCTGCCCTCGCCCCCTCCGTACTGCAACATACAGGTTCTCTGTAGCCCAGCTGCTGCAGACAGTCGTCCTGTAGAGCCAGCGGGGCTTCATAGACACCCAGCCGCCTGCCCTCGCCCCCTCCGTACTGCAACATACAAGGATCTCTGTAACCCAGCTGCTGCAGACAGTCGTCCTGTAAAGCCAGCGGGGCTTCATAGACACCCAGCCGCCTCCTCTCGCCCCCTCCGCACTGCAACATACAAGGTTCTCTGTAACCCAGCTGCTGCAGACAGTCGTCCTGTAGAGCCAGCGGGGCTTCATAGACACCCAGCCGCCTGCCCTCGCCGCCTCCGTACTGCAACATACAAGGATCACTGTAGACCAGCTGCTGCAGACAGTCGTCCTGTAGAGCCAGCGGGGCTTCATAGACACCTAGCCGCCTGCCCTCGCCGCCTCCGTACTGCAACATACAAGGATCACTCTAGCCCAGCTGCTGCAGACAGTCGTCCTGTAGAGCCAGCGGGGCTTCATAGACACCTAGCCGCCTGCCCTCGCCGCCTCCGTACTGCAACATACAAGGATCGCTGTAACCCAGCTGCTGCAGACAGTCGTCCTGTAGAGCCAGCGGGGCTTCATAGATACCCAGCCGCCTGCCCTCGCCGCCTCCGTACTGCAACATACAAGGATCACTCTAGCCCAGCTGCTGCAGACAGTCGTCCTGTAGAGCCAGCGGGGCTTCATAGACACCTAGCCGCCTGCCCTCGCCGCCTCCGTACTGCAACATACAAGGATCGCTGTAACCCAGCTGCTGCAGACAGTCGTCCTGTAGAGCCAGCGGGGCTTCATAGACACCCAGCCGCCTGCCCTCGCCGCCTCCGTACTGCAACATACAAGGATCACTCTAGCCCAGCTGCTGCAGACAGTCGTCCTGTAGAGCCAGCGGGGCTTCATAGACACCTAGCCGCCTGCCCTCGCCGCCTCCGTACTGCAACATACAAGGATCGCTGTAACCCAGCTGCTGCAGACAGTCGTCCTGTAGAGCCAGCGGGGCTTCATAGACACCCAGCCGCCTGCCCTCGCCCCCTCCGTACTGCAACATACAAGGATCTCTGTAGCCCAGCTGCTGCAGACAGTCGTCCTGTAGAGCCAGCGGGGCTTCACAGACACCCAGCCGCCTGCCCTCGCCCCCTCCGTACTGCAACATACAAGGATCTCTGTAGCCCAGCTGCTGCAGACAGTCGTCCTGTAGAGCCAGCGGGGCTTCGTAGACACCCAGCCGCCTGCCCTCGCCCCCTCCGTACTGCAACATACAAGGATCTCTGTAGCCCAGCTGCTGCAGACAGTCGTCCTGTAGAGCCAGCGGGGCTTCACAGACACCCAGCCGCCTGCCCTCGCCCCCTCCGTACTGCAACATACAAGGATCTCTGTAGCCCAGCTGCTGCAGACAGTCGTCCTGTAGAGCCAGCGGGGCTTCATAGACACCTAACCGCCTGCCCTCGCCCCCTCCGTACTGCAACATACAAGGATCTCTGTAGCCCAGCTGCTGCAGACAGTCGTCCTGTAGTGCCAGCGGGGCTTCATAGACACCCAGCCGCCTGCCCTCGCCGCCTCCGTACTGCAACATACAAGGATCTCTGTAGCCCAGCTGCTGCAGACAGTCGTCCTGTAGTGCCAGCGGGGCTTCATAGACACCCAGCCGCCTCCTCTCGCCCCCTCCGTACTGCAACATACAAGGATCTCTGTAGCCCAGCTGCTGCAGACAGTCGTCCTGTAGAGCCAGCGGGGCTTCATAGACACCCAGCCGCCTGCCCTCGCCCCCTCCGTACTGCAACATACAAGGATCACTGTAGCCCAGCTGCTGCAGACAGTCGTCCTGTAAAGCCAGCGGGGCTTCATAGACACCCAGCCGACAGCCCTCGCCGCCTCCGTACTGCAACATACAAGGATCTCTGTAGCCCAGCTGCTGCAGACAATCGTCCTGTAGAGCCAGCGGGGCTTCACAGACACCCAGCCGCCTGCCCTCGCCGCCTCCGTACTGCAACATACAAGGATCTCTGTAGCCCAGCTGCTGCAGACAGTCGTCCTGTAGAACCAGCGGGACTTCATAGACACCCAGCCGCCTGCCCTCGCCGCCTCCGTACTGCAACATACAAGGTTCTCTGTAGCCCAGCTGCTGCAGACAGTCGTCCTGTAGAGCCAGCGGGGCTTCATAGACACCCAGCCGCCTGCCCTCGCCGCCTCCGTACTGCAACATACAAGGATCTCTGTAGCCCAGCTGCTGCAGACAGTCGTCCTGTAGAGCCAGCGGGGCTTCATAGACACCCAGCCGCTTGCCCTCGCCCCCTCCGTACTGCAACATACAAGGATCTCTGTAGCCCAGCTGCTGCAGACAGTCGTCCTGTAGAGCCAGCGGGGCTTCATAGACACCCAGCCGCCTGCCCTCGCCGCCTCCGTACTGCAACATACAAGGATCACTCTAGCCCAGCTGCTGCAGACAGTCGTCCTGTAGAGCCAGCGGGGCTTCATAGACACCCAGCCGTCTGCCCTCGCCGCCACCGTGCTGCAACGTACAAGGATCTCTGTAGCCCAGCTGCTGCAGACAGTCGTCCTGTAGAGCCAGCGGGGCTTCATAGACACCCAGCCGCTTGCCCTCACCGCCTCCGTACTGCAACATACAAGGATTACTGTAGCCCAGCTGCTGCAGACAGTCGTCCTGTAGAGCCAGCGGGGCTTCATAGACACCCAGCCGTCTGCCCTCGCCGCCACCGTACTGCAACATACAAGGATCTCTGTAGCCCAGCTGCTGCAGGCAGTCGTCCTGTAGAGCCAGCGGGGCTTCATAGACACCCAGCCGCCTGCCCTCGCCGCCTCCGTACTGCAACATACAAGGATCTCTGTAGCCCAGCTGCTGCAGACAGTCGTCCTGTATAGAGCCAGCGGGGCTTCATAGACACCCAGCCGCCTGCCCTCGCCGCCTCCGTACTGCAACATACAAGGATCACTGTAGCCCAGCTGCTGCAGACAGTCGTCCTGTAGAGCCAGCGGGGCTTCATAGAGACCCAGCCGTCTGCCCTCGCCGCCACCGTGCTGCAACGTACAAGGATCTCTGTAGCCCAGCTGCTGCAGACAGTCGTCCTGTAGAGCCAGCGGGGCTTCATAGACACCCAGCCGCCTGCCCTCGCCGCCTCCGTACTGCAACATACAAGGATCACTGTAGCCCAGCTGCTGCAGACAGTCGTCCTGTAGAGCCAGCGGGGCTTCATAGACACCCAGCCGCCTGCCCTCGCCGCCTCCGTACTGCAACATACAAGGGTCACTGTAGCCCAGCTGCTGCAGACAGTCGTCCTGTAGAGCCAGCGGGGCTTCATAGACACCCAGCCGTCTGCCCTCGCCGCCTCCGTACTGCAACATACAAGGATCTCTGTAGCCCAGCTGCTGCAGACAGTCGTCCTGTAGAGCCAGCGGGGCTTCATAGACACCCAGCCGCCTGCCCTCGCCGCCTCCGTACTGCAACATACAAGGGTCACTGTAGCCCAGCTGCTGCAGACAGTCGTCCTGTAGAGCCAGCGGGGCTTCATAGACACCCAGCCGTCTGCCCTCGCCGCCTCCGTACTGCAACATACAAGGATCGCTGTAGCCCAGCTGCTGCAGACAGTCGTCCTGTAGAGCCAGCGGGGCTTCATAGACACCCAGCCGCCTGCCCTCGCCGCCTCCGTACTGCAACATACAAGGATGTCTGTAGCCCAGCTGCTGCAGACAGTCGTCCTGTAGAGCCAGCGGGGCTTCATAGACACCCAGCCGCCTGCCCTCGCCGCCTCCGTACTGCAACATACAAGGATCACTGTAGACCAGCTGCTGCAGACAGTCGTCCTGTAGAGCCAGCGGGGCTTCATAGACACCCAGCCGCCTGCCCTCGCCGCCACCGTACTGCAACATACAAGGTTCTCTGTAGCCCAGCTGCTGCAGACAGTTGTCCTGTAGAGCCAGCGGGGCTTCATAGACACCCAGCCGCCTGCCCTCGCCGCCTCCGTACTGCAACATACAAGGATGTCTGTAGCCCAGCTGCTGCAGACAGTCGTCCTGTAGAGCCAGCGGGGCTTCATAGACACCCAGCCGCCTGCCCTCGCCGCCTCCGTACTGCAACATACAAAGATCACTGTAGACCAGCTGCTGCAGACAGTCGTCCTGTAGAGCCAGCGGGGCTTCATAGACACCCAGCCGCCTGCCCTCGCCGCCACCGTACTGCAACATACAAGGTTCTCTGTAGCCCAGCTGCTGCAGACAGTTGTCCTGTAGAGCCAGCGGGGCTTCATAGACACCCAGCCGCCTGCCCTCGCCGCCTCCGTACTGCAACATACAAGGATCACTGTAGCCCAGCTGCTGCAGACAGTCGTCCTGTAGAGCCAGCGGGGCTTCATAGAGACCCAGCCGTCTGCCCTCGCCGCCACCGTGCTGCAACGTACAAGGATCTCTGTAGCCCAGCTGCTGCAGACAGTCGTCCTGTAGAGCCAGCGGGGCTTCATAGACACCCAGCCGCCTGCCCTCGCCGCCTCCGTACTGCAACATACAAGGATCACTGTAGCCCAGCTGCTGCAGACAGTCGTCCTGTAGAGCCAGCGGGGCTTCATAGACACCCAGCCGCCTGCCCTCGCCGCCTCCGTACTGCAACATACAAGGGTCACTGTAGCCCAGCTGCTGCAGACAGTCGTCCTGTAGAGCCAGCGGGGCTTCATAGACACCCAGCCGTCTGCCCTCGCCGCCTCCGTACTGCAACATACAAGGATCTCTGTAGCCCAGCTGCTGCAGACAGTCGTCCTGTAGAGCCAGCGGGGCTTCATAGACACCCAGCCGCCTGCCCTCGCCGCCTCCGTACTGCAACATACAAGGGTCACTGTAGCCCAGCTGCTGCAGACAGTCGTCCTGTAGAGCCAGCGGGGCTTCATAGACACCCAGCCGTCTGCCCTCGCCGCCTCCGTACTGCAACATACAAGGATCGCTGTAGCCCAGCTGCTGCAGACAGTCGTCCTGTAGAGCCAGCGGGGCTTCATAGACACCCAGCCGCCTGCCCTCGCCGCCTCCGTACTGCAACATACAAGGATGTCTGTAGCCCAGCTGCTGCAGACAGTCGTCCTGTAGAGCCAGCGGGGCTTCATAGACACCCAGCCGCCTGCCCTCGCCGCCTCCGTACTGCAACATACAAGGATCACTGTAGACCAGCTGCTGCAGACAGTCGTCCTGTAGAGCCAGCGGGGCTTCATAGACACCCAGCCGCCTGCCCTCGCCGCCTCCGTACTGCAACATACAAGGGTCACTGTAGCCCAGCTGCTGCAGACAGTCGTCCTGTAGAGCCAGCGGGGCTTCATAGACACCCAGCCGCCTGCCCTCGCCGCCTCCGTACTACAACATACAAGGATCACTGTAGCCCAGCTGCTGCAGACAGTCGTCCTGTAGAGCCAGCGGGGCTTCATAGACACCCAGCCGCCTGCCCTCGCCCCCTCCGTACTGCAACATACAAGGGTCACTGTAGCCCAGCTGCTGCAGACAGTCGTCCTGTAGAGCCAGCGGGGCTTCATAGACACCCAGCCGCCTGCCCTCGCCGCCTCCGTACTGCAACATACAAGGATGTCTGTAGCCCAGCTGCTGCAGACAGTCGTCCTGTAGAGCCAGCGGGGCTTCATAGACACCCAGCCGCCTGCCCTCGCCGCCTCCGTACTGCAACATACAAGGATCACTGTAGACCAGCTGCTGCAGACAGTCGTCCTGTAGAGCCAGCGGGGCTTCATAGACACCCAGCCGCCTGCCCTCGCCGCCACCGTACTGCAACATACAAGGTTCTCTGTAGCCCAGCTGCTGCAGACAGTTGTCCTGTAGAGCCAGCGGGGCTTCATAGACACCCAGCCGCCTGCCCTCGCCGCCTCCGTACTGCAACAGAAAATGCGATTACAACGCTTTTTGTTCCTCTTTCGTTCTCAAAAAAGTTTGCTTGAAAGCTTTGTTGTAAAAGCAAGATTCGAAACATATTTATGGTCGTAGTATCTTTCTTTGATGGGGAATTTCTATTAATTTTTAAATTACTTAGGCCTACATAATATTTTTTACTAGCGCGAGGCGTCGAAACAGTTAGTTTTGAATCCGCGCTTTAGTCTTCTCTTTTCAGCTTAGAAGATTATGACCAAAGGTTCTGCACTTCAGTTAATAAAGGTGGGCGTTACATGGTGTTGCCTAATAATTTGAAAATAAAATGCTGGGTTTATACCAGGTCACAATCGAATGTCAAAAGCAATGTTTGCATGGTTTTGATCGTTAAGTGATAAGTATTCATGAATAGTTTTACGTATCCACTGACATTAAACAGCACGGTATAACTAGAAACAACACCGTTGTTTTGAAATCAGTATTTTCGTCATACAGTAATGAATTAGGAGGAAGGTTTCCCTGAGAGAAGCAGGAATGATGAAACGCCAGCTCATCGAGTGCTCGATAATAACTAAGCACCATGACCAATTAACGTACCACAAGCCGTTCCACTTTGAAATTTAAGCCCGGATATCGTTGTCATGTAATATATTTTTCTTGTTAATTTGTAATCTTTAATGCAAATTAATTTATATTTCATAGTTTAAAATTGAGTTTTTGACTTGAATTAAAAGTAACAAGTTATTTTTAATTAATTATGCATGACTTAAAACTCTTATCTCTAAAATTTAAAATCAACTTTTTTGTATTCTAATGCCATCCCCTATTTCGACAATGACAATTCATTGGAGACTGTTAACATTGACAATGAACACAAATACTATGAAATAGCGTTAATGTAAGCTTACAGTATAGGATGGTTTAGTATGCAAGGCGGCGATTGGGCGATTAATTAATGCAGAGGAAGTGATGACCGCTATACTTTATAGAACCTCTATTCTTGTATCTCTGTTCACAATGAAAATGAAATAGGACAATCTTAAAGATCCTAAAATTACATCCAAGACATTTTAATGGCCTACCTATTGCATTAAAATAATTTTGGACAAAATATATAGATACCTTAACGAAATCTATGCAATTGTTCAAAACTAACAAAGACTATACTTACGGAAGATTTGTATTATATTTTAAGTTCGTAAATTTGTTTATTTCTTGCATTTTACTGTTACTAGTGGACCCTCAATACCCAACATCTCTTGGGTAAACAAATAAAAAGTAAATAAAAATAAATGAAATAGCTGTTCAGCCCTTTTCTTTAAATTTGTGCCCTAAGGGAGTATTTTATTATTTTTTTAAATAAAATAATATTATTTTTTTAAATAAAATAATATTATTTTTTTAAATAATATTTTTTCTGGGATTATTTCACCGGTTGATGGGTGCCTGACTTATGGTTTTCTCAAAAGTTACTGGTAGTTTAGATCAATCAAAACACTAACTAAAGCCAGCAATCATTAAAAAGAGAAATGTGTTCAACCGTAAAGATTATATGTATTTTTTTGTTGCATCTATTTTACTTTTAATTTTTGTATCTTTTTAAACTTCACGTTACTATGTATCTATAAATAAGTTCTTTTCATATCCATTACCGACCAAGGCAAAGGTTCTATGAGTATACCTTTAGTAATAGCTGAAAATCAAAATTATCACAGACAAGTTTTTACAAGTGACGCTTGATCAGTTACATAATTGGGTAAGCATTATGTCAATAATTTATTAACTAACTTCATATAAAAGTTATTTGAATCTTTATTTGAAAACAATAGCTGATTATTTATGTTATTAATGGAATATCTCAATCAGTCTGTTAGTAATGACAACTGGCAGATATTTTACTAGTTTAATAAAAAAATTTTACTGTTTTTGTTATTTATTACGTATTTAATTATTCATTTATCCTTATTTATTATTTTATTTATTTATGCTTTCGTGTTTATTATATGTTCTTTCCTCCAGTCCAGTCCACATGAATGTTATAGAAATTTATAAATAAAAAATATAAAAGCTAAGTACTTAATTATTTGATTTACATAAAATATTGGATGTACACTCTATACTTTTTGAATAATTGAATAGTTTTTGGGCCTCGCTGATAAGTCCTACGTGACTTATCGAGGGCAACATTGTGTACATTTATGAATAACATCAAATTTAACAGAATTGAACTATTTAAAAGAGATTCTTATCTTTTTATATGTTGACCTGTACTATGACAAAAAAGAAAAAAATCAAGAAAACCCAATACTCAACGATAGCGGAAGTGCGGCCACAGCCTCCCAGAGTCATGCGCCCTCGCCGCCGGCCAGCCACATAATTAAGAAGGCACTGGCCACTGCGGCCGCCGCGCTCCGGTACTGCCCATGCACCGTGGGCTACACCCCCGTTATCGCGCCGTAACCACCTCTGCTGCTTTCACATCAGAGGTAGATAAGGGAGTGGGTAAACAGAAACTAAGCATAGAATTTGTAATGGGTTTCGTGATGTCGGTTTTGATGCGGTGTGAAAACTGAGTCTATAATATTTAAAGTAGGGAAAGAGATTTAGTTTTGATAATAAGGTTGCTGATGATTCTTAAAAAAATCATCTGTGGGTTTAAGAGGACAATATTGCATAAGCACCGACATTCCTGTAGAATACAGCCTTTGAACGCCGGCTGAGGATGTTATTTTCAAACTGTCTTTGGAGCATGTTTCAAGCAATACTCAGGGTACTTTTTTTAAATAGGGGTTCAACACCTCATCTCTTGATAGATATGTTGCTGGAAGGTATTTTTATCTATACTTATTTAATACGTTAGGGGTTTTTTGTGATCATCACTCCTCCTAAGGTTCTGGGCCGATTTTAATAATTTAGGTGTCATTGGAAAGAACTTGGCATGAAGTTTTGCAGGAAATAAAATTTAAAATGGTTTGACGAAAGGGAAGAGCCCTAGACGCCCTTAAAGTTTCATGTTAATTGTCCATAAGATTTAAAATGGGAATATAAATTTCAAACAAAGCAGCTCAGTGGAATAAACAAAGTCTTTCAGCAAAGCCATGTGTTATTAATGGAATTGAAACCAATGAATACATATATTGAAGCAAACTTTAAAAATTTATTTACGAGTAGATTTAGAAAACCATTTCAGTGTACTGAAATTTCAGTGTTTTTTTGTTTGAGTTAAATCTTTAAACGCCCTTAAATTTTCATAATAGTCCGTAAGATTTAACATGGGAATAGAACTTTAAAATAAAGCTGATTGGAACAAACAAAGTTTTTTAGCAAAGTCATATGTTATTAATGGAATTGAAACCATTGCATGAGCTGGAGGCATTTCAGTTGATGGAAGATGTAAATAAACTAACTATTATCCTAATACATACTTAAGTTCAGAATTCAGTTTCAAAAACATTTGAATGACATGTGTGAAGATCTTAATATTCACTTATGTTTATATTCCAAAGAAAAATACTAAAAGAGAAATTAAATTGTTATCAATAAATTCTATGAATATAAAAAGAAATAAAAGAAAAAGAAGCAGACTTAGGCCCTGCACACGTAGCAGGTTTAATTCTAACAACCCATTTAAAAACATTGTTGTCTTAACAAATTTGAAGTCGATTTTCAAATAACAATTTGTTTTGGTTAATTTTTCTTTCATATGGTGCATGGGGTATTTCGACTAATAATTAATTTATGTATGACATTTTTTCATCTTGATGAACTTGGTTGAGTATACAATTCAATTGGAGTTTAGGTTATGAGCAATTACCTAAAAGAAAATTACATGAAAATGTAAATTACTTTCATCTAGTTCAACTATGAAATGCTAACCATGAATGATGCATACATTTAAATAATATAATTTTAACAATTCTTTTTGTGTTTAGTGATGTTCTATAATAAAAAAAACCAGTTTAAAGTAATTCCAGCACTCGCTATGACTAGGTATAGCTCAAGGTCAGTCCATTGCAAAAGTTTGAATTTACCTTCCCTCCCGAGTACTTTTTCATGTGGTACTGTATAGGGTGTCTGGAAATTATGGTAAAATATTTTAGTATATGATAGTGGTTATCCATACACCAAGTTTGAAGTTTATAAGTTGAGAGGTTTTTGAGATATAATTACATATGTAGAAATCACAAACGGACACACAGACGGAAAACGAAGCACTTTAGGACCTATGTTTACATAAACTTTTTTTCTTATTTTTACCCCTACTATCATATACTAAAATATTTTACCATAATGTCTGGACACCCTGTATATGTTGCGGCAGGTCGAGCCAACTCCTTTGAGGGGCTCATAATATTCGTAGAAAACACTAAAAAACATGGACATCTCCTTAAAGATGATTCAGTATTCACAAGAAATTTAGTTTAAAATAGGTTTTATAACAAAATCTCGGTATAACAGGAAGTTCAACCATATAATTAATAAAAAAGTTCTAGAATACTGTACCATAATTATTTTAATTTTCAAATCAATACATAACAATTGCTCGATTTCGGTCTGATTGGGGGTAGTAATTGGGTTTACTAGTGTATTTCTAAACAGTATTCAGATGTATATTAGTATAGGTAGGGTAAAATATTAAACACAATAAACTATACACTACAATGACAGATCGAATTAAAGTTACAACTAAATATGTTGCAATAAAATGTTTTTAGCCTCTAGGCAAGGTAGTCCCTATTGCCTAGCTTCTTACAAAAAATTTCTTACAAAAACTATTCGTGGCTCTCGTCACAAGTGTAGAACCTACGCCGAATGAGAATTTCCCTTTACCTGCGAAGGCTACGCTTCTAATTTCTAAGTCTCCTGCAAATCAAAGAGCTTTTCAACGTACTGTACTCTTCACTTAAGTATAAATGTACTGGTGAAGTGTAGTGAAACTTTGACCCACTCTTCTCACGGGTCGTATCGAATGACTTGTTCCAAGCCGCCCGTGAGCGCAATGCTACATTTAATATTAGTCTTTTGGACGGGCTGGACCAAGTCATAGAAGCATAGCCATCTCAGGTGTTTAGATGTCATTAATCAATGGAAAAATGCATTGTTTAGTTGGCTTGAAACAGCAGTTCTTTCTTCTGCTCTTTTTAAACTTTCAAATTTTAGTATCCACAGCTAATGTTTACATTTCAGTATTTGATGGTTCTTTGAAACTTAGGAAGTTCACAGGGCTTTAGCGAAGGGATATGAATAGGCCTATGTTTTGGATGGGTTCACGATCAACATTTGATTTAGATTTCAGCCCTGTCGCGTCAGTGGCTTTTTCGTTAACCCAGAATAACAGACTGATTTACAGGAACCACCTCTTCTTCACAATTCGTGAAGAGGAGGTGGTAGATTGTTAGAAGGGGTGGTATAGAGGGTAGATGTTCACTGTCAGTGTTCTTGGTCGGTACACATGCATCCTCTTTGTTCGCCTGGCCTTGGACAGTAACGAAGTCGACGGCAGGTGTGTGATACAGACTGGTGGCTCCTCACCCGTGACCCCACACTCCCGCCGGAAACGGCCAACGACTGAGGGCTGGGGTCTGATGGGTCTGGTGGAGGGAGCGAGTGAGTCAGGAAAAGTTTAACTGCGTCGGAACAACGTGGAAAGAATACTCTGGGGGACGAATGCAATGAAATATAAAGGCCATGAACATATACACGGGGTGCATTTAGTCTAATGTATTCTACCACGGTGTATACTCGAGCTGACTGATTCCCGCAAGCCAAATCCTGTGAATCAGGTTACTGTTCCTAACCTATGGTTACTGATATTTGCTTTTTCAATACAATATACACCACAGTCGAAATTTCCTAGCCTAATGAAATATTTGGCTTGAATTTTGTTTGTTAGACCTTTTACTTTAGAGTAACTGATAACACCGGTTTCACATAGAAAGAATTTTAATTTATTACATACTAGCAGAACCCGTGGCTTCGCTCACGATAAAAATTGTCGTCTAACCTTGATATGAAGAATCTAGAGGACTGAATAGAAAATATTTATATCAAGGAATATGTCATGTAGATATATGTTTGTTTTATGGCGGAATGTAGGATAAAATGTAGATACCACAGTAGGATGTAGGATACCAGAGTAGATAGTGAAGGTTTTCTTTTCACCGTTATAACTCGAAAACGGCCGGACCAATTTTAACACCAAATGTGTAGATTTTAAGGTACTTATTTGTAGTTTTACCATTACGTCCCTGGATTGCCTAGTAGGGCATCAATTAAGTACAGTAAAGGGCTGAATGTTCGAAACAGTTATGGTGCTCTCCGTGGGCAGTATTTCAAACTCGATTCACTTAGTTTTTAACTTAAAATATGGACGGGTAGGAATAATTTAAGATCAACCACTGATTGCAGCATTTATTTTTCCGTGAAAAGCCGGGACACCGTCGAATTAGGTGAAAAAGGAATTTGCCAAATTATTTTAACTGGCATGATTGTAATTAAAAACATGAAGGACGGCCTAAAGAAATAACTATAGCTCCCGCTGCCTAAAAAGATGGTACCACATAATGAGCTTATGATTGAACGTATAAGGTACGAAACTAAACCAAATGTAACTTTTATATAGTACGAATAACCTAATAAAATCATCAAAACGACCATAAAACCATGATAAAAGGAATCAAATTATAAATCAGCTGTAACAACGTATCCGTTTGTGAAGCTAATATGCTTGATTTAATAAAATTTGAAATTTAAACAAAAGATCATCCATTACATTAACATGGGGCATTTTCAAAGCTTCAGCTCCACCAAAAACCTCTTAAAACCTCGAATTAAAAAAATCCGTTCTTGGTGAATGTCAACACTCTGTAAGGAACGTCCATGCAAATTTTCAAGGTTCTAGGTTAAGTAGTTTTGGCTGTACATAGGGTAGGTCAGTGGTATTTGACAAAAATACAGTAGAAAAGATAGTATAAATATAACTTACAATCAGGGATTTGTATAATTTATAAATTTTTACATAAGTAGATCAAAGAATCATATCATTTCAGCACATTCTATTTGTGACTGAAAAACCACTGTTCTTTTCTCTTTCCATCTTACCGGGATTTAGTCTCAAGACTCAGCCACAAAAGGCAGTATGCTCTTCACGTTTAAAACTGCGTAACTCCCGCTACCGAAATGTAGATGGTGCCCTTAACTAATTAATGGTGGATTTTATCTAAACTAAATGTAACTTTTATACAGTACATAATTATGTCCTTAAAACAAATCAACAAAAATCAATGAAGCCATGATCATAGAAATCAATTTATTATCATCTGTATCAACTCATACATTTCCGAAGCTAACTACCAGCTGATTGTTTTATGAACATTAAAAATGTAAACAAAAATCGTCCAACATACTTTTAAATGGGAAAATTTGAAAACTTCGGCCTCGCCAAAAACCCCTTTATACTACGAATTTTGTAAAATCCTTTCTTAGCGGATGCCTACGCCCTAAGAGGAACATCCATGCAAAGTTTCAAGGTTCTAGGTCAAGTAGTTTGGGCTGTACGATGTTTCCACTGAGTGTCATTTGACAAATATATTACATATAGTACTGAATAAATTACATCTGCTTTTTTATAACATTAAATAAATACCAGAAAAACTGTGAACAGCAAATCGGATATAACCAAATGGGTAACCGTACTGGCCGTCTGGCTTACCAATTCAGTGACCTCGATTTTCAAAACGCTTCAATGTCTTAAAAAATGATTTAATCATGAATTACGTCGATAATAAACAAATTATTTGGATCTATCATCGAGCTTTTCGCATTGTTGATTCTTATTTCCGCAAGCTAGATCATCATAAGATTAGCAACATTCAAACATTCATAAGATTAGCATGAACGTTTTACATATTGATAGTAGGCTAATCTTAAGTGAAATTATGATCTTATTAATGTTGGTTAATTTAATGTTTAGTAGTGTTGATGTACTAATTGACTATGTTTGTTTGTGAGCCCAAGTATTTGAAATCAAAGAGGAAAATATCTATGTATTACTAATTATTGGCACTGCCCAATTCTGTGCGTTATCTAAACGATTTTCGGAGTGAGGTAGTGAATTGTTTGTCCGGCACCCGGCGCGGCGCGGCGTCCGCGTCTCAAATCAACCGCGGCTGACGCAGTCAACTGGAGGCCCGCCAATCTGATGAAGGCAATGCTCTTCAAACAATGGACAATGTGGTGTCGAATTTTAATGAAATTAGATGATGGATGGAGATTATACTATAGAAATTTAAATGTCGCAACATGAAATTTCATGAATAGCGATTTGTATTTCAAAAATCAATTTCTTAGTTGTGGTAAGTCAGAAAGTAATAAGCAAAGTAAGAACAGGTTCAAAAATCAATACAATAAAATAAGTAATTGCGATATTTTGGCTGTCATTGCAAGAAATAAATTATGTTCTTTCAGTTTTCTCCATAACTAATTGTAGTTATTCCTAGAAATTTGTAATTTTATAACGGTCATGCAGAAGGAATTCTGTTTTTATTTTTACCCTTGCGAGAAAATCTTAAAGATTATTCATTGGTAAGCTCTTTTGTAAGCTGATGTCCTTTGTAACTGAACTCCCTTTTAATCCTGACCAAAACAAAAACTGGAAGGATTACAAGTATACAGTGTAGTATTGGAATACTTCAATATTTATATCAATGTACGACTTTATTGTAGAGGAGATTATGAGGCCTGGGTTGTCCTACCCTACAGGAAACTCATGTGATGGCATTTCAGCCATTTCTTGTTATTTTTTATGGCTACCGGAATGGAGAATAATCTTTCCCCGCGATTTTCCTTAGACCCTAGCCTTTAGTAAATTAATACAGGGGAAGCAAAAGGAAATAGGAATAGGTAGATGGAATATGTTCGACCAACCTTATGCTGTTTGGGCAAAGATATAGCTTTATCCAATGGCTGTGGGCCTCAAGGGTTAAGAAGCCCTCAACTTGGTCGCCATAATACACCCACGCCCTCCTTTCCTCCGGGCCTCCCCAAGTGGGGAAGTTGTCCACAGAATGATAGCTACAACTTTGCTTCCAATTGTGACAACTTGTGTTGCTATACCTGGTATTTACACTTAAGCTAGCAGAAGCCAGTTAGGATCCCACAGGGGAAACCCCACCCTTAGGCTAAATCCCATGTGGGGAAATATTTTCAGTGTTTTCGCTGTAATTTCATCAAATAAAAGCGCGGGCACCAAATAGAGCGGGTGAGTGCGCTGCTGGCGAAATTATTATTTATTTGTTTGGGTAGTTAATCAACAAAATCATATGATGAAGAAAACACAAAATTTACACGTATCTGTCCGTTTTATCTTGAGCTATGGCCTACTTCGGTGTTGGAGCAAACATTGTTTATTCCCAATAATCTGGGACAATGAACAATGTAAAAATTAATTTCAACATATATAAACTGAGATTGTTTACTAAATACAATAAATATTTAAATCGACAGCTGTTAAAAATTGTTAACATGTCAGGCTAGTACAACTTCAGATATCAGCTGTGGTGTTCTGGAGATTTTCACTCCACTTCAATTGCTGCAGGTAAAAAGGGTACCCATACCTCAAGTTAAACGGACGAACTGTAAAAGGTCCTGAAAATCGTAAAGAAAGTGTTCACAGTTTGGTCATATCAGCTGAGGTTTAGCAGGCGATTTGGCGTGTTTGCAGTTTTTGTGCCCGCCCTGTTTTGTGCCCGCGACTCTAGTTTTACTTATAAAATAGGTAAAATAGTTTTGCTCCACCAATAATTTTACTGAATACAATAATATAATCAGTTGGTCCCACCTGGAGCCAGAGCGTGTGGTGGTCGGGCAGCACGAGGTCGCGGCAGATGTCGCGCACGCCGGTGGCGCGGGTCAGGTAGACCAGGGTGCTGCCCTCGCCGCCGCCCCCGCCGTCCTCCTCGCCGAAGATCCGCACCCAGCCGCTGCTCTCCCCCACCGACACCCGCCCCATCCTGCGCCTAAGCCCCCCGGGTCGAGTCTGGCTCCATTTCAGTATTTTTAACAGTCCCGTGGTAAAACGTGCTACGCTCGAATGGTAAGATGTTTGGTTTACTCTGTCCTCACCGTGTTCAAAAATTATGAATGCTACAGAAAAAAACTTTATCAATAAGTTAACAGGAAAAATACTAAGCAGTGGTTTATTGATTTTGGAAAAGGTTTTTAAAGTCGTAAGGTTTTAAATTAAATATTTTTGTAGAAAAATGTAAAATCTAACATCTATTTGAACTAAAAACACTCCCAAGAACCCAAACACCGCACGTTGTTGAGTCGAATACACAACACCAGCAAACAGTCACCCCACTGTTAAAAAGTTTTAACTCACTACCAAATCGAGGAACACTTTCAAAATAAACACTGTGCGCTCCAGCGTCAACAATACGAAACGTCTCGGTGAAACACTCCACAATTCTCACTAACTCACTGATACAACCACCACAATCACTTTCCACGGCGATCCAGCCGAACAAGTTGGTGACTCGACTGCGGTCAGCAAAGTGTTCGGCCGGCGCTCCGCTCCGCCGCTCCGCCGCCCGCGCCGGAAGCAGGCATATAAACACATTCCCACGAGCCCCACCGGAAATGCAACTGATGATTAGCCTTGACGCGAGCCAAAGCCATTATGACAGGAGGGCGGTTGGGGCTACGTCACGCTCCGGGTACAACCCCCCCGGGCGCCTTGAGGGAGGAGAGGAAGAGGAGATGGAGGTTGAAGTTAATGAGGGCACATTAAGAGTCCTCCCTACCCAGCCAAAAATTTTCAAAAAAACAGCTCTCACGCGGACCCATATAGACGCCCATGAGGTAAGGGAAAATTTTAAATTCAATAATTATACAGTACACATCGGATTATCCGGACCCCACATTATCCGGATCCCGGATTATCCGGACCGGTCTATCCGAGAAATCAAAAAAATAAAATTACGGCAAAAACGTGATTTTTAGCGAGTTCCCGAGTGAATTGCGCTGTCTAAAAATAAAATGAAAATGCAATAAATTACTGTACGGTAAGCATTGGGAATCACAATAATTGAAGGAGTCACATTGCCTAAAACGTACATTACAGAATCTTTGCAATTTTTGTGGACGTAGTTTTTTGGTTTGCTACTTGGGGCGATGGCAGTAATCAACAAAGCCAGCGGTGATTTCGCGAGTGAGATTATTGCTGTCACATGATGTGTTTATAGATGTTAAATCTTTGTGTGAACTGATATTGAGTTAAAAATTAGAGGTTATTGAAAAAGGAAAATAGGGGCTTTAACTTTAGAACAGAAACTGAATGCTGTCAAAAGACTTGACTCGGGAGAATCAGGAAAATAATCAGCTAAGTAACTGGGTGTTGGGACAAGTACGGTAATATTGAATCTGCTCGCATGTACAATAGTAAGGGGCTCTCAGACCGGAATATAAGTGGAAGAAGAATCGAGCGCAATTAGAAAAATGTTATGCGGAACAGGCTTGAAAGACTTACATGTTTTACAGACTTGATACACCGTTTACAGCATCAATTTAGCAGGGGCTAAGGTACGCGATCGCTATTTAGGCGATATCGTAATGACCTCGGATTATCCGGATTCTATGCTATCCGGATCGGGTTCCGCCATATTAATCCGGATAATCCGAGGTGTACTGTAGTTGTAACGGGGAATGTCCAAACCACTAGAATTGCTATTTATAATTTCGATAACTTTTAAATAGTTTTTTTATAATCAATTTAAAGTAGTCAACTTTGGACATTTATATAACGGGTTTTAGGACCTTTTTCAAAAAATTAAAAGCAATTCCAGTAGTTTAGAGTATTATTTATTTAGATAATATAGCATAGTATGGATATGTTAAAAAATATGGGCGCTAAATGGGTCCGCGCGAAACCTTACATCGCAAAATGTGCACTGATTTAGCATGGGCTCTTATGGAGCCGAAATTCTAAAAGTCGTCGCCAGTGCCGCAGAAAAACGAAAACTGCCTAGGGTAGGGAGGACTCTTAAGAACGAAGGTTCTGTAACGTATAATCATTGACTTTATTGTCCATAATACCTGTGATACTGCGGTCATATAATATGATTATGGTTAAACAAAAGATTGTTTCTGTAGACGCTGGAATACTAGGACTGTTCAAAGAGTGCTAGAACGCTGGTCACACACATGGTACGTCGACGCAATGGCGTGTGTAATAATGTAATTAAAAAAGTACTATTCCTCTCACTATTTTCCCTGATAAGAAGGATTGTTATTGATTTCGGTTAAAATAGGCAAATATAAAGAACTGCATTTTTATTCATTTATTTTAAAAAAATATGTACAAAAGTGTAATAGAAGAGAACAATACAAAATGTAATACATGCGATTCTTTCATTTAATACAATTATGTTACATCCCATATTCACAACAATAATTTTCAACTTGTAAAATTTGTTAAATATTTTTAACAGTAACAATAAAAAAGAATCTTGCATAGATTATTAAAAAGAATGTGTATAAAAATAATGATACTGATTTTTTATATAGTAATGGGATGAAGTGGTAAAATGAATTATTACCAAGCAAAGCTCGGTCCACCAGGTACTACAATTATAAGAAAGAAACATAGGATTTGTAAAATGCAGAAAAGTGAGGTGTTCCTGCAGCAGATTTTATGGCAAGATAAATAAATTTGACAATATTTTGTTTTAGTTGACTTAAGTTAACTTCATTAATTTGACAATATTCTAAGTGAAACATTTACTTTACGCCATATAATATTACTCAACAGGTGCTTGTAATAACATTTTATCATATGGATGTAACGATGAAAGTGCAAGTTTCCCCCAAACCTCATTTATTGCCACAAACGCTGATTAAACGCAAATTTAAGGAAAAAGCTCTGGATTTAATCACCAAGAAGCTAGAGACTCTTTCTAGCTCCTCTGTGATTTAACGTAAGACCAGGACCAGGAAAAAAACACAGTCAAATTACATCTAGTCCCTAACTGCAGTTACTCAAGTTCGGTATATTTATAGTTTTAGAAAGTTTTCATTGCTACTTTCATGGCAACATGCCTTATCCTCAATCCTATACTCATACGAGCAATGTTATCTTGCGTACGTGCGTGCTTGGTTGTACAATTATCTCAAAAACGGCTCCGAGAATTTCCTTCAAAGTTTGGAAATAAGTAATGTATGACTAAAAAACGTGTTCTATGCAGATAACTCGGCCAGAGAAAATCTAATAACGTAATAAAACTAATTTGAAAGTTGAAAAATTTTAACATTGGCCTTATGAGTTGCCGTATTAGCAACGACGTAATCAAGTAAAGTGTAAACAAATGAAGTAATCACAACAGCTGTTTGCAAACTACAGCCAAGGCCACACGACAGTCATCTAGGGAGCATACAGCGTGTGGCATAAATATTACATAGAGTAATAAAAAGATTTTTATTTATAAAGTTTATGACGCTGAATTATTATATAGCAACTGGATGAACTGGTAAACATTAAATAACACCGAGCAAGGCTCGGTCCACCAGGTACTGTTTATTAGTGGAATAACAAAAAGTCCTCCCGTTAGAGTAACAGGACAGTCAAATTCAATAAATTCAAATTCAATGCTTGAAAAATACTCAACCGTTTTCGTCGAGGGGTAGGATAAAATTCGTGTTGACAATAACATAGTGGTGGATAACGTCATATTACATTTGAATCAGTTTTTTTCTGATTAGATAACAATATTGCTATATTGTTCTTTAAACGTAATGCTCTAGGCCAAATTTTTAAGTGAACCAGTTTCTTTCAAATGGCCCCAATCAGATTTAACGGCGTATTTTCAGCTTTTTGAATTACGAAATTTTAAATAGAATATATTATTTAGTGGCCAATCTAAACCTATATTACGACTATCCAGTCTTTACGCGAAGAGCTGAGTGCAGTATTTTTTTTTTGTGAATATGGTAAGTGTTGTTGCTTCTAGAAGTCATGTCAGAGGAAACGCCATCGGAGTTTGGTTCTTCAAAGAGGTCGCAGTAAGGGTCTTGTCAAGAAACGCAGGCCAGACCGTGCGTAAGTGTAAGCCCAATAATAACATTAGTCTTATTTGTGGACTCTGGGCTGTGTCATTTGACTCAACCTACAACGAGGGTTACGCTGGGAGAGGCGCACTGGGGGGTCCCTCTTGTTTGACGTCCAGAATGTCCACAGTCAAGGCGCACACCGGAGATGTCTCTTCTGATTAGGGTGACCAGACGTCCGGTAAAAACGGAAAAGTCCCGTTTTTCACGTTGCGTTTCGTTGTTCCGAAAAACTTAGTTGGGACGCCGAAATGTCCCGTTTTTTAAAAACTAGGCTATATTTAAAAACATACCTAACGTTATCTTAAAATTTAGAGGCGTCTGACATTTCTTACGGAAAAAAGAATATTACGAACTTTTACCAAATGCTAAACAAGATTTTAGTTTAGCATTTTAGTAGCTAGTTTAGTAACCTAGACCACTATAATCGGTTGGCTATACTGCTGCGCTTTTTTGATCCTACAATTTTAGATATATTACCACCTACATAATTTGTTAGAAAATCTTGTTTCCTTAAATATTATAATAACTGTTAAGATCTTAAAATTTGACTCGATCATTTTTAATTCTCAATATGTTGCGATTCAAAAAATTATGTTTCATGGCTGCGCATGCCATTCATTGTATCCTTCGAGAAAAACTGTAACAATAGTGCGCTGTATTAAGTTCAATTCATGGTCTAAAAGCCTCAAAACAATTTGATACTTTTTCTTCCATTACCGTACAAAACTTGTAAATTACAGATACCCCCATATAATTAAACATCTTGGTGTGTGGTGTTTGGTATTGGGGTTTGGGGGGGGGAGTGAGTTTTGTTTAAGTGTCCCATTTTTATTTGGAAACAATCTGGCCACCCTACTTCTGATCCCTCCCTCTCGGCGGAATTGCCGAGTCGTCACTTGATCTTGCCGGCGCACGTGCAGGTGGCTCGGCAGTTGTCCAGTCTCTCTCTCCCGTGCCGCGTGTGCTCGCTACGACACAGCCACTGCAACGACAACACATTTTACAACTAATTGTTCAAAGATATAAAATTTTTGGAAATTCGAGTTAATATAGGTAGTGGACCATCGGTAAGCCACAATTTTACAATGGCAAATGAGCTGAAGGCTTGACAAAGGAAATGATAAATCATTTATCACAGAACATCATTGACCACTAACTATAGTTAATACTTTGTTGTCTACGGTAACAGTCCTGTCTAAGGAACATGCCAACCTTAGTCAGTAAGAAGGCTACAAGATCACGCCACTATCATCACGATCATCACACTCATCCTTCACTCATATTCAGGGTAACGTCCTCCATGAGGTACCTGTCTTAAAAAGAATGATTAAATGATTAATGAAAAATGATTACGGTATTTTCATTGTAGCAGTTTTTGGCAAGAACCGTCTTTGTTAAGAGTAAGAGTTATGTAGCGACTCCTTATCTTTAGCACAGTATTAGATTTTATGCAGAAGAATAAAACGCTGCAGTATATTTTCATTTGTCATTTACTTTTTTCTGAAGTTAAGATTATTCAAGTTGTTGAGATTGTATAAGGTACCAAAGCACTTCCATACCACCACACCATAGCACGTCATTGCCAAAGCACGCCTGAACAGAACAAGAGCAAGAGGAGTGAGCGCGTTTTTTTTCGGGACACACAGTAAGTTTTATTGCTCTGATTATGATGATAATGATGAACAATTATCATCCCTCACCAACCATCGTTGAGTCATATTTGTCCGTCTTTACCGGTTGAAGTTTTGCCTGCCCCCCATCTTGGATGTGACATAGGGGGATAAGATGAGAAGATTTAACTATGCCAAACCCCTCGTGGTAGTTCATGACCCTTTATTTTCAACTACTTCTTCATGCTCGACCAACAGCCACGATCCACCTTCAGGCGACTCCTACCTGGGGCCAGGTTTTGTAGAGCTCCCCACAGTTGGCCCAGAGGTCCGCCGCGGGGCAGGAGTTGGTACAAAGCTTGTTGAGGCGACAATGGCCTGGACACCCGGAGCAAGGCTTGCCTCTCTTGTACGGTCGACTCAGCCTCTCCAGGTAGTTGCCTCTGAAACATTGTATATCTTTGATCGCGGAATTTCAATTATGAATATGGGATGTTAAATTTATAATAAAATTGTCCTTTGAACTTTTTTTAGGATTATAGCTAGTCAGTCTGATCAGTTACCAACTTGATCGAAATGTAATGACAACATGACAACATCCTAATGATTTGTATTGTACACACAAACAAATAAAACACATTCTATATTGTTATTATATCTAACAACAACAACGATACCTTACAACGACAATTTAAAGCTTCATAGCTTTAATAGTTTAATAGTTTAGATAGCTTTTTTTTGTTAATAGCTTCTTAATAATTGTAAGATTGGGAGGTATAGGGAAAAAACTTAATTAAAACTTAATTTCTTAGTGAGCACGCGTATAGATCTGCATTGGAACTTCTCCATCTTTTGGTGTAAGAACCTGGAGCAGAAAATTTTGCAAAGCTGAACGTTTTAAAATCAAAGGTTAAATCAAGCCTATCCCAAGACATTTTACCTTAGAGTTAAAGGTTTCTTTATTATTAGCAATTTTTTATTGACCTATGCTTACTGGCGATTCTGTGTATGGCGAACCCGTTGGAATTTAATGTTGGACCTTTTTGTTCGTAAGTCTGAGTAACATAATAATTGTTCAGTAAATGGTTTTAAGTTTTAATTTGAGTTTTTTTTTCACATTATATATATTCACTTCTTCTTTTATATGTACTGAGTTGTTATTAATGACCGCTGTGAAACGTAAACATGAAAAAAATGTTACTTGTTTGTAGGGTTATAAAAATTGTTTTTAAGCAAATAAAGGAAGTATTAAGTCATATTTTGAATTTTTGTCTGAAAAATAGCTGTTATCCATCTCAATGGAAAAAATCTTTGATTCTTCCATTACCTAAGATAAATAGTCCGAATGAATGTAAACATTACCGAGCTATAAATATTTTATGTGTTCTAGGAAATAGTTTAGATAAACTAGTGTACAGACAAATCTTAGGTTATATTAACGATAATAATATACTGTATAGATATCAATCAGGGTATAGGAAGTTCTTTAGTACACAAACTGCTTTGATAAAGATTACAGACGATATAAGGTGCAATATTGATAACAGGAAGTTAACTGTGTTATTGTTGTTAGATTTTAGTCGAGCTTTCGACTGCGTTAATCATGAGTTGTTATTATCTATTTTAGAATCGTATAATTTTAGTATCAATTCTGTTAAATGGTTTAGATGTTATTTAAGTGGTAGATTTCAAAAGATAAAAACATCTAGTAATAAAGACTCTGATTGGAAGCTTAATCAAGTCGGCGTTCCACAAGGATCGACCTTATCTGCTTTACGTTTTTCACTTTATGTCAATACAATAAATGAATCTGTAATTTTTTGTAATAATATGATGTACGCTGATGATATGCAGTTATATATAAGTTGTGATGTAAATAGTCTTAATGATGCAGTAAATGCCATAAATGCTGATGTAGAATCCCTATTTCAATGGTGCAAAAATCACGCTCTACAATTAAACGCTTCTAAGTGCAAAGCAATGATTTTAGGTTCAGGGTATTATTTAAATAGTTTAAATACGGAAACTATGCCAGTTGTTACAATTAATGGAAACGTAGTTAAATATGAAAAAATGTTACTAAATTTAGGTTTAAGAATTGATGACAGATTGTCTTGGCAAGAACAGGTGAATTATATTCATAAGAGAGTTTTTAGTTGTCTTTATCAATTTAGGAAAATGTGTTTCAGACCAAATGTTCAAACAAAAATATTATTAGGTAATACATTAATTTTCCCTCTGTTTGATTATTGTATTGTCGCTTTCTGTTATTTAAATAATTACCTAGTAGAGAAATTGCAAAGAGCGCAGAACGCGTGTATCAGATATATTTTTAATATACCATTATATGAACATGTTACTCCATACTACCAGCGGTTAGGATGGCTAAAAATCAAGGAAAGGATTGAGTATAACGTCTTAACTGTGTTAAATAAAGTAATGATTTCAAAACAACCAGAGTATTTGTATGATAAATTTATTACTTTGTTTGATGTTCACCAGAGAGCTACTCGATTTAGTAATCAAATGTTTCAAATACCTATTCATAGGACTGTTGTGTATGGGAAATCTTTTCATGTTTTTCAATTAGATTAATTAATACATTAGACAAGGAAATAAAGGAATCAACAAGCGAGAAGTTATTTAAAAGAAGGCTGAAAGGAAAATTGTTAAAAAGATATGAATAATTTGTTTAGTTTAGGTCATTTTAATTTTTAATGTAATGCCAGAATTTGAATCGTATCATCATAATTTGTTATAAAATTTATGGCTTTTTAAAGAATTATTTAAAAAGTACCATTTTCTACCTGATTTGAAATGGAACCTCTACTAACACATCCAATACAAACATTATTTGTAATTGTCAATCAATTTGTTCTCAATCGGAATATAGATAGATGTTTAGACGTGGATTGTAAAGAAAAACATTTTTATTTTATGTAGAATAATATGCTGTAATATTTGTTGTAATGTGTGCCACAACTCTTTGTAAAATTATGTTTTGTGTTGATTTTTGGGCCTGTCCTGGTGGAAGAGTGGACTTTTAGTCTAAACCAGGGCATGTAAAATAAACAAATGTCAAATGTCAAATCTCTCTCTCTCTCTCTCTCTCTCTCTCTCTCTCTCTCTCTCTCTAATGTCAGAGGTGTTTTAGCGTTTAAATAAATGCAGTAAGCTTATTTAGATACTTTCAAATATGTAAATAAGGATTCAGTATTGAACAGAGGGAGTATTGAAAAGCTCATTAATTTTGGCATATTGGTTTTTATGTAATTTAGAGAATGTACAGGTCGGTAAGGCGGTACGTTCAACAGGTACTATGCGGCGACCCCAGGTAGCGCTAGCGATTCACTGGGAATAAAAATTAAATCAAGACCATTTTATTATAGTTCAAGTAAGTAACCATAATTTAAATTTAATATATATTTTTTAATTATAAATTTACTTTAATCAATGTGTTTTAAGTTCCCATTGAGCTTTATTGACTAATTTAATTCAAGAAAAACAACTTATGTTCTCGCATGCTAGTAAACGTATTTTCATCGTAAATCCAAATAGCTAGCATAGAATATTATTCTTACAAAGATGTCTCAAGGAAAGTTTATTTGAAGGTCCTTGAGGACCACATTAATGTATAAACACCAAGATTAAGTACGCGCTATGGTACTACTCACTCCGCTCCGCCCCCACTGAGCGATGATTTGCTCTACACACTCTGTGCTCCACGGAATAAACTTTTTAAACGTTATTATCTGTTGTGGATGGTTGGTGCCCAACTCCCCCAAGGCTCATGGCGCCCTTACCCCCAAATTGGCTGGCGCATTCTCCCAATTTCGTTTAGTGCTGAAATAAAATTGGTGTCATAGTGCTCCGCACTCATTGAAATTTGGGTGATCCGATGACTTGATCGGGGGAATGTGCGTGGAGTAAACTTGTGTTGCTATTTTATCTCGCTGCGCGGTGTGGTGTCTTGTGTGATGTAAAGCCTGGTAGTGTGTCACCGCCTTTAGACTCACGGTCGTGAACAAACTGGATCGTCAGCTGGGCTTCGCCAATCGCCACGCGGATCGACGGCCGTGGTTGCGATTTAAATTTGCAGGCGCTCGGGGGGAGGGGGAGCGTCTTGCAGTCGGCTGGTACTTTTTTCCTTTTTGGTCAAGTAGGTCAAATGGTGGAAGTTTTTGCCAAAGAATAATATTTCTTAAATAATATTTTTTGAAAGAGTAGCTGCCGTGATTTGGTTTATGACTGTGTTTTAGTGACGGAGTCTATCCGTGTTTTAGGAGTTTTCAATTGCACTTAATGGTCTTTGGATTTGATACCATATTGGGCTTACAAGCCTGCTTTAAACTTTTTCAAATCTGAAAAGAGGTAAATGAATAAAATAGGCTCCAATGGTAACTTTCAATTTTGCTACGAACTTTTTATACATTTCGCCAGGATATATGTTTAACTTAACATGCTTAAAATTTAACCACTGAAGTTGTCAAACACTGTCGAGTTTCCTCCAAACTTTTCAAAAGGAGGAAACCCCCAAACCCCCCCCCCCCCCCCGGTAAAAGATACCCTTCTTAATCTCTCAAAGATGGATCCTTTTTTTGGGGTGCCCTCCCAAAAAAACATATTGGAACAAATGCTTTAAATGATTTTATTTGTTTTTAGATATTCAATAAAATGTAGGAAGTGACTAGGGTTGTGCGAGTACTCGAGTATCGATTTGTTTTCGAGCCGAGTTTACACTACTCGACTCGACCCGAATAAGTTTTAAAATACTCGAAGTTCGAGCCGAGTCGTTACTCCCTCCGTTTACCTAAAATCAGCACGCGCGATTAGGTTTTGTGGTAGTTTTCACATCCATCTTTGACTGGCATCGGTAAAAAAATCCTCTATTTCAATCTAATTTATGAGTTTTTTTAAGTTATTGTCATTAATAAATTCATACCACTTAATTCCTTCCTAGAATCTTCGAAGTTATATCTTGTTCCTTCTCTTTGCCAGTATAGGAAAATAGGCAAGTATGTAAGCTGATATTTTAAGCAATGATTGAGATATAGGCTTCATTCTTTGAAGGTTGAATAGTTTGGGATCAGATTTTACAGTCAAAGAAGTGATAAAATGTCACTCCAGTACTATGTTATGAGCGTTTGCGTCTTTATCAAAGAATGTAATAGCTGCTTAAAATACATATTCCTAGAGCCCTCAGCAGAATACAGAAATAAAGAAGAATATATCTCCACGCGGAACCAAGGATTTACGAGTAAAGTCAATTTTTCCTCACATAGGACAGTAGTTGCAGACGTAGCTGAAGTACTTCTTGCCCGAAGCTCTCCTACACTCGGCGAACCCACAGCCGACCTTGTGTGTGGAGGCCCAGACGAGCTGCGTGTAGTGACCCACCTCCAGCAGCGAGTTGGCGCCGTCGTACGTGAAGTTGTGCCGCTCCAGGAACCACGTCTTGATGGCGAAGAACCTACAACAGTTTGTCTTGGTGTTACCTATGGTGTTTCAGGAACCAGACCCTCATGGCAAAAACCTAAAAGAGTTGGAACCTAACACAGTGGTGTTATACAAATTCAGGAACCAGAACCAGATCTTGACGAAAGTGAATCTGCAACAGTTGGACGTCGCAGCGTCGGTGTTGCCACGTTTTAGGAAAGAGATCTTGACGTTGAAGAACCTGCAACAGTTAAACGTGGTTTTATAACGTTTCAGGAACCAGATAACAATGAATCTCCCACAGTATAGGACGTGATGTTGTCAGGTTTTAGGAAGAATATCTTGATATTGAAGAACCTTCAACAATTAGACGTGGTTTTATAAAGTCTCAGGAACCAGATCGTGATGACAATGAATATGCAACAGTTGGACGTGGTTTTATAACGAGTCAGGAACTGTATCTGACTGTGAAGAGTCTGCAACAGTTGGATGTGGTTTTATAACGTTTCAGGAACTGTAGCCTATCTGACTGTGAAGAGCCTGCAACAGTTGGACGTGGTGTTATATCGTTTCAGGAACAATAGGCCTATCTTGACAGTGGATATTGATCAGCGATACTCGAAGATAAATCTTCGAGGTTTCAGGAACTACGTATCGATTGGACAAAGATGAAATACTTACGTAAAGGCGGTACATTACAGAAAAACCTGGTAAGCTCATCTCTCATTTCCTTTGTTCCCTCTTATAAAATGTGAATAACTACATAATCTACCAATAGCAAGAAAATCCCTTAGGGCCTATTAATTTAGAAATATCAATGTAATTTCCCAATTGGAATTTTCTGTTCAACTTCCTCTCCTACTACTCACCAAGGCACCTGGTGCGTGCTGATGAAGATGTTCTGGCCGCAGGAGCCGTACGAGTCTATCCAGCGGCCGCTGAGGTTGTCGTGCGTCAGCATCTGGCACTGATCAGCCCAGCGCTGGGCTGCAAGAGCTGCGCCCTTGTGCCACGTCTGGACAGAACAAGGACGAAAGGGGTGATTGGATATTTTTTTCGAAACACACAGTAAGTATAACAGTAATAGTACGAAGGTGAATCTCAATGTTAATGTCTCTTTGTGACATCGTCTAGCCTCTGGCAAGAGAGATTTGCAGTGACAGAAAGCAAAATGTGAAACCCAACATTGCCAACTAGGCAAGTCTCCCTTTGTGATATTGTTCAGCTTTCGGAAAGAGAAGATTTGCAGGGAGAGTAAGTCAAACTGTCAAAGTTATTAATATGAAACCCTACATTGCCAACTACGCAAGTTTCTCTTTGGGATAATGCCCAGCTTTCGGAAAGTGAGAATTTGCAATAGAAAGACAAAGTTAATAATGTGAAACCCAGCATTGCCAACCAATCAAGTCTCTCTTTGGGATATTGCTCAGTTTACGGAAAAAGAGAATTTGTAGGAGCAGAAAGCAAACGTTTGTACCGTAAATCGCAGCATTGCCAATTGGGCAAGTCTCCCTTTGGGATATTGTCCAGCTCCAACTTACGAAAAGCGAGGATTTGCAAGGACAAGAAAAGAATAAAAAAGTTCAATCACCTTTGCCCCTAAATAAAATAGGTGCATTTTCAACCCAACCGTGGGCTCAGATGGAGGGCCACGACTCGCCCTGCAACCCCTTGACCTTCAGACTCATATAGTCAAGGACCGTTGCCCAGGACCACTATGCGGTTCACTAGACCGACAAACCCAGGGAAAGACCTTCATCCCTTTCAACTGGAAAAGCCGGAATAGTCCTCTACTCCCAAGTTAGAGTGGTAGAACTGACCATGGAGAGCATGTCGGCGGCGGACGGGTGGACGTGGGTGCGGAAGAAGTTGTGGTACACGACGATCTTCCTCTGCACTTGTCTGTTGGATGGGGTCAGCAACCGGTGGGGAATCTTGTCACCGTACACCCGCGGTCCTGCACACAGGTTTAGCAGATAATAAAACTATTTTATAGCTGTTGCTAAGTTTTGGATGGTGTCCTTGTCCCTTGTCTTAGGTCTTAATGTGAAGCAAAAGCTGTTTCCTAGGGTTACACGGTATTATTTAAACCATAGACAGTTTTAACGTTTTGTACTGATGTAGTGCACACCTAAAATAGCATTGAGGGCTGAATTCATATTCATGACTTCAACCAAACTTATTTCTAAAATTAGATATCGCTGTGCCAAACGGACGTTGTCTGAATAACGATATATAATTATTGCAGTTACCTATAATTGCTATTGGCTTAGCCCGATTCGCCAATAAAACAATTTTTCACCACACTACGACGAAATCACCTGTTTTACAAACTTCAAACGCGGACCGAAACATACTGTTTGCCGCAACAGGACCGAAAACGTTTGGGGCCCTTAGGCCGAAAGTCAGCTGATCGTTTATTTGCTTGAAACAACGTCAGAACATCACAAAATTATACGGCATTCAAGATAGGATAGTTGCGATCATATATGATTTTCATAGCTTTTGTTTTCAAGTGAGTCAAATAATAAGCAGTTTTTTTTTAATTATTTAGGGTATATTTATTTTCATTGTGTAGTGTGGTGAAAAATAGAGTTCGCACCTCGGCCGAAAGGGTTTTGCAGCTTTGGAACACGATCTCGAGCCTGCAAAACCTCATTTTCGTCCCTTGTTGCGAAAAATACTATTACTTCATTACTTGATTTTTGGCTACTCATCACTATAATAAAAAACATATTGTTTTTAATAACGAGATATAGTTCGGTTTTGTTTCAAACACCATCATCAGTCTTATTTTGTTTATTATAATAGTGATGAGTAGCCAAAAATCAAGTAATAATATCGCCATCACGAAAAATTCATACCGTCAAGAGTTAATTTTACTTCAATTATAAGCACTGTAAAATAACTTAATGAACTATTAATTTTAGTCTACTATTCAAGCACAGAGAATGTTGTGGCGTTTTGTTAGGCCACGCCCTAAGCAAAGCATTGTGCGGCTCCACCCCAGGGTGAGATGGTGTAGTTTTTCCTCGGAAGACTTTTTCTTCGATGGTAAACCCATATCCAGGCTAACATTTACCTACCCAATATTTTGCAAGAGCTGGAATTTCATTATCAATTAATATAAACATTTGTGTACATTACGGGTTAAATTACAAACAGGAAGTATGTCTCAAGCAACTGAACCTAAAACTGTCATTGCATTATGCCCTTGGACATACACAAATATATTTTTCTTCACATATTACAAATATTTTATGAAAATTATGTTAAAGAATTATTATTGTAATCAAAGAGAATGTATTTAGAGTACTACTAGATGTTACCCATGGCTTCGCCCACTTCAAAATGATAGTACGATATTTCCATAATAAGATTCTATTTACATTGGTTATATTTGTACATGAAAAATATTCCCAATACTTTTGTTAAAGAAATAATTTAAATTTATTGAAATCAAGCAGCGGTAGTTAGCTGCATAAGTGGATAAGTTGTTACAGCTGACTCACAGTATGACAAACTCACAAATATCCACACACTAATAATATTTGTAGGATTACCGACTGATGTCCAAGACTAAGTCCTTCAGGTATATATCATAAAGTATAATATAGGTATGTAAAAACGTTCGTAACATCTTGTAAGACACTAGACTTCTAATAACAATGTTTCACAGCTCAACGAAGACAAACCAATACCCTAAAGCCCAAAAGATTACACATTCGTACATCAAAGTAAGCTGTGTAGTATCTTGCAGCTACAGGCGTTAAGAAAATTCATTCGTCGTCTGTTGGTGGAGTTGGCGACGAGACACGACCGTGCCTGTAGAACCAATAGAAGAGTGAATGTTTATATTGTTTCCAATTGGGAATTTTTCTGATTTTGCTATTTATATTCGATTTATCTCTAGAACCCCGAAAATAATTTCATGAGGTTTTTTTACATCATCGACTCCAGAACATTTGCCAACAGTAATTTTATTTGATTGTTTAATAGAAACATATAAACCATTCTTATTTTTACCCTTTAATGAGCACAATACAGTGCACAGATTATTACCAAGGACGAACTATTTATTTTCACACGCAAAGTCACTCACTCCTGTTGGTTTTCCACGAGTGGCCGGCCACTACCAGAAGCAGCAGCACCAAGTACAGAGCGCTCATGGCGGTCACATCTGGCCTCTCCTAAAACAAAAATAATATTCTTAAACAGAGCCACTTCTTTTAATTTTTTATGTATCTTGAGTTTATGCATTTCTACACTATTTTTACCACTTTTCGTTTCCACCCTCTTTTTTTGGCTTGTGGAAGGGAATGTAAAGAGGGTTTTTTCTTCCTCTGAAAATTGTGAAAAAATTCAGTTAGGTATTGTACTACAACTTAGTCAGTAACAAGGCTACAAGATCGCGCCACTATCGTCACGATCATCACACTCATCCTTCACTCATATTCAGAGTAACGTCCTCCATGAGGTACCTGTCTTATTAAGAATGATTAAGAATGAATGATTAAATGAATGATTAAGAGACAAATCTGGCCAATTAAATGTGCATTGTCACCTCTTAGAAGTGAAAAAACAATTAATTGAGAGTGGTTTATGCAAGGAATACGTTACGATTAAAAAACTTTTCTGACTAGTATGATGTAATAGTTACTAGCCCGGAAAGTACCGTTTTACCGAACATGATTGTTTTCATACGTGTAAATATTTCTTTATTATAGATTATGTTTGAAGAATTGATAAACGTACTAGTTAATTTTTAAAATATACTGTTAAAGAATCGTCAATTAGAGACCCATTAGAATATGGCAAGTACCCATTGGAAGTATGCCTTACAGAGTGATGCCATTTCGAAGTGCACTCAAATGAGATGGTATGAAATACAGACTGCGGAGGATGCAAGTCCTTGTACTGTCAGGTTCAGGACACTGTCGGCCCACGGTCCGTGTCCCGTGAGGTCACTGGGTACTGGCGTTACTGCGGTAAAGGTCGAGTCAGATCACCCCAGTCCCAGTCCACCCATGGGACTAATGTTATTACAGCACTGGGCTTTGGGACATCACATCCGTAAAGCCCCAAGTCATTTGTCACTGACTATACGTTAGGGTTAGAATGAAACCAACCACATAGGCAGTTACCTTCTGTAGTTAAGCTCTTGGTTTTAATTTGAAAATAGTTCACTACTTTCATGACCAGAGAGGTTCATGTGCTAGAAAGCTAGAACAGCGAGTTAGCGTTCATTAATATAATTATAATATTGCAATATTTTGTACGATTGATCTGTTAGGCGATGTTTGAGCTGAATTGCTTTATTTTAAGCCGTGTCGACGACTGTCAAACAACCTGATGCAGAAACATTATTGACAAGGTGTGAATAATATTATATCCCACAAAGGTTATTCAGTAAATGTAAATGTTCATGAATTTGTTTTGTTGCTTCATCACGCCCACCTCTTTAGTTAATATTTATTTGTAAGGTGAATAGGTGATGTCCTCGAGTGGTGATGTGATGTGGGAGTGGTGATTCCCAATTTTTCTCTCCCCATGGCAACTAGCTCGGACGTTATATTTCGAAAGCAGAGCTTGATACCACTAGTCCAGAGAAGATTGTAACAATGGCTCCGATGCTTGTACCTTTTGCTTTTCATATGTATTTCTAACCCAGCGCTCTGGTAGAGAATTCGGGAATTCTTTCATAATTATTGTAACAATATTGTCCCAACATTGCATTGAAAATAATGGGAAAGCATTGTTGCAATATCGGATCGTTACAAACTGTTTAGAAACTATTTCAACCAATATTCATTAACATATGGTTTAAATGTGACAACATTATTAACATCATTAACTACTTGGTAGTATTAACATTGAAGTAGTGGCATCACCTATTTGAAACATAAAAATAAATCAGTAATTCGTGAGGTTGTATATAACTAGGGCACGTTCGTTGACAAGTGAACCAGCTGGTTTGGCTATCTCTTTGTCAACTGTGATTCATGACAGCACATTCATTCTTTATGTTGTAATTTTGCTACGAAGAAATGCAATTGGTAAAACATCTAGTTATCAAACGGACTCTTAAGCCCAATCTTTTGATTTGAGAATCTAAACTTTTAATCTTTATGAAATGTCCTTCTGTTAAATTTTTTTCCTAGAGATAAAGGTAGAAGTGTCAAATAGCAAATTTGTTCTTTCAGCTCAAACTTGTATTTTGAATTTCACAATCTTTATTCTTTTATTTTACATACATTTTTTAGGTTTTTAATTACTTGTCTCAGAAACAGTTGCCGAATATAAAATTAATATCAAGGAATTAGTTTACTCTCTTGATTACAAAACGAAAAACGGTAAAGCCAATGATTATATAGCAATGGTATAACCTTACCATGAACATGGCTAAATTCCTGTGAAACCGGCTGTAAATTAAAACCATGGCCAAACCTTGTAGAATGTTTGTATTTGTCTTGTTTATAATACACTATTGAAAGATTACTTTCAAATAATCATGGGCTTCAAGCCCCATAATAATAGCTTAATAATAGCTTATAGTATCTTAAGCATTCTTAAGCTTTCTTTTAAATTTTATTTTAGGAGTTACTTGTACATTTTTAGAAAAAAAAAACATAATCGGAAGACCACTTATTCATTGAATAAAGACTATTGTTTATTTATTTTATCGACCAAATGCAATGCTTTCTGATGGGTTGATTCATAGTCTATTCTAAGCCTAAACATAATTGAATGGATTTTGTTAATGATCCAGCTAAATTACTGGCTCCTGGTCGGTAAAAAGCCTTCTTCCCATCCAATCTGCTCTCATTAAATTTATTAAAACTTTCCAAAGATTACAACAACAAGTGGGCCAACAAGAAAAAGTATCAGAATACCAAAATATAAATTCCCGTTTGCTACAATGTGAACTAAAATGTATTGAATATTGAACAAAATCCAATACAGTCATTTAATAAAATGCCTTTTGTCAATAATGACATTTGCCTTTCAATATACAGCTCCTGAACGAGTCATACTTTTCAATCAGCTAGTCTAATTTTTAATTTTAGTGTAAACTCAAACATTAAAAATGTTCAATTTCGTACAGAACATGACCCGCCGTTTCCACGAATACAATAACTTACTTAAGGTTTTTCACTAACAATAACGCCGATAAAATCGATGCAAGTATTTATAAATTTTGATATACAGCTCAGTTAGATAATTTGAAAAGTTAGTGGTCGTTTCAGACGAAGTTTTGGGCTAGATCTCCACACCCAATAGGTGTCCCCATCGCCGACGGGCGCGGCAAGCCGAGCGGTGGTTGGAGACTGGAGACCGCATTCAAACTGATAATATTGATAAGAATAAACGCAGGAGCTAGCGGCAGGGCTGTACCCAGCTGCGGCGGGCCCCGGTAAAGATATTAAGCCGGCCGGGCCCCTCATGTCCTGGTACTGCACCCGACCCGTTCCACTGAAAACCGTAGCTGATTACCGGCTCGGCAAAAGTGGTGACCTTTTTTTTTTTTTTTTTTACTCACACGTCCCGATTTTTATCCCTTCGTTGCCGTTGCGGGCCCTTTTTACCCATTCCCGAGCCTTGTCGGGGGCTTTCCACTATTTCCAAGGCCAATTACGGCCGCCCCCGGGCCCCCCCTTGCCCCCGGGCCCCCCCTTGCCCCCGGGCCCCGGTAAAATCGTACCGGCTATCCCGGTCTGAGTACGGCCCTGGCTAGCGGAGACTCGTTTGCAAGTCTAATGTGGCGAATCTACCCATTCCCTTATCTCTCAAGCCCACTTTAATGTGGAGTGGGGTTAACTTTCATCTTCTACAACCGGTTATTAAAACTTTTAGAGTTGTTCTACAACTCGATGACCACTTTGTCCGTTTACTTTTATCAAAGTACACCTAAACATTTTTTGGTTTAAAACGGTTGTGTCCTCAAGCCCACTTTAATGTGGGGTGGGGTTACCTCTCATCTTCTCAAAACCGGATATTAAAACTTTTCGAGTTATATTACAACTCAACCACTTTGTACGTTTTAGTGTAACAAAAAAACCCTCATCAGTACAATCAATTCAGTACCCAAGCAATACAGTTAATTTTTTTGTTTATAAAATATATTACATTTTTTTAAAGTGGTTGCTAACAGAGAACAATTACAATTATCCGCACGCGTAATCAATTTTGATTGTAGTTTATTTCACCTGTCTGACACTGATGGCCAGAATTGACACCATTTCCTATGTATATTCAGGGTGTTTACGAAAAACTTTTACAGACTTCGGGATATGGCTACTTGCATCAAACCTAAGAAAAAAGTTCCTATAAACATGGGTCCTAAAATGCTCGATTATCCGTCTGTCGGTCTGTATGTGTTTTTAACATGATTTTGCATAACTTTGGAACCACTAGAGATATCAACTTCAAACTTGGTATGTATATGCTAACTATTAGGACCTATTTTTTTGTGGAGTACCAAGTTTCTACTTTGTACCATTTCAAAATGGCAGCCATTTTTATATTTTAAACCTTAGTATCTTAAAAACCGTAAATTTGACGAAAATTCTACAAGACACAAAAAAGTTGCCTAAATTTATTTAATAAAAAACCATATAAAGATCCTAAAGATCGAACCACAAATAACTCCGTGATCTTAATATGGTTTTTTATTAAATAAAATTAGGCAACTTTTTTGTGTCTTGTAGAATTTTCGTAAAATTTACGGTTTTTAAGATACTAAGGTTTAAAATATAAAAATGGCTGCCATTTTGAAATGGTACAAAGTAGAAACTTGATACTCCTCACAAACATAGGACCTATTAGTTAGCATATACATACCAAGTTTGAAGTTGATATCTCTAGTTGTTCCAAAGTTATGCAAAATCATGTTAAAACACATACAGACCGACAGACGGATAACCGAGCATTTTAGGACCCATGTTTACAGAAACGGTTTTCTTAGTTTTGATGTAAGTAACCATATCCCGAAGTCTGTAAAAGTTTTTCGTAAACACCCTGTATAAGAGTCAATGATTGACACTCTTCTTGCGGTCTTCTCGTGTTCGCTACACCCAAGCTCACGGTCTGCGGTCAATTACAGTGTTTTAGCGGTCATTCGATTGGTTTTATATTCTGTACATGCGCCTGAATGAGTGTAATTACACCGGAGTTGTATCAGATGAAGATTTATAATTGGATACAGTTATTTGACCGCGGAAAATGCATTTACACATGAGAGTACGAGATTTCTTTTATTGTTACCACCAAGGTGAGGTCAATAATTTACGATGTATCGATAAGTTTCCTATCCTGATCTTTTGTGCGTTTTTCTACTACCCACTTGAAGATGGCTAATTTTGAAGAGTAACAGATTTTTATTAGGAGGTTTCGAAGAAGACTTCCGACACTATACTTTTTTTTAAAGATATTTATAAAAATTGAGTGATGTTCTTTGCGACGAGATCATAAACTATCAACTATATTTTCACCCTCCGAAAATATCTTTACCCTTTAATGTAAAATTAAAGGGTAATTTCAATCAAAGGGTTAATTTGCTGTCAGAAGACTAAAAGTGTAAATGGAACCACCTAAATTACCTGAAGACAGCCAAAAATGGGATACATTTATTGAGACGATGTTCCTAAGAACAAGTAATTGCCCGGTGGACCGAGCCTTGCTCGGTATTATTATTTCATGTTTGCCAGTTGATCCAATCACTATAGGCTATTTCAGTGTCATAAAATGATAAAAAAAATATTTTATTACTCTATACAATCTTTACCCCAAACTATTTTCCTTGATGGCTGCAGTTTGCAAACAGCTAAGGTGATTACTTTATTTGATTACGCCTTCCTTGTTTATTGTGTTGCTATCATGACAACTCATGTTAAAATTTTACAATTTTAAAACTTATTTTATTAATTTATTAAATTTTCTCTGGCCAAGAAATCTCCATAGAACACGTTTTAGAGCCATAAATTACTTATTTCAAGACTTTAAACGAAATCCTCGAGGCAGTTTTTGAGATAATCTTGCAAGCACGCATGCAAGAAAGATAACATTGCTAAGAGTATAGGATTTGAATACAAATTTAAGAATTATGTCAGGGTTGTTAATAATGTCTAAATAACCACAGAAAACCTGATTCAGTTTAAACCTTTCACACCTCCTCATAATTTGAAATGACGTCTATTACACTCAGGGAAAGGCCGATAAGGACCCAAGACTAAGACCCAAGTAAGTAGTGTCTAAAAACACGATAACAGTGCAAACACGGTAATAACCTGACGTTTACCTGTGTTTACTAACTGTAATAGCACGCCTCGATCTGGACGCATTACTTGTTATGTCGGTCGCAGGACGTTTCCGCCCAGCGCAGTTTTACTGCTGCATTATGTAAACAAGCTGACGACTCGGGGCGAGGTCGCCGTATGACCCACTTGGAAACTGTCCGCCGAAACTAAGTAGGGACATTTGTTACGGCAACTCGACTGGTCTGTACGTCACGAGGAGTCCTACCGACTTGGGTTTGTCAGAACGCAACAAGCTCTGGATGAGGTGGTGAGGTCGCTGTATGACCCACTTGGAAACTGTCTGCCGAAACTAAGTAGGGACATTTGTTACGGCAACTCGACTGGTCTGTATGTCACGGGAAGTCCTACCGAGTTGGGTTTGTCAGAACGCAACAAGCTCTGGATGAGGTGGTGAGGTCGCTGTACGACCCACTTGGAAACTGTCTGCCGAAACTAAGTAGGGACATTTGTTACAGCAACTCGATTGGTCTGTATGTCAAGGGAAGTCCTACCGAGTTGGGTTTGTCAGAACGCAACAAGCTCTGGATGAGGTGGTGAGGTCGCTGTACGACCCACTTGGAAACTGTCTGCCGAAACTAAGTAGGGACATTTGTTACAGCAACTCGACTGGTCTGTATGTCACGGGAAGTCCTACCGAGTTGGGTTTGTCAGAACGCAACAAGCTCTGGATGAGGTGGTGAGGTCGCTGTACGACCCACTTGGAAACTGTCTGCCGAAACTAAGTAGGGACATTTGTTACAGCAACTCGACTGGTCTGTATGTCACGGGAAGTCCTACCGAGTTGGGTTTGTCAGAACGCAACAAGCTCTGGATGAGGTGGTGAGGTCGCTGTATGACCCACTTGGAAACTGTCTGCCGAAACTAAGTAGGGACATTTGTTACAGCAACTCGACTGGTCTGTATGTCACTAGAAGTCCTACCGAGTTGGGTTTGTCAGAACGCAACAAGCTCTGGATGAGGTGGTGAGGTCGCTGTATGACCCACTTGGAAACTGTCTGCCGAAACTAAGTAGGGACATTTGTTACAGCAACTCGACTGGTCTGTATGTCACGGGAAGTCCTACCGAGTTGGGTTTGTCAGAACGCAACAAGCTCTGGATGAGGTGGTGAGGTCGCTGTATGACCCACTTGGAAACTGTCTGCCGAACCTAAGTAGGGACATTTGTTACAGCAACTCGACTGGTCTGTATGTCACTAGAAGTCCTACCGAGTTGGGTTTGTCAGAACGCAACAAGCTCTGGATGAGGTGGTGAGGTCGCTGTATGACCCACTTGGAAACTGTCTGCCGAAACTAAGTAGGGACATTTGTTACAGCAACTCGACTGGTCTGTATGTCACGGGAAGTCCTACCGAGTTGGGTTTGTCAGAACGCAACAAGCTCTGGATGAGGTGGTGAGGTCGCTGTATGACCCACTTGGAAACTGTCTGCCGAAACTAAGTAGGGACATTTGTTACAGCAACTCGACTGGTCTGTATGTCACGGGAAGTCCTACCGAACTGGGTTTGTCAGAACGCAACAAGCTCTGGATGAGATGGTGAGGTCGCTGTATGACCCACTTGGAAACTGTCTGCCGAAACTAAGTAGGGACATTTGTTACAGCAACTCGACTGGACTGTACGTCACGGGAAGTCCTACCGAGTTGGGTTTGTCAGAACGCAACAAGCTCTGGATGAGGTGGTGAGGTCGCTGTATGACCCACTTGGAAACTGTCTGCCGAAACTAAGTAGGGACATTTGTTACAGCAACTCGACTGGTCTGTATGTCACGGGAAGTCCTACCGACTTGGGTTTGTCAGAACGCAACAAGCTCTGGATGAGGTGGTGAGGTCGCTGTATGACCCACTTGGAAACTGTCTGCCGAAACTAAGTAGGGACATTTGTTACAGCAACTCGACTGGTCTGTATGTCACGGGAAGTCCTACCGAGTTGGGTTTGTCAGAACGCAACAAGCTCTGGATGAGGTGGTGAGGTCGCTGTATGACCCACTTGGAAACTGTCTGCCGAAACTAAGTAGGGACATTTGTTACAGCAACTCGACTGGTCTGTATGTCACGGGAAGTCCTACCGAGCTGGGTTTGTCAGAACGCAACAAGCTCTGGACGAGGTGGTGAGGTCGCTGTACGACCCACTTGGAAACTGTCTGCCGAAACTAAGTAGGGACATTTGTTACAGCAACTCGACTGGACTGTACGTCACGGGAAGTCCTACCGAGTTGGGTTTGTCAGAACGCAACAAGCTCTGGATGAGGTGGTGAGGTCGCTGTATGACCCACTTGGAAACTGTCCGCCGAAACTAAGTAGGGACATTTGTTACAGCAACTCGACTGGACTGTACGTCACGGGAAGTCCTACCGAGTTGGGTTTGTCAGAACGCAACAAGCTCTGGACGAGGTGGTGAGGTCGCTGTACGACCCACTTGGAAACTGTCTGCCGAAACTAAGTAGGGACATTTGTTACAGCAACTCGACTGGACTGTACGTCACGGGAAGTCCTACCGAGTTGGGTTTGTCAGAACGCAACAAGCTCTGGACGAGGTGGTGAGGTCAGATGTCCCACAGTCTAATCCTGAAACCATTCTGCAACCCTAAAGCAATGGTGAAAGGTCGCTCGTCAAAGGTGCGTTGCATTCCAAGATTTACTGTTATACATTTATTGTGATGCTGGTTTATTGTTATCCATTTAACCTGATGCAGGTTGTAATATAGTCAAGAGTTTTCTTATTGTATATGGATAGTATGATTAAAATAAAAAAAAACTCGTTTTCGAAATGGTTAATTAATTTTGCATAGGCCACTTTACAACTGTTTAGGGAAGGTAATATTTTTACTTTTGGAAATATTGATTGATTTTAATAAATTAGATGGCTATTTTTTTAGCGAAAACAGTTGTATAGTTTATTTAGGAGACATTTTTATTTTCAGAAAGTGGCTGATCGCCACATAGCCATAGGTCGATAGGTCGTGCATAGGTTTGATTTAATTTTTTCCCGAAAAAATCAGCTCGTGTTATTATACATGAATTACCGCAAGCTTCGACATTAAACATCTCCTCCTGGTCACTTTCCTCTACCTTCCTCTCTTAGCGATGTTTTCGTTATATTAACGTTTTACCAGCTGCCAGTAGAGTCTCACAAATTTACAGTTTGCCCAAAGTTTCTGCGCGCACGAAGTATTTGCTAACTATCCAATTAAAAACAAAAACGCTTTAACCTACGTATAATGTTTTTTTTATATAAAATTGCCTCCCTTTCCTTCTTACCCGTCAATCAGCTGGTTTAGCCAAGCCTGTAAAAATTTAGAGCCAACTGCAAGTGATGAGAAAACAAAATAGTAATATCCAAGATTTTAAGATAACAAGACATGGCACCAGCAATGAATGCATAATTTTTAAGGCGTTGGCTGTTCAGCTTATTGCAGATAATGTCAAACAACACATTGAAATTTGATGTTACACTTTAACGAGGACGTTAAAACGTCAGTTAATAATAGACTCCTCATACGGAGGGCCACACAACAATGACGTTTAACCATATAAAGCAACTTGCTGATTGAATGGGAGGTGGTCCTGCTTACATGACGATTCATCTTTGAAACATTAGCAATCTGTTTTGGAAGCTGACTTGAAGTATTGTATACGTCTCGACTAGTAAGAAATCATCACTCATAAAAGAGTCGCGGGGTTCAAATAACGCATGTCAATGAACGTTTCTTTGTTATCATTTTTCTATGTCACAAAAACTTGTGCATTTAATATCTGAGTAAAAAGAAGGAAAATTTAGATGTTTTAACTTGCTAGAAACCTTTGGGAGATTGCGAAATTGATAGAGAGAACAATAATTAGGTGCTTAGACGAAGAGGAAAATATGACGACAAGCTATAATTATTATGAAGCTGAAAACGCATTGCCTGAAACGCATCAGTTAATAACATACTTTCATTGAACTTGACGTCAAAATTGATTCTCTCCCTTGGGCTTAGGTTTGACATGCTTGAATTTTCATACAATAGTCATAATTGTACAGGCTCTCTATACTGAAAATGTTTTCTAAAATATATTTCAACTTTTATATATAACTTACAAATTTTTTACTATTAGGGGTGTTTCAGATTTCCCGCTTAAAACATTTTTTTTACATCCAACGTCAAAGTATAGTACGACGTTTCACCAATGCACTAGTAAGCTCAGTTTTCCAAAATAGATTTATTTCTATCGTATCTCGCGTGAATCAATTTCCAATATCATGACATGTTCTTGACAAAACCGTAAGTTTTCGTCTGTCAAATACATAGTCTACATGTCTAAATATTTATGAAATGCAAATTAATAAGTAATGATATTAGTTTTATTAGGTAAGTTATAGTATTGGTATTGAGACTTTGACGGTAGATCAAGAAGATCTACTATTTTCTATTTTTACAGTCATGTATTGTTTTGCTGTAGTAATCCCAATTCAAAATTCGAAATTCACCTCTTCGCCCATTTTCACTAAAATTGATTTTAATGGTGAGTCTGATTGTTTTTACCTGAATAGGTCCTAAGTGTTGGTAATTTTCCCAAATATTCCTTGAAAATTTCGTATAAAAATGTTAAAACATGTTGTTCCTCTATATATTATGCAGAATCAAGATAATACATTTTAAGAATCAGAAACGTAACGGTACCAAAGGTAAAATAAGATACGTATTGGAGCACAGTGAAACTCGTAGCAGACGCAGTTCGAGCCGAGCAAATTAGCATAGTCTTGTACATTCGGCGATAACATCAGCTGGTTTTGGAGTTCCTGTATCGTTTGTTATGTGCCGATCGACACGTAACCATCGTTATCGGTCTGCGCTGTAAATTTTGCTATGACGTCGGGTTTACAAATAAATCACCTAATTTTATTGTTCTATAACATGTAAACTCACAGTGTTTATAAATCATTCCCTAAAAAATTACAAGAATTTGTACACCCATACACATGATTGCTGGTCTGCACTTGAAATCCTTTGTTCTGAATGCACTTCCAAACAAAGGACACATAAGGAAGCACTGGGATTCTGGTGCAAGGATGCACTTTCTTGTTCTTTTTTCTGTTCTTCTGATATCTTAAAAAAATATATCCTGGAAACAATTTTCGAATTAAAAATTAAATAGTTCAAATAAAAACGTAGCATAAAATAATCATGCATTATACGATAATATTGTGGAGTAAAATAATTTTCACGAGATAACTTTATAGTTTTTCCCAAATTTATATGTTATTCAGTCTGCCTGCTACGAGACCAACTTTAGTTTTAATCAATTATATTTTCATCTTTAATTTGTTCAACAGGTTTCGGTTGAAGTAAAGTGTGGACGGCTACTACAGGCTGTAAACCTTTTTAAATTCTGTAAAAACATTTATTAAATAAAACTATGACAAAAAAGTCATCAGTATGAGAGAACAATAAAAGCCTAGGTTAGGTAAACAAAATTCAGCAACATACAGCAGTTAAGTGTCTATAGACTAAATTTATTTCAATAAAGTGTAACATCAACAATACAAAAAGGTACAAGACCGAGATTAAAAGCGAAATCTCTAATTCATAATTTAATCTCATGATAACTTAATCACTACAATCCACATCCACCCAATGAGTCAAATGAGTTTTAATTAAATATAACTTTACTTCCTAAATAAATAAGCGCGACGTGAAATCAGATTAAAGTTTCTTATTACTATATTTAATTAAGGAATGAGGAACTCGTTAATGTTCCCACCTCTTAGGTGATTGTCTCAGTCTTAGTTATTAATTTATTCGTGCGTTAACGGCTAAATGCAGCCTGAAGGCCAACAGGCGGCCTCGACACGACGCTTAACTTCTCAAAATAAGATTAAATTAACAGACGTTCAATACAATGACAGATGCGGCATGCACTTCGATATTTGCAATGACCATGAACTTCCATTGTTCTTTAGCTACACTGCCATGTAATGGATATGAGTTAATATACGTCTTAATATATTGTGTTGCCTTTTTCTTTTAACTGTCGTAATTGTTGATGTGCATATGTTAGCATTTTTCAAATTGTATTAGAGCATTTGCAGTCGTTATGTATTAGAATTACATTGCTTTTATTTTCTTAAAAACAACTAAAGTAAAAAATTAAAGTTTTCTGAATAAATTTTTATTTTTCTGACTCTTCTACAAAGAATTCCAATTTTATTTCTTGAGGTGATGTATGATGAATTTGCCAGGTTTTGTTTAAGCAATCTAATTGAATTAAATTAAATTTTTAAGAAAAATATTAACTCTTATTTAATTTTACTAAACGTATAAAAGGTCGATACTCGTATCTTAAATCAAAAATATAACTTTTAACGTTGAAATATTTAAACAAACGGAGGTAAAAAAATCATTCAGTAAAATAGCTTTTAAATAAAACATACAGGGTGATTGAAAAGTCTGGGTACGGCTTAATATTTTAAAAAATAATAAACGTAGACCTACAAAACTTGGAATCAAGTTATAAGGCATATAAATCTATCTTAACACATATCCAGTGATCCGCTACCTCCTCAGGGGGACGGCCCGCCAGGAGTCAGGAGAAAATCTTAAATGTAAGCATAGGTTGATATGCACATCAAATTAAAGGTCTATTTTTGTAGAATACAACGCCGCAAACCGCACTCAAAAAGGTTGACCCAGTACAAAATGGCAGCTGTTCAAAGATTCAAATAAATACCAATTTCTTTGAATACAAACAATTTTTATCATTTTAATTTTTATCATTTTTTATATCATTTTAAAGAGCTTTTTAAGCAAAGAAGAATGCCGCAACCCGCATTCAAAAAGGACCATCCGTTAAAAAATTACGGTTGTTTAAAGATTTAATAAAAAAACAATTTTTATTAAATCTTTAAACAACCGTAATTTTTTAACGGATGGTCCTTTTTGAATGCGGGTTGCGGCATTCTTCTTTGCTTAAAAAGCTCTTTAAAATGATATAAAAAATGATAAAAATTAAAATGATAAAAATTGTTTGTATTCAAAGAAATTGGTATTTATTTGAATCTTTGAACAGCTGCCATTTTGTACTGGGTCAACCTTGTTGTGTGCGGTTTGCGGCGTTGTATTCTACAAAAATAGACCTTTAATTTGATGTGCATATCAACCTATGCTTACATTTACGATTTTCTCCTGACTCCTGGCGGGCCGTCCCCCTGAGGAGGTAGCGGATCACTGGATATGTGTTAAGATAGATTTATATGCCTTATAACTTGATTCCAAGTTTTGTAGGTCTACGTTTATTATTTTTCAAAATATTAAGCCGCACCCAGACTTTTCAATCACCCTGTATAATTGAAGAATTTCAATCTGCTTGCAAATTGCTGATTTACCCCCAGCTTGAGCTCCGTACAGAATTTATTGTTCATTAAGAATGCTTTATGCGACTATTGTAACAGTTAAAATTCATTTATTGAGGCAAACACGTAAATATGCAATGTTTCATCATAATTAATTTAAAGACGCCAGGTCTCCCCCTCCAGTTTCAAGACCTATTGAATGCGCCGACCTCTAACCTAAAATATACAACCACAATTTTTGGCAGCATTAACGCTTATTGTGAGATTTCTTAACAGACTTCAATTTAGAGGAGTAAAATTCGTTCCGCTCGTTGTTTAACTGGGCTAATGGTCTAAATGTGCGAAATGATTGCTGCCGGGCTCGCGCGTGGATTGAGAGTTTGGTACGCTATGGAAACGATCTGCTTAAAGTTTACTTCGTCCGAGCTAAAATCGTCCTACACGCTCAACGCTGATGTGTGATTTTTTACAGATCTCACACATTTCTCGTATTTCCAAAAATTGCATCTTGTTTGCAATAAGTAAAAAGTTATAAAGTTATTTAAGCAGTAAACTTGTCGGGAAACATACAAATTAGATATAAAGGCGTTTTGATAATCAATTGGCATTACAAAAGACATTGATTTAATTTCAGGTCACAATGAGCATGGAAAACGTTTCCATACAGATATAGACGATTAATCAATAAAATATCTTGGGTAGTGGATTATTTCCGAATCTTTGTATGGTACCAGGTTAATGTGTAAAATTAATTATATCCGATAAATCTTTTTATGAATATTGAGAGGAATCAGTATTAAACTCTTGCATTAAATAAAGTTACTCTGTCTATTAGATGTCTCTTGAAAAAATGCTATAGGAGAATTGCCCAAACCTTTACCACCGAGAAAGGGACGGATACATCCGCTACTTTATTTCTCCTTCCATTTACTTGTTAAACAAATATTGCACCCACGTATTAAAGAAATGTGTTAAAAATCAAGGGGTCCTCAGTTTTAACCACTTTTTTCCCCTTTAGGTGTTCAAATTAGGAAACCAACGATAGGCATCGTACGAGAGCGTATGATACAAGCGTATGCCTGTACGATAATTTACAATAAAAATACGGCAAAATATTCACAAGGAAACATAACTTAAAGTTAGCGAGCATTATGATTAGATGCATTTACCATTAGGTTGCGGAAGTGCTTGCGACAATCCAACGAGTAAATCACAAGACGCAGTTATAGAACCAACGTATAGAGCGATCTATGCATACCTCATAACATTGTGGATTAAATCATTGTGTTGTCTCAGGGCTACTCCTTTCCTTTAATACGAAGTTTAACACGATAAAAAACGTTTTCATCACTCTGTATACGAAAATTTCCCGTTACCGCACAGCTGAGATCTACGAAAACTCTCGATTTCCTTACGTCAAAACAAATAATGATCAGCAGCTCTTTCGGTACCCAAACATTTCATTCCCGTACCCAAACAAACCATTTCCGTACCAAAACAAAATTTTGCCGTACCCAAACAAACGAATTCCTTAATTTGACAGTTTAACCAGCTGACTTTATTAACTAAAGTAGACAGTTCAGCCGTATTGTGTTTACTTATAGAAAAATGACTAAATTATGAAATGTTGGCTCATTTTTTATAAAGTTTGGTCACTTATTTGCATCGTGATGAAAAGTACTGTTCACAACTCGTCACAAAAGGACCATTTCGCCTCGCAAGAAAAACACTATCTTGCCCCGAAATGGGCTACTTTCGTGACTAGTAGTGAAATATACTATTTAATTATAAGGAAATCGAATTAAAGAAACACTCAGGTTATTGTTGGTGGCTATTGAAATAATAGTGTTCATATTACAGCACTATAAAAACTAAAAATGGGGGAATAAAATTAAAGATGAAAAATGTTAGTTTAAAATTATTAAAACTATTACAAGCATTTTAAATAGATTTATATAATTATTCATTAAGAAATATTTGGTTGGATATAGTGACTGTCCAGTAGTAATGAATAAGCTTAGCAGTCTCACTCGATTAGATCCACTTTATTACTTTCGACCCAATAGTCCCGTTTGTGTCAAACAATACACAATAGAGGTAATTTAGGAAAAATTTGGGTGGAAAGAGTTTTTAATTTCCATCGAGGTTTACCAATTTTCTAAAATACAATGTATGATTTCATAACGTTTTTAAACTGAATAAGCGTTTCGTGATCTACAAAATGGTCGAAACCCACTCATGCATAAAGGAACTCTTGGTTTTACTTTACCTTTATGGTTTCTCATAAAATCCCATTCATGAATTTGTCTCTCGTGAGTCAAGTAACGTATCGTTTATGTAAGATCGTCGTATTTTTTAAAGATATTCAAATCGTAAAATCTTTGAAGGACATGGCGCAATAAAACGACCCCTTTGCGGAACTAAACTTTTATTGACGGTCTAGAATGATTGACTATATGAATATTAAATTAAAAACCTGCATATAAATTTATTTTTATTCCCTGCAAATTCGATAAAGGCTCTGTAGGAAGTAACACTGAGTCATTTAAATTCTCAATTTTAATTTATTGTAGGCTTAAATATTTTTTTCGGATAGCGTAAAGTTTGACATACCCACACAAATTACAGTCCATTACAAATTTATTGGAAAGCGCAAAGACTTGTTTAATTTTAAAGTTGTCACTTAACATTTTATAAAATATGTGAGTCATGGTCAACCGTGAAAAAATATTTGGATGAATATGTAATGTAAATTATTAAGTAAAACGATCAGTATGATACTTAAGTTTGATTAACTTGTAATTTATAAACAAAATAGTTTTTTTGTAAAAATGGTCATAGCAAGGGGGTCACAGATTGTCAAGAACGCCTCAAGATTTTAAACCTTACCTTTTACGTTATAATACATCTTGGATTTCACATAAGGTAAAGAATGTGCCAGCGAAAAAATTCCTTCATCAGTATAGTGAGTTAATAAATCCGAACATTATTAATTCAAATGTTAATGAGTGATTTATTTTTACTGTAATCCGTTATTGGTTTGATTTAATTGTATCATCATACAAAATTCTTACATATTTTAAAAACTAGATTATTATTTAATTAAATTAAGATGTTATTATTCAACTCTGTCTATAAATTACCATATCATATTGACACTTAATCCTTATTCCAATTGATTAATAGTTCTTTTTTTATAGATTATTACAAATTTGTTCTTCCGTTTTTAGTTAAAGCTATAAGTTATTGATGCATAATTGAGATTCTCGTAAATTATTTTAAGGTAATTTTACCAATATGAAGAAAGATAGTATAGCTTAAAAGAGGTAGGCAAAAGCACAATATGCAAAAACTGTTTATAAGAATCGGACTTTTCAATTATTCTATAGTAAGTTTTTAACTAACGTCACAGCGAGCTAATTCTGCTTCAAAATGTATAATGTTTTATTGGACTGTAGTTTACTTTTATTGTAGAGGGTACACGTCAGAATCAGTTAGCTAATTCTCTAAAAGATAAACATATGAATGGTCGTATATTAATTGGATGAGAATGAAGCAGTTAATTAAACAAGGAACGGTGGTGAGAAAAATCATGCTGCTTGTATTAAAAATACACTAAATTTACCAATTAAATTTGATTAAAGACAATTTAAAAATAATTTTCTTTGCAAAAAACCCGCCGCGACAGACACCATAACTTTGGATGCAATATTTTTAATAAGTCAAAACTGCCTAACAAAGTATAAACTTAGTGAACTTATTGACTCACCAGGGATGCTGGGAGGCTAGAACGCTCTCCGCGGGCTCGCGTGGCGATCTGTCCGTCCGTCCGTCTGGTCCACGCCAGGGCAGCACCTTGGCACTCCCGCTCTTTTACAAGACCACTAAGACACTAACAGCCCGGCTCATTACCACCGCCAAATTGCCTTTTATCAACTGGTAATTTATCCCCATTCATGACTTCAGTAAACGGGTCTCCTCGAAGCGAATTTCACGCTGATTGATTTTATCGATTATGTGCGGGTGGTGATTAGTGTCGAAAGGTGTAATATCAAGTGTTGGTGGTAAGCGGTAAGGTCAAACGATTAGGAGCATTTGGCGAGGAAAACGAATTCCTCTCTAAATTCGTTCCTTAATAGTAAGTTCAATACATTTCAGTACTCAGCTCAAAACTCAAATGATTATTGAAATTTAAAATAATAGTGGTAAATAGAAAATGGATATATTTGGATGTTTTTACGTGTTATATACTTGACGACCGAGCGCTGCCTAAGACATGGCCCGCTTGGTAAGGTATTGATTTCCATTTTTCAATATGTTGAATTTTCACTGTTACTTATAAAACACTTGACCAGACCCTACTGCTTAGTAGTAGTCGTTACCAAGATATGACGTTTTAAATCCCAAGTTCTAATTTTGTTGCTTATAAAATCATTTTTACCTATTGGTAATTCGATTTTCTTTGACCTGAATAGCACTCATTATTGGGCCCCATAGTAGTAATTTCCATTATTAGAAGGGATTTCTAAAAAGTGAGGGAGGTAAGTTCATAGGTTTCTGGTTACTAGTTTGAAACTTGACAATCTTTGTTAGAATACATTCTGAAGTTCCAAATTTGGCCCAAACCCCATTCGAGTCTTGTTCTAATCCCTATCTGTCTAGCTGTATGTCTGCATGTATGAGTTTTATATAAAAACCTTAATATCTCAAAAGCTTTATGTCAAGAATTTCAACGATTAAAAGTATTCTTCCTCAGTATGATAAAAGCTGTCGTTTATCACACTGAACAAAAGTATTTTTCCTTAAGTTTTCTTTATTTTAGGACATAAATTTTCAGGTCCAAATAGAGTTGAATCTCATTTAGGGTTTAAGTAACTCAGTAGATTTTTTGGCTTTCATTTCAGCTATGAATCAAGTAAATTGGTTGGATTTGAGGTGGGTTATGGTTCTACAATGAACATCAAATTTAATATCCTCACCAGGATCGAAACTGGATCACTGGCGTGAAGCACACAAAATGAAAAATAAACTAGACAGGGACTTAAAGGTCGATGTATCACTGAGTATTTTAAGATCAGGTCTAACTGCATAACCAAAGGTCTATTAGAACCGAAGGTATAAGAAAAGTTATCCAAAAAATACAGGGTGTTTTTTTTTTCAAGTGTAACCCATGTTTAAGATTTCATAATGCACATATATGGATAAAATAATAAAATAAAATTCTGTAGGTTATTTTCCTAGGCCTTACTTTTGATGTAGGCCTATACGCAAATAACAAATCAAGATTCGTCCATAAAAAATGTATATGGATAATATTCTGTTGAGCATATATTTTTAACGAATCAACTTTTCAAAAAATGGATTTGAGCTTTATAATCAGTATAAAATTATAGTTTAAAATTATGTGTCAAAACACCATTGAATTTTGGACACAACCGCGTAAAATTATGAACTAACCACCTAAGTCACAAGTCAGTGTCACGAAAATATATTCAGAAAATACGGCGAGGTAATTTTATCTAAAATGTTGCAATAATGGGAAACCTCACCAATCCGAAAGATGTTTTAAGGGTTTGTGGTTACATGTGGTGGAAAAGCTAGGTTATTTGGAGAAATTAAAAATTTGCTGTCAAAAGAATATGTTTTACTTTTTTTGGCGAGCAGAATTGAAAACCAGGTGCCCAATTTTTGGGGTCTGGTCTGAATTTAGCTTCAAAATGCATTTTACAGTTTGTGGAAAGTTTTTTTACTAAAAGAAACCTAATATTCTTAAAAAAATAACTATCCTACTTAGCTTACTTAGCATTGGTAGAATTATCGCTCATATAACAGAACATGGTCAAAACCAGTTATGTACCGAATTTATTTCTTGTTGTAACACAGAGTTTAGAATTGGTAGTATTGATGTTTATAGTAAATTAAACAGATAGAGAGTGAGCAGAGAACAAGTGCTTCGGAACATTAACTCGTCTTGCTTTTTGTAGGCTATGTTGTTTATTCTTAACCCCGCGCGATGCCACATGGATGTCAATTTGTCATTCTCATTCTGTACATGAATTATTTACTCGCACGAAGATCGGAGATATTACATGATTTATTATCTACTCTAAAATTTTTGAAAACTTATGAGGCACTGCAGAAATCCTGAGAATTAATGGAAAGGGCTTGACAGTATTACAATCTTCAAACACATGCATTCCTGAAATTAGAATAACACATTTAGGTTTTGGGGTTTCAGTTATTTCAGAATGACGTCTATGTTTTTTACTCTGTCTTTTTAAGAAATATATTTTTTAGAAGTACGTAGGTAATAGGTCCATATTGTATTCGTTTTCTAAGGGTGTAGTTTTTTTACAGTTAAAATATTATCTGTTGCAATTTACATATTTACTGTACTTATTTAACACACTCAGGGTTAACGTGATAAAAACTCCTCCCACAGTTTTGAACCGATTACAATATAGTCCAGGCAACGAATGCTCAAAAAAGGTATAGAAGGAATTGCATGTATCACATTTTTTGACTTTGCAGCTTTGTTTGGACTAGTCAGGAGTTGAATATATCAAAAACCCCCGTCCTTAGCCCTTGTGCAGGCGGAGGGAGGGGGGTCTGAAGGTACCATTTTTTGGGTTTCCCTAAATATCTTGAAAACTTTCGACTTTTAATATTACCTATTAAATTTGAAAACTAAAGAGAATTAAATTTCATGTAAGAAAAGTATATAATATGTCTACTTTGGTACAACCATTTACAAGGTAAGCACTTATTTTATTTATATTTACACAAATATCTCTTCCATAAGAAATACAAGTAAATTTGTGGGTAAAATACATGCCCAATGAGGCAACGCTGTTTTCACCTAATGGAATATGAACAGCATTCAGGAAATATTGAAAACATTTCCAGTAATTTGACACCTCAATCATAAAAAATGGTCTAAAATAAAGGTGTTGGAGAGCTAAAAAAAAAACATTATTTTCTAAGTAAATTATTACAACTTGTTATTCCCTCTTCACTTTACAGTACACTGTGTGTCCCAAAAGTCCCGAAACGGTGTACAGTAATATCTTTTAAAGTAAGCCAGATATAAAAACAATATTTTGCATACCTTTTAGTACTGAAAAAAACTACTTTTTGATGTATGTGTCATTTCTGCCCCTGCCCCCAAAATTGGATTTTGGGGGAATAGCCCCAAAATTTTAAATGTAAACCCCCATCGTGCGAATGCTTATTTTAAAGGGCTTGTTAAAAGAAACACAATGCCGCAAACCGGAGGTCGATTTCATGCTCCAGTCCAAAATGGCAGCCATTCAAAAATTAAAAAATGCTGTCCGTCAATTAAAATTGAGTATTTTACTGTGTTCGGCAATTCACATTGAAATCGAATAAGAACAACCAGAACAAATTTTAACTACTTAAAAGATACAAAAATAATAATTTCTTGTTGTCATCATCACGGCTCAACCCTCCAAAATGGTTTTGGGGGGGGTGGGGTTTTGTCCAACCAATTCCAATATCAACTCACATCGTATGACCACTCATTTTAATTTGCTGAGTAAAAAAATAAGCCAAAGCTTGTTTTAAAAAAATTTCAAAAAAGTTACCTGACTTGTAATAAATAAATAAATGTTGTTAGTGTCCAAATTATTTAACTAACATACTAATATTTATCCGCCTTAATGCGACGTTTGGTTCAGCGGCAAAGGTCTATACCTGCGGAGGGTCGTCTATGCGTTACCTTTTAGAAAAAACCCCATTCATGAAGTACCAAATATTTGCCACAAAAATAACTAATTTTTTTTAAATTTAATTAAAACAAGCTTTGGCTTATGATTTTACTCATTCAGCATATTAAAACGATTGGTCATACGATGTGAGTTGATATTGGAATTGGTTGGACAAACCCCCACCCCCCCAAAACCATTTTGGAGTGTTGAGCCTTTTTGATAACAAGAAATTATTATTATTTTTGTATCTTTTAAGTAGTTAAAATGTGTTCTGGTGGTTCTTATTCGATTTAAATGTGAATTGCCGAACACAGAAAATACTCAATTTTAATTGACGGACAGCATTTTTTTAAATTTTTGAATAGCTGCCATTTTGGACTGGAGCATGATATCGACCTCCGGTTTGCGGCATTGTGTTTCTTTTAACAAGCCCTTTAAAATAAGCAGTCGCACGATGGGGGTTTACATTTAAGAATTTGGGGCTACGCCCCCAAAATTCAACTTTGGGGGCAAGGGCAGAAATAACACATACATCAAAAAGTAGTTTTTTAGTACTAAAAGATATGCAAAATGTTGTTTTGATATCTGACTTACTTTAAAAGATATTAAACCGTTCCGGCACTTTTGGGACACACATATTTCCTCTTACCTTTTCGTTGCCTGGACTAATAACTGAGGTGTCATTGGAAAAAGTCAGTGTGAATTTTTACAGGAAATAAAATACCCGATTGGCTGACTTATGGAAAGAGACCTATATATGCACTTAAGGTCTTGTATTTGTCGATGAGATTTAACATGGGAGTAGAAATTTCAAGTAAATCGGAGGATTAGAGCAACAGAGTTTCATCAGCAACGCCATAAAGTAAGTAATGAAACTCCGTAACTATTAAATATTAATACTTTACCAGCAGGGCAGTACATATTTACTATCAAAGAGCTGCATTGCATGTTTCTTCGTTGTTACAAATGTACTGTTATTACATTGAATAAACAACTGCAGGCAAAAAATAATTGATTAGTACATAATATGTTGTACCTGTAATTAGTGGGCTCATTCAGCCGGCAATTATCTTGAATCTTGGAAAGTAGTTATTTTAATTGAATAGAACGAACTGATTAGCCATATCACTGAATAGTATATACAGAAAAACGGTCATTGTTTGACTACAAAATTCTTATTTTTCCCTCTTTACTTCTAATATTGATTGTATAATAAGTAGACAATCGTACATCCTACACAATTATACACAGCGCCATCCATGTAACTGATAGCTTTGAAATCACTAAAACAGTTGGTCACTTACGTAAGATCAGCTTGTAAGCTGGTTCACAACACAGCAAAATTTCAAAGCTCGCAATATGGTTGCTGATACAGTAATTCCAAAGCTGCAACTGATTGACGCCGACTATATGCTGTAAAAGATTACTTTCAAATTGAAAGTTATTTTTCTTTTCTTTTCAACGTTTCCACGTTCCGTTAGGTATAAGTACCTAATACTACTCTAAGTATACATACTAAGTATTAATGGAGTTCGAATAGTCAGGTATAAGCAATGTATGACTTGAAATGGCGACCTACTCAGGTAGGTATTTTAAGCCAAGTATGTAAGAGAGAAGAGGGAAGGATGATTGTAAGTTACGTTCAATAAATTATATCGCCAATAATAACATTCATATCTTTCTAATTATTATAGTTCCACAGGCAAGCGTATTTTTAAAAGAAATTCCCGTTCACACACCATCAGAATAGATTCGCGACAATCAGCGGGTTTGTCGCGACCGGAGAATACACTCCGACCATTTATCACAATCACGAACTGGGTCAGCCGCGTTGACTTCAATTGGTCCATGTTTACACGTCGATAAGGAGGTTTACTTCGGCCAGTGTCCGTCTGTCCTCTGACTGCGAGGGAGACGAGACGGAGGTCTATTTTAACAACAGTTCTCATTATTGTGACTAAAATAATTAATTACTGAAGTATCGCAGAGAAATCAGTGAACATCCCTAAAAAAAAGTACAGCCCAAGACTGAGTGAGAACCTCTCCTTCTGTTAATAGATGAGGGCAGCCGGTTAATAAAAACAAGAAACTTCAACCTTGATATTTAATTAAATATTTGAATTAGTCACACAAATAACTTTAATCCTTTTCTGTAGTCCCGTTTCGTTAGTCCCCCAGGTTTTTCACAGCCTGTTTCGCAACCCCGAGCTTTGCCCGATCACGGAAGGGAAGTTTCTCTTCTTTTATATTAGCTTCCTTTACATTTTGTTTTATAGTATCTTCAGTCTCAGTCAGTAGGCTATATGCTTTTTTCCTCCACTCGGGCGGAGTGAGCTTGTCGTACGTTTTTCTGTCCGCAGCGACCAAGTGGTCCTCATATGTCTTGACTATTGTTTTGAGACCCTGAACCGGTTTGAGGAACACTCTCTGAAGAGCGGGATGATCGGGTAGGGGTATCTTGTCCGGCAGGGGTAGGGGTATCACCTGTACGTCGGGTTTTGTCTGCGCAACGGCTTGTTCGCTGTGGGCTGCCACGTCCGCGGTGGGTCTGACACCACTGAGGCGCTCGATCCACGCGGGCACGACCACACACTGCGTGGCCAGTATGACCAAAGTTACCTGAAAGCAATTGAAACTTGGATAAACTAACGCGAGTTATTCGTGGTAAATAATAGGGTGTGTATTTTCAAGGATGCAAAAGCAATTCTATATGATTTGCTAGATAAGTCTGACGAGTAGTCTCTTCAAAACCAAAACCACAAGTTGGCAGGTTCAAGTGCACACATACAGACTTAAGAACAATTTTAAAACGTTCGCCGCAGGACCCAGTCTTTATTTGTAATGTGGTTAAGAATCAGTGGTATAATCTAACTTTACAGGGGTAGTAATATTAGGATTTGGATCATACCATCATTGACTTTGAATCAGAATCTATTTCTAGTCAAAGACTCCATTAAATAACGTAATAACAATACATTAAAATATATTATCTTAATCAAGTATATTAAATTGCTCGATTTTGGATCGTTATTTTTAGACATAATTTCAATTCATTTTACTAACACCGCACACAGAGTTGTGCAGCCAATAACCTTGGTAATTTCTTAACAGAGCGCACACGATCATTTTTTGTACTAGTACTAAAAAGTCAGCTGTGATTACTTTTAGTGCGCTAACCTCAAACGTTCTTAATTTAACCTTCTCCATTTAACTTTAATAATTAAAAATTTTTTTAACAAAACATTTCAACATCAATCTTTGTACAGTACACTTGATGTCTAATGGGACATATTTAATGTCACAGGGTAGTTTCAACAATGAGGTCTAATAAAACAAACGTTCTTAATTTAACCTTCTCCATTTAACTTTAATAATTAAAATTTTTTTTAACAAAACATTTCAACATCAATCTTTGTACAGTACACTTGATGTCTAATGGGACATATTTAATGTCACAGGGTATCAAGTTTCAACAATGAGGTCTAGTAAAACACTCTTTTACAAAATAATTAACAAATTAATAGATTGACTTACGGCGAAATAGCCTGTCATGGCGAAGAGGACTGGCGGTGACGTGGCGACTGTTATTAGCTGATCTCACGGTCTTTCACGCTCCAGCCTGTGTACATGTCAAATTGCCTACATGACTTATATAAATCAATCAAAAAGTAGAAATATAATTAGTTAGTAAAAATATGATTTTTTTTCTATGATTTAAATAGGGAGTGGTCGGGACCAAATGGATTTTTTTTCTGGAACTTTCACATATCACAGGTGGGATTCTGAACCTTGATTTCATTTCTTAAAACAATAAATTGATTAAAATGTGAAGTTATGTTAAACAGTTGTATTTTTATACCAAACCAGAATTATTAAAGCGATCGAAGTCGTTATAAAATTGTTGGCTTTAAAAATGTCTGCGTTTGTTAAACTTATTAATATTAAATTATATTGTGCCGATTAAAACAAGTTACCTTAAAACAAGGAGTTTGATTTAAATACTTTTGAATTCTTTACCAACCAAAATTATTGATGTAGTTTCAATTACACTTTGGATGAAAAGAATGGTGACTCCGTTAGCTAGGTAGCAGTTGTGCACACACAATTAAAAAATATTGCACCAATTGTTTGACGCACTGCGACTGGTATTTCACCAGCTATTACGTTTAAAGTTTACGTTTGATTTTTTGCTAATTTAACGTGACCAACATTTTATTTTATATTTTATAACCGATGAATCAAACAAAAATTACTTTAGAAAAATTAAGGGAAAAAAACTTTCTCTAAAGATTCTTTTAGGATGCAGTACGTGTTAAAATGAAATTACAACAAGAGCAACTATTTTTTTCGTAATTTACATTGGAACTCAAATCATGGAAAGCCCCTACTGAAATAAAAAAGTAGAATTTGAAGTTACGATTAGCATCTTTGTTAGCAGCTCAACTACTTTTGAACTTACTGCACATTAGCAATAGTTTTATCTTTTTGTCGATAATTTTTCAAAGAGGGAGATTATGAGACACGTGCACTGCTGGGCAGTAAACGGCGTAAATTTATTTATTTTTACTGTGCAAGTGGTACATTCATTCATCGCACGGGCCAATAGAGACAGTAGTAAAAGCATGTTAAAGTCAATGTTTTTTTTTTGTATTTTGATCTAAGATAAAATACCTGCAAACAGCTAGCTGTTCATGCTCATGCTCAATAGCATTGTTTATAAAATGTATTATGGATTGATATTATACTTTATTTTCGATGGAATGAATACCTGATGGCTAATGTTGGAGTTGGCACCTATTGACCTGTTCACCGCTCTGCTGAGTCTATGAACGGAAACAACAAGATAAAGAAGAAGAAGAAGATGATGATGATGAAGAATAAGATATTATTAAAACACAGGCTATTTTATTTTGAAGGGTAATATGACGGCTATGACGGGGTAAATATTATTTAAACAGTATACATTGCTTGAAATGGCTACCTACCCATGTAGGAATTTCAAGCCATGTGTGAGTGACAGGTGAGTGAAGGATGATTGTGGCGCGATCTTGTAGTCTTGTTACTGACTATTTAGGGCCGACATGTCCCTTAGATAGGACTGTTAATTAATACCCCAACAGCCAATTACAACTAAATCTTAATGTGGGCTTCGAACCACAAAGTTTACAATTTACGAACTGGTCTAATTATGAGGCTCTTATGAACGTAGTATTGATTAGTGCGGACGTTAATCCCCACTGGGGAACTCCGCGTCCACAAGCCATCGCTCATAACTATCCACAATTCTTGACCTCCAAGTAGCTGGAATACAGGACACGCCACCGTCCCAGCATTGACTTTACATCCCAGTCTGTGTGAACGTTAAATGAAAAATCCTCATTGTTAAACTATAATGTTTAACAAGATATTGAATAAGGTTTATTCAAGATGGGAAAGCGAAAAATATGATTAACGTGATTGAAATCGCATTTAAGAAAAGCACCATGAATGAGTAGGCCCTAATGATTTGTCATAATGTTTGTTTGCACAAATGTCTCAAAAGCGGCTGCGGAGATTTTCTTCAAACACGGGAAAACAATTAATTTCTGGCTCGAAAACTTGTCAATTGATCTGCAAAAATATAATAACGTAAAGATTTAACCGTAAATTCGAAAAAATAACTTTTTTGGGCTGTATGGGTTGTTATGTTAGCAACAAACAACGAAAATGTAAACAAATTACAATCATGACGGCTGTTTGCAAATTCAGCCATATGTAAAGAAAACATGCAGATTGAAGATTGCACTGAGCATGAAATATCATCTAGGAAGACTCGCTCGACTACTATTCCTCTAAGATCAACCTTTAAAAAAACTGCAGACTTATAACTAGGCATCGACCACATAATACAAACTTTCTACTATGTGGTCGCTGTAACTAGGTAGGTAAGGTATATAAACGGGAATAAGACTAAAACTTTCTCTACATTTCATTTAATTTATTTTTTTCATTAGAATAGAATTTATATCAAGGTATTTTCCCGGAAATAACAATTTAAAGCAAATTACAAATAAATGAAGTATGTTTGTAAAGCTATTTCCTTCGATAGCGCCTGTTCTGCCCGAGCCTGTGGGGACAGCTGCACACGTGTGTATTGCGTGACGGTACTTGATTTGCAGGCGTTTCGAGCATCTGTTAGAAAATACAGAGATTTCTTTTTACTTTCTCCCCCTATAAATAGTAAATGGTGAAAGTATTGTTTTCGTAAATAATTTATAATTTGAGTTATTCGTTTTAATGCTCCCCGAATAAAAAAAAAAGTTTTTGTAGTGGTGTCTGTCCGTGCGTGTGTGTATGTATGGAAACAGAGCTAGAGACAACACCAATAGTCAGATTTTCATGAAATTTGGCATATAGGTATAAAACCGTGTTATCTTTAGGTACTTTTTCATTTTTTGAATTTTTTATTTTAAAGGTTTTTTCGCAACACTACACTAGTAAGTCGCCGATTTCCGCTTCCGTTTCAGTGTAGGAAGTCGCCGTTTACAAAAGAGTATGGCAAATATCAGCTGTAGTGAGGTAACAAATCAGCTGGAGTACGGTAAAGAGTCTGAATTGAGCATTTACCGCACGAGTGCGGTAAATGCTCAATGTTGCCAACTCAAGAAAAAATATTATATCACACAATTTACATACATTATTATTATACATAAACACAACATATACATTTTAACTATGACGAGCATATCTCAATTGTAACTAAACTGGTTTCCCAGGTTGCGACTACGTACAGTTAATAGGGATAAGTTAAGTCAAATATTAGGCTTTTTGATTGTTGCAATATTTTCTTTCCTAATTGTTCAAAGAGCAGTGTTATTTAATCAATTGTCGCCGTCTGTGTGACGATAAGACGTATTCCTAGAAAGGCCTACTCGGTCGCTGAACAGCAGAGATAACGCTTTTTGTCATCTCCCCGGCACAGATAAATATAGTTTTGTTCGTATTTTCTCTCTACAGTTTAATTAATATTTTTTTAATCTTTTAACTTTCATAGAAGTGTTGTTTTTTACTTACCCAGTATATTTGTTGCTGGTAGTGTTGCGAAAACTATCGTACGCAACTCATCCGGGAAGGTGTTTACGTTGCTCGCATGAAATTCCCGCGCTCCGCAAGCGTCGCGCGTGAACTATCATGCTCGCACGTAAACACCTACTTCCCGCACTAGTAGCGTAATATACTATTACTTCTTAAAAAACCGTTAAAAACTACAGAAATTCAAGTTTCTCAAAAACGGCTCTGACGATTTTGATAAAAATTTCATTATTTTTAGTGCATAAGATGACAAACAAAATGATCCCCCCGCATGTCTATAAAACTTCATGTTCAAAATTTATAGGAATGTAAGTGATAAAAAATTAAAATTGTTCAAAATTACTTTTCATAATAAATTATCAAAATATACTTGCAACTATTAAATTAAGCTTGAAAAAAAATCAGTATTATGAATTATATTAGTCAACAGCCAAGAAAGTAGGAAGGTAGGGCAGGTGTGGAAATCACATGTTTATACCCAACCATCAGTTTTTGTTGAATAAATAGAATATTGTAGCATCATTGCAGACTTGTGCCATGAGACACCTGCGACTCACACCACACTGGAAGAAAGCAATATTATTTAGCTAATATAATAATAAGCTGATTGTTTATAAACTAATCTAAGTTCATAGAAAATGTGTGTAGAAAAATTTCATGGAAACATTCGCCTTGAAATTTCAAATAATTTACTACAGTGATTCCAATTTTCAGAAGGGGCCATTTGATAAATATAGAGAGGGAAGGGGGTAATTTCAATAGGCAGCTAGTGACCCCCCCCCCCCCCCACTTTTATGCATAACGTAACAGGCTAACGATTGAGTCTTGGATAAGTTTTAAGTGTAATAACTTACTTCCTGTAAGATGAATAATTTTAACTAGAGATCGCCAGTGGGCGAAAATTCAACCAATTATCAAATTGAGAAAGGGATTGGTGTTTGCAAACACCAATGTGTTTCTAAATACATTACATATATAACAAATTTTCCAAGTAAACACATAATGTAGCAAATGGGAACTGAAAGCAAGAGAGAAAGTCTCAATCTTTGACTTATTTTTTCACCTCACCTCTGGCATATATTCATGGTATGGTTTATACTCTGGATAGTAATTATTTATTAAGATTCCACTTTTTTAGACTGAACTGCTTTAGATAAAAGTGAAAAATTCAGTCATCCAATCAGTTTATCCCATACCCCTTTCCACTGTTCTCTCTCCCTCTTCCTCCATTCATTGATTCCCTCACTCCTTACTTCCCTTCCTTCTTACCTTCTTCCCTCTTTTTTCTCCTTTTCTTCTTCTTTCTCTTCTGACCATCTCCCCTCCTGTTTGCCTACCCTCCTACTTTTTCCCTCCTTCCCTCTCTTCCTCTCACCATCACTAAAAGTTTTATATTTTACCCATTCTCCACCAATAAAAAACCCAATGAATGTAATGTCCAGTCATACTCCAGTTGCACATCACTTAGTACATTGTATGGAAAAGATTCAACTTAATTTGCTTTTTTCTTCCCTTTTCATCAGAAAATTTGTATATCTTCATCTTATTTAAGCGAGGAAACTTTATTTTTCCCCTATATGTGTAAAATGGAACAAATTTGAATATGATATTTTCGATCTTCCTAATAGTCCTGATTTCAATCAAACGCTATATTTTCACTTCATGCCGCTATAAAACATGTTGCTTGAAATTGTTTGAAAACAATAATTTCAAACAATTTTTTTTCTTAAATTATTTTAGATTTATCACTGGACAAACTAACTTGTGTCATTAATGAATTCCTTACATCTGCTTATTGCTTAGTGAAGATTGGTTGATTTTGGTGTTTTGGTTTTATATTTCATCAGATGACAGAAAAAATGTATATTTTACCCTCTTTTTGCACTCACATGTGATTCTACATCTAATTTTACCTCTATGAAAATTTGCCTGTGATAACGATACAAAATTTGTAGACATTTAATGTTGACATTAGTTTACATTTTGCTGTTATTCTATCACCAACATAGGAACTCATAAAGCCAGTGTTTATTTTTTTTGAAATTTTAAATTCAATTTTCTAATGTCTAAAAGACTAATATATATTTCAATGGGATTGTGCACATCTACAGTAAAATATAATTTTAGCGGTGTGCCTTCATTTTTGCTACATTGCATAAAGGCTGAGAAAAAGGGATTACAAAAATCAAATTACAAAAATGCTTGTCTATTAATATATAGACCTGTTATCGCGATAAAAACATCTACATTTTGGCTGAATACAAATTTTGGGACCATAGAATATGACAAGTAAATACCGCACATTTTGTCAATGTGGCAACATTAGTAATTATCAAGGCAGCCGATAGCGAGAATAACGGCCACAAACTCAAGCTTCATAAACCACAAAGCTACAATATAATAAACACCTTGAGAATAAGAGACGACCACCCATGACGTCCCTAATGTTTTTCCTATAAAACAACTGTGGATTGGCACTGGTCTGCTGTGTCTGGGCCATAAAGGACAATAGACAATCTCTTTTATGGCCCCGCTTCTGCACATTGTTTTTATCCTATTCGCTCTCCGCTTTACCACTAGTTCAACATATTAATATTCAGCCCAGTGTCCAGTATTTAAAAGTTTATTGGCTAATGTAATTTTTTACGCGTCACATGCAGTTTCAAATTTTTTCAATTGTTTTTTATTGAAACTGAAGGCCAGTTTGATTTGTATTTTCATCAAACCAGTGGTGGTGCAGGCCTAAGTCATTGAACGTTATTTTTATGGTTGCATTTTATTTTCTGCAAAAAAATGATTACACTGCCCATTTTTATATTTTTACACCAATATTTATATTTTTTATATTTTAGAATTCTTGGGGGGGGGGGTCATGGCCCTCATGGCCCCTCCCCTGAAGCCGCCACTGACTCATGAATAGAAAGAATATATTAGAGACCTACATCTGGCACCAATAGTGCAATTATTATTTTTTTTAATATTCTGCTTCAGCGCTAGCCGCATAGGCCATAAAATCATCACATAGGGCAAGTCTCCAATGAGTGACTCAAGAAACCACAATAAGCGTTTTAATTAAATGTAACAAAGCAATAAGATGGAACAATATTCTTTTGTAGGGCTGGCATTGTATTTTGTTATATCAAAGATCAAAGATATTACATTTTTCTGAAAAAAAATCTTAAAAACCTTAATCATCCACTGATTATGTGACCTACCTAAGAAAATGTTAGATCAGAATTTGATTTTTATCTGCCGCCAACCATAAGTAAGTTATTTATTTCCAAGCCCTAGCGAGTTATATAACAGTTATTTTTATCCAACTATTAGTTAAAATCACATCAAAGCAAGATAATTGAGTTTGTAGCAAGGATTAACTAGGTAAACAAACTTTATTTGAAAACAACAACAAAATAATGAAAAGTTTCGAGGGCTGTTATGGAACTGGCAGGAAGTTATGTACAAAATACAAAACAACCTTGACGAGTTAGTCATGCAATTCCCAACTTGGAGATTCAAATCCCTCTTCTAAAACCAGTTTTTAATTCCACCTGCTAGTCTAGTTTCCATTAGCGACCAATCCTTCCATAAGTTCAGTTGTTGGTGGATTTTTGCAGAGATTGGATATTGGCAGCAATGTTCAGGTAAGAGTTTGTTATCATTTTAAAGGTTTATTTCCAACTTTGACATAATAGTTGAAATTCTTTCTTTTTGAAAATTACCGTCACAAGAGTACATGTGCTTTCTTTGTTAACTTTCAACTGTTTCTTGGATTCACCGTAACTTACATATTCATTTAGAAATGGATCGGGTAAATGGAGCAGAAATGGATTGATATATTTTTATGGATTGCCCTGGCTATAGTACAATTAACTTGTCCATTGAAGATTAGGTTATTTAGTTACTTTAGGTGTATTTTTATTAGTTAGCAAAAACTGTGTTTTAGTTTTATTGTAACCTAGTGGCTTGAAGGGACTAATAAGTGGAATCAAAAGACATAGCCCTGCCTGCCCATAAGACTAATAGTAATTTTACATTGGGCTTACGAACTGCGTGGGTCACGTCATTTGACTCGGACTATACAAAATACCTTAATATTAAACTGGCTTTTAGATCCACCACATGTGACTATCTAGCACTTGGTTTTCAATCATGTGTCACCATCACATGTTTTATGTAATCAAAGCAGACGTTTTTAGACCCTAATGTTTTTTAAATGGGAGAGATTTTATGTTATTTCTCATTTCCTGCTAAACTTCAAAATATTTAGTTATTTTTTATGAATCCCTGGGATCAAGACCTTCAATTTGAGACCTCTCCCATTATCCTACAAAACTTGCCAAACACCCACAATTTCGACGCAAAATTTTTGCTCACGTAATCATTTAAATATATATAGATTACTCGCTACGCTCGCTGGGGGCTCCGCCCCCAGGCCCCCGTTTGTGTTCTCCCGCAGTTGAACAATACTCCGCACCCAGACCTCCCATTATGAGTCCCAAAAACGGGGGTTTGGATTTTGAAAAGACACAAGACCAAATTAATTTAATTTTTTGGTTGAAATAATTTTCCTACCTCAAGATATCTTAAAATGGTAGAAACCACCAGTGCAATTGTAAACTCATCGCAAGTTAAGATTTAGAGAACTTTTTCATGGAGTTGAAATGGGGTTAAGTTGACGAGTAGGTTTTGCCTCTGATAACGCCGGGCCAGGTGTGAGACAAAATTGTAGTTTTAAAATAGCATTGCCAAACTTTTGAAGAGTACTTGGTTTTTAGCGAATTTCCCCTATAGGGAAGAAGCTGTTACCGTAGAACTCATGGTAAGACCTAAGCCCACGACCATGATAACTTTTCGTTTTGGGGCCCCCAGAAGCAAAAAACACTATTCGTTCATTTTCATATATATATATATATATCTATATATATACATATATATATATCTATATATATATATATATCTATGTGTCTTTAAGCACGATAGCGGCCGTAAAAATGGCCCGATCGGAATGAAATTTGGCTCAGACCTGTAAAGTAGTAATTATTCGGACGAGTTCGTAAACCAGCCCGATCGGACTACCGGAAGGGGGGGTAATGGGGGGGAAACCCCCCTAAAAATGGGTTTTTTGAGGTTTTACATAGAAAAACAAAATTTATCGAATTTTTGATGGCACCATTGAATTCAGCTCAAAAAAACAAACAATTTAGTATTTTGAATCACTGCTCTATGTCCATTGGTTACCGAGATATTAAAAGTGGTAAACACAGTACGTTGTCCCAATGTTAACCTTATGGGGAAAAAGTAAAATTCTATATCTCGCTTATTTCTCAACATATCTTGATAAAACTTGGTAAATGGCTTCTTCTAGTTCAGATCTACTAAAGAATGAATTAAAACCACCCAGTTTTAATATACCCGTAGCAGCAATCCTGCATACTCTTTCCCATGTTATTCTTATGGAGCTTTCAAAAACATGTCAAATCTCGCTATGTTGGATTGAAATATGGTTTTTGTATTTGAAATTCGCTGAGTATGCAGGTCTGCTGCAACGGGGGTATTCTTCTTTTATTGGCGGGATTAGGGGTCAAAAGCGTTTAAAAATTACAAATAATTTAGGGTTATTCATGGGAGGTGACAATAACAAATCCCTTCTGCAAAATTGGGCCTCTCAATCAAATAATAATTTTTTTAACAAGAGAAAATTTCAACATATAAAGGTTCAACTTAAGACAAGTATTTTATTGCCAAACTTTTGAAGAGTACTTGGTTTTTCTTTTTTTATTGGCGGGATTAGGGGTCGAAAGCGTTTAAAAATTACAAATAATTTAGGGTTATTCATGGGAGGTTACAATAACAAATCCCTTCTGAAAAATTGGGCCTCTCAATCAAATAATAATTTTTTTAACAAGAGAAAATTTCAACATAAAAAGGTTCAACTTAAGACAAGTATTTTAAAAGTTAAAACGGGGTGAAATCGGCGAATGACCTCTGATAAACCTGAGGGGTAGAAACCCCTCGGGTGAGGAGGGTTTGGATATAAAAGTCGCAAAGTTATTAAAACTATGTACGAATTCTCGGCACAAGGTATGTTGGGGTTCGGGAGGATGTTTCGTGGTGGGGGTTGGTGGTTGTGGAAGGTTAATTATTTGAAAGGGGAGAGGGTCCGGGGGCCAGGGGTATTTTTTTAGAAAAAACAATGTCAAACATTTGGAAATAGTATAATTTGCTTTATCTTTTGGTTGTATGCAGGAGTTGAATGGAGTGAGAAATGGCCAAAGACTCCGCTTAAACGTGGGCGGTGACACCGAGTAATCCCAAGTCAAAACTTGGGTCTCTCATTTAAAGAATATTTTAGAAAAAACCACGAGGAAAATTCAAATATTATGAAAGTAAAACTTTGGGACTCTTTTAGGGGTTGAAACGAAATAAATTGGCGAATGACCATTGATAGAGGCCTAAACCTGAGCGACAAAACTGACTCTCTCTATGTCAAAACTTTGAATCAAAATAAAAAATAAACTCACAAATAAAGAAAAACCAAAAAACAAAGTTTAAATTTACAACAAATTTATTTCAGGGCCCATTTTAGGGGTGAAGGAGGTGAGATAGGGCAAAATATCTGAAAATAAGAACCAAAATTGTAGAAAAACTAATTCAAATACAGTATTGATCTTTGTTTTTCGAAAGGACCGCTAGTTTGGTGGTTGTTAATTATTAGAAGGGGAAGAGGGTTGGGGGCCAGGGGGTTAGGCAAAAGTATTTGTATAGAAATAACAATATCAAACATTTGAAGATAGTTTAATTTGCTTCATTTATTGGTTGTATGTAGAGGTTGAAAGGGGTGAGAAAATGCCAATAACCTCGCTTAAATGCGGGCGGGGACACTTGAGTAATGCCAAGTCAAAACTTGGGTCTATCATTTAAGAATATATTAGAAAAACCCACGGAGAAAGTTCACATTTGATGAAAGTTCAACTTTAGGTCTCTTTTAGGAGTTGAATCGGAAGAAACTGGCGAATGACCTTTGTTGGGGCGTAAACCTGAACGGTAAAATTGACTCTCATCATATCAAAACTTATAATCAAGATTAAAAATTAACTAACAAATAAATAAAAACCAAAAAATAAAGTGGAAAATAACAAACAACCTGTTTTAAGGGCCCATGTTAGGGGTGAAAGAGGTGAGATGGAGCAAAATATCCGAAAATAAAAACAGAAATTGATAAAAAATGTATTTAAATACAGTATTGATCTTTGTTTTTCGATAGGATAACTAGTTAAGTCATATTTTGTTACAGCTTAGTCATTTTGTAGTTAGAGACGTGAATGTTTATGTGAACTATTCCTTATTTAATGCCATTTTCAGTAACACTGGTTGTTTAAATTATTTCGGATTTCCAGGCGGAACAGAATACAAAAAATTATTATGTTAATTCTAAGCAATATTTGTTTGGCAGTGACTCCTAACAAGAGCATGTCTAGTCGCCAAACATAACACCCTTTGAGTTTTGAACGTTGAGTTTCCTGAAGAGTAAGGTTTTTGCTTCGATAACCACCTTTGTCAGAAAACATGGCATTAAATTAAGAGTCATTCTCTACAATATTCGCTTAAAAAATAACTGAATAATACAAATATCAATGATCGGTTTTTTGTTTAATGTTTTGATATAGATCTTGTTCAGGCATTTGCCATCACTAATTAGTGAAAACTAACCAGTTTGGAAGTTTTTTTTATTGAGCACCCTGTATTATATTAATTGGGCATTAATAGAGAGAGAAAGATGTGTTGAAAATGTTGAGGTTTAAATAATACAAATGTTTTGTTTCGACGAGAGTTCTAATATTAAAATTGTAAATATAAAATATTGGAGAAATTTAAAGTCGACAAAAACGTACTTCATTTTCACGATAATGTAGAATCGAACTATATCTAAGCGCGATAAAACTGAAACAGAGAACCACACTACCAGATGAGTTTTATCTGATTTGGGCACGTACTGCATACTGCATTATCGCCGTTATGAAGTGAAAACAGCGAGAACCTAAAAGTAAAATCACTGTTTTAAATACAATTAGCGCATAAAAGAATCATACGATTGAAGTATTTTCAGGCTTAAAACATCAACTTTAGTTGTAAAGAATGTTTATTTATAAAAGTTATTTATTATCATTTTTACCGATAAGAAACACATTAGCAGTTATGAAAGCTGCATTAAACAGCAACTTAAAAGAACATGTCAGGTGGGTTTAACGAGGCAAATTTCAAAGATATTTTAGCTTTAGATGCATTTTTATGTTAAGGACTAATTATATTATTGGTGATTTGTAACATATATGCTGTACAGACGATGTGAACCAAATTTCAGCCCTATACGTTTAATATCAAGCCAACTGGGGCTGGAAAACCAAAGGAAAATCTTCGGAAATTGAAATTTCTAGAGCAATCTAAGGGTGAAGGAGACGAGATAGAGCAAAAAGTCACAGGACCAAAGTTGTAGATCGTGAAAAATCCGTGACACGTGGTGCAGTCTGTTTTTCGATAGGACCATCCGTTCGGTCACTAGAGCTCAAAATAACAGTTGTTTGAAAAAGGCTTATTTTAACGATTTTTTAATAATTTTTTTGATGGAGTTAAAATTTAAAAATGTGGGTTTTCATATTTTTCCCCGAAGTTTGAACTAATGAGGAACGTGCGTGCCAAATTTCAGGTTCCTAGCTCATCTGGAAGTAGAAAAGAATTCGTATCCTTAATCAGTTACACAAGCGGCCGTATATATATTAGATTTATTTAGGTACGTTTTTACATGTGTAATTGCTGCTAAGACAAAGTCTCTCCTTTTTTATTCTTATAAATTCCTAATTTATTTTTCACCACACTATGAAGTACAATTACCAAGGCAGGTATCAACATCATATTGAGGCCAAAAGGAGCTCTCTTACATAATATGGCCGCGGGGCTGAAAGAGCCGTTTGTTTACTTGCTTGAAATAACATTAACATCAAAATATGGATTAACAACAGACAAGACTAAGAGTGATCTGCCACAGATTAAGAATAGAGTCGAACCTGTCTGATGAATCCATTTATTATCGTCCTCGACAATTGGTCGAGTTGACAGTCGAGTCTAACTCACTCGTCTAACTCACCCATCTAACTCGCCCTCCTACTCCAACAATGTGACATGGCCCTTACTTTTAAATAATTGTATACTGTACAAGTCTTTATCTATCTTAACCAAGATTTTAAAGTTAACTCATCGATGTTTTTCTCTTCTTATTTACTGCTGTAATAGTCGTATTTCATTGTGTATTGCGGTGAAAAATGTATTCGCACCTCTGATGAAAGGGTTTTGCAACTCATAACGCTTTCAAACCCACGATTTCATCTTAGTTGACTACAAAGCTGTGTTTGCTTTATGTACTTGCATGACTTTTTCCAGCTCCACCAAAATGCTGAGGGCTTTAGAAGTTGGAGTGCTGTTGTGCTGCGGCTTGCACCTGGCCTCCGCTGCGTACATAGACTTGACTCACCAGATCAATGAGAACACACTCTACTGGTGAGTATATTTATGATCCTTAGGATGAGCGAAACAATATAAATAAAATGTAAAAGATATAATACTGCTTTCCTAGAACAATTTTTTAAAATTTACATTATTTAAATTCAAATCCAGATTATTCCTTTAACATTTAAAATTTTTTTCTTGTTTGAGTTGACCTAAACCCAAACAATATATTAAAGTCTGGGTCGATTTCATATGAAGGATTTTCAACAAATATCTTAAATATTCTTTAAATGTCCTCTGAATTCAACTTGGATGTTTAGATTTTCTTTTAAATTATTCAATAATTTGTCAATTGAACTATGCAATTTCTTCTCATATTTTGTGGTGCCATATATTTTTCATTAGATATAATCTTGTTTTCTTATGCTATGTTTGTTGTAATGTTGTGTACTATAGACATTTTCTGTATTTTAGAATAGAATTTAAATAAATCAATTTTATATAATTAATGAACAGTTAATAACAAAACACTCAGCTAATAACAAAACACTGGTAACAACTCGGCTGAGTTGCTAGGATCAGCTGATTCCTATTGTTAAGAATTATTATTGTCAACTCGCCCGTTACTCAATTCACCCGTTTGTCAATTAAAGTCGCGTCACATTGGTCGAGTCTAACTCACTCGTCTAACTCGCCCGTCTAACTCGCCTTCCTACTCCACCAATGTGACGTGGCCCTTAACTTTTAAATAATTGTATACTGTACAAGTCTTTATCTATCTTAACTTTTATCTTAGTCATTAAAAATTGAAGTTCAGCTTGAAAATTAATGCTTGTTTATTCACACCTATTTTTTAAGGAACCTTAAAATAAAACCATTTATCCAAGGACATAACTTTAACTATGCAATTGAACTCAACCACATCAAAATATGTTCATTGAAGAAAATTGGCTATCCCCTGATCTCTGTCACTACAATGTAGGTTCAAAGACAAGTTTGTGCTGGAGCCGCTGTTCCGCCAGACCGACCCCCACTGGGTGGCGACCAACAAGCTGAGCACGGCCGAGCACGGCGGGACCCACATCGACGCGCCCTACCACTTCAACCAGGATGGCTGGAAACTCGGCCAGGTGCCTCTGAGCCGGCTGTTCATGGTAGAGGGTGAGTCCGATAGGGAATCCAAGCCCGGGACTGGGAGTGAGAAACAATTCCAGAATTGACCAAACTTAACATTTGCCAATTGAAAAAGATGGTTATAGTATAATATTGCATATTTACAGTATAGACTCTCAATAGTTCGGCAATTTGTGGACTGGGGCTGTCGAAGTTTTGAGCTATAGGGAGTGTGGGATTTTAAATTGGTAGAAGCATTCAAAATAAAGGTTGTACATGAATAAATCATGAATACATGAATAAAATAGTATTTGACGACAAAATTTTTGGTAGTCAATGAATGTTGCTTGAGTGTCAGAATGAATCGAATTTTACAGTGTCGAAGAATCGGGTGTTGAACTATCGAAAGTCCACTGGTAACTTAATTACAGTGGAAAACATAAGCAGTTTTATCTTTAATTCTGAGTCGTAAATATTAAATTTTTCTCAAAACAACATTAATGATAAAGTTGAAAAAATATTAACAGTTTTTTCAGCCTTATCATGAAATACTGGATAATAGACATCAGGTAAGTGATAACCGATCATAATATCGGATACCTTATATAACAATAACATGTGTAAAATAATCGTAAAACTGTTTGTTTAAACAGCAGTTAAAGAAAGTCATATACAAAACATGAAGAGATTTAGTTCCTTGATCAATAAAAATATGCAGAACTAGCAGTAAATCCTTTGGAGTGATTATAAGAAAAGGAACTATAGGCTACAACAACAAATTTAAAATAAACATAAGAGCATCGTAACAAAGAATTAATTAGAATTTCAATATATTGTGACAGGAACAGATTAACGAGGCCGGCAACAGGGGGGGGGGGGGCAGGGGGGCAAATGCGTAGGGGCCCGGGCTCACAGGGGGCCCGGAAACAAAGAAAAGGGCCCGAAACGGGAGAAAAGGAGCCCAAAAGCACAGGAAACAAGTAAAATAAAAAGGTCTCCAGATTTCAGGCCCGGGGTTGTAGATTGCACAGGGGCCCGAAAATACTGTCGCCGGGCCTGCAGATTAACATATATTTTTTAATGTTTTAAAAAGCTTGAAAATATAAACTTAAGTCCACTTCTGTAGATTTTATAAGACAGCAAATAACTCATGTAATCATGACTAGTTGATGGTCAAAAACGACTTTAACTAGTTTTTCTTAGCTTAATGCTGGAAACCCGATCACAATTGATTTTATAAGTAAATTTGATAATCCTAAAAATCCTGGGATTGAGCGTGGGAATCCCAGAATTGAATGTACCTTAAAATTATATGGGATCCTGAGAACCCGGGATACAGGATCCCAGGATTGAATGTCTTAGTCAGGAAATCCATTAGAAATATTAATGAGTAGTATTTTGTTATGCAAGCTGCTTACCTTGGCGTGTTATTATTCAGGGTTTAGCTTTCAACCTTGCAACAGCTACATTGTGAGCCTCTTTTAAATTGTCCTGAGGTCAATACTTTTAACCATGGGCGGATTTCGGTGGGTGTTGGGGGGTGCTTGGCACTCCCTGATATTTGGAGGATTTGTTGGCAGTGAAGGGGGAAAATGTTTTCAACACAACTTTAATAAGTGAGGTATTTGCATAAATTACAAATGGTTGTTGTTAAACAACCAGAAGTATAAGTAAGTGTAAGTATAAGTACCTACTTGGAATAGGCCTTAAAATGAACCATTTAAATAGGAATTTGATGTTTGAATTCAAGCATGCAATAAAATGCACATTACACATGCACATGTACATGGACATGTACACTACATTACACTGCACATGTACATTAGGTGGACTGGCACCCCCAAATATTATGACCTAAATCCACCCATGCTTTTAACATAGTTAAAAAGTGAATTTTTTTAAATATTAGTTTTGGAAACTTAATGGTGGATTTACAGATGATGAGGCCATGGCCAAGCTTAATTTGTGGCCCTCTACCTTGTTTTCTTCTTGTGAGGGTTTAAACTTATTCTATATTTATTTGTTTACTTTTAAGAGTTATTTGATGACAAAGAAACTTGAAATAAACTTTTGAGTTATCAAATGTGATTTACGTTTGAAAAATCTTTCAAGTGCAATAAAAAATACTTATATTGTACCTTTAATTTTGTGCCCCACCCCCCTCACGGCTTGCAACCCAATAAGGCTCACATAACTATTTTTAATTTTATATTGTGAAAGCAACAAGCAAGGAATCATCCAGAGGCACTCTGTTAAGTTTTACTAATTGTCATTGTAAAAGCCGAAATCTTAATCTTCCCTATCACAGGAGTTCTGATTAACAAGACTGAAGAAGTTCTGAAAAATCCTGAATACCAGTTGACAGCGAAGGACATACAGGATTGGGAGAAGGAACATGGGGAATTGCCCTCCGACTGTGTGGTGCTGGTACAGTTTGGTTGGGCCAACCGCTACCCGGACAGAGTCAAATATCTCGGCCTGAAGAGTGACGACGACTTTGACCGACACTTCCCGAGCTTATCTGGAGGTATGTGACACTATTTCGCAAAGTTTTACCAATGAATACAGAAACTATAGTACCTGTATTCATTGGTTTTACTGAGGTAAAAATGTTTTGATTTTTTTTCTTTTATTGTGAAACTTACAGGCTTCTGTTATCTAAGTGCTTAGACAGTGGTTAGATAACAGTATATAACCTCCTGAAATTTATATCCTTATTATTCTTTATATTTTAAGTCTTTTAATCACATAAATCTTGGCTAAAGCAAACAAAGACACATCTTTTAGAAATAAAATGAAAAGGCTCTTTCGCTACCGCTATATGTTAAATAGTTACACTTTAACCATAGTATGTTTATTTAACTATAAAACCATAATTTTTTTTTGGATGAAGAGTTAATTAGAAAATGCTTGTATCTTCTTGACCTCAGATGCAGCAGACTATTTGGTGAAGTCTGGCAAAGTGTTTGGTATCGGAAGCGACACGGCGTCTCCCGACAGCAAAGGGGATCCGATTGTCCACAAGACAGTGACCAAGAACAACCTCTTCATCATCGAGAACATGGATCTGAAAAATCTCGAAGGAGTCCCAGCGAGAGGCTTCAAACTTGTTATTCTGCCCATGAGAATTGAACAGGGAACTGGCGGCCCAGTTCATGTGGTATTGGTCACAAATGACAAGAAAGAGGAGAAGAAGGAGTGATTTTTATAATTTAGAGAATAGTTTAAAGTAAACTTGTGATTTGATTAATAAATTATCAATATTCAATACTGTAGTATTCTTTTATTTATTTGTTTATATGATTCCTACTTATCATGTTACCGTTCATAGTTAAAGCTAGAGAAACAGTAAACAAGTTGTATAAAGCTCTGTCCAACTGACCAAAATACATAACATAATACATGGCTAGCCTAGTTGTTCGGGTTGTCTATGGTTACGTTTGATTGCTTTTTAGGACCCAGGCTAGAGCATTATCAAACGGTTCTGAGAAAATTTGGATCCAAAAAACTAATCAATTGTACTAATGCACATATATGGTCAAATATTCACCAACAAGGCCACTTTATCACAGGCTAACCAGGCCTGACAACAAAGACAAGATTTCAGGTGAAAAAAATCATTAAAATCACTCACTTCTACAAAGACCAGGGCTCAGTACAAAGAAAGGGGAGGCAAAGCTATATATATTCCCTCGAATGAGAATTTATCTATTTTGTAAAATTTTTAATGAAAATGTGGAGCAGTCCCAATATATATGAGTCCTAACGAGAAATTATTACTGTGATGACAAAACCAGCAGGCAAATTTCTGTGACTGACAATTTTTAATCATTCCTGTAAGTACAGTACATGCAGTTGAATGCAAGAATGGAAGTTTATATAATATAATAACCAAGTCAAAAATATTTAACTCTTTTGACACAAATTTTTATCCTGCAACACATGGCACTGACTGCTTCTCTTTCTTCATTCTATTAAGGCTAAATGCAGGGACTTCATGAAGATTAGCAATAACAAAATGCTAAAAGATATTGTTGGATTTCCACTAGACCTCAAACCTAGCGTCAGAGTGAGATGTCCATTATTCAAATGTGATCAATATAGAGTAAACAGTGCGGAGACTGGTGCAGAGCTGATGCACAGGCACAATTGGTTATGAAATACACCCAATCATTGAAATATTGCAGTTCTTCTCCCAGCATTAAAATTACAAAACACTTTTAATACCAGTGACCAGTTTTATTTTGGATTATATCTCTATAAAGACCTTTAAAGTTTCTCTATTTATTATATTTAAAGGATTCTGAATATTCTATACCGGGATACACTTTTAAATCCTAGAAATCATACTTTAACTAAAATCACTTAAAAGTGCACAATATAAGATGGAATTCTAACCAAATTTAGTTCATTTGTTTTTTGTAAGTATTTTTTTGGAAGTCTCTTTTTCTTGGTACACAAGAGAAACAAGAACAGAGTAATGAGGTTTTGGTTTTGCTCTTGCGATTCTTTGAGGATGCAATATTTTTCTGGACGTTTTCAGATGATTCTTGAAGATTGACATCGACAAAGGTTGTATTCATACTCTCTGAGTGTAACGTCAGTTCTGATTCAGCATATGTATTTTGGATGGTGTTGATAACCACTGAGTCTGCAGATCTTGAATCACTTATTTTGAACATTCCCTCTGTTTTTTGAGAGGATGAGGTTGGGTTAAGGGAACTTTGAGTGTCAGTACTATCCTGGTCCCACGAAGAAAGAGGTTTTAATGAGCAGTCGGTGGACAATGTACCTTGATTATCTTCTTTCTTACAAGTAGCTAAATTGACCAGTGACATATCAGAATTTCCTTTACAATCACCACTTTTGGAATCTGTTATTGGTTTTAAACTTTTTTTCACCATAATCACTGTTATATCAGGATCGCTGCCAATGTTGTCTAAAGACTGAATCTCCATTTTATTAGTTCAATAATATCAAACTTTTAAATTTTCTCTTATTTATGCTTGGTTTACAAATTTAAATTTGTTTTGTAAATTTAAATCATAAAAACAGTAAACACATTAATGCAGCTGATTTTACTTACAGAGATGATAAACAATCTTTTCTTTCTTTCTTCCTTAATAATTACAGTTGGTCCTCTTAATAATAATTACAAACTAATAATAACAAAAGTTTCTTTGAGTATGACCAGTGCAGCTGATTAAAGGGCGAGGGGGGAGGAGGTACTTTTCAAAAACCATTAGTTACAACACAAGCCTTGGTAGAATATAATGGAGAAGCAATTCTTTACTTTTAACTCAAAAATAAACCAAACCGGCTTATTAAAATAAATATCAGCCCTAATTGCCTTTAATTACTTTCCATAAGTAATCAGTAATAATAAACTGCTTATGTTTTTTCCTTGGTTAGTATCAAGCCCAACTGTATCATTCTTATCATTCTTGATTATCTTGAACTTGAAGTTGTTCACTGCAAGATAACTGAAATTCTGACCCTTTATGTACAGTTGGTTCAAAGTTTCTGTGCCGTGCCAAACAGTGATTAATTGGTAAGGGGGTAGAGGAGATACTTTTCTAAAAACATTACGGTAGCCGTAAGCCTATATATAGAAAAACTAATGGGAGGACAAGACTTCTTGCTTTAGACATGAAAATAAATTTGCTGAATACCAGCTCTGTCACTTATGATTACAGTTTAGCTTAAATAGATCCAATTGGCAGTCAGAACTAATCAATGGTTTATGATTTTCCTTGGTTAGTTGTAACTCTTTCAGGGGTGCAGATAATCAGGGCCAGCGAAAAGGGGGGCAGGGGGGCAAATGCATAGCTAGGGGCCCAGACTTACAAGGGGCCCAGAACCACCAAACAAGGGAGCCTGGAACAAGACAAAATGAGTAAAAAAAAGTCATCAGGGCAGGGGCCCAGGTTTCTGAATTGTACATTGCACAGGGGCCTGAAAATCCTAGCTGTCACCAGGCCTGCAGATAATTTGTGCTATAACAGTCCCAAACCTGAAAAACATTTTCAATTCCTAGGAACAATGTTGGCAACAATTTATTGGCCCTTTACCTAATCTGAAAAGGTTATAGTTGGTAAGCAAACAAATTGTGCTTATGTTGGCCCAACTGAGGCAAGGGGTGGTTTATTTGCTGGTGTGATATAGTTTATTGTAGTTAATGGCAAAGACGAAGAATATAGATTTATTTGTTGACTAAAAACCTCACTGCACTTTATTGCCTTGGGCCAATTGTTCTATGTGGTGATTAATCTAAAGACAATAATGAGGTTCTGTAGCAGGAGGTGACCAATAGATAGGCTTAACCCCCAGCTCCCGCGACTGGGATAGAGAAGCGACATACGACATATTGGGTTAGCCCTTTATCTCTGAGCTAACGCCTCCGTAAATTTAGTATGAATATAACATGTAATATAGATATCTGTATTATAAAAGTAATAAAGAACAAAAGAATACCACATTCGTATTATGTAGCAATTAAAAATCCATTTATTACATGAACTATCAATTTAGAGATGCTGACCACATGCTGTTGGTATCATGCCAGGCATCATGCCAACCACATGCCATATCTTGGTCAATGAGGCGGACACAGGAGGTAATAGGTAACAGAGGTATTTCAAAATGTAAATACTGTAAGAGTAAAAGACGAATAGTACAGAACAATTGAGATGGCTTATGTGAGGACTTTTGAAAACGACCTGGTGCAGAAAGCCCAGACTATTAATTTTTTTTAATATTTGTGTCAAAATTTCAAGGTTTAATAACGTCCAGATTATTTATTTTTTGAATTTTTAAGATATACCGTACCTGTTTCAATGTTCTGATTTCAGAACGTCCTGTTTGAAATTAACTAGTATTTATTTATATAGTTGATTTTGGCCATCCCTTTTTCTCAGCCCGTGAACAACGTAGGAAAAATCCAAGCACACCCACAGAATTGTATTTTCCTGTAGATGTGCAATGTCCGATTACAAATTACTATATTTTTGAGAGTTTTAGTAATATTAATTTTATATTATAAAACAATTACCGTAACAAAGGGTTTATGAGTTGCCATGTTGATTACAGAATAACAACAACAAATGCAGTTACACGTTTTACTGTGCAATTAGTAAAACTAAACCAATTTTCTGGTTGAATTTCGACCTGTAGGCGATCCCTAATATTATTACTAAAACGATTGAATTTTGACCTGGGCGTTTTTAAATGTACCTTATTACACATTTAACTTGATTACTGCCCCCAAAACCAGCTGCTGATTACATAGGAAGTATCTATATATGTAAATACATTAATGAGAAAATAATATAAAACAAAATACACAGTAACAAGTCGTTTTATATTAAGTCTAATGTGTATGTATGTATGCTTGACGGAAAAAGACTTTTAATTTTCACGAAATGTGTTGTTTGGTAGCCCTGTTTCAGCCTTCCGTCTGCCCAACTTCCAAACACAAACTTCTGTTGATGTTTGGTTTTGTTTGATTTGTCGTCTGGCTGTTGCGGCTCTCGGCTCTGGTGTAGGTTGAGGTTGTGTTCTGTGTTGTGGTGGACAATTGGAGGGGTTACAAAGAAAAGTTTTGAATGAAAGTTGTTGTTAAGTATATTTATTTAGGCTAATTAAGGAAGAAGAGCCTTAACTGATCCATTTGTACTATCAGCAAAAGGTATAATACATCTATTGTAGTACTTACAAGTCGTGATGATTCATAATGACGTTTAGTTGTGGGCTGTGGCAATTTGGGTTCTTGTGGGAGTAACTTAAACCTTTTTTGGTAAGACTAGTTTGAATGCTTGGAATTATTTCGAACCCAATCTCAATTAATTATTCTAGACACTAATAGTAACAGAATACACAAATGCATTATAATTGTTTGTAATTTTTTAAATGATTATTTATTTTTATTTTTTACTTGTTACATTAAATGAGGTGACTCAGTTTCACTTTTATGATTTTTAAAATTGAATAAAAAACATCTATATAGGCCTGTTTTTGAATCAACATTTTACAATCTATTGATCGTGGAGACTTTAATGTTGGTAAGTAACAACAATGCCAGCCTTAAGTTACGGCTGGTGGGCCCTTAGCCTAGGCCTCGCAAACCCCCCCCCCCCCCCCCGTGTGACCCCCGTGAGGCCCTTATGGCCTCGCAAAAAGTCATGACCTTTTTCCGATTATTTACGTTGTCAAGCCCGATTATCCCCTCCGATTCATTCTGAGAGCCTTGTTTTTGACCGTACACGGTCCCCTATCGTTGCGCGGCCCTAGGCCTGGGCCTTGTGATAAATCCGCCATTGGGTAACGGTTTTTTAACAAAATCAACATTAATACAGGCCTATCTAATTGACATTTACAGTGTATTGATCCATTTGTTATTTTCCTGATAGCCTACATCAGAAAATCAGATACATCAGAACAACTTTTCTGATGGGCCTACATTAAAAAAATCTAAACCTGTATTTTTTTACATAGGCCTATTTAATAGGTAGGCTCTACTTATAAGATTTTTTTATTATGAGGAATACAAACTTAAAGGGCGACTAGAGCTCTTCCCTTGAAGATTTTGTGCCACCTGCAAAACTTGATGGCCGAGCTCTTCCCAACAGACTCCTAAATTATTAAAATTGGTTCCGAGAGAAGGAGTCTTGATAAAAAAAACTCGGTTGTTTAAAAAAATATAGATAGTCCTACTCTACTAGTATTACTCGAGTAGCCTACTCTTTAGTATTATATATTTTGAGTATTGTAACTCACTATAACTGGTTTAGTATGTCAGAGCATTTGTTGTGACTGCCTGTCGCCTTTGGAATAATCTTCCCTATTCCATTAAATCCCTTGATAGTCGTCGTTGGTTTGTGGCAGCATTGAAAAGTTTGCTTTTCAAGCGGATATCCTTGGTCGGCGTGTCCTAGGTGGTTGTCTTGGGCGGTGTTGCTGACAGATGAGAGAGTTTTGGTGTGAATGGGTTAAGCTTTTTTATTTTTGTAATTTAAATGAAAGTATAACTTACAGTTTTGTTATCGTCTTATAGGCTAGTTAATATATTTTTAAGGTTTTATTTTGTATTATCTTATATTTTTGCTAAGCAGGTTGATTGTAAGAAAGGGCCATGTGGCCCAAACTTTGCCTGTTAAAATAAAAAAAATCATTTCATTCATAACCTAATCTGATAAAAGAAAAAGTATAGGCTATAGACGGCTATACAAGGTGAGTCTTCTAAACCATCCGCAACAGATTATAGGCGAACGTCATTACATACAAAGACGAAAGAAAACATTTCCCCACTAAATCATACCTAAGGAACAACTTACAAATATTTTAAAGTTTTTTAAAAAACCGGGTTTAAAGGGTGTTCCAAAAACCGGGGGTCATGGGTTCGAATCTCGGAATTTTTAAATGTAAACACATGCCATATTAACATTTCCCCACTAAATCATACCTAAGGAACAACGTAAAAATATTTTTAAGTTTTTAAAAAAACAGGGTGTTGTAAAAACCGGGGGTCATGGGTTCGAATCTCAGAATTTTTAAATGTAAACACATGCCATATTATACATAATTTTAAAGCTCAGCAAGATAAACGATTTGGTAAAAACAGATCTCAATAATCTTTATTATTTTCAAAATGGTGGCCGATTTTGTGCAAAATATTGGTATTTACGGAATACCCTGTATCTCGAGAACTACTGAAGGTTTTTTCGTTCTGTTGAAAATTCTTAATCCTTGTAAACTCAGCTTTAATTTGATATGCAACATGCCAACATTAAAAGAAAATAAATATTTTTTAACAATTTTATTTTTTATAAATATTGGTAGCATTGAAATCAAAAATTTTAAATGGTAACATATGAAAAATAGTATATCATTTTAAAGGTCTTGCAAAAACCTACAATTTTTCAATTTATACTCCCCTTCTATCTTCGGTAGTTTTATAGTAATAGACAAAAAACTCTATTTTCCTATATAAAGCCCATGTTAAATTTGCTGTACTCTATATTGAATGATACAAATGTAAATGCTTTGACTACTGCACATTTATGGGTGTTAGATGGGAAAATGGAGTTTTTTGTTTATTACTACAAAACTACTTAAGATAGGAGAGGAGTATAAATTAATTGAAAAGTTGTGTAGGTTTTTTCAAGACGTTTAAAATAATATCCGATTTGACATATGTTGCCTTTTAAAATTTTTGATTTTCAGTGCTACCAACATTTACAAAAAAATTTTTTTAAATATTTATTTTATTTTAATGTTGTCATGATGCATATCAAATTAAAGCTGAGTTTACAAGGATTAAGAATTTTCAAACAGAACGAAAAAACCTTCAGTAGTTCTCGAGATACAGGGTATTCCGTAAACACCAATATTTTGCACAAAAACGGCCATCATTTTGAAAATAATAAAGAAAATTGGGTTCTGTTTTCACCAAATTGTTTATCTCGCTTAGAACTTTAAAATGATGTATTACATGGCATATGTTCACATTTAAAAATTCCGAGATTCGAACCCATGACCCCTGGTTTTTGGAACACCCTGTTTTTTAAAAAGCTTAAAAATATTTTTACGTTGTTCCTTAGGTATGCTTTAGGGGGGAAATGTTTTGTTTCGTCTTTGTATGTTAAGCCGTTCGCCTATAATCTGTTGTGGACGGCCTAGAAGACTCACCCTGTATAGAATAAATTGACTTTCAACCCCAACACCACCCCCACTATATAGTGTTATACTTGACACCTTGAAATAATCCAATTTGTTTCCATAAGTGAACAATGTCCCTAGGATAAAGGGACCAAACAATTGTTCAAATTTGATATCTTAAAGATGGTGAGCCAAGTATAATTTATATACAGCAATCCCTGGTGCCAGTACACATAAGAAACAAAAAAAACTATGCAGTGAGATATCTTACAGCATGCGTTTTCTTGGATACCGTAAACAATGGTATTTTCTTTTTTCAGGGTGAAGATGGACAGTTTTCAATATTACCTTGTTTTCATATCCTCATTATATTACTGTTCAGGAAGTTATAACTTCTCAGATATAAATCTTTATCCAGATCATCTACCCTACTTTTTTAATATGTACAAAGATGTGGCTGACGAATGTGTAAAAAACAACTGTCCACTCAAGGTAAGTGTAGTTATTATGTAAAGCACCTTGTGCGTTAGTTTTTAATACAACTAGCAGATGGTGCCCCGCTTCACTGGAAAAAGTACCTAAACAAATAAAGAAGAAATGCAACAGCTGTTCAGCCCTTTTCTTTACACTTGTATCTATAAAAAAAGTTTGATAAAAAACAATTATTCTTCCTAGGATTTCTTTACATAGACCACTCATTCAAGTATAGGGTTGATGGGAGTCAGACTTAGGGTTTCCTCAAAAGTTACGGATAGTTTGAACTTAATAAATAGATGTATTCGTCCAACTATCTTATTTTTCCCCAGACTTGAAAAAAATTAAAGATTAACAATTTTTCATTATGCAGAACAAAAACTTAATTTTCAGGTGTTTAATCAATTGTTATCGCATGTTTGTTATTTTTATTTCCTGCTTGGAGTAGTCTATAGACTGGAACAGCATCAATCCTTTAGCCGTGGTTTACAGGTGTAGCTAACACCCGGAGACAAGTCATTGAGGAGAAAGTGTTATTATCTACGTTGTGGAACAAATCTGAGGTGTTACACTGCACCGCCTCCGCATTGCTTTCTTTTATTTTCTTTTTCACAGCTCATTTTCATTATAGGGTCAAAGTAGCTACCGCTCAGTAAGTCAAGTGGCATAAAACTGTAATAATGTGTCTTATTGGATTTAATTTTTAATTTTACTCATGATTGCAAAAACGGGGTTGGTTCTAATCTTTTTTAAGGACCCAGGGTTTTTGCTGTTTCCTCTAAAATTATAGTAATCACAATTGGCAATCCAAAATAAATAATGAAAACTAAATAAGTTAAAATTTGGATAATTGTTTTGTACATTATGAAAAGATTAAACGATACAACCATCAGAAAGTATTGTTTTTCCAAATTAATTGGTAAGATTTTTTTAAAATTAGCCTACTTAACAAATTTTAAGATATTTATATATAATTTTCTTAATTTTTTAGCCATTGATATTTTTAAGGAAAATATTTAGGCCATTTTTAAAAAGGTGTTTAAAATAGTATTAGCTTTTGCATGGACAATTTTAACTTATTAATATTTTTTGTTAATGACACCTTAACATATCAATACATTAAATACTGTTAACTAATTAAAATGTATGGTGAAAATAAATTATGCATTGTTTGATATAGTGACCTATTCAGGTAGGTATATATAACATTTCAATCCAAGTATGAATGACAGTACGGAAGTATGAAGTATGAGTTGTAGGATAATTTTGATGCAATCTTGTAGGCCAAAATGATCCTTGGACAGGAATTCAGCTTATCATGGTGCTTTTTAATTTAAATATTTGGTTTTCATTTGTAAACTATTAATTTATGCTATTTTTTTAATTTTAAGTGCTGTATTTTGTTATCCAAGTTTACCAGCTGGAATGCTTTTAATGCATTTCTTATCAGAGAGAAGGTATTGTTTTCAGCCAGATCAATAATTACATCACGCCGGCCTGACCGGTTAGTATGGAACTCAACTATCTCGTTACATTCCCATGGTTCCAGACTCCCATTCAGAGCTTGTTCTGCAAGTGAAAGTTGCCTGAAGTTGCATTCGATAAACAAGCTTTTATAGACATTCTCTGTTCTGAAAGAGACCTTGAGTTGATTGGACTGACATTTTAGCTGGCGAACTTAATGTATTTAATCCGGGAGTTTATTTTCCCTGCACATATGTGTACTTTTATTTTATTCCCATTTTTTTTTATTAGAAAATTATAATCATAATAGCCTAACCCAAATACTTTGAAAGTGATTGGTCAGATCAATCATCCCATATTTTACTGTGTGTGCACCAACTGAGGTTATTGCACTAAGTAAAGTTTACAGAGTAAAAATCTTTGACGTTTTAACTTTACTTAAAAAAAATCATCCTCTAAATCTTGATACCATTTTAAAAATTGTATTTTATTTTATACCGTACTTATTGTATTTTACATTATTTGTATTTGGTTTGTGAAACATTTACTAGACCCCAGGTGAAAACCTGTAAGTCTAAACCTATTTTTTTATTTCCAGCAAGTGACATTGGATAATTGTCTTGTTTTTTAAGGTTTGGATATGGTACGTGTAGGCCCTATTGTTATTAATGATTACACTGTATCTTTCCTTTTTAGGAGTACATTGGGAGGCCAGGGTGTTGGGGTTATGAGGCAGTCTGTCCTCAAAATGACTCATATTCGACTCCCTCATGCCCTGGGGATCATAAAGGTTGGGTGCCCAGTAAAAAGGACCAAATAAAAACATTTTATAACCAAGGAGACTTTGGATACATTGCTGAACAGCAGAAAGAGCTGATGGTCATTTGTGAGCCAAATTTTCCGGTGAGTTATACTTTTGTCTTGCTTAATTAGGCATGATTACTATATTGCAGCAGACTTATTCATTGGGGTGGTTAAACAATTCTCAATTTGAATCCAGAGGAGGAGGTAATAGGTAGCAAGCCTGACGCAAAAAAATTATATGTTAACCTTTTTGATGCAAATAAAGTCTTTATTATCTTAATAATTTGATATTGTTATCTAACTTTTATGAGCTTTGTAAATTTTTAAGGTGTAAAACAATATTGATTGTAGGGTTGTTTGGACATAAGATATTTGTAAGTTATTGACTGTATATTTAATATTAGATGGGAGACAGCCAGATGGACCGCAAGGCACCCTTATGTAAATGGTCATAAACTTTCAGAATGTCTGACCAGAACAGCTGGACTGGGGGCAAGAACAACCCAAAGAGAGACGATTTCTCCGAGTGAGAAGGTTAGTGGGCGCTGGGGTGTATGAGAAGGCACTGGAATGCTAGGCTGACCAGACTATCTGAAATTCATAAACTCCCAATTCCTTATTGATTTCTGGAGCAGATGTAAGTTTCGGTGAAGAAACAATACCGCCTATCTGACAAATCTTGGAAAATTGAGTTTTTGGTATCCTAGTAATTGTAGTGAAATTCCGCATGTAATGGTGGTCGTAGTTCACTAAAAATCCAAGAAATAGCATTAGTAATGCACTGTTCTAATACCGCCCAAGAGATAGAAATGGAAAATACCCCCGTTGCAGCAGACCTTCATACTCAGCGAATTTCAAATGCAAAACAACTTGTTTCAATCCAACATGGCGAGATTTAACATGTTTTTGTAAGCTCCATAAGAATAACATGGGGAATGAGTATGCAGGTTTGCTGCTACAGGTATTTTAAAACTGGGTGATTTTAGTTCAATATTTAGTAGATCTCAACTAGAAGAAGACATTTACCAAGTTTTATCAAGATATGTTGAGAAATAAGCGAGATATAGAATTTTACTTATTTCCCATAAGGTTAACATAGGGACAACGTACTGTGTTTACCACTTTCAATATCTCGGTTACCAATGGACATAGAGCAGTGATTCAAAATACTAAATTATTTGTTTTTTTGAGCTGAATTCAATGGTAGTAACAAAAATTGGATTATTTTTATTTTACTATGTAAAAAACTCAAAAACCCCATTTTTTGGGGGATTTACCCCCCTTTACCCCCCCTTCCAGTGGTCCGATCATGCTGGTTTACGAACTCGTCCGAGTGATTACCACTTTACATGTCTGTACCAAATTTCATTTAGATCGGACGATATTTACGGCCGCTATCGTGTTACCAGACATATATGTCTGGTCTGATCTATATATCTATATATATATATAGATATATAGATATATAGATCTATATATATATATATATATATATATGTATATAAAAATTTTAACGAATAGTGTTTTTTGCTTCTGGGGGCCCCAATATGAAAAGTTAACATGGTCTCGGGCTTAGGTCTTACCATGAGACCTACGGTAATAGCTTATTCCTTTAAGGAAATTTGCTAAAACCGCCCATCTGCTTTGTTTTTAGTTGTAACCGTACATCTGACCACGCCCCCAAAACTATGGTTATGTTATTTGTTGTCAAGATACAAATCGATGTGACAGATCGTAGTCTCAAGACATCAGGAACAGCTGTTGACAAATTGGGAAATGCAATTAAAAGAAAGGCAAGGACATAGGGAAGGAACAATTGGATATAGATATAATATATGAACCCAAAATCATACTAAACAGCGGGCGTTATAATGAAGTGGGAATATATCAACCGTTAGTCTAAATTTTAGTCATATTTTCTCGATAGTATTATTTACTAAACAATTATTAGGCCTCTGTTAGCAAGTAAGCGATATGCGAGATGTCATATTTGGTATTCGCGATACATATATGTTTAGAAAGTAAATTTAATTTCAAATTTAGTATTATTATGTTGGGGAGCAATCGGAATACTAGTTATCGCGAAATTGCTTAAGAATACTCAATATGATCGTTATATGATATAATATAAATCTGTGATGCCCAAAAAACCTGTGCCCAGAAATTAATCAATAAGTGCAAGTGACAGTGAAGCCAGCTGCAAATAAATGGTTGCTACGGAACAATATTTACTTTCGAGTCAACAGTTTAGAAGTGAAGACGTAACTAAATTTACTCGACAAAATTAATAAAAGAAAAGAAGATAAAGTTTTGCGGAAAACCCAATCAGACCACCAATTGGACCGAAGGACGATCTGGGAGGATGCCAAAACTACGGTAACCCAAATCCACTAATATCGTTTCAGGAAATTCTTTATCGACACGAGGAGATGGGACTTGTGAACGAGCGAGGTGCCGATGGACCTATTGGACTAACAAATTAAAAACAAAGTATATCTTAAGCACGTTCAAAGGGGGGAATAATTCCGACTCCCGTTTTTTTGTAATATATATATATTCGTAACTTTGATTTTGTTTAAAAATTTGCATCTGAATAAATGAAGTATACCGTCTGGGAATAAGAACATATCAAGTGAACCGAGGGCAAAGAACTACGACCCAGAGTCTCAAACAATTATCGACTGCCTAGCAGGGAAAGAATCGGGCAATTAATTTATTTCTGGGAAGTAACTCACAAAAATAGAAGAATTTGAATTATCAAAGATTTGTAATTGGGCTAGATTTAAAAAGATCATTAAACTTGTATTTGTCAACCCCAGTTAGTATTTATTTCTGTCAATTAACTTAGAATATCGTAGGTTATATAAGAGGGTGGTAATAAAAATGGCGCCAACGCGGGGCACTTGATTGTAAAGTTCTTGACCCACGGTTCAATTGATAACCAATAAGACATCTCACATATCTTAGGATAAGTCTTTATTGAATTGTCATAGTTTTAAGTTAGAGAATCTAATTAATTATTTAAAGAGTAACCAATATGAGTAATAATTATGACTTAAGACAAAACCCAAGGCGAACGAAGAAGGGAGACGCGTTAGGAAATTGTAAGAGGTCGAACCCAGTGACAACCGAAATGGTAACGGCACGGAATCGAGATATTGATACGGATGATAGGGTAGAGATAAGTGATAGGGATGTTAGGGACAACACGGAAATCGGAAACGAAGAAGCGCACGTGAATGAATCGGACGACGAACACTCGCAGACTGACCAGCGCGGATTCGAGGATGACGATCTAGGAAACCCGCATGACGAGGAAATTTTGCTTGCACAGGGAGATTCTGAAATTAATCCTAATAAACAACAACCGGAGGAACATAAACAACCTAGCGAGACGCAAACCGATCTGAAGTTAATAATGGTAATGCTCAGTCAGTTGCAAACACAATCGGTCCAAATGCAAAACGAAACTAAACTAATACAAACCCAAATACAAGACCAAACGGTTCGAATGCAAAACCAAATACAAAACGAAACCCAACAAATACAAAGTAAAATCGAATCTTGTAAGGAAGAACACCGTAGGGAACTAAACGAGATCCGGACCGAGATTACGAGCTTACGGATAGGCATCGAAGAAGACATTGAAAAAAAAATTAGGGAAAATAATCTCAAATTAAATGAATCTTTCGACCTAAAACTAAACGAGCACGGTGCTAAATTCATGGAAAACATGACAAACTTAAACCAAGACACTATAAATAAGACTGAAGACCGGTATAAAGAAATTAAACAATATCTAAATTCCGAAACGATTCAAATTAAACGAATCACCCAAACTAATCAGGAACGAATTGACAAAATTGAAACCCAAACTCAAAACCAATTTAGGGAGATGAACCAGTCAATAGTCCAAAATAATGACATGGTAAATAAGGTTCAGGAAGTTATAATAGGAATACAGAACAAAATGGGAAATCTCGAAAACCGTGTGGGAAATTCAACGTCGGGTAACCTAGGCGAAATCATCATCAACTATGTAAATCCTGACCTCAACGAGAAAAAACCTAAATTCACTGGGAGAGAAAAGGATCCACTACACTTCTTGGCTCAACTAAAACGGTACTGGGAGAAATCAAATACGCGGAGAGGGCTAAGTTCACACATACCTAACTTGGAGGACGTGCTAGAATCGTGTCTAGAAGAAAGTGCGATTAAATGGTGGCGAATAGTAAAACAGGACGTTAAAGATTTGAGTGAATTTGAAATCGTGTTTCTCGAAAAATACTGGAATCTAGATATTCAACGCGGTATAAAGAGAAGAATTGAAATAGAGCGATACCGAACTGGAGGAAAACTTAGTAGATCGGAATATTTCAATGAAAGAGCGATCATATTGCGGAATATGACACCTACACTCGAAGAAGCAGAGATCGTGATGTTGCTGAGCGAACAATTCGAGGAGCGAGTTAGGGATGCACGTCGAGTCCAAAACATTACCACGATAAGGCAATTCGAACAGCTATTAGGTAGAGAAGATTTAGAGGAACAGAACCATCGGATCAAAAGTCGCCCGTATGAAAACCGACAATCGGGACAGACTAACTACGGACACGAGAATGATAGGAATTTCCGGAATATTAACCATGAACCAAGGTACCCGAATCCCAATCGCGATCAACACGTAGCCAACGACACACAGCGAACCTACTCTAACGAGCGACCCTTTAATCAAAGAAGTAACTTTAGAACCAACGACAGGCCCAATTTCCACAACCGAAGCGGATATGAACCGAGATCGACCTTCGTAACTGAGAATAACCCTAACCAAAACAAAGCGACTGCCGCAGGTTCGGGAAACTAAATAGCGTCGAAGTTTCTCGGGTATTGCACGCATTCAAGACTAAAACAGATCAAAATTATGAAACTTTGACGCGAGTTAAACATATCGGACATGTCAATACCCATAATCCAAATGAATCCCCAATCAAATCAAACCTTAACCTAAATAATGTCGTATCCAATATATATTGCGATAACAAATGGCTACTCGAGGAGGACGGAGTTGAACCACCCGTAATTAAAAGTATCGATTGTCCCGAAATAGACATCAAATTAAACCAAACCAAAATTAAAGCTCTTATTGATACCGGCTGTAACATTAATTGCTTGCAAGAACAATGGTATGAGCAAAACCAACAGGTCATAGGCAAACATGAAACCTTTCCAGTAACTAACCTCAATATTACCACTGCTACTGGACAAAAGTCCAAGAGAATAAGAAAAATAATATTAATACATACTGAAATTGACAACCATAGCTTCGACGCACAGTACTTAATTATCCCATCATTAGTTCGTGAGGTCATCATAGGACAAGAAACGTTAGAATCATTAGGAGTTGTATTAAACTTTAAGGATAATACTTTAACGATCAACAACGAGGTAATTCCATTAAATACTAACCAGGAAAAAACCGGAGAAAGTACTCAGGAAACAATAAACAACCATATAAACGTAAATAAAAAAGGAATAAAATGTCAGGTAATATCACAAGGAGACGAAAGTTCAGTATATTCACGGCCGATAGCCCAAGAAATGGTAAATAACAAATTAACCGATAACAGGGAGATAGTAAATAACAAGTTAGCTGAAATCACGATTTTAAGTGAGGAAGAAAAGGAAAAATTACGGGCGTTGTTATTAAAATATGATTCCGTTTTTTCTAACGAACCCGGACTATGCAATAAATTCCAATATAAAATCAAATTGAAAAATCATGAACCGTTCAAGAGTTTTACGTATCCTATCCCTGTGTGTCACCGAGAAGCGGTAAACAAAGAAATCAATGACATGCTGAGCAAAAACATTATAGAAAGAAGCGATAGCACGTTCATTAATTCTATGCTAGTAGTCCCAAAGAAGACGGGAGAAATTCGTTTATGTTTAGATGCCCGAGCTATAAATGAGCGGATAGTTAACGACTATGATTGCAACTTAGGAATCAATGAGTTACTCACTAAATGCAAAAACACCCGTTTCATAAGCACATTCGGCCTTACAGCTTCTTATTGGCAAGTAGAACTCGAACCCGAATCCCGGAAATATACAGCTTTCCAACATAACGGAAAAACTTATCAGTTCGTGCGGGTACCTTTTGGGCTATCTATATCTCAAGCAGCACTGGTACGAGCTTTAGACGCCACCATCGGGAATGACCTTGACGAATTCTGTATGTTTTATGTGGACGACGCTTGCGTTACGTCAGACAGTTTCGAATCACACCTCAAACATCTAGAACTCTTATTCGCTAAACTTAAAGATGCTAATATGACAATCAAGCTACCAAAATCGGCACTATGCCAAGAGAAGGTAAAATATTTGGGTTTTATTATCACTAGGAACAGGATTAAACCAGACAATTCAAAAATTGAAGTAATAAATAATTTCCCTGAACCAAAAAATCGTTAACAACTAAAAGGGTTTTTAGGGATGATCAACTATTATGACAGATTCGTGGACAAATTTGCAGAGCATGTGCAACCACTACTCTACCTAACTTCTAAGAAAACCACCTTTCGTTGGACGGAGATCAAACGACAACACTTTCTAAAAATAAAATCATTGTTTTTGGATACTCATTTTTTGAACTATCCGGACTTCTCAAAGGATTTTTACCTTCAGTGCGATGCGAGTGGCCACAGCATAGGCGGGCACATATATCAGATATTAGACGACCAGCAGAAAGCAGCAATCATGTTCATTTCCCGTACTTTAAAGGGACCAGAGTTAAATTACTATACTTCCGAGCTAGAATGTTTAGCGATTGTGTATTGTTTACAAAAGGCCAGATCACTATTGATAGGTCGACGCATACATATCGTTACCGATCACAAAGCTTTAACTTTTATGAAAACTTGTCGATTACTAAGTCCGCAGTTAACCAGATGGGCATTAGCACTACAGGAGTACGATTTTATTATCGATCATTGCCCCGGCAAAGATAATATAGTGGCTGACACTTTGAGTCGAATCAAATACTCAGACGGGGAAATCTCAAACCCAACTCAACCATCCATAGTAATCAACTTCCTTGAAACAGAAATCGAACCGTATCTTAGTCAACAGTTACAAAACATAAAACAACTACAACTAAATGACCCCAACTTAAACGAAATCATAACCAAAATACGTGAAAATCAACCTACCCCAGAAGATAACCCGAATTCCAATCAATTCTTAATATATCAAAATGTATTTTATAAGAAAACCGGTCTAGGATGGAAAATCCTTGTCCCTAAAACCATGATTGAAAACCTAATCCTAGCCTGTCACTTCCACTACATCCATTGCGGGGCGGACAAATGTTTGAAACTGTTCCAAGAGCACTTTGTATTTAAGAACATGGGCAGAATAATTCGTAAAATAATAGCTTGTTGCGACTCTTGCCAAAAATGTAAACCCAACACTCATCCAAACCACGGATTAGCCAAAGGAATAACTTGCACGGATAAGAACGTACAAATAGCATGTGATTGGATTGGCCCTTTACCTACAAGCAGCTTCGGGGCTAAATATATTTTTGTCGTAATTGACATCTTCACAAAATTCATCCAGCTATACCCGGCTAAGAGGGCGAATACTACCACGGTGATCGATAAGATTTTCAACCGATACATACCAGAATTTGGAAAACCTAGATTCATCTAATCCGACAATGGAACATCATTCAGGAGCGCGCGTTATCTACGCAAACTATCTGACAATAACATAACACCCATATTTAATCCTGTAAGGTATCCTCAAGCGAACTTAACCGAAAGGTACATCCAAAACGTGAAGCGGGCGCTTCGAACCATGTGTCACAACGACCAAAAGAACTGGTTCAACTGCATACCACACATCAACCGGTGTCTAAACGAAATCTACAACACCACCACAGGTTGCACTCCCAACGAGCTACAACTCGGGACCAAAAATACGAGGTTTTGGGAAGAATTTCTGGAGTTACTCCCTCAAGAAGACCGACCATTAGCCCTTAGGTTGGAACAAGCACGACAGCGGATGAGTACGCAACAGAGGAAAAACACCGAAAAGCTTAACAAGATGCATAAACCAACCGAGTTCAACGTAGGGGATTTGGTATTAGTCGCCCAGAAAATGCCATCCAAACTAATCGACGGTACAACTGCTAAATTATTTGAATTATATACAGGACCTTACATTATTTGCGAGAAATTAGGGAAGACAGTGTACTCCGTATCCAACACAGACGGGACAAGTAAGCGGGGACCGTACCACATAAGTGGTCTTAAAAGGTATAAAACCACGTATGAACTATAACGCGAATGCGAGTCACCATATAGTGCTAATATCGGTGATGTGAACATTCTAATATGAGTGATAAGACCGAACTGGTAAACTCAATGTGACTAAAGGTGGGGACTTAATTTGTGTTCGCAGCACCACGAACTATGAATAATATCTTCGTGTTTAATCCAAATGTTTAATACTGTTAATTAATGTCAAAACATGTTACAAACCTTAATTTCAATTAGTTATCAATTTATATGTTTCTTCAATAATCCACTGCCAGACCATAAGGTCCGAGATATAATTTGATTCATGCAATGCCTCATGTATTTTAACTTGTCCTTTCATGTTGATGTTAAGTTTGTTTATGTTATAATTTGTTATATGAATAATACTTGTCTTTAATATATTCAATATGTGTATGCAAAAACCCCGAAAACGTTACAATACTATGCTTTTCGACTTTCGTAATTTCAATCCATATTTCATATTCCTTGAAATTAGAGAGGGCTATTGTAACCGTACATCTGACCACGCCCCCAAAACTATGGTTATGTTATTTGTTGTCAAGATACAAATCGATGTGACAGATCGTAGTCTCAAGACATCAGGAACAGCTGTTGACAAATTGGGAAATGCAATTAAAAGAAAGGCAAGGACATAGGGAAGGAACAATTGGATATAGATATAATATATGAACCCAAAATCATACTAAACAGCGGGCGTTATAATGAAGTGGGAATATATCAACCGTTAGTCTAAATTTTAGTCATATTTTCTCGATAGTATTATTTACTAAACAATTATTAGGCCTCTTTTAGCAAGTAAGCGATATGCGAGATGTCATATTTGGTATTCGCGATACATATATGTTTAGAAAGTAAATTTAATTTCAAATTTAGTATTATTATGTTGGGGAGCAATCGGAATACTAGTTATCGCGAAATTGCTTAAGAATACTCAATATGATCGTTATATGATATAATATAAATCTGTGATGCCCAAAAAACCTGTGCCCAGAAATTAATCAATAAGTGCAAGTGACAGTGAAGCCAGCTGCAAATAAATGGTTGCTACGGAACAATATTTACTTTCGAGTCAACAGTTTAGAAGTGAAGACGTAACTAAATTTACTCGACAAAATTAATAAAAGAAAAGAAGATAAAGTTTTGCGGAAAACCCAATCAGACCACCAATTGGACCGAAGGACGATCTGGGAGGATGCCAAAACTACGGTAACCCAAATCCACTAATATCGTTTCAGGAAATTCTTTATCGACACGAGGAGATGGGACTTGTGAACGAGCGAGGTGCCGATGGGCCTATTGGACTAACAAATTAAAAACAAAGTATATCTTAAGCACGTTCAAAGGGGGGAATAATTCCGACTCCCGTTTTTTTGTAATATATATATTCGTAACTTTGATTTTGTTTAAAAATTTGCATCTGAATAAATGAAGTATACCGTCTGGGAATAAGAACATATCAAGTGAACCGAGGGCAAAGAACTACGACCCAGAGTCTCAAACAATTATCGACTGCCTAGCAGGGAAAGAATCGGGCAATTAATTTATTTCTGGGAAGTAACTCACAAAAATAGAAGAATTCTAATTATCAAAGATTTGTAATTGGGCTAGATTTAAAAAGATCATTAAACTTGTATTTGTCAACCTCAGTTAGTATTTATTTCTGTCAATTAACTTAGAATATCGTAGGTTATATAAGAGGGTGGTAATAAAGTGTACGTTTTTGATGTGACAAAGCAGTTAGTTGGTGTTGCTAAAACAGTTTTTTTCTTCTCTCCTGTAAAGTTTGGGATTTGTCATTTAGGCGGTATTGTTTATCCACCAAAGCTATAATGAATGTTTCATTAGGTTAGGTTAGGTAAGGTTTGGTTAGGCTAGGTTGGATTGGATTAGGTTGGGCACTGAGCATATAAATCCAAGGATGTTTTTGAGAGGATTTCTGGCCAAGCATAGGCAAACTTTCCCTCCTCCTACCGCCCCTTTATACCCCCTCATTCTCTCTGATGACCAACCCCGATTCAGTAGTCTGCTCCTCAGACTGACGGCTTTACCACTACATGTGATGGAGACTCGCTCAGTTAACCCTACGGTCCAGCTGTCCTGCACTCAGATTAGACAGACATAGTTTTCAAAAGTTCTTTGATTTTGAAAAACTAATTCCTCATTACAAGGTTTTATTTTTCTTTTAATTTGTTTTAGATTGACTCATCTCTGATGTGTACAAAACATATGCGTTACTGTCAGGGTAGAAATATCATGGTTGATTTTAGAGACCTTGCAAACAGAAAAGAGCCAATCAGATATAAAATGGATGTTCTTAAAGAAGGTCAAATTGGAGGATATTGCAAGTAAGTTCCATTTCCTTTTTAAAGAGGAGTTAAAGACATGTGTTTTTTTTATGAAGCTTAGGTCTAAAAAAAAACTGTAAAAATTAGATTTGTTTCAGGATTGGCGTTGAGCAGTTGGAAGCTGTTCAACTTTTAAACCAGAAATCTCAGGAGAACCGTCACCAAACAAAACATTTCATCTGTATGATGATTGTTATTTATGCCAGATTTGTTCGGACTTGGGTGATCGAGATGACATACACGACACATGTTGATTTAGTACCTTAAAGCCTGTGAACCATGACCCTCTTATGTAAAATCCTACACAGATACAATTTGAAAAAATAGCTTTGTTTTATTAGGTTTTTTGCTTGACCCATCTGTTTAGCTTGTAGAAAATATTTTCACAAAAACAGTTTGGTTCCAGACTGCATGTTGAGCGCTTGAAGGAGGAATGCGATCACATCAGCCCGCTGCAGTCGTGGGGCCCAGAGTTGAGGTACTTCACCGAACTGCCGCGACGGCCGATAGAGACCGAAGGTGAATGCGATATTGTCGTCGACAAGCCCACGTACTTCATGAAGATTGACGCCAGTGAGTATTGTTCAGATTTGTTGAGGTTTGAACCTGTATGGAACCTGTAATGGAGCTCCTCCTAATTAAAAAAAAAAAAACTATAAGGGAAATGCTGCTGGGATATGTTCCCAGAGTACCCAGCAAAGTAAAATGTGAGGGAGTTTTCTGTATTTTGAACCCCATCCACTAGAAAAAATTCAATCGAGTTTGGTACTAAAAAAAATAACAAAAAAAGACATCGATTGTAGAATAATATTGATGTCAAAATCTTATTTGGTGCATTTTCTAAGCTTTGAAAAATATAAATAAGAAACTATAACCTTTCTTTATACAGTAGACTCTCGATAGTTCGACACTTAATGGACTTTGGTGGTGTCGAAGTATTGAAATATTAAACTATAACTCGTACTTTTACATCTCCCAAATTTATTATTTACCACTGGAGAAAATAATTGGTAGTCTCTGATTTTTCATTGTGTGTCGAAATGTGTCGAACTATACAGACAAAGTATAGTTTGACACTCAAAGTATCGAGTGTCAAACTAACAAGAGTCTACTGTACCTTGATTCTAAGGGATAAGATAAGGTCCAATTCTAAAAAGGCGCTCCTTGAAACCACCCTGATAAATCAGATGTTTTCAATGTTAAAGATTTTTGAATTTGGAGTCTACAGTCACTCTTATGCCAATACATACATTTAATGGTGTAGTCTTTAAATTCAATAAAACCCATTGTGTTTGTTGCAGCAGTCAATATGTATCATCACTTCTGTGACTTCTTCAACCTCTACGCTTCCCAGCATATCAAACTTCACGACTGGACCACCTTCTCAACTGATGTTCACATCCTCATCTGGGAATCATTCACTTACATGTCCAACTTTTCACCAGTTTGGAAAGTTTTTACCAGACACCCAATTTGGGACTTGAAAACTTTCATGGGAAAGAAAGTTTGTTTTCGCAGCTTAATTTTCCCGTTACTTCCGAGAATGATTTTTGGTTTATACTACAACACACCTCTGGTAAGTTTTTTTACTGAAAACACTGAAGAGGTGGTTTAGTTAATGGGATACATTTGATTGGGGAAAGTAAAAACTGTATCACTTGGCAGTAAATGATTTTTGACTTCATACTACACAGACACATCTGTTTTCTGTGCCTTAATCTTGACTGGAAAGTTACTCTTTGCCAATCATAGCACAGTAAATTTACTGTGAACTAGGAAACGGAAATAACGCAAGTCAACAATCAAAACAATCACCTGATTGCAGTAAACCAACGTTTAATGCATGTTTATTGGTTACTTCAGAGGAATGTAGTAGCACTGGCAGCACTGGTGGCAGTTGCAAATAAATTTTTGTTTATTATAGGCTGGGTTTGAAGAATTGAGAAACGTAATGGTTCATACAAAGTAATACGTTATGATTAAAAAATATGTTTTTTTCTGAGTAGGATGATGTAATAGTATATTACGCAACTAGTGTGGGAAGTAGGTGTTTACTTGCGAGCATGATAGTTCACACGCGATGCTTGCGGAGTGCAGGAATGTCATGCGAGCAGCGTAAACACCTTCCCGGATGAGTTGCGTACGATAGTTTTTGCGACACTACCAGCAACAATTGAGATATGGTCGTCATAGTTAAAAAGTGTATGTTGTGTTTATGTAAAATGTATGTAAATTGTGTGGTATACTATTTTTTTTCTTGAGTTGGCAACATTGAGCATTTACCGCACTGAGTGCGGTAAATGCTCAATGCAAACTCTTTACCACACTCTAGCTGATTTGTTACCTCACTACAGCTGATATTTGCCATACTCTTTTGTAAATGGCGACTTCCCACACTGAAACGGAAATCAGCTACTTACTAGTGTAGTGTTGCGAAAAGTATCGTATGTCACCCGCCCGGTAAGTTTTACTGCACTCGCATAGCAGCTCGTGCGGGAACTGTCATGCTCGCACAGTAAAACGGTACTTACTGGGTTAGTAACGTAATATGCAATTTCTTCATAGTTATGCATTTTTAAATGTATTGTGAATAATTGCATGAAAACAGAACTGAAAATTACCAAATTAAAAAGTAAATGTTCCATCTATCATCCTGTTACACCTTTTTCTGTTTGATAGTTGCTTTGATTTACAAATGTAGTGCGATGCAATTTGTCGATTTCACTTTTCACCAACAATGGTGACTGCGGTGTGAAAGCGATTAGAAACAAGGGAAGTACAGTCACGGCATTTGTCACATTACTCTGATCTCTCTCAATTGTCTTTCACCGTAGATCATAATAGTAGGGCATACCTGAAAGTGCTTTTGGCTTGATATGTTTGACGATGAAACATTCTCAGATTTTAATGAACTGAATACAAAATAAAGTGTGCATTTAATTTTTACTTTCCAGAGAAGCAAAATGTCATTGCTCTTAAATGTAGTTTAACAAGAGATGATAGTAGTATATTTCATTACTGGGCCAAAAGTACACTTTTCGTATGAGGGAAAACATATCGAGTAACGAAAAGCAGCTTTAGGCCCGTGTGATGAACTATATTTTTCATTATATTGCTCAAAACATTACGCTAACTACTTAGAAAACAAAAATGTTACAACTTTATTTACCTTTAAAGACATCTCCCAAAGAGATTTTCATCTTGTTGTTATTATTTAAAACAATCGGCTGATTGTTTCATTTGTGTGAGGTTACACTGACAACATTGAACAACTATCAATTTATCAAACACAATGAACCATCGATTGGTGAAATGAGCAAGTTTCAGAAATCGATTAAACCAACATCAGTGCAACATTGAATTACAATTGACAATAATGTATAACCACTCTCAATGCATACTCACCATCGACGCTGATGTACACATGCTTGCATGTTTTTAAATTAAAAAGAACAGCTGTTGTCGTTGACACAGCTGATTCTTTTTCTCCCTAGGGTGAAAAAGAGCTTCTTTAGGCCCATAACATAATATTAAAGAAAACTGCCGGTTTCTTAGCGGTATAACGAAAAAAACTGTCAATAAGTTTAGTAAGTTTGAAGTATCCTGTTTGTTGAAATCAGCACCACAAACAGCTAAATGAAGAACTTGCAACACTCAAGTTCTCAAGTTTACCGTTTCTGTTACCGTTTTGTTTTTAAGTTCTTGTTGTCCGCAGATCTACGGGTGCCAGGGCAGTGGTCTGTTCCACGCGTTCTCCCGCCACGTGCTGCACCGCCTCGCGGTCCCGCTGCGCCCCCGCACCTCCCCGCGGGTCCGGGTCACGCTGCTGTCCCGCGAGTCGGCCTACAGGAACATACTGAACGAGGCGGAACTTCTCGCGGCCTTGCAGGCGAACGAGGGCTACGAGGTGCAAAGGGTCAGTACTAATCAGATCATAGGAAATCAAGGAGATCAAGGAATCATGATGTTTAGTTTGAAAAAGTTAAAAAGTGCCTTTTTGTTTTTATCAAACTTGTAGGCCTAGCAGGTCTAATTTACTTTTAGTGGTTTAACATTGGCTTGGAAAGACGAGATGCAACTTCATTTACCTCAAGATTATAATTTAGCCGGCTATTTTTGCAGATCTCAAATTGGTCATGGGGGTGTTGCTATACTAGTGAAACAGGATTTCCCTTATTCCTTCAAGGTTCTTGACCTAGAAAATTTGTGTGTGGAAAAATATCTGGAAGTGACCGCAGTCGATATTCCAGACATAAACTTGGTTGTCGTCTCAGTGTATCGCACTCCAGATACTTGTGCAAAACTTTTTTCTGACATGCTTATTGACCTTGTGCTATACTTGGGTGCCTAAGATAGACACTAGAATTTTTTACATATGTGGAGATTTTAATATAAATATCTTGGACGATGAGCCCAGAACTCATTACTTTTTAAATTCTTTGAGGTCAATAGACTTTTTTTGCCTTAATAGCAAGCCTACAAGAGGGCGGTCTGGTCTAGACAACATTCTTTCAAACTCCAGGAGTATACAGGCTTCGGTTGAAGTGGTTGCAACAGTTATTTCGGATCATGATGGGCTAATACTAACAGCTGAATTGCCTTCTATTATGAACAGTGAGCAATGTACCTACGAGACCTTCAGGCTACTTAATGACTCTCTTTTGCATAGTTTTAAGCTTAATCTCTCTCAGATAGAATGGCAGGCATTACTTAATCAATTTAATCAGGTTGAATTGGCAACTGAATATTTTCTTAGTTCTGTTACTGGTTTTTTCAATGATTTGTGTCCCATAGTAACGAGGTCTAGGAGAAACAAGGATTTTGTAAAAGGCTCTGTTAATAAATGGTTTACTCCTTTTCTTTATAAATTAAGAAGGCTACTGCTGGTCTTTAACGATTTGGCAAAGGTCAATGTAACTTACAGGCCCCAGTATATTAGGCTTAAATCTTTTTATAGGCAACAGGTAAAACAAGCAAAACTTCAGGCCAATGGAAATTTTATCATGCAAGCCAACAACAAATGTAAAGCGGCCTGGAGCGTTATAAATCGTGAATGTGGCCGGGAAGCAAAAGTTAGTACCAAAGAAGTTCCTTTGTCACCCAATGCACTTAATAGTTATTTTGTTAATGTTTGTAGTAATAGCAATGTAAATATAAATGATGTAATCAGTATTTTAAATGAAATTAGGACTAAGTTAAATGTTATTAATGTATCTCCTTTTAAGTGGTCTTATGTAACCCCAATTGAAGTGTACAATTTTGTTAGTAGGCTAAGTAACTCAAAATCAGAAGATATCTATGGTCTATAAAATTATGTAGTTAAGTTTATAGTTGAAGCCTTACAAGCTCCTCTAGCATACCTTTTTAATAGAATGTTTGATGAGGGAGTCTATCCTCAGTGTTTGAAATTATCTGTGATAGTGCCTATTTTTAAGAAGGGTGATGAATCTTATCCAAGCAGTTACCGTCCTATAGCACTTGTTCCTGTCTTTTCAAAGATTTTTGAGGGTTTAATTAAGGTCCAGCTTGATAAGCATTTTGCAATTAATAATGTTTTAAATTCTACCCAATATGGTTTTAGACAGGGATTTTCCACTGTAAAAGCTGTTGAGGAAGTAGTTAATTTTGTACTTGATGGTTTTGAAGATAAAAAACAGGTCTGTGCATTACTGTTAGATTTAAGTAAAGCATTCGATATGGTTTCACATGTAATATTGGTGGAGAAATTAAAATTTTATGGCATATTAGGAACTGAATTATCTTTGCTGCAGTCTTACTTATCTGGTAGAAAACAATTAGTTAAGCTTGGGGCTGTAGGTAAAACATCTGATTTGTTAGAGGTACATAGCGGAGTTCCTCAAGGTTCTGTTTTGGGACCGTTCCTTTTCACAGTGTATGTAAACGATTTGCCTAGCTTTGTTAATACTAAGAGTGTTCTCTATGCCGATGACACAACCTTTCTTCTGGCTGACAGAAATCATTTTGTTATCGATGACCTAAAACAGGATATTTTGGAAAGATCTAATGTGTGGTTCAATACAAATAAGCTTACTGTAAACAATGAAAAAACCGAAGAAATAATTTTTAGTTTAAACAAACCCGAAAATGTATCAGTAAAACTATTAGGTATCATCTTAGACAATAAATTAACTTGGGAAAACCATACCAATCAGTTATGTAGTAGGCTTGCCAGAGTGGTTTATCTAACACGAAAGCTGAAGACCTGTACATCATTTAATCTAGTTCTGAATGCTTACTATGCTTTTTTTCACATTCACTTGTTGTATGGAGTGTCCCTCTGGGGTGATTCAGCTGGTGCTAAGAAAGTCTTTCTATGGCAAAAAAAGGTGTTGAGAGTAATGGTAGGAATAAACAGCAGAGAGTCATGTAAAGATTTTTTTATTAGATTAAGCATTTTAACCTTGCCCTGTGTTTTTATATTACATGTTTTGTTGTATGCAAAAAGCCATTTTAATGAATTTAATTTAAGATCTGATATTCATAGTTATGACACAAGAAATAAGGAACTAATTGAATGTAAATACTTAAGGCTGGGAAAAACCCAAAAGAGCTTGATTTACATTGGGATTAGATATTTTAATCTATTGCCCTTACATTACAGGGATATGACTCAAAATGTTTTTAAAAATAAAATAGAAGCTTATTTAAAAAGTAAAGCCTATTACTCTGTTGAAGAGTTTGAAAAAGACTGCCATAATGTAAATGTAGGCCTAATTTAATTTAATTTAAGTTGAGAAATTGTATCTTTGTAAACTCAACTTAGGCATACAGTGTGAATTGTCACCTATAGCCTTTTGTAATATTGTAATATTTTGACTATGTCTATTACACTAATTATTGTGTTTAATGACAATAAAGATACTGATTACTGATTAAAAGATATTCATGGTATATATATGGAAGATATTCTGGTAGGCCTAATTTCTTCCAGGAGGTATGGTTAATATTTTAATTTTTGTACATTATCAATTATTTTTCTCACCATCAAGCAAAGATTGGTTACAAAAACTGTTCACATCTAGCTAGATTGAGGTGTATATTCTGTTGACATTGAATTGTTGTGCCTTTTATTTTCTGTGATTTATTCCCCCTTAAACTTAAATTTATTGGTTTTTAACAATTACCTCCAGTTATAACAAAATATTATTAAACCCAAACCATTTCACAATAAGACATCAATTACCATTCATGTTCAAGGTATTCATGATTTTTTTAAAGTTAGCCTTGAGATTTTATTTTGTTTTAATTTAGTCAGTCAAACAAGAGAATAGTGGTATTGAAGTTGGATGAATCCATGTAAAACCTTTTTTCGCAACACTACACTGGTAAGTAGCCGATTTCCGCTTCCGTTTCAGTGTGGGAAGTCGCCGTTTACAAAAGAGTACGGCAAATATCAGCTGTAGTGAAGTAACAAATCAGCTGGAGTGCGGTAAAGAGTTTTCATTGAGCATTTACCGCACTCGTGCGGTAAATGCTCAATGTTGCCAACTCAAGAAAAAAATAGTATATCACACAATTTACATACACATTATACATAAACACAACATACACATTTTAACTATGACGACCATATCTCAATTGTAACTAAACTGGTTTCCCAGGTTGCGAATACGTACAGTTAATAGCGATAAGTTAATAAAGAGCAATATTATTTGATCAATTGTTGCCGTCTGTGTGACGATAAGACGTATTCCTAGAAAGGCTTACTCGGTCGCTGGACAGCAGAGATAACGCTTTTTGTTATCTCCCCCGCACAGATAAATATAGTTTTGTTCGCATTTTCTCTCTTCAGTTTATTTAATACTTTTTAAATCTTTTAACTTTCATAGAAGTGTAGTGTTTTTTACTTACCCTGTATATTTGTTGCTGGTAGTGTCGCGAAAACTATCGTACGCAACTCATCCGTGAAGGTGTTTACGTTGCTCGCATGAAATTTCCGCGCTCCGCAAGCGTCGCGCGTGAACTATCATGCTCGCACGTAAACACCTACTTCCCCCACTAGTTGCGTAATATACTATTTTTGCCATAATATTTTTACAAAATAAACAACTCAAGCTATTTTACAATTGTGAAATGAAAAGAAAATCGCTTCATTACCATAAACAATTTTTACGGTTATGAGTTTCACGTCGGAAACTAGCCTAGCCTATTCACATGCAACTATGGCCATCTGCGGCTGTCTGTCAGGTTGGCTGAAACTGAAAAAAAATATATATATAAAGTATAAACCAATATAAATCAAAATACTTCGTTACTTACAGTTACAAAAAAGATGCTAATGATTTAAAAAATTAAAAATCTGTTTTTTCTTTTGAAAAACAGGAGATGCATAGGAAGAGTTGTATCCTGCTAAACTGAGAAATTAATTAAAATTAGGTGAAAAGTAAAAAGTACTAAATATAAAAACTAATTACTCAAAGGGAATGGTTATTAATAAGTATTACTTGTAAAAATACCTACAATAAAAAATTAACCCACAGTAAAATATCTTCATGAAAGTCAATAAAACTAATCTATTTGAAATGATTTTATTTTTAATAGAAAAAAAAATAAAGAAGCGATAAACAAGGTTATTGTTGAAATCCTGAATTAAGGACCATCTATAGTGCCAAGCGGCTTTTAAATAACAGTTTGCCAATCCCTTCCATTCAAATAGCTGAAATAATCTTGCTCAGAGAAAGTACATTCTCTAAAAATAATAATCTGATTTCAATGCCGGCCTTAGCGAGTGCGAAGCTCTGGGCAAGAAAACGTATGCGAGCCCCCCCCCCCCCCCCTCCAACGCCAGTTCTTCTCAGTGCATTCTTAATTTTTGGAGACATATTTAATCACATTTAAATTACGTAAGGGCGGTCCAGTGATGGAAAACATTGTAGTTCTTGATACTTCTCCCAAAAGGCCAATGCACAAATTCTTAAACGCCACTACACAGTGTTAGTGCCTCAGATGCAGAGTTTCTAATTCCAAGAGTGAACATCATTAGATTTATCTGCTTCAGTGCATCCATGACTTAGTTTATAGAAAACAAAATTCCCAACTTTTTTAACCGCAAATCTCTGAATTATTTTTTTGAAAAACCTGTCAAACAGCATTGAACACTATTAAATTGAGGCACTTAATAATTAGAAAATTTAAGTAGAGGACCGGAAAATTCACGGTCATAAGTTGAGAATTTTAGGTAGTCTCACCCTACAGTTAGGCGATTGTGTCGTGCAATGCATTCCATTCCGCATAGAATGGATGAAACTCAGGGGACATTAATTTTCTGCTACTTCCCTTTGGTACCTAGTGATTACTGTTTACTTTGAATACTTCCAGTAGTTCACACATTATATTCTATCGGCCTCGCACAAACCATAAACCTTTATCAAATAACATGAAAATGAAGATCGTATTTAGCTTACCGTTTGCCACCTTTTTAAATTGCAGTTTTAATACTGTACGTAATCATTCTCATGGTTTAATAAATATCCCTGTGCTGTTTCATTGTAATTTTATTATTATTACTTGTGTTACCTATCTTAAACAATGAAAAACTCCTATCAGAAGCGCGAGGCCCTCCTAGGCGCAAGGCCCTGGGCGGCTGCCCCTGTCGCCCTATCCTAAGGCCAGCAATGTCTGGTTTCCTTTTAAATGGGACACCTGGCAATAAAATGGAGTGTTGTTTAGTTTTCTTCTAAATTACAAAGGGAGCAAGTTGAATTGTTTTCCGGAGACCAAGGTTGGTGATTCAGTTGCAAAAGCTCCTCTCTAGCCTTGTTTACAATTGTAAATAATCGTCTGTATTATATGGAATTGGAAGAGTTACTTTGATATTTTAACAGAAAATAGTTTTCCCATGATTTCAGGTAGTGTATAGCAGGCATTTAGACTTCAATAAGCAATTGGAACTCACCCACAACAGTGACATCTTCATAGGTATACATGGTGCAGGCCTAACACACTTGCTGTTCCTACCAGATTGGGCCGTCGTATTTGAGCTGTAAGTAGCTGAAGAACTTAGGCCTAAAACTAAAAATATTCCTTCTCATTGGAGAAATTTGAGTCCGTTTCTCAAAATTTAACCTAGGTAATTTGAATCACTTAGATTTTGAGTGAAACATTCAAACAAAGGTATTGGGTCGGGTTCTCATAAGTAGACTCCCTCTTATCCAGACACTTTTTAACCAGAGGATTCTTATCAACACATTTGTTTAACCAGACGTGATCGACAGGAAATGGACAGGACTGTATCGACAATTCTCATGGGATTAGATTTTATGGACCACAAGTATAAATCAGAGTGTTGGCTTATACAGTGTGCATCAGTGTCATAATTTAACGCTTTAAGGAACGTCGTTTTAACCGAAAACCCATCATTTGGATGGGTCTTGGTGCCAAGGTGTCCGGATAAGAGGGACTCTACTGTATTTGAATTTAATTTTAGGTGATTTAAATCACTTAGATTTTGTGTAAACATTCAAATAAAGGTATTTCAGTTTAATTGTTTTTGTTATAGTTTATAGAATGACTGATAATAAGTGTGCTAAACCTATTGGTTAGTTACATGTATAAAAGAAAATTTTTTCAAACAAAAATTTGCGGAGCTTCGTCTTCCTGTGCTCTAAAGAGTGATTTTCCTTCAAATATTAAATTTGGAAATATGTGAAAACTCTTGACTAGGCTTTTGTGTTTGGTTTGTTGTAAACTTAGGCCTAATGGTTTTTGATTTGAACACGACATGTATTACGTACGGGAAATGTTTGCACAAAAATTGTGTGTGTTTGGCACACTCAAGGATGATGGGAGAGGACTCAAATTGAAGTTCTTTATAAACTAGTTATAAAGAAGGTAATTTTTATTTTACTATATTAAAGAAGAATTATTTTAATTAAAACTTTCCCTTATTAGAATTAAGGAAAGCCACAAGTTTTTAGACTTCTGTAGTAGAATTGGAACTATCAAGTGGGAAAGGGAGGAAAGTACACTTATCATTTGCCATCAACAGGCACGTCTCTGACAAAAACAAATTGTGTAAAATCAACGGATATAGTTTGGAGGATCCCACCAAGTATATCATTTACTAGAACACTTAGTTTTTGTCACATCTTGTTCTATATTTCATTAATGGTGAATCATTTACTTTGTTGTTTTTTGTCTTGTTCTAAAAGTCGGTCGATCGTCCGCTAGATAGTGACACTTACATCTACTGTCCGCGCAGAAATTATGGATACTCGAGTTCACGATACCATATCTCCGAAACGGTCCGTTTGATTTTAACGAGAGACCTATCAAATTAAAGGAAATATTGTCAATTTTTATACTACGAAGTTTTTACTTTTTACGTAGGATTTTATAATTTATAAGACGAAAAAAGTGGAAAATATCAGCATTTTTCACAATCTTTTTGGAAATCTCAACTTAAGACAATTATTACAAAATATATATTAAACGTATCAGCTTCAAATTTTAATATCGTATATGAAGGTTACTTGCAAACACTTCTGTAGAGTTTTATAATTTTGACATCATTATTTTTTATGTTCTTGTAAATTTTGTAAACCTTTGTTAACTTTGTTATCTTGGGCTTAAAATTCCCGCTCAAAGCAATGTTTTGACTATCAATTGATTGTATGAACGAAAAATATAGTGTCTACAGAATATAATGTAATAGTGATTTGTGATGAGTTTATATTTGTTAAACGTTTTTATTCCCGCGCTAGGGGCTGGTACGCGGGGAAACGCGCTGGGGAAGGCGTGGGTTCTCCCACAGAAGGAGTGCGATGTTGCCGGAATGCTATAGAACAGGTTGGTGACTCAGACCAACCTTCCCTTAAACTAGCAAACTCCACCCTGTCGTTAACCCCTGTGAGTCACAGGAATCAACCAAATATTTAAACAAGATGATTCACACAGTGAAACAAGCTATCTTGCTCACTCAATACTTAACACTCTTCATTGCCTTCCACTGTGGTCTGGTGTATTGTTGTGTGCAAACCGTTCTCCGAGACACCTCCACGATGCCTCCAAGACGAGCCTTTACCGACTTGGAACTTGCGATGATTGTAAGTGCGATTTGTTTTTTTAAAGCAGAGGGCGAACGAATAGGCGATAAGCGGTATCCCGTGTATCAACGTGTTTCTGACTGTTTGGGTGTTAGTTTAATATCCGTAAAGAGGGCAGCAAAGCAAGACAAAGAAAATGAAGACGATGAATCTGGAGAACCGCCCAAGAAGAAACACTCATCTGCAGGACGGCCAAAAATTCAAATTGACCAATTTACATTAGGAGTCATCCGGCGTACGATTCATAATTTTTTTATAGATAAAACTTTTCCAACAATTGAAAAATTAAAATCAAAACTCGAAGAGGTTATGCCTAATTTTCCTAAGATGTCACTAACAAAACTTCGGCATATTGTTCATAGTATTGGATTTAGATATAAAAAACTTAACAAGAAACCTGTACGAATGGAATCAGTAAAAATCGCTGCATCCAGACATGCCTACCTACGAAGGATCCGACGGCTCCGGCATGACGGATATAAAATATTTTATACTGACGAGACGTGGTGCGGTCAAAACCACACGATGAAGTACACCTGGCAAGAAAACATAGTCGAAGCCCTGAACCAGTATAACAATTATGACCAGTATTGCAACCACCTTCAAGAAGTTTTCGGATGGCGAGGTGGTTTTAAAACCCCGTCAGGTGCTGGCCAACGTGTAATTATTTTGCATATTGGCAGTGAGAGTGGATTTTTAGAAGGAGCCCAACTCTGCTTCGTGAGAAAGAAGGGGACTGGCGACTACCATAAGGAGATGAACGCTAAACACTTTGAAGAATGGTTCAGAAACGTTTTAACTATCCTACCTCCAAAATCAGCTGTAGTCATTGACCAAGCGCCATATCACACCATGGTGGACCCAGAAACCAAAAACCCTAATATGTCATGGCTCAAAAAAGATATTATTTCTTGGATAGTAAAGAGAAACATTCCTCTACCACCTGATGCAACTGAATTCGAAAAACTGACAAAATCAGTCTTAATAAACCATGCCCGACCATAATTCTGGACCCCAGAAAAAATACTAGAACAACTATTGAAAAAAAGTAAACGAGAAGATGTAGAGTTAATTTGGTTGCCTGTCGCACATTGTGAACTCAATGCAATAGAACTTATTTGGGCTTATGTAAAAAATAAAATTGCAAAAATAAACAGATCCAATGCCGAAGAGAAAGGAAACAGTGTAAATGTTACTCGGGATTTGTGTGAAGAATCATTAAAGTCTGTGACACCTGAACTGTGGGCAAAATGTGTGAAACACGCTATTAAAGTAGAAGACCACTACTGGGAAAAGGACCATCTTTGCGATGAAATTCCACTTGTTCAACCCATCATTGTCGACCTACAATGCTCAGACTCCGAAAGCGAAAGTGAAGATGATAACGTAGAACTTGACGATGACTTCTCCGATTATGACGAATGAGTTAGATTACTAAGAGAAAACATAAAACTTTTAAAACCACAAAAATATATAAAACTACAAAAGTATAACAAAAAAATATAAAAACATTTTTAAAGCTGCCGTTGGAGGTCCAAAGCCCTCATGAGAAAAGCTGATGGGAAATGTACGTATATTAGTGTTTTTGAGCACCGAACGGCAACATCGCACTCCTTCTGTGGGAGAACCCACGCCTTCCCCAGCGCGTTTCCCCGCGTACCAGCCCCTAGCGCGGGAATAAAAACGTTTAACAAATATAAACTCATCACAAATCACTATTACATTATATTCAGTAGACACTATATTTTTCGTTCATACAATCAATTGATAGTCAAAACATTGCTTTGAGCGGGAATTTTAAGCCCAAGATAACAAAGTTAACAAAGGTTTACAAAATTTACAAGAACATAAAAAATAATGATGTCAAAATTATAAAACTCTACAGAAGTGTTTGCAAGTAACCTTCATATACGCTATTAAAATTTGAAGCTGATACGTTTAATAGATATTTTGTAATAATTGTCTTAAGTTGAGATTTCCAAAATAACTGTGAAAAATGCCGATAATTTCCACTTTTTTCGTCTTATAAATTATAAAAACCCTTCGTAAAAAGTCGAAACTTCATAGTATAAAAATTGACAATATTTCCTTTGATTTGATAGGTCTCTCGTTAAAATCGAACGGACCGTTTCGGAGATATGGTATCGTGAACTCGAGTATCCATAATTTCTGCGCGGACAGTAGTAGAGTTTGGGATTCCTAATGTGCTTTTGAATGCCTTCTTAGGGACAGCCTGTCGCTGGCGAATAATAAGGATAAGTATATAAATTATCCTCCCTCTCCCACTTCATAGTTTGATTAATTCTACTGTAGTTATTTGTCATCCAACTATGCACAGATTTAATTAAATTTGATTTTTAGATACAACTGTGAAGATGAAAGCTGTTATTTGGATCTTGCAAGGTTACGAGGAGTCAAGTACATCACCTGGGAAAACAAAGAAAAACTGTGGCAAGAAGATGAGGTTGGTATTTCAGTATTTCAAACCTCTTTCTCATTTTTAATTCACTAGTAACAGATGAATATTCACCAATGACACTGAAATTAAGCGGGTGTATCGGCCCAGCATAATACTGTCTTGCATTTTAACTTGAGGTTATTATTTTTAATGGAATTTCAATTCTCCCACACTAATATTGGCCCTAACCCCATCACCTATATATATATATTATCATGAAGAAGAACCTTGATGGTCAGAATCCATGTGTAATCGGGACTACCTTTAGTCGCTGTCAGTTAGTCTATTTACAGAATTCACATGTTTTGACATTACATAGGGAACAGTGCAATTTCTGTTGTCTGGAAAGAATTCTAGAGTTATTGTAAAAACTATCAAATTAATGCTATGTTCACTTACAGGGACATCATCCAGATGGTGGCGCTCATGCAAAATTCACCAATTATAAATTCGATGTAGAAGAGTTCTTGAGGCTTGTAGCTATTGGAGCGGAACATGTTCGCAATCACACAAGCTTCCCAGCGAGGATATCGCATGATGAACTGTAACCGATGTGGCTGTAATGTGATCAATCTAGTCGTGAGTTTGTGTTCCATGTGGATCTAAATCATCAAGTGCAAGTCATCAGGTGAAACTTGACCTGATGTGGAATGTCTATGCAGCTCTTGCACTGTCCATGGGATGTATGTGAAGCAATGACAGGAGAACCCAACCTAACCGATTCACTTCCTTACGTCCCTAGAGTGAAGTTTGTAAGCATTAACTTCCCCTTACCTAATTTGTAATGGAAAAGTAAAACACCAAAAGTAAGAATTTGTTTGTCAGAAGGCAATGTGTATAGATGTTAATCATTCATCAGTATTATCTTTAAGGTGAAGGCATGCTGAGTATTATTAAACATAATTACGAAGATTAAAGAATCAATTGCTCAAAATTAATCCAATTTTTCAAATTATATGCTTTTTCAAGACAAAGATTATTTCAGTTAGAGGAGCAAGTGGATAACTGTAGTCCTTCAGACTACAGAATCACTTTGTAGATATTTAAACAAAGCTGTGAGAGAAATCCATACACACAATTAATATAAGCTCAAAGATTTCCTTAAAAGTACCTTAACAAGTTAACTATAGTCCGATGCATTTCCTGTGATAGATGGCACCACAATGAAGTGGTGGAAGCTGTTTCTCTTAATAATAGAGATAAGTGATCAGGTGGACACTATTTTGAAGCTAGTAACTGTCTGTTGCCAAATGTATTGTTGAATTTGGACAAGTTATTGTCTAGACAACCAGACTTTGTGAACAAAAAGTGGATTTTATTTTTTCTTGAGAGTCAAAGAGAGGAAGTAAGCCTACTTGTGGCTAACGAGAATTAGCCATGTGACTGATAGAAAATTTATATGCATTTTCATTGATTTATTTTTATATTATTATTCATAATATTATATATTTTGTCATGTACCATATTTTTATATATTTTTGAAGACTTGCAGGCTATTACTTTAATACATAGCCATTTCGATATTCTAATTTATTTTCTTCCCATTAGAGTTCTGTACTACTCTAACTCCAAATGCTGGAATAATTCCGATATTGAATGAACTGATGAATTGTGTGCAACAACTATTTCACTTTTTGGTTTTGAATGGAGAGGAAATCAGTATTTTATTAAAAAATTAGTGTAAAATTGTAATATTTTAAGACTAAGTTATTTGTAAAGTCATTAGAAAGCAAACCATTACACCAACAGCATTAGACATTAGCATTAGATTAGAATTGGATACTTTTTGGTTCTACCGTAATACTTTGATTATTGCTTAAATCTTACACACAAGGTTTAAGATTTTTTTAAATTTATTGTTGGTGATGATGAGTTTATGCTTTTATTGAGTTTTGTCAAACATTTACCACGACTGATTCATAAGTCAAGTTCCATGAATCCCCAATGTCATGAAATTGTTTTAGTAATCAATCATTAATTGCCAACAACTTTAATATATTTTTAAATATGTTTAGTGTATTTGAATAGTTAACTTTTAGTCAATTTAGGGGTTTTCTGTAATTTATGGTATTTTGGCAATTAAAATTTTTCCCCTAATTTATTAACAACTTTTACTTGGACTTAACTAAATAATTTTGGAACTTTCAGTCTTAAAATTAAACTTAAATTAACTTTTGGTGTGGAAAAACTAGTATTATTTAATTTAAGATGGAATTTTTTCATTCATACTAAACATATTTTTATATGTGTCTTAACAAGTTTTATTAGTCTGAAATGATGTGATCTAGTTTCTTAGGCCTAAGGAAACTTATATTATTATATGAGATTTACCCAGCGTGAACACAACATACTGTGTTGAATCATATTTATCACGATTTTTTAAATTTCAATTGTTTTGTCTTGGACCAATGAATAGTCTGCAATCATACACTTGATATGTAATTTTTATATTTAAAAAATGTATTGTTAGAACAATGTTTTTCCTTACTTCAGACTTCAGACTTATCTTCACAATTTCCTGAAAAACTTCAAGCCGAACTCTTTCCAACAACACAAATATTATTGAAATTGGTTCCGAACTTTAGGAGGGGTCTTGATCACAAAAAAACCCCAAGTGTATTAAATAATATATGTAACTTATGTAAAGCATACTCTTCCTTACCTTACCTTATCTTAAAGCATAGTCTTACCTTCATGGTTTCCTAAAAAACTTCAAGCCGAGCTTTTTCCAACAACACAAATACTATTAAAATTGGTTTAAAACTTCTAGAGGAGCCTTGATCACAAAAAACCCTAGTGTATTAAAAAGTATAGATAAATAGTATCTGTAACTGATGTAAAGCATAATCTTATATGACTTAAATATAATGTCAAGACCAAAAGAATGTTAAGTATTCTATCAATTCTTTGAGTTAGAACAAAAAAACAACTAGATCCTGAAATTGAAAAAGTCTTTCTGTTATGATATTTATTGTATATCTCATCATCAAGTTTTTTATCATCTATCATGATCAATAATGTTGTACATTATGTTTATGTCGTTTTTAATCAATTAAACATGTTTTAGTTGTTATTAAATTTTTTGTTGATTTTTACCCATTAATTAATTTAAAGGAAAGGCACCTTCCCTAAGGGGGGGAGGGGATAAGGGAAAAATATTTCCCTTTAATAAATATATTGAACTACCAAAAAATACTGTGGCAAATGTTTTATAGGTAAACATTTTCTAAAATATAATATTTTAAAATCCAACAAAGTCGACAAAAGGTTTATTTTGAGTATAGGAAAATATAATCAAGATTTTTTAATTCCTTTACAAGGTACGTAAAGCTGACACTCAAATTTGGCAAGGAACCTAAAGCTGACAATTAAGGAAACTTAAGGAACCTGGCACTTATTTGTGCAATAAATTGTATTGAAGAAATTTTTTTATTTTATCTTTTAAAATGCCATTTATCTTAAAAAATGAACTTATGATTAATTTTAAATTCATTAATTCATTGATTTAATATAATCAATCGATATATCAATATATCAATATACAGTATAAAAAGAGAGTTTTGTGTTGGTATATTTAGCGCTACAGCCAAAACTACACGTCATAGACCCTTGATCTTGGTATTAAATTAAAGCTTGGAATCTCATGATGTGCACTATGGTGGTTAGGTTTCGATATCTTACAACGTTTAGGCACAGGATTGTCCGAAAAGGACCTATGTCAAGGATTTTGTGAGTCCTCCAGGTTTTATTTGTTTATATCATAGCAAATGGTTTGATTGGAAATGGTTACCGTGGTCACAGTGGTTGCTAACAGAATGCAGCACCTACAATTGTTTTTGTACAACAGGTGAATACCGTCTTATTTATTAGATGTGTTTTTATTTACATTTTCAATTATTAGTAAATTTTACTGTTATAACCCCTCTTATAGTGCAACATAAAGTGCACTAACATTTAGAGTAACCTATTTTTGGTTTTGAAGTTAGAAGTAAAAATAAGATGAAAAATGTCAAAACGTAGGAGAAAATGTTTGCAATTCCGTATTTTAACACATAGACGAAAGATTGCATGAAAAAATTAAACAATGAAGAAAAAGAAACACATCTTAGGGTATCACGGGAAAATTCACAGCGACATCAAGAAACACCATCGAAACAGATTGGAACAGAAAGGGAGACAGACGCACAAGGTGTTGAAAGAAGTAATCAGAACAGAGGTAACGGAGAACCTTCGAAAAAGGGATCAAACAGAAGAAGCTTATTTAAATTAAACAACTTTACAGGCTGTTTGCAAGAGGGCAGGGAACTATGATTTGGACCTAGGACACATTATTCCAATCAAATTTAGATTATATTGAACACCTGAATGTAGTGATTTGCAAGATGGACCAAATTTGTAGTTATTGCATAGCAAAGAAATTAATTCAAAAGGGAAACACAAATTATGTGCTGTTTGAAAGGGCAAATAAGACTGTTACCACCAAATATGCCACCCCCGGCTTCCTCAAATACATGGATGGAGAAATATAAAAGTATACATTGAATATTTACATTACATTAGACGTCATAATGCTTGCTTCCAAATTACTTCTTTTGGAGCTACTATTTAGGCCTTCATGAGATTTTTCAACCCAGTGAAGCAGGTTTACCAACAGCTAGTTAATATTAATTTCCCCAATATGGAGAAAATATTAACATGGTTTATTACTGTGTTAACCTTATGGGAAATAAATAAAATTATATAATTCACTATTTCTCTGCATAGCTTAATTTAAGTTGGTACATGGTTTCATCTACAGCAGAGCGAATGGGTTGTGGGTGAAAATAAGCAATATTGTAAGACTTTATTACTTACTATGTAACCGTCAGGACAGCTCGAAATGATTTAAACATGAAGAATCAGATGTCGCATGAAGAATTGTTGCATCATGTTTCGATGTAACAATTCTTCATGTTTAAATCATTTTGAGCTGTCCTGACGGTTACATAGTAAGTAATAAAGTCTTACAATATTTTAATTGTACAGCTCAGGGGCTAAAAAATGGATAATGAAAATAAGAAATTTTTAAGTTCCTGGGACAAAAAACCTGTATACTCAAATTCCACGTCATTGATAGAGAATATTTTTAACTCTTTTACTCAAGAATATTTGTCGTGTGATGAAGACTTGAAGACACCTATACTTCATACAAGGATTCAACTAAGTTGTGCTGAAATATTTGCTTATAAATCATAAATTTGCTGATTATAGGGACAGCTGCAACAGGGGTATCATCTTTTAAAATTCTTAAATCATTCACAATTACTTTCATAAAAGGTCATTTAAATTAGAATGGCTGGGTAGCCAAACATACAGGGCCAATGATTAGATATGTGCTCATTTATTAAATGTAGCCACAAATATTATATAAAAAATTAATGTCAGGTTGGGGTCAACAAAAGTGCATGTACTCACTTAGGTGTCACTTTTAGGGCTGAGCTGAAGGATTGGAACCTAAACCTGACATCCCTTGTGCAGTCTATAATTTCAGGATGTACTATCTAAATGATAAATTCGTAATACGTTGGAGGTGGCTGACGTTTTGTCAACCTCCAACTCTTTGCCATCGTGGTCATCACCCAAAGACAGGATTCTTCTTGATAAATTATTAGTTGGATTACATTGTAGTGTAAAAGATAATATGAAGCTTGCTTAACTTATTCATAAAATACATTGCTAAGACCTTAACCAAAATGAAGTTACCCCATTTACATTTTGATCAAACGGAGAGAATATTCAGAAAGTATTAAGTCATACTCAGAGAAAATTTCCCTCCAAATGAAAAATAACAACAGGTTGGTGGACAGCTACAAAAATGTTCAGCATGACCTCACAAAGAAATGTGAGCAACCTAGGGTTTCTAAAATATTAGACTTCCTTATTTTCAATAAATTAAATTTAGAGACGGTTCACGGACTCAGGGTTTTCCTAAGTCCGAGCGCTAAATCCAGTTATAACCGAGGGTTCGAGTTTACCCGCGCCCGAGCGCAGACAGTTAAACTTCAGCCAATTAAGACAAGGATAAACCCAAGCGCAAAAATTTGGGTTCACGAGCCCAATTATAGAAAACCCCGGATCAAAAAGATAAACTGGTCGGGTTCACGAGACAGTCTAGCGCAAATAGGATAATCTCAGGTGAAAAGAACAATGGTTTTGGACTTGAACTTAATCCTGCTGGGGGGTAGGGTTAAGGTGACATCATGTCGGGATTATCTCAATTGCTCGTTAATTGTTTTTTTTTTGTAAGTTAAAAGAATCTTATATTCGGATTCAGCATTAAATTCCGAACAATTTCATTACCCTCAACATAATATTTGATTTTTTAATTTTTTTACCACTGATTGTTGAAAACATGCTTAAAAATCCTAAAATGTAATGAATAATTACAAATTACAGAAAAATTTAACATACCTCAAGTTGTTAACATTAAAATAGTAAACTACTCCTGAGACTGTTTCTAATATACTGTAATACAGATACCGCACAGATACTTACAGATATCATACAGATACGATAGACAGATTTTGTCTTAAAATACAACGCAATTTAAAAGTTGCTGTTGGCAAATTTTAATTACCAAATTAAAAACAAAATTAATATTTTATTATATTTATATAATTTTTAAACTACAGTTGAATTTCATTAGGTAACTATTTTTATTTATTTTAGCGCTTTTGCTCCCCTTTATTTCAGACGAATAATTGCAAAATAAAGGCTCGTACAAAGACTGTTGTTAGGTTTCTCTAAGAATATTGATTGTATAATTACATTAGGTCAATTGATTTAAGTGTCCACAGTTATTTTACTACGGTCAAGACCGCAGCATATTATTATGTTTGTGACTTAAAAGTTGTTTAAGACCTTTTCATCTGATAATGTAGCTACATATTTGTCATATTGGGTTTTAGAATAAAATATTTTAATTAGCAGATTTAATAGATAAATACTGTAGTTAAATATACAATACGTTGTAAAAGTAATAAATTACAACAAAATAATATTTTTTATTACAACCTGTTTTCTTACACCTAAGATCTCTCCTGCTGAACAATCTGAGTAAGCCCAGTGCAATAAGATTTCTACAGGCTGAGGTATTTAAAAGAACGCAAACTAGTATTAACACTAATAAGGGGGTGTCGACTGCCATCTGATTTTGAAATTCCACTCTTCTCCACAGGAATTACTGTAATGAAATCTTACTAGTCTTCCTTATTAATAATGTTCAATATGTATTTTGTTTCTCAATAAAAAAGTAATCTACGCCTACGAGATTAAAATTAGTAATAATAAGTATACTTTCCAACAATAACATTTACGTTTTATGTTATTTTTTTAAATGTATGAGGGCATCCCAACTCCTATAATCGTCATTTGTTTCTCCTACTTTATTGTTTAAGAGACATTACTGATACTGATCATATTACTGATACATTCCTGATATTAAATCATAAAGCTTTGACAATAACAGTCATGCAGCGGCCCGACAGGTAGCCCATATGACTGTTGCCAACCTTCCAACGGAAATTCCCCGAGATTCCCTGCTGTTGAGCAACGGCCAGCGTTGGTCTCGGCTAAGCTTGATCACGGCTAAAGTTCTGACCCGTGGACCCATTTTATGGCCGTCGGTTAAATTTGGCCGAGATCAACGAAAACCGCGACCACGAAACCCCGAACCCGTGAACCGCCTCTTAAAGTGTCAGCTTTAAGTGCTGTGTCAGGTTTAGGTGCACTTACCTTATAATGGCTAATTAGCAAAGTCCGGAGGCTTCGCTCGACTTCATAAAACATTGTTAATTGATTTATACTTTTAATTTTAAGTCAATATTTACCCAATAAATAAGATGATAAATTTCAAGAAAACGTTCAGTCTATACACATTTATTTAACATATCAGTAATATACAAAACAACATAATACAAAATTGGAAATATAAATAGTTCATTGCTTAAAATATTAACCAACATTATACTTAAAATACTGCAATTATGAATCTAAAATAACAAATAGCAACCATAGTCTCTTCCGAAGATTCAATAGTAACGATTAGAAATACATTCTTTGTTTGAAATTCATTGTTGGTGATGGTGATTTTATATTTTGATTTTGTGGACATTTGCCATCACTGATTGTTTTTTACTAATTAGTGATGGCAAATGTCCGCAAAAATCCTAATCAAAATAGAAATACATTTTTTCAAATCTTTAAATCAAGTTTTTAACAAAATTCTGGAAATTTTTGCTAATGAATTAAAACAAAAAAATTTAGGAAAAGTTCCAGTACTCACTTTACCAAAAGATAACTTTGATCCAATTAAACTAGTTTTTAAGAGACTTACTGAGTGAAAGAATACATTAATGTAAACTAATTTCTCAGTTGTAGACAAAAGCTATGAAGATGTGATCATTACCTCTTGAGTGCATACTTAAATTTTCGTACCTATTTTCATACCAATTTACCACCATCTATCTAAATCTTTTGGTGTAACTATTTTAAATTCTTTCTTTTGCAGTCCTGTGTGTCATTTGCCACTTTTCCTTAACCATTTTAGTGGCACTAGTTGGTAATATAAAAATTATTTTATAAATGCTCAAATGCTGTCAACTCTACTTCATAAGGGCATCCTACCAGAGTCGGTAACTGGACTCTGTTGAAAACATAGCCTCCATTATTGTATACTTATCAATACCAATAAAGGCACAGCCTCTTTTAACTACAAACAAAAACTTTCCAGGTACTAGGCAGACATTTTAGAGTTAACACAAGATAAAATGTGGAGGGTGCTTGAACGTTTATGACAGTAAAATAGATTAGCCAATTTTTAAAACACAGACTAAAAACAGAGATAGAGTCAAAGTATACAGAAAAAATGTTATTCCTGGAGACAAAATTTTTTTAGACATTGACTAGAGGATTCTCTTCTTTTTGATTCTGTTTTGCAGAATACATCACCACACTTTTGGTTATGAAAAAAAATCAAAAAATCAATTAATGAAGAACAAATCCTAAAAACTGCAATATTTTCTTATCTAGCCTAACTAATTTACTTGAAAAAATTAATCAGTTGCACAATAGTTGAATAGGATTCCAACCAAAGGTCAAAAGTTTCTCGCTCAAAATATGTTGTACACTTATGCTTCATTAAAAAAAAACTTTATAGTAACAGGGAATAAAAAATTAATCTCATTGTGATACCTGAGCATAAACAATATGAACACTATTGACAACAAGATTTTGTTCACTTAAAAGGCCAATTGAAGTGGCTATTTGAACTAACTATACTAGAATTAAGACTTACATTTTCATTCAACTCTATAACCTAAACAAATTATTTACACCACAATAAATACAATAATGCAATCTCCTAGCTTCTGGTATCTACAATTATCACTTACAAATACTTTGACTTGTAAATAAATTACGCTCAATAGATAATGCTTAAAATAAAACTAAAAGTAAACAAACAGTAGATTTCTTCTTATCTAGACACCTATATTAACTGGTTGTCACTTAATCACACACTGCAGGAATTACTTCTTTTCAACTGCCAATTTTATTTATCAAAGTGTCGTTTTATCTACATATAGTAGGCAATATCATAGAATCCTGGGGGTAATATTAAAGATAAAATTGTATATACTTTGAAATGGCAACCCATACTTTGAAATGGCAACCTACTCAGGTAGGTTTTTAGCCTAGAAAATGAGGGATGAGTGTAGGATGATTGTGGGGCGATCTTGTGGTCTTGTTACTGACTAAGGCCGAGATGTTCCTCAGACAGGACTGTTAATTAATAGCCCAACAGCCAATGGCAACTAAGAAACTTACAGTTTGACGTGGGATCTGACCCACAATTTCGCCAATCAATCACAAACTGGTCTCATTATGAGGATGGTCTCTAATGGATGAGTGTAATATTCACCATTGCGGATATTGTTGTCGCTAGGGAATACTGCATCCACAAGCCATTGCTCACAATTATCCACAATTTGTGACCAACCACCAAGTAGCTGGATTTACAGGACATGTCACCGTCCCACTCTAATTCAGTTGGTGTTAGCATAGCCATCTCTGGTAAAAAGGTACTCGTAAATGAAAAAAGTCGCACCTAAGAGTTCAGATAACCATATGTTCTTATGGCCCCATCTGATGTTTACTTGTAATCAGCTGACTCTGAGGATACGTTTTTTCTGTGTTAAAACCCTTGCAAAGTGACATTGTCAGTTTGAAGACCACAGCCTTTTTACTTGAGGTGGCTATGGTATTATGAGGGCCAAATCTTGGTTTAACTGGGCAAATCTTTGTTCCAGCGGCCAGATAAGATGCAGTCTACTGTAGTTGGGTCAAGGGTTAAATGGTAAAGTACACAATAAAGTGAGCATCAATGGAATGTTAATGATTTTCTAGGCAAATTTGCGATTAAACAGCAGGTGGAATCAGCATTTTAAAAATAAACTGAACGTTGCTGCTTATGAATTAGTACATGGAATATTTAGGACTAATCACAGCTATGAACACAAATTAAAGTGGTAAACAAAAATTATAATTACATAATGATCACTATACAAAATATTTACAAAATAGTTTTGTTCGGCAAATTTGATCTTACAAATTGCGGACTTGAGAATCATACATCTAATTTAAAACAGTATAAAAAAGTAATTGGAATATTTTATGTCAACCGTGTTATTTGGTTCTGAAAATGTTTGCACAGAGCAAAATTTATCTTATTGTCAGGCGCCTAATGCTTCAATTTCTGTACTGTAAGTGGTCGACATTAATTGCCTACAGCACCAGCAGTGACAAACCTCAGAATATTGTTTAAACTATTTTGAAAATACAGTATTTAATCAATTGTTTGTCTATTTTCAATAAAACGTCAAATAAAAACCCCAACAAAACTAAATGTTTTCGTAAGTATGAGGCATTTTATAACCTAATAATATGCTATGTTCATCAAAACAATTGTTTGCCTGAGAAATATTTTTATTAATAGAGGTATTTAAAAAAAGGAATAGGCCCTACTACTTTTTCATATAATATTAAGAAAAAATAACATGTTCAGGATGACAGGTTAAAAATCATAAGCATTAGTCTGCATGTTATCGAGTTTCAAAAAAATGTTGGAAGGAACATTTCAAATAAATACATAAATATATTACATCGTTAAAAATGCTAAACCTTGTATAAATTAAATGATTTATACTGTATAAACAATTACGATTACCAGTCATTGTATAGTTATAGAGAAACTACAGTTACTCAGTTACTACTTATAGCTAATAGTGCTGGCAGGAATAGCCCAAACTTAAAAATACAAAGGCAAAGGTAGGAGTCTCAAACAACGGTTTACCCCTCTCTTGAGTTGAGACGTCGACTTAGGTTTTCAACCCTGATTTTGATGTGATGAAGAATGTCTTCTGCTAACTCCTCTACAGTTGTGTACCTCGTTTTTTGAAAACTGAAGGCATCTGTCAGAAATCCCATCACTTGTTCCTATAAAAAGTAAATTTCAATAATTAAGTATATAAGGAATAAGGAAGAACGACATTTGTTATATACCGTAAAACCTAAGCTATCGAGTAATCTAAAAATATATGCAGTAAAATTGGGAGCATTTCAACAATAATAATTACGATAGCAAAATTCTTTATTGGTTTTTGTTAAAATCTACAGAACAACAATTTTGGATGGAACAAGGAGGAAGAAAATTTAATACTAAAATTGTGTATGGGTATCAACACCAGGAACATTTTATGACACTTTTGGGAACATTCTAAACCCGACCTGAGAATTGAAATTCTGTTTTCCTATTACGATAGAAGAAAAGTAATTCTAAACTCTTGTTAAAAATCATCCTCTCTCACTTTCGTAAACATAATAAAAGGTCTGCCAATCTACCAATTAGGTATATAGATAAGGTACCAATTTATGGAACCATTTGGAAATATATTTGATCATTACTTACCCTAAAATACAAGCAGATGGATTTTAAGTCTTCATCAGGTCCTAAGAATCCCCAGGCCATCAGTGGCGACATTTGCTCTGAAATGGCGTAGAAATGTGCCATGAAACCATTGGGATACTTCAACATTCTCCTTTTAGCCTTCAGAACTGACCAGACGGCTGTTGTTAGTGCCTGAAAACAGGAAAGTCTCATACAGGTATGAAGAGGCTGCAGTTAAAATTCTGAATCCTTCCCTGAACTGTACTCCCTGCTGGGATTTGTACTGGATCCTAGGCTCAATTGGTCGTATCATATTGAGCAGTTATGTAGTAAACTTAGCAGAGTTATTTTCCTGCTACGGCACCTAAAGGCTGAAATGCCCTTTGAATTTGTTCGTCTCGCTTATTTTGCGTTTTTCCAGACCCACATCCAGTATGGCATAAGACTGTGGGGGCATTCCCCTAACACTCAAAAAATTCTGCTCCTACAGAAAAAAGCTGTTAGGATCCTTTGCGGTGCCTCGCAGCTTGAACACTGTAAGCCCCTACTAGTCCAGCATGGCATAATGGCCATACACAATATATATATATCCTCAATTGTACAGTAGAAATTAAGAAACAAGAGGAAAATTATGTTTCTAATAGTAATATCCATGGCTATGGTACAAGGGCAAACTTAAATTTGCATAGATTTAGAGTTAGGCTAGATAAGTCTCTAAATTGTTTCCCTGTTTCAGGCATTAGGCTGTTTAATGCCATACCCCTACCTATCAGGCAAAAATCTGTATTGGACTTTTCAAGGACTATGAAAATATGGCTGATGACCCATCCTTTTTATAGCATCTCCGAATTTTGGGAGGCTGATCTCAACACTATACTCTAAGCCTAATCAAGAACTTGCCCGAGGAATTTGTGTGGCTGTAAATTTTATTTTATTTTTTTTATTTTGACTTTTTTTCTGTGCATGGTTTGCTGCATGGTTTGCTTTTTAGACAGTTGTGCATGGTTTGCTCCATAGACTCTTGTGCATGACAGACATTTAAGGACTCATTTGTTTTTTGTGAGTCAAGAGATCTTACTAATTTTTTTTTGTTTTGTTAGATCTAAGTAGTTGTAGTGACCTGGCCTATTGTAACCAACTGAATGGCTCAATAAAATTATGAATTATGAATTACTCGCCTAATATCTAGCAACCTTAATAGGAGTGGATCCAGATGTCAGAAATCTAAAAACCGGACTAATTGGGGCTTACACCTGTTCAGAATCTAGAAAATTGGGATCATTAAGGAATTTTAACTATACATTCTTTAAAAAAAATTGAATATTAATCTTTTGCAAAGTTTATTTACAAAGTTTAGCTTATATATTTCCAGTGAATGAAAGGGGGGGGGGTCCAAGAAACTTTGGAAAATAGCTGTAAATTAATGTTTTTAGACATTCTCATTCATGTACAGTTGACACTTGATAAATCTGACACTTACAGGGCCGGGAGGTTGTCAGATTACCAAAAGTAAAACAAAACATAACCTAAAATTGAGAAACTACATCTTGCGATGTTTATAAAGGGGTCAAACTTATCAACATAGACATTAGATTTAAAAAGAGAAACAGTTATTGAATGTAAACAAGATATGATTTAGTTTTATATTTCTCAAACACAGTTAGCCTATAGATACAGTAGACTCCCTCTTAACCGACCTCGTTTAACCGACGATCGGATTATCGGATTATCGGATGATCAAATACTAAAGTTCGTTTTAACCAACCCTGTTTTTAGAATAGTTTGGTCTAACCGCCCTTTTCTAGGAATTGCGGCATTTCCGTTTCCATGATCGGCGATGGGAACGTTAGGCTCAATCCTACAGGTAGTTACGGGTTAAAATATTTTGAATAGAGCATATTTATTAATTTATGAAAATGTACAGAGAAGCATTGACAATCAATTCTGCATTACAAAAGATTTGTTAAAAATATATGAACTCGTTATCAAAGGGGTTAACATACAAACTTTTTTTAAATACGTCTACTATTTAGTTTATAAAAAGGTTTTGTTTTGACCATGTTTTGGGGTTATTTGTGACATTTATACGGAAATAATTTTGGAATATAGGTTGATAGCTATAGTTTATTTTCTAAATAATCATCGAATGGCTTTATATTAATGTTATTAGATCTCTAAATCAATAGAGCTTTCATTTTTAGATGTTTAGAGGATTACCCGTTTTAACTGACCTTTTAAGCTATAGGACCTAGGTCCGGTCCCGTGTGGGTCGGTTAAGAGGGGGCCTTCTGTAGTAGGCCTGAAGAACTATTGTCTAAAACAGGCCTACCTGCATTACAAAAGTTTAATGATATCAAAAGTTAATTATCTTTTGTTTTTCTTCCTAAAATAGCCTATTATGGCCGACACAAGATGGCATAAGGCTGTGTCACAACTTATAGTAGTGAAGTAGCAGCTACTAGCTAGCGAAATTTTACTAGCATAGAAAGTTGAACATGTCCAACTTTCCTCGCTACTAGCAAGTGCTACTAGGTAGCTGCTAGTGTGACACAGCCTTTATGGCACAAGTACACACTTGCCAGGAAAGGACGAGACCTAGCGAGTGCGGGAGTGTGTAAACATGGGGCGGTCGGCATGCCTCGATCTACTGCACTCGTCCTGTCGCAGCAAGAGTTACTTGCGCAAAGTTACTCACTAATAAACTACATGAAATATGGGCCATGAAACTGCAATCGCCATGAGACACACGAACGTCTCAACATGAATCAAAATCCTGTATTTTAACAAAGGTTGGCTGATGACACATTAACCGTAAAGTCTGAATAACAAGTGTGTCGGGCTATCAAGTGTTGGTTAATAAAGGGTCAACCATACAGAAATACTCTAAAATCCATAAAAATTGGGGCTAACCCTCAATTTTAGTAGGAATCTCCGACTCCTGTAACGCCATTGCACGACAGCGGTGACCAAGGAGGATATATTAATGTGAGAGGACACACACGGGCTGAGTTAAACCATCGCAGCAGCTGGCCGGCCGACCTTACCACTTGGCGGCGATGGAGGGAAACAGCCCGCTTGCTCATTAACACCTATCTGAATTAAAATGACTATGTAAATATGAGTATTTCTGAATTAATTTGGGTTTAAATAATTTATTTTGGTTTCATGACAAAAAATCCATTAAACACATCTCAGTTATTATTACCAGGCTGTGGCAGAAATCAGAAAATGTATATTTTGTTTATATTTTTCCTCAACATTATCTACTCAACTATGGCTCATATGACATTAAACGTTCATTTAAAGGGCAACAAACTTCTTATCTTTTATTTTAATTACATTCCAACGGCCATAAGTATAGTTAAGTTAATGTGAGTGTGATTTAGAATTTTTTCTTGAGTTTCCCTATGTTTAGTTACTTGACTAACACATCAATTTCTTAAAATTAGTATAAATGGTATTAAAAGTTCGAGAAAATAATTAGAACTGCGAATTAAGAATTAGTTTTGACATCCAAGATGTATTATCAACTACTAACTAGATTTTAGTGAACTCATTTTAAACAAATTGAAAAAAATATTTTTTTATTAGAAATATTACAAATATTCTGATTAGAAATGGTAAAATTTACTATTGAAACCTCGAGTATCTCTTACAGAACAAGAATAAATAATTTATTTTGATGAAAACTAAGTATTTTTTCCATACACGTTATTAAAGTAATTGCATGTTCATAATCCGGAATAGTTATTTTAACTTTGACCTTCTATAATAAATAATAAACCATTATATTAATAACAATAAAATACACGGTTCGATAAAATTTTAATTTACTTTAAAAATGTTATCCGTGAACATCATTGGTGTCTAAGTTTGGCGGCAATTTCAATTCGAATTAGCGTGCCTCACATTTTCCCCTATCTTGCCCAAGTTAAGCAGAGGCTTTTTGCCACTTGTTGGCTCGGCGTTCGACTCGGGTGAAGGGGAGAGGCTGGCTTGACCGCAACATGTGTATTCCCATTTGCATTTCCTCTCCTAACATGTCTCCTCCTGGATGGTGACCGAGGCCAGATTTGAGGGGTTCTGCTGTCTCAAAACTTTAAGCAGCACTCACCGACTCCTTGAACCCGTTGGACAGCCAGCGGTTCTGCACGACGGCGGTGACCGAGGCCGGTGGCGTGTCCAGATCTTCGAACGCGTCCATCAGTATGTAGTCCATGACGACGTCGTAGAACGTCATCGCCTTCACGCCCTTGACGCTCAGCTCCTGCTCCACGTCCTGCCAGCAGTCCTTCTCCTGCAGGAACAGCAGCATCTCCTCGTAGGCCACCATGAAGTCCTTCGTGTCCTGCCACAGTGCGATTGTGTTATACATTGCATCTAGGCTCGTCTCCCGGGGGATATTGTGCAGCTTACGGGAGGAAGGGATTGTCAGGATAGATTGATATGGTTACCTAAGGGCGCATGGGGCTAGAGGCCAGGGCCTTGGGTGTAAAGGGGGCCTCAAGGGAGGAAAGGGGAAGAAAAGAAATGGTGGCGGGCCGAAAGGAGTTCGTCATATACTTTGGAAGCCCTTAAATAAGTGATTTGTAATCGGGAAGCAAAAAAAAAAAATAAGTCACCTCACCACTTTTCCCAAGGCGTAGGGGCCTCATTTTGAATTCCACCCAGGGCCTCCGGGACCCCTAAATATGGCCCTGATATGGTCAGTCAGCCTTGGAAAAGAGGAGAGATACATTTCCAACCCATCCTCACGGCTACTCCAGGGACGACTTGCCCTCTAATCTGAGACCTCCCAAGCACTCCCAGACAAGGTTCCCACCTGGGAGCTCTCCTGGTTGTGAAGAGTCTCACCCAGGTCGATTCGCATTTCAGATTAGCAAACATTTTGAAGTTTGTCTGGTAAGGATCCCTCATTCCCACTCAGATGGTCAAGCCAGAAAATGATCCACAATTCCCTCCGGGCTCAGACCTGATTGAGTATTCAAGCTCAATTGAAATAGAGTTTGTACAAAATGAAGTAGAAAGTTGATAGTGTGACACTTACTGAAATTCAGGGGTGAAAATATTTTGAAATTTTGAACTATAGGGAGAGGAAGTACAGTAAAATGATTTTACATCAATTGGATCACAGTAGATGCAAGTTGAATAAACATCTTATTTATTAAAGAAAAAATAAACAGTTGTATAGGTAAGTTCTTAGGTAAACATTGTAATATAAAAGTTCCATTGAATTTCAATCGGCAAAATATATTTTGGAATATGATTTTTGTGTGCATTTTTGAGGATCAGCCAATGTCAAAGAATACAAACTGTTGAACTATCATCAAGCGTTCAAATGTTTACTATATCAAATTAAGCCAATAATATTATGTTTCTGGGGGAAGAACAAAAATGTCCAACAAAATGTCTTAATATTTTGTTTATCCGGTTGAGACTGAGTGTTCACTGAGGGGTATTTCATTTATGTGGATTGAGGAAAATTAAAAAAAAAGATTCATGACACTTTACTAGTTATAGAGATGCAGCCAAAACTGAGCTGTAACATCGATTTACCTCTGGATACAAATTTATTCTAAGTACAAAGTTTTCTCACCTTGTCAGCGTAGAGTAGGAGGTCGTACAGAACTTGTCGGCCGTTGTTGGCGAACCAAGTCCAATTGTTGGTGTCCTTAAACAGGTATTGGAATGCGAGTCGGATGCAGTGCAGCTTGCAGAGGTATTCCACGTCCGAGCTGCAGTGGACCATTTCTGTCCGGAGCGTTCTGGAATATTTAATCAGATATTTTTGTTTGAACATAAAAATATCTATATATTAATATGCGAGGGGTTTTCTTTTCACAATCATGCCTCAATAACGGCTGGACCGATATAAACATTTGACATATCAATTTAAAAGTATTTCTCCGTAGTTTTGTAAATACATCTCAGATTTTTAAAAAGGGCATAGGTCAGTAAAGGGCCAAAGTTTTGGAACAGAGGCGCTATCCACCAATATTTGACCAAGCTCAGTTTACTTAGTTTACAACTGAACATGTGGTCATACTTAGACACAGTTCTAAAGGTAGACCACAGACTGCAGAGTCTGCAAGCAAAGCTGCAACTGATGAGTAATCTTGTAATAATAATATTCACATACTATTTTGAACCTCAAAAGTTTAACAAAAGTGAATCTTAGTTTGCCAGTGATTGCTATGAACGATTTATTATACTTCAATAAGTTCCTTCAAGAACAAATTTTATAGGGATTAATGCTGGCCTTTAAAGAGAAAAATATTTTTTTGCTGATAAAATAGATCAGTGTTGACAAAGTAGTTAATTTAAGAGATTGCAAGTCAAATCATTTAGTGTAAAGCATCTGTTATATAACTGATTTTCCCATGAAGAAGCCCTTTTTTACAATTAACAACTAAAACCTAGTTGGATGTACAAACCTGTAAGGAATGCCACCATCTTCAAACTGTCTGAGAGCAGACTGGTAGAGGGGCAACTTGTCCGTGTCTGTGCACAAGTCGGCAAATTCCTCAAACTCCCTCAGATCCGCCACCTTATCAGATAAATCGTCTCAGAAATTATGTAAAGCAATAGTTTTTAAAAGTTCATTAAAGTGCTGATTTTGAAATTTCAACAAGAATCTAAAAATGTTAAAATACAGTTTCAAAAGGCAGTTTAGTTTTAACGATAGCTGTTAATCTGAATGAAATGAATTGAAATCAAATTATGAAATCAAAAGAAGAAATTAATAAAGAAATGTCTATGAAGGAATGATTTCTTTAAAGGAAGAACTATGCTGAAGCACACTGAGAAAAATCTCATCAATTTGTCCAGAACCTCTTCTGTCAAAAATTAAAAAAATATTTTCCTCTGAGAGGTTTGATCATTTTTTTTAAATTAATCTAACTAGTATGAAGATACAAAATTAAGGTGACCAGACGTCCCAATTTTTAGCAAAGTGTCCCTTTGTCCCGACGAACTCTCTCGGGACACCCATTTGTCCCATTTTGGCGTTATCGGTAAGAAAAATACGTTTTAATGTAAAAAAAAATAAATTTTTCCGGTTCTTTTGTAGTTGCCCGAAAACTTAAAATTAATGGTTAAGGTGAGCTAGAGTAAAGGACATATTTTCAATCTGAAAGTGTCTAAAAACACATCAGAAAGCTCCTAATTTCTCAAAATTTTCCGAGGGAGGACCCCGCACCTCCCTCTCTTTGTGGGAGGTATGGAAAGGTGTTTATTGTAAAATACTCTTAAATAAATTATTTCAGTTCTTTTGAACTTGAAATTAATGATAAAACTAAACTAGAGTCTAGCATATATTTCCCATCTGAAAGAGTCTAAAAACGCACCAAAATGCTTCTAATTTTTCAAAATTTCCTGAGGGAGGACTTCCGGACCCACCTCTCTTTGTGGGGGATATTACACCCCCCCACACCCCCCCCCCCCGGAAGTCGGCGTCCCGTTTTGGCTGATCCAAAATCTGGTCACCTTAGATATAATACAATATTTTATCATGACAAACTAACCACTTGCATCCCAGGCAATTTAACTAAAAATAAAATAAGTATACAACATACTACACAAAATTAATTTTGTAATTTGGGATCAAAAACAAAATGTTAGGTAACAATTCATTTAGTATCTTTTATTTTCTATAAATAAAGTTATGTGTAGGCTACAAATAATGAATTAGTTAAAACTGTATTTATACATCATCCTTTCAGGAAAAGTAAAATAAAAAAATCTCCCAAACAAAAAAAAACAAAATTAAGAAAAATGGTTGTCTCACATAACTACACATCTCACTGAATACTTCTACACTGTTCTATCAAACTGAAATGATTATGCAACTAAAAGATAGGACTTCAATCTGCCCATTGTTATTGGATTGGAGTATTAAAAAGTACGAGACTAATGGTTTAATCATCGTTTAAAAAATCACGAATCTCGTTTCAAGGCAAAACAAGTCTGAGTTTATGTCAAACAAAGACAATTTAATTTTTTTACGATATAGCTCAGAAATATCTGAGCTACTTACATGATAAAAATTCGACCTTAAATTATTAATCATAATGAATCACTGGTAACTACCTCTGATAAATTAATTACAAATAAATAATAAGCATATCACAGTGCCCAACTCGTATAAAAGTTGACGGCTGTGTCAGATTCAAGAGACCGTAAAAATGTCAACTAGTTTCAAACAAATGCATGATATAAATCCTTACCTCAACAGCCATAAATAAAGCAGCGTTTATCATATTTGCTGCGAAGAAGTCGACACACTACCCAACAAACCTACACCATAACTTCCCTGAGACTGACCTAATCTGCGTTCGTTGTCTAGACCAAACAGATAAAGCCAAGAGCACAACTATTGTGCCCCTTGTGTTTGTTTTTTTTTCTGCCATCACTTTTATTGTTATAATACATGAGAAACCAGGCACCACAGATAAATAGTCATCTGCGTCATTTCAGAAATATGTCGTAACAATAGCCTTTTATCTGATAAGTAAAATTCAACGTAATTTCACCATTTTGGCTTGTTTAGGGCTACAGAATAATATTTTTGTAAAAACAACCAGTCATTTATTTCACCCGTCAAGCTGTGTGTACAAAATTGATCCAATCGTCCAATGGCACTTCTTGGCAAATTGATAACCCAATTATTATTTGTAATTATTTAAATTGAAATGTCAGTGCTCTTTTAACGAACGATTAAAGTCCACGGTTATTATGTTTATGTTAATATAAAAACCTTTCCAACGTTGTATGATGTTCAACAAACAAAAATTGATAAGGAACATGAGGCTGAAAACGCGTTTGAGATAATTTTTAAGAACCTGCATGACACGTGTTTAATTACCATAATATGGCGTTGGAACTTACAAATTTAGAAGAAGCGTCTTCCAACTGAAAAAAGTATATTTTTCAAGAATAGCCTTCAAGTAACTACTCAACCTCGCTTTACCCTTCGAAGTACTTGTATTCTCGTATTGATTTCCTACAGTGTCTACCACAAACTACGTCAGCAAAACCAGATTATTTTATTTTAAGAGTGAGCTTCTTTACACTTCAAGATAACAGCAGTTTTAGAGATAAGCTAGGGCATGCTGGGGCTAGGCTAAATAAAACTCAGATATTGTTTTGGGTCGGATATTTTTGTGAGCAGGGCAGCAGGGCAGTGGTACTAATTTTAATATTTTATGTTACTGGAATCTTAAGATTTGCAACTCACTCGGGAGGTGCGGGTATAAATATTTGAATGGTCGAGTGGTAAAATCTATAAAACAGATGACCTATTAACTGACTAACTATTAAAACTATTATACTAAGATGAGAGTTAACAGAACATTAAAATACTGGTGTAAAAAGTTTGGAAACGATTTTCTCGCGAAAGAAGGCAGATACTAGATAATCAAGAAAAGTTAATTTCCTTAATTATTAAAACACCAACCTGGTCCTGAGCGGAGACGAAGGACTCGGGGGAGGAGTAGTCCCCGGTCCGGTGTTCCGACAGTCCGTCCCTCACGGAACTCTCGGCGCGGAACAGGACGGAGCGCTGGAACAGAGGAAACGGTCCAACAATAGGCCTTCTTGTCTTGTAGTTAGCATATGAGATTTACACAGAGTTACACGGTTACTTACACTGTTAGAGTTACGGTTTACGGTACTGATTATTTTAAATCAGTCTCTGTCATAAAAAACTTTATTAAGTACCATAAGCTGAACTTGAGTTCAAGATTTTATAGTCTAGCTCAAAATAGGAGTATTTAAGTAAATACAGTCCTATTACTCTTTTAAAACCCAATACAAGTTAGGAGACTTCTGAGGGTAAAAGCTGAAAGTTTCTTCATTATTCGCCTCCTGAATTGATGCAATCAATTAAAGGTTATGTACTTTAAACTGTCTTCAATTCAATCTTGAGTAATCTTTTAATTTACTCATGTTTGGCACCACGATGCCAGTTTCAAAATCTTCAACACTTGAACAAAGCACACAAAGGACAAACAATGTTCTTGAGTAGGAGATTAAAAAAATGGCATAATTCGAAATTCGAATAAATCTTTAGATACTTTCATTTTTTTATATTTTAATTCAAGATTGAATTTAAAACAGTATAAAGTTTGGTAATGCGTAATCTTTTTTAATTAATGCCTTGAAATGCCCGCTGGCATATTGGTCGACTTGTAAAACGTTAAAAAAGAAATTTAAATCAGTGCGTTTCTTGAAATAAAAGTACCTAAAAATACCAAAGCGAAATCCAAGTTTGAAGATGAAAGACGTGTTTGAATATTACATTCAAAATGAATCCTAAATAAATAGGAGAAATTCAAACAATATGTAAATAGATGAAAGTTTGAAGATGAAAGACGTGTTTAAACATTACATTGAAAATAAATCTTAAATAAATAGGAGAAATTCAAACAATATGTAAATAAATCACCCCTGTAGACTCTCAAGCCCCCAAATCCACGTTATAGATGACTAACTAAGAATATAGTAAAAAGAAGCCTTTTGGCGTTTCCGTTTTTTTATTGTTGAACTTGTCTGATGTTGTTATTGTATTTCAATTTTTGAACTATATACACAAAGTGCTTGATAAAAGAAAATATAAGCGTACATAATAAAAAAAAACGAAGTTAATGATGGGAAAAAAACGTTACATCTTCAGAGTTAAGATACAAGTGTTACGATAAGTAATGGAGACTCATTATGATCATCGTACGTTTTAAAGTCAACTAATTTAAAATTATATTATTCATGATACTTTATTTAGTCTTTAATTTTAACTCTCTTTTGCCGTAATAAGATCAATCACGTTTTGTAATTCCTTTAAAATTTCCTTTTTTTAATTCCTTCGAGGTATTTGTAAGATTCTATATATTTTACTATTACTTTATTATTTATGATTTTTTGTCAAGTTTGAAATTAAACATCTTATGTTTAAAATCCAACTAATTTAAAGTTCTAATATTCAATATGCTTTGTTTACTCTTTAGTTTTACCTATATTTTTCCATAAAATCAGTCGTTTTTTAAAATCTTTTCAAAAACTATAACTTTACTGACGACTTCATCATGCTGATAGAACGAGACATGAAAAATAAATGTTATATCGCATAAAACTAAAACCCCTAAAACAAAAAATTAAAGAAAACTACTATATAAAATGAGCGTTAAAAAAAATCCCTCCGATTCGAAATAAAAAATTCACAAAACATAAACAAAACTGTATCACACAAATCGAACTCGTACCTGGTCGAGGAAGAGGAGTTCGCATTGCTCCTGGAGGTTGTACGCGGCCTCCACCAGCTTCTGGAGTTCGCGAGAGAACTCGGCCTCCTCCTCGGTGGTGAGCGACAGGGTGGGGCCCTTGCTGGTGTACAGCGCCAGCGCGTCCTCCCAGTAGTTGATACTGGTCTCCAGCGCCTCCATACCTGCGCAGGACACCGCGGGGTCACAGATACCATTCATCCTATGGAACAACACTCATTCGGTTGTTTTTATGAAAGTTTTTTCACTAACGAAAGACCTCCATACCTGCGCCGAACACCGCAAGGTTACAATCCATTTTTTTTACACAATCCATTTGTACAATGGTTATCGTGCCCGCCTACAAACTTGTAGGTAGCCGGATCGATCCCGAGAAAAGTTTGTAACTTTTTGAAGGGTTGTTTCTGGAGCCAGCTGCCATTGGCTGCTGGGCTATTAATTAACAGTCCTGTCTAAGGAACGTGCCAACCTTAGACAGTAACAAGGCTACAAGAATGAATGAATGAGTGAATGAATTCTATGAAAAACACTCATTCGGTTGTTTTATGTTGATTTTTTCGAGCGAGAGTCTCCAAACCTGCGCAAAACACCGCAAGGTCAACGATAAATTCTATTCGATTAAAAAACACTCATTCGGTTGCTTTCTGAAGGTATTCTCTTCGATTGAGAGATCGGGTCCGTCTCAGATGGACCCTTGCTGGTGAATCTAGAGGGGGCGTTCTTCCTATAAGTCTTTTTTAGCGACGAGAGAGTTTTTCTAACTAAATACATAAATAATATCTAAATATAAAAAATAAAACGTTAAATTTTAAATAACAGCATTTAGTAATGGAATAATTTAGATTAATGATCAAATAATAATCATTCAAAATTCCAAACTTTTATCTTCAGTGAATTTTAGAATATCTATTCTGTATTTGTCATATATCAATTATGAGGTGTTTTCTGCCTGTCCGTAATCACCAGTTTTACAAATGTCATTTGGTGGCCAAAACCAGCTTTTTTCCGCCAGAGGGCCGAGAACTTTGGGCCCTAGGGATTGTTGCGATGATTGCATAGTTGCAATCGTATGAGTTTCATAGTTGTACTTGCATAAACCATGACAATGAACGTGTAGCAGTGCTCATAACCTCAAAGATTTGTTTTTAAGCGTGTAAATAAATTATCAGATTTTTAATGTTATATATGTGGTGAATTTCATTGTGAAGGATGATGAAAAATGGCGTTCGCACCTCGGCCGAAAGGGTTTTGCAGCTCTCGATCGTTTCAAATTCTAGACGAAGTCGAGAATTTGAAACACTATCTCGAGCCTGCAAAACCTCATTTTCGGTCATTGTTGCGAAATTGCCGTTATCGTGCATCAGGGGTGCGCAGAAGGGGGGGCATGGCGCAATTTGCGCCATCAAAATTTTTGGGGGGGGGCATGATTTTTCAGGTGGGATTTTTGTTTTTTAGAGGAATTTTAAACCAGCGAATAAGGGAAAATTACAAAAATAAATTATTATAACCATACGCAACAGTTAAAAGTACTGTTTATTTATCTAACCATTTCATAGGGATTACCATCGCCATATATTCAAGTTCGCCATTTAAACCAACCCTGGAATCTCCACGTCAATCCGTAAGTGTTAAATTATTTCGAAGGGCATCAGTTGGCAGTGGCTCGACTGGCAACCCTGTCTGACATCGGGGCCATAGAAGACATGGTGTCAGACAGGGTTTGTGGCCCCGGCCTGACACAGCCGTTAGCAATGTTGCCAAAAACCTGATATTTACCCAGTTTTAGTTTTTTTTTTTTTTTTTTGGGAGGCCGTGCGGAGATTTGGCGGTGATTAAGAAGAAAAACTGGGTGTAAATAGGGATTTAAGACTTGGGTTGAAGAAATTTACTCAACAACCTGGATATTAATAAAAGAAAAAATGTTAAATCGGTGACTTGTTACGAGCTACAAGGATTTTTGGAACTCCAGATATATATATTTTTTTAACGAATGTTAGTACTGTACCATGTATTTAGTACGGTTGAATTGGTTATTTCGTTGCAGTGTTACCAGAAACCGGTTATTAGCCCGGTCTGCGGGTATTTTGATGGCCATTCGGGGACTATATTGAGAGGATTAAGAAAAAATCTAGTGAAATCGGGGATTTTAAACTTAGCTGCGGGGATTTACCCAGCATCCTAAATACGTAAAGAAAAGAAAACGGATAAAGCCGGTGAGTTTTGAATTATGATTTGCTTTGCAAATATCCAATGTCCATTCGAGATGAGGAAAATAGTTTGGTTTTTAATAACAATACTTGAAGTAAATAGACATATTTTAATACATAGCGTGCAGTTTATTGATGTAAGATTTCACCCCTTACCCAGCAAGTTTAGGAAACTATCCGATTTGGTTGTTTTTAAAGTCAATAGGTGGTTTTTCGAGTAACTATCCGGTTTTTGGTACTTGGGGGATTTTGCAGGGATTAGTGCCGAAAAACCGAGTAAAAGCAAGGATTACTAATGGAGTTGGTGGGTAAAATGTCAGTCAATCGCCACTGTCACCAGTCCTTTGAAGCACGGTTGGTCTGCCTGCTTGGACTGCGATGAGGCAGTTTTACTAATAGTACAATATTACTGAGTGAATTGAATGGTGATGCAGTTCACATTGTGTTGTAGTACAGTATCGTGGTTGGATATTAATCTTAGCTAGTTTTTAGATATACAGAAACTGAATTATATTCTGTATTTTTTTATCTGTGGCAAACTACGGAGTACTTTTATGTTTATGTTTATGTGTGTTTTGTTGAATGAACAGTGGGCCTCCCAGCCTACTCTAGTAGTCTAGCCTTTGAGAATTGAAATTAAAATCGACAACAAACTGACCATGGAAAAAGTACTTCCAGACCCAAGTCAATCAACAAGCACATATGCCGTTGACGTTCCTCATACCTCAACCAGCACCCAAGACCAAGACGTTTTTGAACCAACAAGCATCCAATATGTTTTTGAACCTACCAGCGAGATAGCGAGAATGATGCCATTTCACTACCACTGTTTCAATGTTTAATGATGTAAAATCGCAACATTATATTATATTTACAGCCATGTTTATTTATTACGTAATTTATTAAATGTAAAAAAACAATACATTGGTTATTGTAAAAAAACGCCCCACCATTATGGAAATAATATTAAATTAAATTAATGCATCACTAAGCTATGAAAATAAAAAATACTTGTAAAAGATTTTACAACAATGTTAATCTTTTAATATATAGTGTGCAGCTTATTGATGTAAGATTTCACCTTTTTTGTACAATGACACTTTATTATAAATTACAAAATAATTATAAAATAATATTTGGATTGTATCACTGTATCACATACTGTAATAAACGGTATCAGGGAACTCACACATACTTTCTCCCTTCAAGTAATTAAGATTAGAAATCTTATATAGTGAAATAAAACTAATAAACAATTAATTAGCAACAAATATACACCAAATTTTATCAAAATCGGTAGTAAATAACAGAGATATCAGTTTTTAAATATTTGCCATAAGAATAACATTGGACAACGTATTGCGTTTACTGCCAAACTAAAATATCAATTATCTCCGCGAGCAGTTGACGTAGACTATATGATTCAATACCCCCGTCGCAGCAGACCTGCGTACTCAGCGAATTTCCATAGGATTTATTTTGTATATGTGAGCATTCAACTTGTTTGAAGGAAAGTATCATTTGAATACATTAAGTAAATAATATACTAAAAACACATATTTAATCATTCATGAGCTTTAAACATGAGGAAAATTAACAAAGAGACCATATTGGTTTTCATTAGTAATACATACACTTTTGTATGTTATATAATTCTTAGTCTTTCAATTTTTAATAACTGTAATCTTATTATAGAATATAAATGTCAACAAACATATAACCAATGAACTCAAAACACTTAAAACAAACAAATAATTTAATCTCATGAAAAAATTCAATCATATGGTCAATTTTATAGTAATTAAAACATCCCTGTTGCAACAGGCCTACATCTCCAGCCAATTTCAATAAAACATATTATCAATCCTCAAAATTTTAAACATACCATATATTATGCTACATTTTCAGGCAGTTTAGACCAAGACATCCCCCCACCAAATGCTCATATTTTCTTTATTAAATTTAAAAATAATTTTTATTTTTTGATATAGTATATATTTTCTGCAAAATCTTGATCAATGAACTCTTAACTATTCAAAATAAACACAAATAAAATATTCTACACCTGCAAATTTAATCATATGTTCAGAATTGTATTTTTTAAAAACATCTCAAATCAGGGTGTCTATACTTTTTGGAGGGAAAAATTAAAAACAATATTGGACAACGTACTGTGTTTAGCACATCCAATATCATCCAATATCTAAGCAAGGGATTGACGTAGAATAATAATTCAAAATGCTAAATTGTTTGTTTTTTTAAGCTGAATCCAATTTTGACAATTAAGTTTAAAAATAATTAGTAAAAAGGTGTTAAATCTTGAAAATAAATTTTATTTTGTGAAAAAAACCTTCTTAGAGTAAATCAATCTTGCTGGTTTTCGAACTCGAAATCATAAATGACGCTTTACACGTTTGTTCCAAATTTCATCAAGATCGGACCTTTTTTACAAAAGTTATCGCGCCTACGGACAGGTATATATATATATATATATATATATATATATATATATATACATATATATGAAAATGAACGAACAGTGTTTTTGGGGTCTAGGGACCTCAAAATGAAAAAATAACATGGTCCCGGGCTTAAGTCTCACCGTGCCGCCTACGGTAATAGCTACTTCCCTATAGGGGAAATTCTCTAAAATGATGATTATTTACTTTTTCAAGTCAGATTTAATGGTTGCAAGTATATTTTCTTTAGAAGTTACAGATTTTGTGAAATTTGAAAAAATATGAATTTTTTAACACTTAAAGCCACTTCTGAACCTGATTTTTTACAGGCATGTGGGTGATGTCATTTTGTTTGTTGTCTTAAGCACTAAAAACCATGAAATTTTTATCAAAATCGTTAGAGCCGTTTGAGGAATTTTGATTTTTGTCTTTTTTATGGGTTTTTATGGGGGAAAAATAAAAATTTGAGTTGTTAGTGGATATTTTCGTTTTAGTGGTCCCTGATTCCAAAAAAGTGGTTTTCGGAGTGGTGTCTGTCTGTCTGTCTGTCTGTGTGTGTGTGTGTGTGTGTGTGTGTGTGTGTGTGTGTGTGTGTGTGTGTGTGCGCGTGTGCGTGCGTGCGTGCGTGCGTGCGTGCGTGCGTGCGTGCGTGCGTGCGTGCGTGCGTGCGTGCGTGTGTGTGTGTGTGTGTGTGTGTGTGTGTGGATGTAAACAAAGCTAGAGACGACAACAGTGGTCCAATTTTCATGAAGTTTGGCATGTTGGTATAAAGCCGTGGCATCTCAAGGCGTTTTTTCATTTGTTTGAATTTTAGGTTTTTAAGGGTAATTACCCCATAAAACCCCATAAAAATGACAAAAATCCTAATTTCTCAAAAACGGCTCTATCGATTTCGATCAACATTTCATGGTTTTCAGAGCTTAAGATGGACAAACAAAATGCCATCACCTGTCTGTAAAAATTCAGGTTTAGATGTTATGGGGGTTTTAGGTGTTGAAAAATTCAAATTTTTGGAATTTCACAAAATCTGTAACTTCTAAAGAAAATAAACTCACAACCATTAAATTTGACTTGAAAAACTAAATAATCCAGTATTTAGAATCATTAGTCTACATTAACTGGTTGCGGAGATAATTGATCCTTTAGTTTGGCGGTAAACGCAGTACGTTGTCCAATGTTATTGTTCCGGTAAATATTTAAAAACCGATATCTCCGTTATTTACTAACCAATCTCGATAAAATTTGGTATGTATTAATTGATAATTAATTGTTAATTTGTTTTATTTCACTATATAAGTTTTCCGGTTTTAAATGACTTTAAGGGAGAAAGTATGTGTCAGTTTCCTGATACCGTTTATTTGTCCTCGCTATTGGAACTATACTTACTTATACATGTAAATGATATATGTAAATTATATATGTAAATGATACATGTAAATGATGTAAATAAATGTGTTTTATACATTGAAGTGATATCACTTTATTATCTAATGCTTTGTTATTACTTGATACTTAGTAGTCAATTGTGTTTTAAGAGTTTGTTAAATAAAATGTAATAATACCCTTTGGAATGGCAGGATATAAGGTGTGTGATTTTATTGAAAGACTAACTAATGTTAGAAATTAAAAGGTGGAGGTGGGTGTCATTCTTTGGGGGGGGGGCATTAGGCTTGGTTTGGGGGGGGCATGCGCCATTGCCCTTGGGGGGGCTGGGCACCCCTGTCGTGCATTGTGGTTATTGTGTTTAAAGGAAAAATCTACCGATCGGCCCGAGCTGAAATTTGGCACAGAGATTGACCATGTAGAGATAGAGCCAACATATAGGCCTCTTCACTTCAATAAATTCCCCTGATCGGCCGGTGAGATTTTTATATATTTATCTTATACTAATTTTAGAGATTTTGTTAGATTTCGCGTGGTTTTCATGGGGACTATTATTATTTTTCAGTTCAGCCGTACAAAGAATGGGTACAACAGCTAGTGAACTTAACATTTTAAACAAAATACCATTTAAGTAAGAAAATGAAGTATTTTTCGACTAATTTCTTTCTAAGAAGTTAATTCTTTTGTCCACGCCCAGAAAGCAACGTCATAAATGTATTACTTATTAAAATTAAAAACGTACACAGGCCTACTATGTGAACTTGTATTTATTTACAGAGTATAGGATCGATTACAATGTAGCTGACCCCACAACTAATGGATTAAAAAGTACACTATATACTTATTTTTTACAACACAATCCTCTCAAATAAGTGTAGTTATGCTAATAAATTATCCTCTGATAAAAATCTAATGACACAGTAAACTTGCAAATTAAAATTAATTGTCACTGTGGAATTAATTTTTACGTATTTACTAAAAAAGTTAGAAAGTAAATGAAGTTATTAAGAAGCACATTTTACCTGTATAATTACAAGCCATGCAAAGTACAACCTATACATTGCTTTTAGGGCAAGGTAAATTACAGGGGCTTTGTTTTGTGTATCTACCCCAATGATAATGGCATAATGTATGCCGCCGGTGTTGTTCACTTATGTAGTTACAGAGCGCCATCTACGTGGTTGGGAAACTTGGCTTCATCGCTGCAATCTAGCAACTCATTTAACAATTAGAGTCCCACTGCTTCTTGATTGGCCAATCACAAGTTGAAACATGAATTCAATTATCTGCGCAGAATATATCACGCCATGAATGCCGTTATTATTTATGTTTATTTAGAACAATTTCAAATTTACTTTCTAAATTTGTAATTTAATTTCATAACCCCAACCCAAAAGAGTTACTCTTTTTTTCTGGAGACTTTGACAAATTATGCTTTAAACGTCATAATGAAAATTTAGATTTGAAGACAAATACCGATGCAACATTCTATTTTTTTCTGAAACTGTCTTTGAACTGTAACTAAAAATTAGTTTCTGCACTTAACCTCTCCAAAATATTAGAAAATGAAAGAAATATTGTTTCATGAGATTTGTCAAGGAATTTTCTTATCTTTATGGCGTGATATCTGGCCAAAAAGAAATGAATTTTGTTTTTGATTCTGATTGACAATTATAAAAATGAACATATTACTAATATTAAATATATTTTCTGTTCAGTAAAGTACACATCGTATCTGTAACATAACTTATTTAAAAATCTTTTGTCTAACTATAATGCTGTTAATCCCTTAATTATTAATTTTAAATAAAAATTCTAATAATTATAGGATATTGGTTATTTTTATCTTCTCAGTATGATTGGTGTGACGTGATTAGTTGGGGTTGGAGTAATAAAATTAAATTACAAATTTAGGAAGTAAATTTGAAATGTTTTCTAAATAACCATAAAATGTTTTAAATTAACAGAAACCGCATATTACAGTAATTTAAAGCAACTTGTTTTATCTCAATAAACCAAATAACCTTCAAATACGTTTTGTTAGAAAAGAGGGACACAATTTGGAAAACGATATTACGGTACTAACAACAGCATATTAGAGCAACGGTAGAGCACTTGTTGCGGGCCATAATTAGATGCAAACCCAGCGAACCACGGTTGAACCTTTGATGTCGGATCACCGATGGAATGTAGATTAAACATTGATTAGCCACCGGTAAATACAAAACCAATCCTAACTGTGTGTTTGTAAACTCCGGTCCTGTCGAGATTTGAGCTGTTATCTGTTCACTCGTTACGGTACAACGACAACTTCTGTAAAATGAATAATTATTGACAATTACAAAATTTATTATTTTGTAACCGACTTGAGATTTCACACAATATTTAAAGTGTATGTAACCGAGGGTAGTCCATGTGGGTTATTTTATGACAGTAGTTGTCGGTGGGGAGAATGAAAATAGAACACTTCGTTAATTTAAAACGATATAACTAGCACGCCCTTAAAAGTTATTATATTTGTTATGTATGAGCCTTCACACATCAAGCATGTAGTACGGTTTAGCTTGTCGGAAACATACTATGTTATATGTAATAATACACAAATTTCTGGAAGAACAATACACTTTGAAGTAGAAAAAGGTATAAAGAGAAGGAGAGTTTAATAGTGATAGCTAATACTATGTACTCAGGCCGTAGTATTGGGGAATTAATCTATAATTCTGACAAAAATAATCAGCTGATCCCGTTGGATAGTAAAACAGTGAGTTAACGTTTGAATAACACAGGTATACTTAATGTCTACTGTTGCAATTACAATTGCACACTAAAGGTGAAAGGGGAAGGTTATGATATCCTGCAGCAATGGGGAAGATCTCATAAGATGAAAGCACGCGTCGCTGGAAGCCCAAGACAAAGTTAGGGAAGGTCAGATAACAAACAACACCAGGGGCGGGTATTGCCAATACTGTATCTAACTAAACAGAGGGTCGAAAACCAATAAACTAGCATCTAATATACTCTTTGAGCGAGGCAAAATCAGGGGCTTAATGGATTTTGAAGTCCTGTATTATAGGATTTTGTGATATGCCGGTTAATTAAATATTTATTTAAATAAAACGCAGTAAACTAAATAAAGCAGTGATTAGAGCCGCGAATGTAAACCAATTCAGCCGTTGCGTCGTATGTTGTTTTAAAAGGGAATAAAGTAAATACTGTTTCTAGTTTCTACCATAATACGAAATTTTCAATGCGAATTCCTAATGTACGATAAACTAAGATTGATTTTTTAGAGGGAATATTGACTGCTCATACTAGTAAGGATATCCTCTTAGGGCACAATTCTGATGGCATGTAAAGAATTGACCTCCTGTGTTGCATCCCTCTCTGCATTACAGTATTAAGTTGCAATAATACTGTCTAACTTTTGTACATATTAAATAAGAATTTTCAAGCGAATTTCAATGTCAAGAATTATTAGTTTTTTGCCATGTTTTAACCACTGGAAAGATTGATAAGTAATATTAAGTATACATTTTTCTTCTTACGTTCCCCTGATTGTTAAAACACACAGGAAAATATAACTGTAAGTTAAACAATGTTCTTACTTCAATTTCACTTAGAACGCTGAATTACAATACAAGTAAGACAAGGAGCAATTTGAAACGAACACAGCCAAGTAATGGAATTTCCTAATTTCGTGTGTTACATCTAAGAAAGATATTACACTGCTGCATAACATTTGGAAGTTCGGAGGAAATATTTGATAAAATTTGCCCTTTATTCGGTTGCCTCAGAAGTAATCTTATTTTCATGTATTTTGGAATGCTGCCTGAAATTGAGATATTTCAAATAAGATACCTTATTTGAACTTTCTTCAATAAATTACAGTTAGAATAATAGTTTAATCTTCAAACATTTTTATTTTGAAGTTTTGTAGTAAAACCTATATCATTAATTTATTCAGTAAATAAAGCGCACAAGACGATCAATCGAAATAATTAATTGTGATTATTTTAAACAAACAAAATATGTTTGTATTACCTCAGTAATACACATAAAATATTTTTGAGATCAGTTCATAATGTTCCAAAATATTAATACACGTGCGCATATTATGTGCAAGTAATTCGACAAGTAAGTCGTGAAATGTTAGTCCAAAGTTTGAAAAAATTCAAAACAAATCTTTCCCGATTTGTAATAAATAAGCAAAGCTGCAACTAAAGCAAAAAATTATGAGAAGTGATTGATTTATATAAATGTCGACGTTGCAATTTCTCCGAACTGACAGAAGAGGACATCGCCGATATGATGAGTGGGCAGTATCAATAATACCATTTGACGAAGCGACACAATTGTATGAAATTGATCAATCTGGATTATTCTGTCGGATTTGTACGGTAATTGAAGTGGGACACTAAATATTTTATTTAAATACTTTCATGCAAAAAATAATTGTTTTTAACATACGCATATTTTATAAGTAAATAATAAAATGTAAGAGAAAAGAAGATTAGTAGCACATTTATGGGTCACAATTCTAAGCCTGGCCTTCAACTGGGGACTCCCAACCGCCCTTTTTGGATTCCCCAGTTCAAGCACAGGATTAGGGTTGATCGCAAAAACTAGTCCCCATTGGCAGGCCGCACCCTGACCGAACAAAACGTTGGAAGCAAAATGCCGCGCGTTAATTTGTCGCAAGCATTTTGACTTTTTGTTTTATCTGTGTGCGGCGACTTCCGTCATATCGCATTTTGACGTATACCATACGGTATACGTCAAAATTTAGGTAGTTACGGTATACGTTGGTAGTTTAGTGTAGTTCGTCACTGTCATCATGGAGGAAGCCAATGTAGCGATTTGTTTATGGGAGTTCGTGAGAATGTTGGACTCAGGTCCTGAACGGAACCAATGGGTCTACCCTACTAACATCAAACGAGATGAGATGTGCACTCGTTTATTGAAGAAGTACGTTTAAGAGTGATCCAAATCAATTTTATAACTATTGCCGAATGAGCGTACAAAGCTTTGAATTGGTGTTAGGCCTAGTGAGCGAGAAGACGTCTATAACGTCCACTTCAGTTTCAACATCCTCATTCATTGCCTACACTAGACATTGCATATCTTGACAAATACACAATCAAAAAACGCCCACACCTATTACATATATACAGTATACACTTGTAGGATGACAGTTGCAGAACATGGATGTGCGCATGCGCGGGCTTTGTGCTTCCAGCGATTTGACACACAACGAAAAACAGACGGTAGAGATCAGACATTGCTCCCATTGCCGCGCAACGTTGCGAGGCGCGTATACGCAGGCGCTCGGTCAGTGTGCGGCGGCCCACTTGATTATACGCTCGGCCTGGCGTCCGACAAAATGCGTGGAGCAAACTGACGCGCAACACTTGCTTCCACCATTTTGCCGGATCAGTGTGCGGCCAGCCATAAGAACAAAATGGGAAAACCTGTCAATTCTGCTGCAAAACCCCTATAAATAAACTAGTGGCCGTAAGGTAAAGGTTAAGGTATGTAAAGGTTAAAAAATTAACTTAATTATATTAATTAATTATTGCAATCTGTTCGTACAGCAATACGAACCTACTATATTGTTTAAATAATTAATGCACTATTTTTTAATTCACCCCAGTTTACAATAAAACCAAATCATTTAGTACAAATGTTCTAGAATGTGAATGAAATGTCAGTAGCAATATCGATTGAAACTAGGCGATCCACGGGGAGGCCCAAAGATAACTATAAATAAAGAATACAATATAATCAAACTTCGTCCCAAAAACTAAATATAAAAAACTGAGTAATCCCAGCCAACTGCGTACGGCTGACTTTGCTGTTCGGCCAGGGCTACTGCAACAGTTATTACGCAACGTCATTCATGAAAACATGACACCCAGGGTGTTATTTTTAACGTTGACGCCCCCTGATGGAATAATAGACCAATAAAGCACACGTGGTCTCGGAGGATATTGTCATTGGGCCAAGGTTAAACGGGGCAAAACTGGGACATCAATCTAATCTTCTCATTCTGATGCAGAATATAATACTGAAAAGCTCAGTTTAGGAAGACACATCACGGCACCTCTCCAACGCATTTACTTGAGAAATTGTTGCCGAAGTACTTTTGGCGCAGATATAAATATTTCAGAAAGGAAAGTTTCAAAAGTTTTCAGCAACAGAAGTGTTTGAGATTGTTTGCGAATTGCATTCACCTCAGTATTTGTTATTTACTAGAGATCGCCTACCGGTCCAATTCAACGAGAGATTATTTAGGTTTTGTTTTCATTCCTTGCTGTAATAAAACATTTGGCTGGATTTGTTTACGTTTCATTGTGATTTAGTAATCAACGTGGCAACTCATAAGGCTCATATTATTACTTTTCAATTTAAAATTCATTTTTCTACATGCCCTTAAAAATAATGCATTTTATGATATTTACAGGAAAATACAATTCTGTCGTTGTGCTTAAATATTTCTTACGTTACTCACAGGATGAGAAAAAGGGATCAAAAAAGTAATGCTTGTCTATTAATTATATATAGACATTTCCGACGCAAAACATGTCCTCGGTATAATGATAATTCCTTGCGAATAAAAATTAACTAATGTTAAAATAAAATCAATACTCCCTAATTAACCAAAACTAAACGCACCCACATGTAGTATGAATAGGTTAGTTAAGGTTAACCCAATTGGTAGCTGAACATTTATGTGAATCCACACGTGAAGGCTACATGAACATCCACACAGAAGCGCTCTGAGCGTAATTGCATCCCCCATATCTCAACCTTGTCCAATTAAGGTTAGGCGAGTAGTTTGGTTGAGGAACGTCCACCTTGGATTAATTCAGTTTGCTTCTTTCTTAACAGTTTTTGAAAAAAAATTGATAAAAACAATATTTTAAATTTTTGCGTTTCAGCACGTTATTAGTTAATATTTATTTTAATCTAGTCTGTGTTTCATTTTATAAGCGAATTTCCTATGGAATCAAGTAAAAACCCTTATTTAGCTATCGGCATGATCCGCACGGTCGCACTGAGGCATGCTGGGATCACAGTTCGTTTCAGAGACCCCAGATATACCGAAATACCACCCATCAAAATTTTATTAGATAGGACAATTTGTTCTGGCACTCTGGTGATCGCAGTTTTTGTCCAGGTTTCTCCACAATTTGGTTATTACAAAACATTTCGATATTTGGAAAGTCAAAAATGTAGCATAAAATATGTTTATCTACGACAATTGCAATAAGCACCAATTATGGTATCACAATAAACATTATAATGATATACATTAAAACACCAACAACCAAGCAGTACTCTAATGACGACTTTAGAGTACTGGAATCACTTTAGAGTACTGGTTCTAGACCAATGAGAGCTCGGCATTTGACGGAAGTAGTGTCATAATAACAATTACGAAATTCGCACATCAGCTGATTGTTGCATTATGATTCATGTTTGAGTTTACTTATCCCATCAGCTGATTGTTCCACAGCGATTCATGGTTCAGTCTGCTTATTTGCCTGACCTCAAATTTTAGTTGACCTATTCCATCATTAGTAAAAGTCATGAGTTTTGTTTAACTTCGGGGGAAATTTTGTCGTATATTGTTGGTCGTAGATAAAATAGTGTATGCAACGATTGTATTATGCCTTTAAGCCACTCGTGAGATATTTAGAACACTTGCTTCGCTCGTGTTTTAACTTACATCTCACTCGTGGCTTAAAGGCATTCATTACACAATCGTTGCATAAACTACTATTTTTACTAAACTAAATATAAAAAAAAAACTGTTAAAGTCCTCTCCCAAAATTATAGCTCAAAAACGCTTCATCAAAATAAATGTGAATTGTCTAAACTCAATACGCTTTATTAAGGGGATTTTGCAAACTGTGGAAACAAATTAGCGCCCTATTTCCTTTACGTCTTGAATTAGAGTTGTTATTGTTTAAATCTAACTGGAATGTTGGTTAGGGGGAACGTCCCTATACCGATTTCTTTTGGAAGGTGGATAAAACGCAATGTCTATGGGGTTTTAGATCTAAGATGGGCAAATTAAGCGCGTTGAAATTTACATTCAATTGAATGCAAAAGTCAGTGTGTTGCATACGTTTTCTTTCCAGCTTATAAATAATGTCAATATGACACGCAATAAACAATAATATTTCTATGGTACGGTCTGAGAGTATAATGTAAGTAGCCAAAGGAAATAGTTCTGTAGTTGGATTCTAGTAGTAGTTAATGATGCGTTCTAGCGCACGGCGTATGAGGCGTATGAGGCGTATGAGGTGTATGAGACGTACGAGACGTATGAGTGCAAAGTCCAAGGTCATCGCTACGTCATTATTTCTCGCGCGCGCCACGAGTGCAAAGTCTAAGGTCATCGCTACGTCATTATTTCTCGCGCGCGCCACGAGCGCAAAGTCCAAGGTCATCGCTACGTCATTATTTCTCGCGCGCGCCACCACCGTTGCGCCGTTCGCTCGGCTCGAGCGCGCCGGTTCCTACTAGATTCTGCCGCCCTGATACTTCGGAAGAATAAAAAACGGAATAATTCGATATTCGATTGTCGATTTCGATTTATCGAATCGTTTCGTTAATCGATTTTAAAGTTTCTACCGTATTCCGCCCTCCTGATACATAAAAATCAATTTTGAATTATTTTCTCTTAAAAATTTGTAATTTTAAACGGTTTTCAATGGAAAATTTTGATCACGTTGAAAGCTGACTTTGCCCCTAAGAGCACGTGCAACTTTACACGTGAGCCACGTGATTTTCCGGGTATATATACCGGTCCGATTTTGATTTTGACCAGTTGTGTTTTGAAGATCGTCTCGACAGTTCCTGAGGTAAGTGCCGACTTTGGTTTATTAAGACTTTAACATTTTTACGACTTGTAAATTTTTCAATAAATACTGTCTGGACTTAGAAAATTTTCAGCCAGTTTCGGACTTGTAAATTTTTCAATAAATGCTGTTTGGACTTAGAAAATTTTCGCTCAGTTTAGAACTTGTAAATTTTTCAATAGAAAATTTTTAGCAAGTTTCACTTTACGACTTGTAAATTTTTCAATAAATACTGTCTGGACTTAGAATATTTTTAGCAAGTTTCACTTTAGGACTTGTAAATTTTTCAGTAAATACTGTTTGGACTTAGAATATTTTTGCTCAGTTTAAGACTTGTAAATTTTCAATAAATATATCTTGAGACTTTGAAAATTGTTGGGAGTCAACGTTTTTAGACTTGTAAAATTTTTCGAAAAAATACTTTTCGGACTTTGAAAATTTTCAGTAGTCAACATTTTTGGACTTGTAAAATTTTTCAAAAAATACTTTTCGGGGACTTTTAAAATTTTCAGTAGTCAACTTTTTCGGACTTGTAAAATTTTTCGAAAAATACTTTTTCGGGACTTTGAAAATTTTCGTTAGTCAACTTTTTCGGACTTGTAAAATTTTTCGAAAAATACTTTTTTTGGACTTGTAAAATTTTTCGATAAATATTTTTTTTGGACTTTGAAAATTTTCGTTAGTCAACTTTTTTGGACTTGTAAAATTTTTCGAAAAATACTTTTTAGACTTGTAAAATTTTTCGATAAATATTTTTTCGGGACTTTGAAAATTTTCGTTAGTCAACTTTTTTGGACTTGTAAAATTTTTCGATAAATATTTTTTGAGACTGAAAATTTTCAGTAGTCGACTTTTTTAGACTTGTAAAATTTTTCGATAAATATTTTTTAAATAAATATTATTTGTAAGAATGCATTCGAATTTAATTTTTTATTGATAACTAATCTTTTTATTTTCTGTTATAGGTGAAAAAAATGACTTCCAAAATTGAATGTGGTTTCTGCGGTAAACTGATATCGAAGACAAACTTATCCTACCATGTAAAAAGATGTTCATCGAATCCAGAACGAGATAATACACGTTATAAGAAGAAGACGTGTGATAAATGTGGAAAAGAAATCACAAGTTTACATTTTAGTCGACACGTGAAAAAATGTAATGCGAATGATTTAGCTAAACCGAGTACGAGTGGGATCAATAGATTAAAGCGGCCCGTATCCGACTTGATTCCTATCGAAAATTTCAATCCTCGAGATTATCAAAGCAGACCTTCAGTCATTCAGTACGCTCCGGCTCGGACTTCGACTGCTAAAACGGATATCGAGAGACACGATGGACCGACTTCAGCCAAACAACCCAGACTCGATATACGACCTACTACTAATAAAAATAATTCCGTTTTTAACGTTTTACACGGCGCCGCATTGTTAGCAATGAGCACGATTATTAATCTAGTGAAGCCTGTAAAAAGCGATAAACTTCCACCCGTTACTGAAAATGAGATTATTTTAAAAGAAACGGCTTTTGAAAGTAGGTTAATTACATATCACTTTAAAAATATTCACGGAATAAAAGATCCGAAAGTTTTTATTAATAGATTTATCGATACGATCATAAAGTTCATAGAAGATTATCTCGCAAAACATAATATTAAGTTTAATTTGACTTTTATCGCTAAGTACAAGCGTAATGTGAGTGACAAATGTGAAATAGAGAAGATGTTTTTTAGAACTGAAAATTTTAGAGCATACAGTACTACCGATTTGAAACAAACATTGAGGATTATGAGAGATATAATATGTACGAATATGGAGGAGTTTGAAGCGAGAGGATCCGGATGGAGCCTTTACGAAATCGAAGGACTAGATTTAGCGATTAACAGATACTCGCCTTTTAGAGGATCGAGTTACATCGATCTTCCAGATAAAATAAAAAATAAAAAAGCTATAATAAATGTAAAAAACAAAGATGAAAAATGTTTTTTGTGGGCGATTTTATCCGCTTTACACCCCGTTAATAAAGATGCTGAAAGAGTTAAAAAATATAAAAGATATGAAAACCAGTTTGTCGATGCGATGAAAGACATAGAGTTTCCAGTCGCCTTGGACGATGTAAAAAAATTCGTAAAGCGAAGCGGAATATCGATAAACGTTTACGGTTACAATAGTAACTATAATATATATCCGCTGATTGTGACAGATGAAGAAAAGGATACGCATATCGATCTTTTATATATTAAAAAAGGAAAAAAATCGCATTATTGTTATATTAAAGATCTGGAAAAACTGGTACATATTCAGATGACGAAAAGACGTAATAAAATCTACATATGCAAACGATGCCTGCAATATTTCGGTAGAGAAGATTTATTGATTAGACACAAAGAGTATTGTAAAGAACACGACTCCGTAAAAGTAAATATACCGCGAAAAGGGGAAGTTATAAAATTTAAAGATTACAAATGTCGGATGAAAATTCCTTTCGTTATGTACGCGGATTTTGAGTGTTTATTAGAAAATGTAGAGAGGCGTAGACCGCCGAAGATGAAATTAATCAAAAAAGTCGCTGAAAACGAAGCTACGTGTCAACCGCCTAACACTAGAAGAACACCCGAGGGGTATGCGAAATATGTTTCTTACACCGACACATATCAACATCATGTAGCGAGATCCTTCTGTCTCTACACGGTTTATACCTTCGGTGAGTATAAAGAACCGATTTTATACTACGGGACCGACGCTGGGAAACAGTTTGCTAAAACGCTTAAATCAGAATTGCAAGCGATTAAAGATTATTATGAAAACAACGAAAAACCCATGCTTCCTCTAACCGCTGGACAAGAAAAAGATTTTTCAGATGCTAAAATATGTCACATATGCGGGAATGAATTCGAAACCGATGAAAAAAATGATATTGATGAAAAAAATGATGATAAACGGGATATCGCTAACTTATTCACTTATCGCTTTATTCGTCTTGATCATGGAAAAAAGGATATCCGCGTTCGCGATCATTGTCATCTGACCGGAAAGTATAGAGGGGCGGCGCACCAGTCTTGTAATTTGAACTTTAAAATTCCGAAGTTTATTCCCATATTTATCCATAACTTGAGCGGTTACGATACGCATTTAATAATAAAAATGTTGAGATTAGATGAAAATACGCGTATCGATATCATTCCGAATAACGAAGAGAGATATATCTCGTATACTGTCGATTTCGGGATCGGAATAAAAGCGAGATTTTTAGACTCGTATAAGTTTACACTTTATTCGTTAGACGATTTAACTAAGGGATTGAGTGAATATGACTTTATAAATGTAAAAAAGTATGGAATGCCCGAGGAACAAAAAGAGTATTATACGAGATGGTTAAAGGAGAGAGATGAGATAAGAAATAAATATAATGATATCGAAGAGTATAATAGATCGAGAAAGTCGCAAAATGATTCCGATTCAGATTCCGATTCAGATTCCGATTGGGATAATGGAGGAATTTTAGAAGACTCTTTCAAAGATAAAGATATGAATAATTGGTCCGACCATCAAAAAAAATATTATGAAGCTATACAAGACAAAAACTTTAGATATAAACTATTCGAACCTGAGTTGGATAAATATAAATCGAGTATAGAATTTCAAATGAAATTTGATTTATTTTTACATGAATATAAAAATCCCGATCCGATGAAGTTATTATTTAGAAAAGGAGTTTATCCGTACGATTATATGGACGATGATGAAAAATATCTCGAGACTACTTTACCACCGATAGAAAAATTTTATAATGAGTTGAACGAAAAAGGTATTAGTCCGTGGGATTATGAACACGCGAAACTGGTTTGGAAAACATTTAAAATAAAGAATATGAAAGAATATACACTGTTTTATAACAGACTCGATGTTTTATTACTAGCCGATGTGATGGAATATTATAGAAGTATTTCTTTGTCATCATACGGATTGGATTTAGCGTGGTACTTTACAACTCCGGGTCTGGCGTGGAGCATATTATTAAAAGAAAGCGGAGCGGTTTTAGACTATTTGTACGACTACGAAATGATACTCATGATCACGAGGGGGATTAGAGGCGGTTTAGCTCAAGTGACGAACAGACACGCGAAAGCCAATAACCCGCGTGTCGATGGGTATGATGAGAGTAAGCCTATAACGTATCTCATGTACTTGGACGCCGTGAACCAATACGGTTGGGCGATGTCTAAACACAAAATGCCTACGGGTAATTTTAAATGGGTCGAAGAGGAAATCGATGTAATGCGGATACGCGATAATAGCGACGTAGGATATATATTCGAAGTGGATTTAGAATATCCGCGAGAATTACACGATTTACATTCCGAGCTACCGCTAGCGGTCGAAAGACGGGCACCTCCCGGTTCAAAGGAGATCAAACTCTTGACCACGTTGTACGATAAAGAAAAATATGTCGTTCATTACAAAGCGTTAAAATTATATCTTTCGTTAGGGTTGAAACTAAAAAAAATACATAGAATTCTAAGTTTCAGTCAGAGTTATTGGATGTCGGATTTTATCGTTAAAAATGTATGCTATTGGAAAAACGCTACTAATAAACCCACAAAGCAATTTTACAAGCTTCTAAACAATTCAGTGTTCGGTAAAACCATCGAAAATGTCAGAAATAGAGTGGACATACGACTCGCTACGCAGACTAAACAGATCGAGAAATGGGTGGCGAAACCGATTTTTAAGCATAGAACTATATTTTGTGAAGATCTTTCCGCCGTTCACATGAGAAAAACTAGTTTATTATTTAACAAACCCATATATATAGGAATGTCTATATCGGACATCGCTAAAACGCAGATGTACGACTTTCATTATAATTATATTAAAAAAGAATACGGAGAAAAAGCGAAATTGCAGTATACGGACACGGACAGTTTGGAATACCTAATAGAAACTCCGGATTTCTACTCGGATATGAGGAAACATGATAAAAGATATGACTTATTTCGAGAAAAAATACTCGGCACATTTAAGGATGAAATGCGCGGTGATCCATTATCGGAATATGTAGGACTCAGAGCGAAGATGTTCTCCAATCGGTTAAGATCGTTTGAAGAAGTTGATGGGAAAGAATTTAAAAAAGCGAAAGGAATTAAGAAATCGGTTGTGGAAACTAAAATTACTTTTAAAGACTACAAGGAATGCTTGCTCGAACAGAGAGACGTGTATAGATGTATGAATATGATAAGAAGTAAGAAGCATGAATTGTATAGTGTAGAACTGCACAAGTTAGCATTATCGGCGAGTGACAAAAAAAGGTTTATTTTAGAAGACGGCATCACCACTCTCCCTTGGGGGCACTACAAGATACCGCGACAGTCCGCTTTAGAACTTGATGCTAATTCGTCTACGGAATAATTAAACTAAATGTCACACTCGACTTGTACACGGATTAAAAAAAAAGATAATAAATACATAACCGACTTATTATTTAAAAATCCTTTTTTTTCTTTTCTTTTTTTTATAAAGGGAACGTTTCGTTCCTCCCTTTAAACTACACACTTCGGGAAAAAAATTGATTCTCGCGTGTAAAAAGTTAACATATAATTATATTCATAAAAAAAAAACGAAAACAATTTTCAACCGTCTATGCTGTAGACGGTTTATCATCGTCTCCACATTAAAAAATATCTCAAAACATTGTAATTCTATTCCTCTCCAAATCGTAAGTGAAACCTTTCTCCGAAACGACTACAGCATAAGCGGTCGTCCCCTGATCCGAGACCGGACTGGCGACGGGGTTCGTAAATTCCAATTCTATTTTAATATCTTTTTGCCTATTATCGCTGGAGAACGGATGGTGATGCGTGTCGACGACCATCAACGGATACTTGTCTATAAAATCGATATCGCTTAAATAAACGTCTTCGTCTCCGAATAACACCCGCCTGATCGAGCAATAACTCGTGTATAAAATACCGTACGCCTTATCGTTTATAGACAAATTCTGCGGCTCATTCGGATAGCCTAGTCCATTGATTTTGACGCGATAGTTTTTTATGTTTATAGCGTTGAATCGGCTCGGATCCTTCTCTTGATTGTTTTTGAGGTTGGTCTGTAGACCTATGATTACGAACAGCGGATCGGATATATTCCCGAATAAGCCGGATAAGTCGAAACTGAACGAAGACCCCGACACCCCGAACTTCTCGATACACTGCCACTGGTAATAGTTGTATGTCAAATCGCCCTTCGTACTCAATCGTCTCAGTCCCTCTATGAGCGGCACTTTTTTCACAGCGTCATACTCGACCAGGGGCACTTTTAAATCGAACCTCGTGATTTGTATCTTTCCCTCGTCCGCAGTTTTCTCGTTAGCGCCGCTACCCTCCTTCCAACGGTATATTGCGTCGTTATCTTCGTTGCGTGTAAAAATTATTTGGAATCCTCCTCTGTACATCGGATATTTCAGCGCGTCGAAAAACCCTAAACCGAGATGCGACAAGGGGCCGTAAGCTTCGAACTTGCCGACTCCTTTATCGAATTTAGATTTGAATCCGCTCGTGTGAAAAGTGCTCTCGCTCGATTTGCCGTATGTCGTCAGAGCTTTGATCGTACTCGTGATACCGACTTCGTCGACGAAGTCTATCAACTGACCGTGTTTTTTCAATTCGATTCTCTTAAATAAAAACGCGGGGAAATTATCGACCAACTTGATCGGGTCTGTCGCCTCGTACTTCGCGCCATTCGCTTTTTTCAACACTTCGCCTCGTATGTTAAAATATATTTCCTTATCGTAAAAAACGTCTCCGCCGTCTAATCTGAACGTGATCATCTGATTGGGTGAATTGAAATTCAGATCGGACACCGGTTCGACGGTATGGAATTCGCACCGTTCTATCTTGTCGGACGCTTCCTCGTAATACTTCTCCATATCTATATATAGATTTTAAGTTTTCGGTTTCGAATAAAAAAAATAAAAAAACGCGATTCGAACTTAATGAAAAATATACTTTTTTTTTCGGATGAATAAAATATTCATCTCCTACCGAACATGCGCATACGTTTCTTCCTATCCGACGCCAAACCCAATTTATCTACGCGAAACTTAACATCCGCGGTGTTAGTCAATTTACCTCCTTCCTTTTCCTTCAACGCGGACAAACACCGACTTATCCGTTTAACACCTTCCGGCCGAGTGATCAGTTTTTCGATCTCGTTATTTATAAACTTGACGATCTCGATTTTTTCGTTATTAAAATTATTATTTCCCGCTTCCTCCTCGGCTTGTATAAACTTTATTCTCTCCGACAACTCGTCGTAATCGTCTATATATTTATATTCCACGGCGTTGTTCGTATCCACGAGTAGACCGCTGCCGGACGAAGACGGCTTTTGTTTGAGTTCTTTCCATATGTCACTTATTAAATTCTTCCATTTCCAACCACCGCTCGCCTTGGGTCTGGGCGAGGTGGGATCGTTGTTATGATGTAGAGCGTGTGTTTTGATTAAAATATCTTTATATTTTTCAAAGTCCTGAGAAGTGAACGCGCCTATACTTATGAGTCTCTCCTTCGGTGTCGTACCGACCGCGGCTGTGGATTGTACACCGTGGATCTCCGCTCTGGTCAAGAGCGACCACAGTCCCTCGGTGCCGATATATCTGTCCATAGTTCTGTCCAGTATGATATCGTTGTTTTCGATGGATATGGTTTGCGATCCGATCGCGAGTTTGCTATTCGCGAAATCGTAATAAACGCCGAAACTCATATCGTTGCAGTTGGAGAGGTATTGCTTTGCGATATCACCAATTTCCTCGTTTTCGGTGAATTCGCGGATAGAACGATTCTGTAATTCCTGCGAAGTTTGCGCCGGTGATAAAACTGTAGACGCGTCGAATACGTCTGCGTCCTCGATTGGAGTTATCGTTTCGTCCGCTTTATCTACCGGTCTATCAAGTGTTTTGTCCACTTTACCTACAGGTCTACCGGGTGTGCTCGACGTTCTAGGTCTGAACTGTCCGACAGTGGGGATGGGTCTTCTCAAAATGACACGGGGTTTTTTCTCTGTCTTTAAAGTTTCCGTCTGTTCTTTTATAGCTTTAACTACGGGTTCGTGTCGCTTCTCTTGTTCGCGCACCTTTTCCACTTCCGCTCTTCTAGACGTGTCGAATTCGCTCTTTAATCGATCTTCCAATTTATCCAACCTCTTAGCCTCCGCGACGGTAATCGGTTTGTTTTCACGGTGAGGAGGAGGTGCTAACAATTGTTCTTTCGGTTTGGCATTTACTAACAACACGGGGTGTGAACTGAAAAGCTTTCTCCTTTCCTCAGCTTCGCGTATCTGATTTTTCTTACTGTCTTCTAGCCATTTTTCTTGTAACTTTTCATATTTTTTAGCCATTCGTACGTCGGCATCGTCCGGCCACATCTTATCGGCCATCTTCTGTTTTTTCACCAGCGTGCCGATGATCTCCTTATCATCGCTTTTCCTCTTCATTATATTATCTATATATATAGGTTTCGGGTTCAGAGTTTCGCTTTTCAAAAATAAAGAAAAAAATAAATTTAAATAAAAATCTAAAACGGTGCATACACGTTGTTTTTATAAAATGTAACGTTTACAAATCGATTATTAAAAACGATGCATATACTTTGTTTTTAAAAATAAAACGATTCATATTCATTGATCTTAAAAAATAACGTATACGAATCGTTTATTAAAAACGATGCATACACATCGATTATCGTTCGATAACATCGTTTAACTCGTCTTTTAACTTGAACATGTATTTTCCGTTGTGCGCTTTCTTAGCGGTGTTTATTGTCAAAAATCCGAACGGTTCGCTCCAACACTTTTGACACATCTTTTCGAATTCATCAATCGTCATGTCCGATCCTACGAAATCGTCATAAATACGTTTCGTGTAGTGTTTGTTTTGTTTGAAGACGCATAGCAGGTTGACGTTGTTCCGTATCACTTGCATGTCGACTTTACCGTAGCTCTGACTGAGGTAGACGCAGGACAGTTTTTTATGTCTACCTCTGATGAAGTAGTCTTTTATCGCTTCTTGTTTTTCCATCAAACAGTCGTCGAACACCACGAGGGAGTTTTTCTTGCACTCGTCCAGTGGGGGTAAATCTTCGCAATTGTTAAAAAAGTATGCTATCTTCTTATTCAACTTGTTTTCAGCATCGATGTACTTTTCGCGTAATTCTACATAAGCCGGCTGCTCTATAGACTTACTGAACACATATAAATTTCTAAACACGAGACCGCGCGGATTATAAATAAAATTCAACAACAAGTTCGTTTTTCCACAGCCCGAGGAGCCTACTATCAGACAACGTAACGGTCGGGGTAGAAGGTTATCTTCGATCTTCTCTTCGTAATACGGGACGATATCCATCACTCTCTATGAGGAAAAAAATAATGCACCGGTTAAGAAAAGAAATAAAATAAATTACGAGAAATAAGAATTTATTAGGATGGGAAAATGTTTACTATTTATTTTCTCAAATCTTTGAAGAATTCTTCTACTAATTCTATGAAATTATACGGCGTGATTACAACATTATTGCGTGATTTATAGGATATATTGCGGTATCTCATGATATCTTTTACACAGTTCAAAACGTTTATACTGTTCGGCACTTCATCTTTGTAAAACAAAAGTAAATAACCTTCATCGATTTTCTTTTTATAAACCGTAGAAAAATACCGACCTTCAGTTCTTACACAGTAGTATGTATAAATACCGTCCGCATAAGAATATCGTTTAAAGACGGCAAAGACGTGTCTTAGGTCCGATTTTTGAGGCATACAAGCTACTTTAGGTTTCATGTTTTGTATCGTATTGTTTAAACGAAGATTTTCATTTTCTATCAGACGATTTTCATTTTCTATCAGACGATTTTCATTTTCTAACCGACTTATCGTTTCCATAAGCTCTACGTTTTTATTTCTCAGTTTGTACTCACCATGTTTACGGATGGAAGGTAAAACGTCTTCGAAGACCCAACGTTTGAAGTCATTCGCTGAGGGTAACTTTGATGAAAATATCAATTCATATAATCCGGGCTCAGATATGTAAATTTCTAAGCCTTTATGATGCGAAACAGGTTTGGTCCCACCAAAATCGCTCAGATTCGGTTGGGACACAAATCGTGTCCCAACTATAAAGGCTAGATTTTTCTTGTAACGATCATTAACACGCATTTGTAAGGCCCTTTTTAAATTTGAATATCCTAATATTTCGGCTACATCTTTACCCTTAAACCAAGAGTTATTATCATCATCAAACAACACTGTAACCTCTCGATTATTAAAAACGAATTTACTCGCGATATCGTCCATGTAATCCTCATCTGTGTTGGACACATCGGAATTATAAGACGATGAAGAACTTTCGTCGGAAATCTCATCACTCGCAATATCCATATTATTATTGTTATTCATTTCGTACCTACTATAGAAAAACGACCGATCGAACGTCAATGTTTTATTACGATCGAAAAAATAAAAAAATAAAATCATATAGTTCGCGCGATCGGAAACGTATTTATTTCACCACAACATCACTTCCGACATCGTTCTTTTAACCAGGCCGATCAGGTCGAAATCGTCATCGCGAATCGTTATACATTTGCTCTTTCCGTTATATTCGTATTCCACACCCTCTTTATTTATTTTTCTCAAAACCTTTTTTATCATATTCTCGTCGTCGATAATTATGTATTCCGTTTCGAAACATAAATCGTATCCGCAGGAATCCTCGACGGCTGTTTTAAAAGAGCGTTTTTGCGTGTCTATGAATTTATATTCCTTGTTATTATCCGCACTCTTCGATACAGCGAAAATTTGTTGTATTTGCGTTCTATCTATCATCTCGCGGAATAATCCGTTTTCCGTTTTCAAACGATCGTCCGAGGTATCCTCGCTTTCTAACCATTCATAATCCGATTCCGACTCGGTCGATTCGTCATTCTCGATATTTCGGTCGGCGTGTTCCGAATGTATATTTTCGAGTTCTTTGAAAAACTACTCCCGAAACTCATCACTTTCCTTCGCGCATTTATTCAACAGAACCCCGATCGCCGGTTCGTCTATGAAAACCGTATCGGGATGCGTTCGTTTTAGATGTAAATTCGGATTATCGACTTTTAAATCGCGATATGTAGTTTTATATTTTTCGTTCACATGATCGTAAATCGCCTTTTTGGGGTTCTTGTATCCCAGTATATGGGTGATATCGTTCGCTTTAAACCGACATATTTTATCGACACCGCGCACTATCGTGATATTACGGTTTTTAAAAGTAAGCTCGGTATGATAAACGTCAATCGCGTCAGTCATGTCGTTCTATATAAGCGCTTTAGGTATTTCGACTTGTTTAAAAAATACAATGTCGAGCTACGAGACTCTAATTAATAATATCGCACGATGAGAAAATCCGATTTAATATTGCCACGATAATTTCGAAATAAATAAGAAATGGTACTGTATCGGTACTTTTGATTTTATTATGGTTCTTTTATTACGACGGCGCATTAGTACCGCGATGGTACCGATACTTTAAAAATATTAATAGTACTGCGATGGTACCGGTACTTTAAAAAATATTAATAGTACTGCGATGGTACTGGTACTTTAAAAAATATTAATAGTACTGTGACGGTACTGGTAATGGTACTGTGATGGTACTTTTAAAAATACTCAAAATTCGGTCTTTTGCAGTTCCCTCTCGTAAAAACCACCGATCACTTCTTCACCGTCTAGAGCCTCGATGTTGTACGTGACGGGTTTGGTGTTTAAAACTTGCGCGATCACAAAAATTTCGCTAGTCCAGTTTTGTTTATATTTATTTCTAAATACGACTTTACTCGCCGTTATACGGACTCTGTCTCCGACGTCGAATTTCGGTTTTTTACGCGGCACTTCACTTTCGAGCTCCTGATACATTTTCATCAGATCGGACTCGTTGCTCTTATTGACATCGGCCGGGCGCATTTTTATCGTGCTGTGGTAATCGTGTTTGTTGTATTCGTCGGTGAGCTCTTGTAAGACGTCGTACCATTTGTGCGAGTTTCTCACTTGGAATTTGACTCTGAATTTATCGTTTAACGTCCTGTGGTATCTCTCGATTATCGCCGACTTTTCCTCGCTCTCCGTATGGTACATTTTTATGCCGTGTTTTTTGAGCATGTCGTTAAAAGGTTTATTTTTAAACTCGGTCCCCTTATCCGTGTGCAGCAGTTCGGGCGTAGTGTGACCGTCCTTTTTCGCTCTCTCTATTATCCTCTCAAAAGCGGCCGTCACTACTGCGCCGTCTTTTTTCTTCAACGGTTCGGACCAGACGAATTTGCTAAAACAGTCTATCACGTTTAAGATGTATTTGTACCAGTTGTTCTCTCTGGCGAATTGTTTCATGATGAGCAGATCCGCGGCCCACAGATTATCCAGACCTTTCATGATTATCCTGCGTTTTATAAATTTTTTCACTACCGGTTTGTGCAGTTCTTTAGCCTCCACCACTTCGGGCGGCTCTTTGATAAACGAGTTTTTAACGCCGCCGCAGACCGCGCAATCGGAACTCGCCAACCATCTTTTATTTTTCGTTTTCACAATTTTCATGTTCTCTGACGCGGTCTGCGTTTTACACGTGCGACAGTAAGAATTCATCTCTTATATTAATGAAATTAAATTTTCGTTCGATAGAAAAAAATATCAATCATTTGGCAAGTTTTAATTTTTTATATGAATTCAAAATATTAATTTTTATACATAGATAATGGGGAATCACAAGAGGAAAATAAATTTGACTAAAGGTCAACTGAATAAGCTGCGGATAGCTCATAAGAAGCTTAAACGCGCAGTGCTTACGTTAACAAAAGATCAATTAAAAAATGGTAATACCGAAGTGTCACTCGATGGTGATCAAAACAAACAAGTGGAAAAAGCGTTGAAAAACAATAGAGGGACACGGTTGATTTTTGATTATTCGCAGTTGAAGGAAATGATCGATGGAGGTCTTCTGAAGGAAGTTTTAGAACTGGCCGAAAACAATATTCCCTATTTTAAGAAATTCGCCTCACCTCTGATAAAGAATAAAGTGGCACCTGTGTTGAAGAATGATTTCGTGCCGTGGTTGAAAAATTTAATAGACAATGAACTGGACGAATTGATTAATAAAGATAAAACCGGAGCCGGTCTGGTGAAACGTGTAAGCGGAAAATTGCATAAGACTCTTAAAGATATTAGAGAGGATAAAAAAAACTAGTTCCGCTAACCATGTCCGAACTGGAGACATGGGCCAACAAGTTGAAAATCAACAATTTCCGTGGTGTTTTTATGCGAGAGTGTTTACCCGACAAGCCGCGCAAAAACGAGTGTGCTATTATTAATCTAGGTGATCTGGAGTCGGGCGGCACGCATTGGACTTGTTATACGAAAAAAGGTAATTATGTCATATATTTCGATTAAATCGGCGAGGCGCCTCCACCTTTAGAATTGGAGAAATATCTAAACATGACTAAAGGTATTTTTTATAATCATATGAGATATCAAAATTACGACGATCCCCCGATATGCGGTCATTTGTGTTTGGAGGTATTGCGGCGTTTTTCCAGAGGACAGGATTTCAATACGATAGAACGCGCTTTACAAAACGATAAATACGCATTTTTGAGATGGTTCGAATAATTTTATTTTTTTTCTCCCCCACTCTTAATAAATAATCGTAACCGTAATGTTTTAAAAGTATATATAGAGAAAATGGTGTACTTCAAATTGATCGGTCGAAAACCGCATCTGCAGTTGAAGCTCGAAAACCCCATACACTTGAAAGAGGACGCGCGTTATTATCTCGCGCTCACGGGGTTTTCATTTCATAACTATTTTTATAACTTGAAAGAGCCGGCTTCGATTACTTTTTTTAAGAGTGAGAAGGATCGTCCTACACTAACTTTTGATGCGGAGTTTTGGGATTTGAAAACTATGCAGAGAGAAATCAGGGAATTCATGAGGATCGGTAAGACCACACCGGCGATAGATGTGGAAAAGTTTAAGATTTTTCGAGACCCACAGTCTAAGATATGTATCAAATCTCCAGTCAAGTTCCATATGAACAACGAGCTACGACGGTTTCTAGGGTTTACAGAATTGAAAAAAGATGAAACCGCGTTCGAATTGATGTTCGAGTCGGAAACTATTTTATCAATTTACGAAGAAGAGAGTAAATTACAAATCAGACCGTTCGAGATGATCGAAGTGCATTGCGATTTAGTCGAACATTCGTATATCAATCACGCGGAGCATTGGCACAGACACGATAACTCCTCGTTGTTGTATCACTCGAGTCCGCGAGAACACAGAGATAAAATTTACGAGAAACCGTCCGTTTTAAATTACATGCCGCTCAAACCCGACACGCAGACGGTAAGAGAAATCAACATTTATCTGACGGATGAAAACAAAGTTCCCCTGCGAAACGCTCTGGCCGATTATATTATTTATTTAAAACTAGTCGATGAGTCGGAATTAAATATGAATTAGTTTTCGTCAAAAGCGATGATTTATTACATCTTTTGAAACGCTCTCAATTTTTTATTCGACCGTGAAAATATATTTTTATATATAGACGGAAGAAAGATGGAAATGGAAAAGGATTATTATAAAGATATCCTCGACGAAGTGAACGGTAACGCTTTCGCGAAGAAAAGCGATTTAGAAATCGGTAAAAAATATTTGGTCAATAGCATAGAGAGAATGCACTACGCTTACGGAGTAAGAGTTTTGGTTACATGCGATGATGTGCGGTTTCAACTACCCGAGAGTTGGAACGAGAGAATGAGTACGAAAAATATAAACGCGCTATTGAAATCGGAGCAACCGTTGTATGTGGTGTACCACGGAAAGATCCCGATGTCGAATGATATGTTTAAACACGATATCAAGTTCGTGAGAGAGTGAATATTCGTTTAATCGATTATACCCGTTATTATTATTATTTCGATCATACTTGTTATTTTTATTTTTTTTCGTTCCTGAAAAATAATTTTCTAACTCAAAAAAAAGTTGTCAAAGTCCGAAAAAATATTTGTTGACTATTGAAAATTTTCTAAGTCCCCAACTCTATTTATTGAAAAAATTTACAAGTCCTAAAATCAAACTAGCTAAAAATATTCTAAGTCCCAAACTGTATTTATTGAAAAAATTTACAAGTCCTAAAATGGCTTTCAAAATTGATTTTTATGTATCAGGAGGGCGGAATACGGTAGAAACTTTAAAATCGATTAACGAAACGATTCGATAAATCGAAATCGACAATCGAATATCGAATTATTCCGTTTTTTATTCTTCCGAAGTATCAGGGCGGCAGAATCTAGTAGGAACCGGCGCGCTCGAGCCGAGCGAACGGCGCAACGGTGGTGGCGCGCGCGAGAAATAATGACGTAGCGATGACCTTGGACTTTGCGCTCGTGGCGCGCGCGAGAAATAATGACGTAGCGATGACCTTGGACTTTGCACTCGTGGCGCGCGCGAGAAATAATGACGTAGCGATGACCTTGGACTTTGCACTCATACGTCTCGTACGTCTCATACACCTCATACGCCTCATACGCCTCATACGCCGTGCGCTAGAACGCATCATTAACTACTACTGATTCTCCAATGTTGCACCTCCATACTTTACTCAGCTTTGCACAAAAGATGTTTTAAACTGAGGAATCTGTTGGTTCTCTTCGCCATCATACTGATACTATTCAAATGTAGATTTAATTTCTATACTTTATATAAACTTTTAAAATAAATCTTTCCGCATCATCCGACATCTTAAACCACAGGGGGTCGAGAAGTCATGCAGAGAAGCCGTCAGAGAGGCGAAATTTATAGCGTTGCGGAGCTCGTATATTTTTGAAACGATCGTGTTTTGCTATTTATAACTCACCACTCACTAAATTAGCAATATTTGGAAAACCAGAAAATATCAATAAAGTTCAAAAAAGCTTCGAAACCAGTCTTTTATCGTTTTAGGTAAACGATAAAATACTAAGTAATAATTCACCAAGACCCTTTGAAAGTACAGTTTAACACTTTGATATACCTAATCTGAAGGGACTGAATACAAAATATCTTATATCAAAACAACAACAAAAGATAAGATAAGATATCTTATATCGAATATCAATGAAACCTATATCGAGGTCGATTATAAATTATTTAAAAGAGTGAGTTATATCAAGGGACTTGTTCATTGACATTTCCAACTAAGTATTTTAATGAAGATTTATAACTGCCATAGGTATAATTTGAGAGTAGTTGTTTAGATACATTTTACATTTGTATTGTTCCTATTTTTCATCCCAAAATTATCAAAACGTATCAATTGATGTCGAGTACAATACTATACTTTACGACCATAAATAATTATTTGTATGCTAATATACAATGTTTGTATACTATTTAAACATCGTATACTTGCTATAATGCAACTTTGAAACGGCGAGCAATATTTTAGGGTAAATTAAATACCCCCGTTGCAGCAGACCTGCATACTCAGCGAATTTCAAATGCAAAACAACGTATTTCAAGCAAACATAGCAAGATTTGACATGTTTTGTTAAGCTCCATAAGAATAACATGAGAAATGAGTATGCAGGTTTGCTGCTACAGGTATATTAAAACTGGATGGTTTTAATTCAATATTTAGTAGATCTGAGCTAGAAGAAGCCATTTACCAAGTTTTATCAAGATATGTTGAGAAATAAGCGAGATATAGAATTTTACTTATTTCCCATAAGGTTAACATTGGGACAACGTACTGTGTTTACCACTTTCAATATCTCGGTAACCAATGGGCATAGAGCAGTGATTCAAAATACTAAATTATTTGTTTTTTTGAGCTGAATTCAATGGTGCCCACAAAAATTTGATAAATTTTATTTTTCTATGTAAAAAACTCAAAAAACCTATTTTTGGGGGGGTTTATCCCCCTTTACCCCCCCTTCCGGTGGTCCGATCGGGCTGGTTCACGAACTCGTCCAATTGATTACCACTTTACATGTCCGTACCAAATTTCATAAAGATCGGACCATTTTTGCGGCCGCTATCGTGCTAACAGACACACACATATATATATAATGTCTGCGGGAAATCCCACAACCTTTACATTCAGAAACGCTCTTGATGTAGAATCACTCTATACCAATATACCGCATCAAGGTGGTCTAGATGCTGCCAAACACTTCCTTGACACCAGACCACCCCAAACAAAACCTTCTTCAAAATTTTTGTCCACCCTTATCCAAATGGTACTCACCATGAACAATTTTAAGTTTTTGGGGAACAATTATTTACAATGTAAAGGAACAGCGATGGGTACCCGTATGGCACCATCATACGCCAATCTTTTTATGGGTCTGGTAGAGCAAAATTTTCTCTCAAACCAAAATTTAAAACCAACAGCCTGGTTCCGTTTCATTGACGATATATTTGTAGTTTGGCAGCATGGCATGGATTCACTTCAAAAGTTTTTGGCTGATCTTAACAATTGTTCATGTCTAAATTTCACATGGACGGTTTCTTCAAAAACAGTGACGTATTTGGATTTAGATATTTTCTTAGAAGGTGGCAAAATAAAAACAAAAATCCATGTCAAAAAAACAAACAAAATGCAATATTTGCATTACAGCAGTTGTCACCCTGCTCACGTTAAAAAGTCCATTCCTAAAAGCCTTTCAGTCAAAGCTAAAGCTTTATGTTCTGATCCTAAAGACTATAATGCTTATCTGAACAAATTAAACAATGCTTTCTCTCAAAGAGGTTATCCAAAAAAAGTAATAAAAAGACAATTCAAAAAACAAAAGAACCCCACTAAACCTAATGATTTCAAAGATGACCCAAAATTCATAACCTCTTACTTCCCAGGCCTTCATAAAATGAATTCTATAATGAAAACAGGATTTGAACTACTTAAGAACTCTCCCCTTACAGAAAATATTTTTTCTAGACCACCTAGAATGGTTTTCAAAAAACCGCAAAATTTGAAAAACATGCTTGTAAGGCCCAAGCTCGAAAATAACACGGATACAAGTCTCAGTTCCAACCATGGATGTGAACCATGTAAAAAACCGCGTTGCGGAATCTGTAAGATCATGTGCGAGACAGACCAATTTCGCAGTAACGTCACTGACAAAGTTTACCCGATCGTTGGTCACATGGATTGTTCATCAAACCATGCGATTTACCAGCTATCATGTAAACGTTGCCCAAAACAATACATTGGTCAAACTTCAAATTCTTTAAGAGTGCGCATGACAGGACATCGGTTCTCAGTTAACCATAAAGAGACGAAAAAGCCTGTGGCCTTACACGCTGTCCAGCATGATGCTGAGTTTGAAGATTGTTTTGATCTTAAAGCTGTCCACAAAATTAATAGTACTGAGAACAAAGATCTCAATGAATTGAATTTAAGAACATATGAATTGGCTCATCAGCTAGTTTTAAGGTCAAAACAACCTCATGGACTCAACATCCGCTGAATTGTAAATAATTATCACTTCTTTATATGTAATACTTAAATAAATAGTTTGATTCCTCATCAACTGTCCAAAACCAACTTGACCAGCAAACCAAATTGTCCTCAGCTGTTAATTTATGATTATGTTTATTATTTAGCTTGAAAAAGGTAAAACCGAAATATTGCTAAGTAAAAATGTTTTAATTATTTCGAAGTATAGATATATATATATATATATATAGATATATATATATATATATAAAAATTCGAACGAATAGTGTTTTTTGCTTCTGGGGGCCCCAAAACGAAAAGTTATAGTGGTCCCGAGCTTAGGTCTTACCATGAGACCTACGGTAATAGCTTCTTCCCTATAGGGGAAATTCGCTAATAAGAAAAAGAGGAAGGTGAAGCGTTTTGATTAGTTGAATTGAAATAGCAATTGACAATCTATTTAATACAACGAATCTTTATGTCACTTGCGTCATTCTGTAATATAAATTAGTCAAAGAGCAATCCGGGCGAGGTTCCACAGCAAACTGAATTACCTTGCATACTTTGAGGTGAGGTTTTGCTACTTTGAACAATCGTGAAACACTCTGTATCAAGGATTAAATTACATTACCACATAAAACGCCAACCACCAATAAGGAGTATTTTAAAGCGAATGAATTTAAGCAGGTCGTTTGAAAATACTACTTTAACTTAAATAAAATTTAAAACGAATTCAATGCATTTGAATTCTTTTAGGATTAGTAACAACTTGTCAAATAACTTAAATGTCTTTTGTCTCTGTTTTGAATTGAAAAATGATTGATGAAACTAAAGAGATTAACAAAAAATCAAAGTATAACTGGCACTAATTCTTGGGGCCCACACCGTCCATAAGAGTAATGTTAATTTTAGCATTGGGCTTATGGACGGCGTGGGCCTCAAGAATTGGCCCATATATTTTGTTTTCAAATAAAATAACGTAGTTGGGTCCCAATGAAAGAAACTTACTCTGAGTGGTAAAAGCATATAAACTGGAGATAAAGTGGGCTAGCAAACATAATGAATGCAGATCTGTTTAGGTTATGGGGTTTAATCATATTGTATTGCAATGTTAATTACTTTTTCATCATACTATTACAGAAACATCTGTTTTCAGTTCCGTTTTGTTGGCTCGAAAATTACCCATTGCCGGCCTAGGCCGGTTAACTCTTATCCGACCTAGGACGGAAAGAACGGAAGTAAACAATCAGCTGATTTGCAGCTAACCGACGTTTAATGCTTGTTAATTGGTGGTTTATCGTTTTCTTTTTAGAGGAATGTAATGGCAGCACTGCATCCGTAGCAAATGTTTGTTCTGTTTGTTATAGGTTAGGTTTGAAGATTTGAGAAACGTATGTTTATGCAAGGACTACGTTATGATAAAAAGTATGGTTTTTCTGCGTAGTATGATGAAAAATATCGTATGTTACACGGCCTGGAAGTTTTGCCGTACTCGCGGGAACTACATGCTCGTCCGGCAAAACAGTACTTCCCTGCCTAGTAACGTAATACACTATTTCCTTCGCCTGCCAGAGAACGTGATAGTTTAAGCACTCAATTATCTTTACCAAACAGGATATTTCTGCATAGTTACTTTATTTTGCGCACTCATTTTTACTTTGTGCACTCTAGATTTACTTTGCGTACCCCAATGGTTTAGCTTAAGAACACCTAATAGTCAAAACAGTTAATAAGTCAGGTAACGTTGTTTATTGCAAATAAAATTAAGGCGAAAAAACCTTATGTAAGTATTGTTGCCGAACATCTAAAAAACGATTATACATTCCCTAAAAATCACCACTGGAAATCATTATTCGAATAAATTTCCATTGTGTATACGAAAAGTGTAATCTGCAACTCATGTGGAAAGGGTTTTTGGTGCACTTCAGAAACCTTTCCGCACTCGCCTACAACTCTTGCGTTAACATTCCTCACGAGTGCAAGCCGCAAAAGGAACTGGGTCCACTAATTACGTAATTACTTAATTTTACCCCGTGTGCTATTAATATGAAAATATAAAGTACCTTCTTTGGGGATTCAAAGTGTACACTCAATGCAGTACATTCTATACAAACAGCTACTAGTGTTAGGGAGGTTAAAACCTTTGTGTGATTAGGTGGCAAGCCAAAACTAATTACAGCTGCACCTTTGACAGTGTGCTAACGGCTGGAATGTTGATTAAACATTGGTTTAAAGTTCCTGGAAAGCCAACTGATGGGTTACACAATTGGTTTTCTATAGAAAATCTGCTTATATTGTTTAATCGGTTGTAACACAAATATACCATTCAAATTGTCTTCAACGCGCTCTAATTGGTTACATATTGACCTGCCTATATTTATCTGAGGTGTGATATTGCAGATATAAAGAATACTAGAACGATCTAAGGGCACTCACTATTTCATTCATAAAATAAGTGGAATTTTAAAAGAAACTCTTTACACTACACCATATTCTACGGCATATTCTAAAATTTGTCTTTAAAAATAAATAAAAACGTCCAACTTTGATTTTAGCGAATTTCCCCTTGAGGGAAGAAGCTATTACCGTAGGTGTCATGGTAAGACCTCAGCCCGAGACCATGTTAACTTTTAGTTTTGGGGCTCCCAGAAGCAAAAAACACCATTCATTTGAATTGAGATATATATATGTGTATGTTAGCACGATAGCGGCCATAAAAATGGTCCTATCTTTATGAAATTTGGTACGGAAATGTAGTGGTACTCAATTGGACGAATTCGTAAATCAGCCCGATCGACCCACCGAAAGGGGGGGTATAGGGGGATAAACCCCCCAAACATGGGGTTTTTAGGGTTTTCACATGCAAAAATAAAAGTAATTCAATTTTGGTTAGCATCATTGAATTCAGCTCTAAAAAACAAACAATTTAATACTTTAAATCATTGTTCCATGTCCATTGGTTACTGAGATACTGAAAGTGGTAAACACAGTACATTGTCCCGTGTTAACCTTACGTCTAAAATTCCCGAAATTTCCATTTTCGTGTCAGCAAACCTGCATACTCATTCCCCTTGTTATTCTTATGGAGATTACAAAAACATGTCATATATCGCTATTTTGGATTGAAATTTTTTTTGCATTTGAAATTCGCTGAGTAAGCAGGTTTGCTGCTACGGGGGTATTTCTACATTAGTAGAAATATACCTCAAAGCTGTCGTTATACAGCTAATGCCGAAGAATAAAACCGGAATATTTCAAAGTGATCAGTACAATATCTTAAATTTCTTCAAATTTATTAAAACAATAAAACAAAGGATTTTGGCATTTTGCATTTTGCAATGATAATAGGGCCAATTATAGTTGATTACTGTAATACATTCTGAATTTTATAAAACCATACATGATTTTATGATTTTAATATTTAAAATTTACTTTTAGAGATTGATTTTTATTATCTTTCGAACGGATTGAGGGGTCAAAAATATTTCCCTTTTTTGTTTTTCATGGCTGTAATATCGATGCTTCCTCCTTCGAATATTTAATGTTCTTTATTATGAAAAAATATGAAATATTTTCCATTGGTTCAGTAGAAACTCGTGGAAACGAGTATATCGGAATGCAGCTCACCACAGAGAAATTTAAATGTTTAAAATGTGAAGAACAAAGGTTTTACGATTTATAGACACTCTTCCAGGTAGTAACCTTGTACAGTTTATGCAATTTCTTTCCATAAAAATGAAATATAGTGAATTGAAAGGTATTTTAATTCAAAGGCAATGGAAGTGTTTGAGGTATATTGTATTTATTTTGTTTAAACCTGCAACAATATCGACACAAAGCAGCTGAGTATTTAATTTTAATCCAATCAAACCATCAAGTTGAGTAAAGACACAAGATCGAGAAGGTATAAATTATAAACCACCCATCCGAAAATATTGTCCGGTATTTTCAACGGTTGACAGAATTGTTGATAACGGTTGTTGTGTAGCAGCGACGGCTCTACAACTATGAGTTTGAACAAGTTGATAAATCCAATGCTTATATAAACGTGAAGGAAATATAATACAAATGCTACAATAAATACTGTATTTTCATCACGAAGAATACTCATAACGACTCGATCCGCTGATTTCAATGTGTAACACGAGCCTTAGGTACATTTAAGCTCCTTACATATTCTCGAATGACGCACTAATATTGCACGGAATAACAGGTGTAGTGTTTATTTAACATTTGAAGATTTCGCATACGCTTTCATGTCATTTTGTTAAACGAAAATAGGTGGAATGTAATTGTTTTATGTCAAATAAGTAATTTATGTTTAGTTTTAGTTATAAAATGCGAGGAAGTTTAATTTGAAAGTAAATTTGAAAAATTCTTGGTTGTTAATCGACTAAATTATATGTTTACATTAAATCAGGCTTAAAATTATAAATTTGTAAGATGAAAAGTCTCAATCACAACTATAAATATAAAGAGTTACCGGCGTAGTTCTGTTTGAAGGCACATTAAATTAGTAAAATGTTATGCAGTTTTAATGTGAATTTGTATTCTTATAGTTAACAAAGTAAAATATTTATTACGATAGCAATGCAAGGCGTTTTTAAATTAAAATATAGATAGAGGATTTATTCCAGTGTTAAATACCAAAACCGACACATATTGGATCACTCGTGGGCAGTGATTGATTCATAAATCCGATTATCCTAATCCGAATTAATGTCAGAATATATCGATTGACGTCAAAATTAACGGTGAGGTCATATTTAACGGACCTAGTCTCGGACAATTACTCACAAAATACGGAAAGTAAAAATACTGATTCTTAGTCTTCACTGAAACCCAAGGATATATCCTCCAATTATAATTGAGCGTCATTTTCTCCGTTCAGTATTTTTATTCAGGAATGGTTTTAGTGGTCTAAAATCGTTAAGTTATGACGGCTGTAAGCGAAAAAATAAACCCACGACAGTTCAAGTAAGCGAAATTTAGGAAGACAAACAGAAAGTAAATAATCTCAAATTAAAAGTTATAAAAATGTATTACAGTATACAGGCATATTAGGCCTACAGTATAAAAGTAGGTGGCATTTATCTTAAGTTTTACTAATTGAAATGTATTTGAATGCTTTAGCGAATTATATATTACGTGCCCTGCGGATAAATTTTAAAGGAATAATGGAGAAACATACATCATCTAAAATGTAGCATGTTTGAGGAGATATGCATTGGCTGAAGAAATATGTTGTACTTGATCAGGTATATAGTTGGTATCATGTAGAATAGCCGTAAAACACAACTTGTTCATTTATGCTGCAAAATACAACTTTCCGCTTATAATAATACGAGATTTTGCACTAGATTACAAAAAAATACTAATATGATCGTCATCATTTATTTTGCTACGCGATACTCGCAATTGGGGAAATCCAACAACATACATAAACATAAAATACTTTTCTTTACATTTATCAAACGTTTGGAATAACACTAACGAACAGAAAGTTTACGAAGATAAAATTAGAAATGATATTACACTAACATAATTGAAAAAGTAAACCATTCCATTAGCAATACTTGGTAACCAGGTTTGCAAAAATCGGGTTTGTATCGTTAAATTTAATAGCGATCCAATTCAATTTTCAACGGGGCATCCACTCTCTAAAACAGTTAAAACGCCTTTTAATATTCCGTGATCCTAATGGTGCAGCGTTTGTGCGATTCTTTCAATACCGAAGAAATAAAAACTGTGCAAAAGCCTATTTTATCTCTGAAAAGCATAGCGTAGTGTACTAGTGAATGACCACCACCCCAATGAATGACCGTTTTGCTAAAAATAACTTGTATTAAACACTTTGTTTAGGCTATAACTTGTAATAAGTGTAAAACCAGCCTTAGAATATTATTTAGCATTTACCTTTCACTGGTTAAAATTGGTGGAGTCAAACATACTTTTTAAGCTGATTTAATACGAGTGTTCAACTAACTATCTCCGATTTTGATGTTTCCTGCTATAGACGGGCAGGAAACATCCAAACACAGCAGGAAATATCAGGGGATATTTTGATTGCTATACCTGCAAGGCTTCTGTAGATTTACACTCTTTCAGTAATTGATGAATAATTAAAACATGTGTGTCAATTAAATAATAGTTATTATCCCACCCTAAAATTTAAAATCAATTCTATTGAAATTGATGTTATGACAAATTATTACAGAGGGCGGTCATATATTAGAACCGGAGGAAACCTTCGCGGAACAAGATCGGTCATTTAAGCTATGATCGATATTCTCAGCTGCGATTATTCTTGTTCATTGTTGGCAGCTGCTACTCTCATTTTTTGACATTAATTCATCCAAAAGAGACCGGTCATTTATGGTACAAGATCAGTCATTCACTGATGCAGTCCCGGTCATTCAATAGAGCGTTGACATAGTTGCCTTTTAATTCATATTATAATCAGTATACCTATTAAGTAACCAATTACATTAATACCTCTTAATCCTTAAAAAATAAATTAGCTTTGTATAGTAAAATGTATTAATGAGACAATGAAATAAAGGACTAAGGGTTAATTAACATTAGACATCGTCTTTAACCGGTCATGCACTGGTGCACCCAACCCTATTAAAACAGTAAATTATTTCTTAACTAGTTGTGTTGGTAACTAAGATTTTTAGCTTATTTTTAATGTTCGACCGAATTAAATTTTGTATACACAGCCTTAAACGTATTTGTCCTAATCCTTCAATAATTAAATTGATAGCTTGATTGCAATATTGAGATTATAAAAATATACTAGCGAAAGATTGAATATGATGCTACAAAATGAGTACAAATTTATTTGGTTGAAAGAAATTTAATTTAAAATTGTGTTTTGTGAATCTTTTGTTCATTACTTCCTGGATGAAGAATGAATAATAGGATTAGAATTTATGTTATAAATTTCCTCCTAATGGAAGCTAATTGAAGAGAGCCATGCGTAGGATAAAGTTGAAATCTTCGTTTTTGATTAGAAAATAACCAACTATTACCACAAAAGTTACAGAAACCCTTTAAATGCAAAAAAGACTGTTGAAAACACTTGAAATTAATTCCGTTTCATAATCCCTTGACCGTTTTCAATAGTTTTAAACCTTCGCGCACAATTATTTTGTGTTTAATTAAAATATCTACAGTATGATTCAGCAATCTGCTTCAAGCATGTCAACCAACTCTGCACGAAGATGTATATAAGGGGCTGTCATATAAATGAGGCAGTAAGTATAAACCCCACATTGTCGTCGCCGGTCATCTGACAGGTTTAGCCGTTTGATTTACAACAGCTGGTTTCCCTTTTGCGACCGCTGCTGTGGATAAATCCACTGGAACATAGAGAGGCGACAACCCACCCCAATATTGGTTTGATGTAACTGCTACTCATTATGCACACATTATGTTGTTTTCCCGTGTGTTATCGATGCTGTATAAAAGAGTTATACTATTTTCTAGACGGTTTAAGGGTTTCAAACTAATTAGTTTATTTTTCAGGGTAGCTAAAATATCCTGCTTTCTTCCTTAAGAATACCCCAAGTTTAACCTTCTTCACGGACCAGACAATAGGCCTTCAAAAGTGTTAACTAAACAATTGTGTTTTATTAACAGGGTCAAATGTTGGTGTAAAAAAACCGGTAAATCCTTAAGAGGCGAATGATGCACAAGCAGGAATAATGCGTAACTTCATTATTTTGTAAATAAAATTAAACCTGTGAGTACTCAACTTGAGGTATACCTTTAAAATATTAAATGGTACCTATTAAAGGAACCGTGGCGGCATCAGTCCGCACTTAAACATGAAAGCTGTTTCCGAAATTGCAAGGAAATAATCTCAAAAGACATAACAAGTTTTATTGTTTACACCAAGTCTCTATTATTTTGACCTGCATATTAGTAGTTTGGTAAAAAAGTTTAAATATCCAACCATATTTAAATCTAAAAGAATCACGGAGCCCTGATTATCTTCAATGAAACGTAAATTGTATGATATGAATGGAAAATAAGACTGGCAGCTTCATATTATTTTCACCTTAATCCATATGTAATAGAATAATCGACCAATAGAGAGCATGGGGGAGCGAAAATACCACTCACAGGCCAAGGTTGCAGTTGATTTAGCCTATCAGGATCACATGACACACGACACATGCCACTGGGCTCAACAAGGGCTATTCGCGATATCGTCGTTTGCAATACGTATTTTAAACGGATATTAAAACATCGACTTAGAAGGTTTAAGGTTGACAAGAAAGTGAGTAGCCTATAAAAAATTGTATGAATAACGAAAACAGACATTTTTTGTTTTCTGAAACGTCAGAAAAAATCTAAACTTTCTGTTAAAAATAAAAATAATTGAAGACCTTGAGTCGGTTAGAACTACGCCACTATTGTTTCTATCATTGTAAAAAGAATTCATTTCGCACCCTCAAAAATATCATAAATATCCAAGATTGTAGTTTTTATCATAAGAAGGAAAGAGTGGTTCTGTTTGGTGATAAATTGCGCTTTTGTATTTTTTGTGTTTTTAAGCTTGGAAAAACGAAACGATTAAGCACAAACAATTAAGAAACTTTTTATCAGTGTGATGAACTATGTTTTTTCAAAATTGCTTTAAGCTTTATTATAGACGTTAGCTTTTAATCGTTTTATTGTTTTCATAAGTTTCTTCTGTTGATGTGCTCTATTATACCGTTACTATTACACAATTATCTGAGGTTAACTAGTACACCGTCATTACGAAAAAGCCATTTAAATAAATAATATTTCTGACGTTTCAAAACAAAATATCTAAAGTATTCTTTCAGCATTTACGAATAAACTAAACAATAACATCGTTTGAGGTTTAAAAGTTAGATTAACGGTTTTGCTTGGTCATTTTGATTCATGGAGAGAATGTAAATGAATACTAAATTAATAGAAAATATGGAGATACTTTGGAAGAAATTTAAATTAACAAAACACAGCAATCCAACAACTATTTGTCTTTGGTTTTTATTTGCCTGAAGAACAGCGAAGCCGTCGTCGGGTACACAACTGAAATCACGTTTAATGTCTTTCTTCACGCTTAAACGCGATCCGTGAGAAGCAAGAAAGGTCACAAGAGGAAATCGATTTCCTCGGTATTAACCCTTCGGCTATAACGGTTTAGCGCTTTAAAGATACCGTATTTCGATTCAGAACTTTGAGCTCATAAAACGTATATCATTTATTTTTTATTTTCGACGATCAGTTTGATTTATTTGCTGTCTAAATAATAAACCTAAAGCCTGACAATCGGTATGCCTGACAATCGGCATTAATAATGAAAAAATCCTGTGTGAAAAAAATATTTACGGTGACAACTCTTAAGAAAACAAGAGCTGTATTTTATTGTTGGGGAAGTTTAATGTTGCGTTTTGTGTCAAGGGAGAGTGAAGATATCACCTGATTATCATTAGATGAGACGTCTTCAATACTTAGAACAGTTAACATTGCGGTGGAAAGAAATATCTTGCACTTCTAGCCACAAAAATTGCCATATTAAATGTTCTAGTGTAGGAAGTTTCCTCGCCAGAAACCATCCAAAACATGCATAAATGCTGTACAAAAGTGTACCATAAAAAGAGGAAAAAATAATAAAATAAAAATTAAAATGGATGCAATTAACTTTGTTTTAGGATTATGCGTCCAACTACAATTCATTCTAGTGTGTTTAGCCAACTTACAGCTTTGTAACAAGTACCGTAGAACAAACCTGGCAAAGAGACTGTATAGAATAGCAATCAATCGAACCGCTCGGCAGTGATGGCGTTGTCGACTATTCAACGAGCGTTTCATCGACTAGTTGAATTCGTTGACTGGTGGTCGTCTAGTCGAATAGTCGATTTTTTGAATAGTCAATATGTCTAGTTGATTACTTTTATCTGACGATATATTATCGTTTTTCACAGACTTGTTAGCAACTCAACCGATTAAAGATTGGGGTTTTTACTAGTTTCTGTTCGATCGACTAGTTAGAACGACTAGACTGTTCGATATCCGAAAGTAACTGACTTGTTAGTTTCGGTTATCAATAATTTAACCGAAAGTGAACAGTAGTGTATGTTCCATCGCTGCCGCTCGGTTGTCCGACCCACAGTAACTTGAACATCTATACGGTAAGTATCATAAACAATATGCGCAGTAGACCAGCCAATCAGAAAGCGTTCTACTGGTCGGTGGTGCGCACCAGAGCGACAAGACTTTTACACTAATTATTGCGCCAAGTTCTTTTGCAAGCCGACGCACCAGCACGTCTCGCTGCAAGCAAAATTAGCATCAACCACAGACAGCTGATTTATTATTTTAACATGTTTCTTAAGCTTCTAACTCACCTTTTATTTCAAGGCTAAGTATTTATTTGTCAACAAATTAAGACTATGTTTCATTCTAGCAATGAAAAATCTCACGAGATCTGGCGTAGTTTCACGAGATTTGCTGAACTTGCTGAACCTTATTTCAAGTGTTAGACAACCATGACGTCACATATTTTTCTTACTCTCACCTGCGCAAGATATCTACCGTATGAAGATATTCTAGGTACAGTAGACGCCCTCTAGTTCGGCTTCGGTTGGATCGGCCGCCGGATGGTCCGGCCGGTCCCAGGATTGTGACTCATATCCGTTATATCGCTCCGCTACACCGCAGGGGAATGATCTTCGTCAGGATTTATTCTGAATGTTAAGTTTCCGGCGTAGAATTAAACTATGTCAGTTTAATTTTCGGGCAAGCTTGATGGACACACTTGACCACGAATAAACGATGTTGTTATCCTTTCAATATAAGGACTGTACATTAAGATTTTATCTGGGATTTCATTGATCTAGGTTATGATTCTAGTAATAGGCCCTACTTGTAAATTAATTCGATAAAATAAATTTCTAATGTGTTTTTACAGTAGTACTGTATGTATATAAAGTTTTTCTGCTCACTTTATAGCTTCAGCATGGTATATCGGTAAAAACGTACCTATCTACGGAGTGACGCAATATGACAGATCAACATAAGAGACGTCAAAATATTTTCTTTGGCAAATAAGCGCTGTAAATGTAATTAAATAACGTGTTTTGTTGATTTTATGCATAGGTAATGAATTTAACAGGGTTATTTTACATTTTGATAGTACATCCGGATAGTCCGACCATTTTGTAGTCCGGCCGGTGGTCCGGTCCCGAGGTGGCCGAATCAGAGGGCATCTACTGTACTGTGGTCCGACCGCAGCCTCGCCCGGACGGCCCACCACGACGTGGTGACGTCACAGCTACATTGGCGCTCGGTAATTAATATATTTCACACCCCAGGCAGACCCCCTGTCCCACTCTCTCATTGCTGGACCTCTACCGCCTCGTTATGCAAATCTTGGAATGGGCGCGGTGCCTTTGAAGTGTGGCACTTTCTATACGGTTTATGTAATTGTGCAGGTTTTTATTTTGATCATTATATCCATTAATCGAGCTTCATTTGATTTTTAATCCAACGAAGAGAACAATCAATCATTAAAATTATTTTTGCATGGAGTTATTGTTTTCGTTTGTTAAATGATATCATTTTTTTTATAAATACAATATATCACTCATTTTTTGCTCAAATATGTTGGTTGATAAAACTTGATTAGAAAATAAGATAAATCAATAATAGGATGTAGAAGAAAAACTCAATATAGGCGAGTCAAAACAAATGTATTCATCTGTACGAATAAACTCATAAAAGCGCATTTCAAAGGGTAAGCTCGAAATGGACACTGGACAGTCACTAGGATTCATGACAGTTGGGCAGTTGACGAAACCAAGAACTGTTCTAAGCTTCAAGCTGTAGTGATTAACAAGATTTACCACGCCTCAAAGTCGAACGAGGTGTTTAACAACAAACTGACACTATGACAGCTGTCACTAGTTAGCGGACGACACGACGCGACGTTGGCGTCACGACACAAGAGCGGTGTTTGTGTCGGTTGAAGGGCGAATCGTTCAGGCAGCTGCGGACAATATCCACTGCATGTCGGTCAGGGCCGCTGACACTTCTCTCGTCTCGTCAGTCCGTGTATGTCGGTGACATCCACATACTGAAAACCACTCCCACAGACAGTGAGATTCACGCGATTCTTTCTCTGAGTTGGGCTCGGGGTAGAGGTAATTTAAATAGCTGCGTATTCAGGAGGGGTTATAACGAAAGGGTGTAAACATTGATAATCATTTGCAGTTTTGAAATAGAGTTTAAATGATTTAAAATTTTTATGCTAAAAATCCATGATTAAATCAAAGAAATCCAGTTGTGTTCTCCTTTCAACAATGGTTCAAATTTTCAGGTCATGATTTGCTATAATTAGCATTGTGAACATGGTTTATTAACATGAAATTCACAGTGAACATTTTTTGTGAATTTCATGTAAGTTACCATTTGTATATTTGAAGTATTGATGTATGTATGTCAGAATAATAGAAAATCATCTTAAATCAACAACATATCAACCAAAAAAAACCTACCATATTATTGGGTTTAAAAAAAATATGTTTCATATGTTAAAATCTTGTCAACATATTAATCAAAATTCATTCTGTAACAGAAATTTTCTAAAATAGAAGATCTTATTGTTATCGGCACTGTTGTTCTTAACATGATAATTTTTATAATAATCTAAGCTCACTAATGAACTTCGGAATGTCACGGACATAATAAAGACAAATAAGCACTATTAAGTAGTAGATGTATATAAATAGTTATATTATGTTTATTAGGATTAAAGGTCATGTAAGCCCCTAAATCAATGCTTGGGTTGGTTGGTAAATAATGATAAATTATTTGTTTCTTATTTAATTTTAGGCGTGGTAACTAGGAAGGGGGTTTCGCAACAAATTTCTCTCCAGTTTCAAATCAACTTTCACCCTGGCTGTCAATCAAACCGACTCTCTTTTATCCACTTAATTAGTCTATTAAAGACAATCAGCTGGTCTTTGTCAGTAACAAAGCTGCACATAACTTACCCATTCTATCATCACAATTCACTCACAATTTGCCTTGAACAGTTTTTTTCACCGAGGAGTTTTCAACAAAAACGATTATAGGGGCCTCCTGAAGAACATAGTGTAATTCTATAACTTATTTTAATTTTTTTTTATCCAAAACCTTTTATTTTTTTATTTTTCACCATCTCCTTTGATTATTGTAATACATTGTATTTGTATCGTTCTGTATAAACATTACTGTTAATGAGAGCACGATTAACATTTAAAAACAATAACTAAATTAAATGTCACATGACGTAAAAAAGTTTCGCTTCAGTTTTTGACATGCAACTTAGAAAGGGTATATGGTATATGAGACAAGGTATGGCGAACGTGTCTGCTTGCAGTTTGGTGGTTTGGGTTTGCATTGAACACACAACTCATGATAACAATGGTGCAGCTATGCATCTAAAAGTCGTTATTTATGCGTCAAATGCTGAGTATAAATAACAATCAACGATAACAAAGTTTTTTGACCGATTTTTAATCTTAGTTTTAATGTTGTTTTAATATTGTTCAAGAAATTTTGTAAAATTAAAACTTATTATTGCCAAGTAATTAATTAATTTCTTTGTGGACCTAAATTATTAAAGAATTTTTAATAATTTAGCACACTACACCAGTGCATTAATTTTATTAAAAACTATGCTTTAGGGTTTCCAATTATTATTTTTATGGATAATTGGTTTTGAGACTAGCCTAAAAATATTTTGGATAAAAAATAAACCCGATTTCGATTTCTTTAAAATAAGAAATTATGTATAGTCCGTTTGCCTTGCATAATTATTATATAAAAATATATTGTCATTTGTTAGTTTACGTCTAATTGTATGTGAATGTAAGTGTCACGTTTATACGAGTTTAATAACTATATTTGGTCAAAAATACTATACAAATGTATCAAATTCAACTATATTTAGCACCGATCAATAACGTAAAGTTTGAATTTGGTCATAAAATCACTAAGATACGTGTTTGACTCTAACATCAGGTGATGTTTAAACAACAAACTAACATCGGACGATTGGGCCATCGGCCATGCAGATGTCAGTTATATTAATACGACTTCAGGCAGAAAAAGGAATGCTTAAAATATTACCAAACATTTCTCACAAATATAGAAAACAAAGTGCATAACTGGAAAACTGTGTTCTATGGAATATCAAAAGTGGAATTTTAAATGAATAGAATATAAAACTACTTTATGGAATATAAAGTGTAAATCTAGAGTATGTGGGTTTCATGGAGTACCACGACAGCTAAAATAAATATTTTATTGCACTTATAAAATATAAACCCATGTATAATAAGCAATATGTAAGCGGCGGGGTTTCTAAAAACATATGCGATAAAGAAAACTTGGCCCGAAAATAAATTGTTAAAAACCTAAGTTCAGAGTAACACATATCACTGACAAAAACTATAAAAACCGGTTGCATGTTGCCGTTTGTATCAAAGCGGATTACGAAAGGATATAGTTTGAGTGGCTCGCCTAAATTACTGTTTACAACTATCGACAGCTCTATAATAGGATACGAAATGTTCCCAAGACACCAATTATATATGTCAACATACTAAACCTAGGTTTGTGAAGGATATCATGTTAGATCGTTTTAAGTGTTTCATAACAAGCTGTTATATGAACACGAACGTCTTGAAGGATTATAGTTGCAAGACTAACACATGGATAAAAACAGGATCTGTTTAGGTAACACATTTTTCAATGATTCTTTCTTGGTTTTTTTTAAAGGCTGAGGTAACGAGATTATCGAAATCTAGTCTTAAGGCAGTTTCAATTCAAATTTACAGCATTAAAAAAATATTGTAATTTTGCACGACGATTGAATAGAATCGTCGTGCAAACCGTACTCAGGAAATCAATTTATCTTGGTTTTCTCCTTATACCTTTCAAAAAACAAACTGCAAACGCCATTTTTCATTAAAAATACGGAAATCCAATAAGCAACCCATCGGCAATACGATTTTACAATTCAAATTTAAAAAAGGAGAGGAGTTAATTTGGATGGGAGGGAACTGCAATTTCGAGGGGCAAGAAGAGTAGCAAGTCGATCTTAAAATTTCTAAACTTTTGTAAGATAAATATACTTCCTTGATGTAGATGTACATGGTATGCGATCAAACTTATTATGGCATAAAACAGTGTTTAGCTTTGTTTAAAGCGTTATAAATATATACTTCGTGACAATGGCGACCTCACAAGCAAGCAACACTCCTTCCTTCCAAGTGCAAGGTGGTTCTTCCTTCCAAGATAAAAAAATATAAAATATACAATATAACAATAAATAAATTATATGAAATAAACTTAATTTAAAGATTCAGGATTTGAATCAAAAATATCAACATAAACAAAAATTCCAAATCTTTTTAACAATGCGATTTATGCACCACGTTTCATAAAACTTTGGTCTGGAGCATGTATCGCGACAGATCTCAGCGTGCGTGGCCTTGTATCGCTGATACCGTTTGTCTCATGATACCTCTTGTCTCAAGAAATGTCTCGAGACAATCTCAGCGTGTGTGGAGGCCTTACGATGCTGGAAAACAAGAACATAAACTCAAGAAGAAATTGCGTCCAAAAATAGTCCGATAAATCCAACCAATAGGATACATTTTGTAGTGATTAAATACTTCATTTTATCGTTTTCATTCTACTGGGCAGCTTACATGCTCAGGTGTTTTGCAGAGGAACCAAGACGCCTTCAGTTTCAGATGTTCCAGAACTATCTTCCAGAACTATCAAAAGATAATCACAATATACCATAGACTTGGGAAAAATTCTTATTGTCAGTTAACTTTTCAAATTAATGTACTATTTCAATTCTCAGAAGGTTCAATTATGGCACAGAGAAGATTGATTAAAGATAGTAAAATTAAATATTTTAAAATAATTTCAAAAGTCTGAAGTCTATTTATCATATTCCGGTTAAATTACGCAGCCATTGCTACGTCCCGGTATTAAAAGGTATTAAAGGTACTCAAAAAAGATAAATTGAAGAATCCAACAAATTCACATTTGCTGAGCGATTTTTGCCAATTTATTTGCTGACACAACAAATGGTTTTGTCGGAATTACCAAAACTACTTCGTTGGATTTATTAATATTACTTTGTTAAAAACTCATTTGCTATAAATATACCATTGTGCATTGTATTTATAAGAAACACATTGGTATTGACAGCAAAATGTTCCATACATTTGCTATTTTAACATTAATTTTGTTTGTTATAATCACCAATGTTATGTTATTCCTACAAATTAAATTTGCTGTCCAGCCAATGTGTTTCAACCAAATGACAATGGAAACCGAACAAAAACATTTTCAGATTGTATATCTGCAAATGCTTTTAGCTCGGTTTACCAATGTTTTTATTGTTCCAGCAAATCTATTTTTTTCGATTATAAAGAATAAAGGTTATAAAGTATCTTGTTATTATATATTATTTGTCTGTAAAAGGCGATATATGGAATAAGTCTTTTGCTGTATTATGCAAAATAGTCTTCATTAGGCTTATGTCATATGAAATTTTTATACAGTCATCTGTATTTGATGAAAAATAATGGAGTTCATGTTAATTAGGTTATTTTTGAGAGTAAATGTCTGCATTACGGAGAAAAGCTTTTGTTTTTCAGTGTATAACAGTTAGGAGTGTTACATGCAGATAAAGTGTAGCTAAGCCAGTTACAAAATTCACCAACTCGCGCGCACCGTCGAGCGCTGTAGTGGATTAACTTGCAAATCCGAAACTTAAAATGTTTATTATGGTTGGGCTTTAGAGGGTTCTCTTGAAAAGATTCATTCAACATCCAGCAATGCAATATATATTCTTGTGTATCTATATTCTCAATAACAAGATAAAGAAAAGTAAAGATTGAATTATTGCGTTAGAAAGATATACTATAATTTATTACGGAGCTATAAAGGCCAGTTATTACTTTATGTTCAAGTTGTAATATATTTACTGCTGGGATTTGCATATTCGAGACCACTTCTAATGGTCGAGAATCAGCAAGACACTTTCACTCGTCTTTAGAACGATATTTTTCAATAAGTTTACACAATTTTGAATTCAGCTGTATTCGTTTATTTTGTTTGGATCGGAAAAATAAAAAAAAATCATGGTTTTTTAGTATAAGAGTAGTGTGAGGGAAAATACATTTTTTAACCATTTATATGTTTATTTTTTTCAGAGTACATTTACATTTTTAGGAAATCATAAACACCCCCATTGACACATTTTTTTATTAGGATTATTAATAATTTTTTACTGTACAAGAACAGCCGTTTTTTTATCTAAAACGTCTGGAAAATCTCACTTTTCTGTCCTATTAATGAAAACCCCATCTATGATTTTTTTTAGTATGCGAACTTCAAACCTGAGTTTTTCTTTATAATCAAGACAAATGTTAACATTATCAATTACGTTGCATTAGTTATCCTCAAACAACTAACTTGGCAGTTACTAGTGAAAGCGTATTTATGATAAAAATGGTGTTCATGGCACGGAGTCTAGGTGTCTTTTCGGTCTTAGTTAGTTGCCAAGTTTTTAGTATTTTTAAACCGATTTGGACACTAAGAGATAATTAAAGTTTAGATAGAATTATTTTGAGACAGTTTGGTGCACAGAAGTGAAAGAATCTTTTGTGTCAAATTTTTGAAATGGTGCCAATGAAATTTCTGTCTTGGAGTCTGCGTGAATATACTTTTGCAAACCCCATTGAGGGATCTCCCCTTAAGTACAATATCCTAAACCCCCTCTTATTGAATAAGTAAGAAAGAGGTAAAATCTTTGGGCCCACACTATTAATGGTATATCACTTTATAAGGTACAGTATCATAATTGTTCTTTGTAAACGAAAACCCCCTTTATGTACTCCTATTACAGTACCATGGTGGAAGGAAAATATCTTTCCACCATGAACAGCTACAATCAAACAGTAAGAAGAATCTGTAAGAGGGGACTGTTAAAACGCCATGAATAATACTTAAAGTCGGGTTCAAAGGAATAAGCTGGCCTAACCTTTTGAAAAGTGCGCTTTAAAATGTCGCCGACTTTAAGTTTCAGATTTAACTTCACTAAAAAACCATTTTCTAGTTTTAATATTTCTTTGCATTCTGATTTTTCATTTTTATATTCCGCGTGTCACAAAGTACACCCTGGCGGTCCATCAAGAACTGAAAAGTGATGTTAAAAGCTGCATGAAAACGGTCGAAGGGAAAATAAAACATTTACCACGATTTCTTAGCCAAAAACCCTCATTAATTCACTTAAACTAATCTTATAAACCAGTAAACGCTGTCACACGAGACCCTCAGAGGTGGGTTAGTGATAACAATCAGGAGTCACAGGTTAATATACGGCCCATTCGTCCAGCGTTATCGCCGCCCTTTCAGCTGATGACGCCATGTTTATAACATTCGGGTGTCCCAGAAACGTCAGGAGCACGGCCTGTGTTTGATCTAACACATAAATATTTTTATGTGATGCATCAATCACAAAAATATCAACTGCAGTTTCTCAACTGCGACGAAGTGGAACGATCCCAACATCGCTATTACTTGAAATTACTTGGATACTTAAATAAATTTTAAACTGTACAGATTTTAAAAACCACATAACATTTATCAGAGTTTTATTTCTGACTGGTTTTACGATCCCAAAAAACGAAATTTGCAACGTAGAGTCAACTTCGTCTTTATTTGACTTTTCTTCTTTACATATTGAGGTCGTAAGAACAACCCTTTGAAGTGTGGCTGGTTGGTGTAGTGGTTATAGTGCCCGCCTACAAACTTGTAGGTAGCCGGATCGATCCCGAGAAAAGTTAGTAGCTTTTTGAAGGGTTGTTTCTGGAACCAGCTGCCATTGGTTGTTGGGCTATTAATTAACAATCCTGTCTAAGGAACATGCCAACCTTAGTCAGTAACAAGGCTACAAGATCGCGCCACTATCATCACGATCATCACACTCATCCTTCACTCATATTCAGGGTAACGTCCTCCATGAGGTACCTGTCTTATTAAAGTGATTAAGTGAATAAGTGAAAAAACCCAAGTTCTAGGTTAAGTACTGCAGTAAGGTTAATTAAACTTAAGTTATTGCGAGTTAACTCTACAGTAACTATTTCAACCAGTTTTACAATGAAATTGTAATTTTTAAAAACACTGAAATTTAGAGAAGTTACAAACAAATTTATAAGAGAGTACGGAGAATTTTTTTAAATTGATCAAAAGTTTATTAAACGTGTTTTTTGTGTTTTAATTAAAGGCTGGACAAAACAATCCAAACTGATGTTCATTAGAAAAATTAATCAACAACATTTAATGTATTTTGCTTGAAACTCTATAACAAAAAAAAAACCATTCCGGCGTTAGTGCAGAAAAGCGAAGTAATAAATGTTATTGAAAAGGAAATGTTTAATGATACAGTATAGCTGAGGGGACCCCCTTATCGACTGCAGTCGTGTAACAACACAGAGGCAACAGTACGTGCCGTGGTTGGAACACTCAAGTCGAACACACGTCCCTTGCATAAACTGTGTCTGCTAACGGAATGCAAACTAACCCTTCAGTCTTAAACCCTTAAATCATCCCTCCGATATGGTCATGAATCTTTGTTGCTGACATTAAAATATGTATGTCAATGTTGTAAAATAAATTAACTATTCCTAAAAATGCACAAATCATTTAGTTTCTAAAACATAAGAGAATGTAGCCTTCGTGTACAACAGCAAACTAGTAAACAGAAATACTTGCATTTTTTAAACTTTTTTACAATGGTTCAATCAAAGCCCAAGATTGACAATCAACTTTTTACGAATATACTGCTTCGGGAAATAATTTTACCTATACCTTTCGGTTTTATGATCAACGCAATTACAGATAAACACAAATTACAGCAGTCATGGATTAAATTGGCGAAATACCAATAATATTGTTGTTCTACGAAATTCATAAAATATACATTATATTCGTAATCTCTATAACTACTTAAAAGTTCTTAGGTTAAAAAAATATTCTTGGTGTACTTTATAACAGAGTTCCTCTTCATACGAGTATATTTTGAAAACCGCAAGCATAGGTCTAAAAGCACCTTCCTATATGAACGGCACCTTCAAATTATATTTTACTCCTTGCTACTATTAAACGAAGACACTGTTCAAAAGAATATTTTCAGCCAGAGTTGCAACTTGATACGGAAGGTACGAGAGAGGGCGCAGGGGGTAGAACAATAGGGAATGACTCACAGTGAAACTCAATAGTGAACAATAGTGAGCACACGCAGAGGATTTGGGAAAGAAATTTAATTCGGTATACGATCCAAGTAAGTAGATCCCAATGGAAAACTGCGAACTCTTATTGCAACTTATTGCGCAATATTCGTAGGGGTGGGTGGTAGAGGGAGGAAACGTCTCTGTCAATGAATGCTATTACACTTTTAACAAACTTCACGCAGAGGATTTGTTTCGGAAAATAACCGACATTTTCTGCGGTGAACAGGTTTCTAGTCGGTCACTATACCAAAATGTTTTATATGATGCAGTGCAATTGATGGTAAATACCGGTACCACCACAGAAACCTACTGCAATGTAGGTTGTAAACCGATTGCTGTTGGTTAGTTACATGGTAACTTTGAATCAATGAAATTAAAAACTGTACATATACTTGCAACGTATTAATAATTTAAGTAACTATAACAATTGACCTTGAGGAGTGAAATGATGTTTCTTACGTCAATTGTACTTTGTATAAATCAATGCGTGTGTTGTGACAAACACCGAATAATAGGCTACCTAAAAACAAGCTTCAGTCGCTGTTAATGCACGGTTGAACGTCCGAAACGCGTACCTACAGCGTGAAAACAGAATTATTTTGCACCTCATGTCCATTTATTGCGGACTTTCAATAAATTTACTTAAACGTAAAGACTGAGATAACAATTTAATTAGAATGAACTTCACACAGTTCATTTAACAATTTCAAATCTGCAATTAAAAAATCCACCTCGATAAAGTAAAACTGATTAAACTATTGATTTCACGGGCTTTAAATGTGATCATGTAACTATACAAATATTATTTGAAGTTTTTCCATGTGCCAGTAATTCTCCATTGCCGGGAAAGGAACTTAGTCGGTAATGAGCATTAAACCCTAATTGCCTTTTAAAAGTTGTGGACTTGAACTTTTAATTTTATGAGCTGGGGAAGCCGACCACTGGCTCAAGAATGTCATAATCACGCTACTTTGTGAGAAAACATAGTACATCTAGATATGGAGAGCTATTTACGGTTAAAAAAAATGTAGATAAACTTCACTGACGATTTAATGGTCAGCCGATATAACCTTTAACTTAAATTAGAACTAAGCCGCTTAATTAGAACTTCAAATTGGAAAATAAAATATGATGATACTGTTGTAACTATTTCCCTCATTCAGAAATGGCAGAAGGCATAGGTAAAAATTGTTTTTGTTCCAAAATCACTCTACAGTAACTCAGGAAAAAGCTATTAATCGAATGGTTATTGCAGGATGTTTTAATTCAATTTTATTAACAGTAAACAAATGACTATGCATGCAATATGTATGTATGAAAGCGGAAAACATTTTTTTAAGGAATTGAAGGTACTTCAGACAATACTCAACATAAATTGACGGAATTTTTCAGTGGTCAAAACTAATTCCTTTAATACATTTACTTAGGAGAAACGAGCTGGCAAACTTAAAACTGATTGTTGTACTATTCAAAAAATCTATTCTTGTAGTACTTAAACTTCTTAGCATCTATACCTCAATAAGAGCAATATTATAAACTCTGATTGAAATGTCGTTTTCGGGCAATGGGAAAAAATATATTCTTGAAACATACAAACTTACAAGAGCAATCTTTCCACCAAATTATAGCTAACATATTTCTAGATAGAGAACCGTTAATATTGGGGTTTATTTCATGTAAAATTAAGACACGCCAATATTTTATAATATTTTTTTGAGGTCTTTTGTCAGGAAAAAAGTTTGTGACTGACGATATTACATGGCTCAAGATCAATAACTGTGGCTTCGCTGGCCACAGATCCCAAAATTATACAAAAATTAGTATGATTTTAAACTTCAATTTTTTAAAGAATTTATTTTATATTATTTAGGTTGCTGGTTTGAAAAGCCTTAAAATAAATAAATAAATATAGCTTCCCACATAAGTGATTGCGTTTTCCCACAATCACGGGGCCCGGTTTGCAACGAACCGTTGGGATCCGGGGGGCAAACTTCGTCCGAGGCGGTTCGCGGTTGTGTCGACTAAAGACGAAGTTTGCCGGGCGGCGAGTCTGCTCTCTGGTTTACAAAGGCGAGGTGAGGCGCGGGTGTAGCGTTACAACCCGGCATCAATCTAGCGTTTCCATTTTTTACGAAGAAACTATTACTGCAATAGTAGTTTCAATTTATATACAGGGCGTTGGCAAAAATCATTCCAATAGTTTAAGATGAAACTTTTAACAAAAATACGATACACACGTATGGTGTAACTAGTTTTCTGTCTGTCAGTGCACAGTGCGGGGTGAACTGTACACGCCGACGGCAGTAAGGTATGTCCATTTTACATAATTTCGTATAGCATGCATTAGTCTTCAGGTATTACCATTGAACTTAGGATTTATGAATAATGCCTATTGGGTACCTTGCCAGCATCAAGTTCAAACTTTTTATTTACTGAAAGCATAAAAAATATATAATACCATATACTATCCTCAAGTAGTCAAAAATACAATAATTCAGTACTGAAAACACACTAGGCCCTAGTACTTAGTTCACTAAACATCGAAAACCCTTAAAACAGTGTGAATTAAACAAACCACCGATATCTCCTGATCTATTAGGTTTCGAATAATTCCGCTCGAAAATGAAGTCGACAAATAAATGCATTTGATTACAGTGTGACACTCAATCACACTTGTTTTAGTCTCTTTGGAAAATTTACATCCCACTACCACATGTTACCAATCATTGCTCGGCTGACTGCTTCCGTATACATCGATGGTTTTAATTTTTAGTCTAATCGACTCCTCAAACCAGCAACAACATGGTTCTGATCAACCGATAACTTTAGTTGCGACATAGCAACAGGTCACCACGTGGGAAGTACAAAAGCCTCTCTGTTGCCGCAAGTTCCTCATGCGACGATAACGTCGTCCTTGCAAGGTTGTTACGAAACTGTTCCCGGTAAACGTGATCTTAATCAACAATGTAAACTTCCACACATTCCAAGAAATCGTTGAATTGATGTATTGTAGCGGAATTGCACGTTGCAGTTCAATGAATAAGTTGTTGGCTCTACGATAGGTTACTCAACAGCGAAACAAAGCTTCGGCAGGAATAATGTATGAACTCAAACTCAAATCGTTTTATCGTCGACAAAGACAGTTTGTGCATAACATACGACAACAATATAGAGGGGATCCAGATATAATGTAATAAATGTAAAAATAACAGACTCTCTAGGAACGATGTACCTTTAAGCTATAACATTTCAGAAGAATAAGAAACTCTTCTTTATTTGAACGTGTTTGCTTCATTTTTAGGATTTCAGGGACGATGGAGGTAGTTTAAAAGTTTGATGGATAAATAATAAGTCTGGATTAGGAAAAAGGTTGGTTCTATGTTAGGTAATTAGCTAGAAAATCAGGTTGACGGTATACAGGGATTAACCTTTTTAAACAGTTTGACTGGAGAGAGAGTAGATAAAAGTTGTATCTCTAAACAAATAATAGATTTCTTAAATATTATATTGAGACAATAAAGAATGGAAAATTAGTCAATGGCATACTTGTTGGAAGACCTTCCCTGTTCTTTCTGAGCACAGGAGAGTAAAACTGAGTTTTCCGTGACAAAAAATATTAAGGTCTAAATCAATCACCAAGGAAACTCACCAAACACTGATTAACTAATAAAAAATTATTATTTTCATGGCATTTAGTTTTACATATTCTACCGCCGAGTCGTAAAAACTAGCCACCTGTCAGCACGAAAAGTAATAAATAAAGTGCAATGTGCAGCAAGAACGATATGGCGGGGCGACTCGTTCACTGTGACACGGGAAACGCCTTTGAATGCCAATGGAGAGATAAAACTGTTTGTGGCATAAAACGTGTTTGTTTCCAACGCTTTTAAGTGACCATAAAGTTCTCATCGCCTCATTGGTAATCAAACCTGAGCTTCATTTAAAAAGGAGAATATCATTGTGACACTGAAAAAGCGCAATTATTTGCTTAAGTATGTGGCTACTCGTTCATTAGACTTCTTGGATATAATAAGATCCTCTTAACCTCTTAAAAACTTATGTCTTTAATGTCTGAATGTCTTTAAGGTCGTATTTCATTTTACGCTTTCGTTGTTTAATCCCAGCTTTAAGCTCAAATAAAAGTTAAGAGCAAATTAAACATAATGGTCTTATAGTGAAATATTACAATTTTTCCTATAAAATCTCTGTACAGACAAATATTATAGAGGAAAATGTAATTAATAAGGAAAAGTTATAACTTCCTACAAAAATAATAACTCGCTATTATTTGCTCATGACTTCATAGGGTAAATTGCAGTTCAACTGAACATTTATCACGCAATAATTTACTGCTTGTTTAATTTAACGACTCACTTTAGCCAAATTTACAGTGCAATAAAATAGAGGAAATTTATTTCGGTTGGTTTAGAATCGTAAATATACAACCGCTTAATTTTCACAATAAATGACATAACCTTGTTTTAATATTTCAATTTTAAGACCTAAATGCTATTGTTGGATTAATTTTCAGTTTAAAAATAGTTCAACAACTGATACGTGTGTAATAAAGTAAAAAAAGAAGTTAAAAACAGGTTACAAACATATGTCATTGTAATCTACATGTCAATATGTAAAAAATATTATGCATGTCGGTTTTATCATTCCACTAATAGGTGAGGGAAACAATGTGAAACAGACTTTGAAATCAGGTTTTTAACCTAAATAAATAAAATTAAACATTCGTAATTTGAACCAAAAACTAAGCATGTAACATATGTTGTCAATTTTCTTGTATCACGAGTAGGCGTGGTAGGTTTTTATCTTCAAAAACTTTCCTTATGTTTAATTTTTTTAATTTTTTTACTTTTATATTTTCAACTTCCTTATTTTTATCCTTCCAAAAGGCCACTGCGGCGTGTGTTGACGGTCTACAGGCTGACTGTCGGCTGGAGTGTCTGTGACCCTGACCGACGGCAAGGCCACTGCGGCGTGTGTTGAGTGTTGACGGTCTAAAGAATCGATTTTCTGACTCAAGTGGTTGTGCTGCCCTTCTGTGGCGGTTGATGATAAACATTTCGGTCGTTCGATGTCAAGTGGGAGAGGAACTCACAAAATACATTCCTGTTTTTATTGAAAGTGAGGCAATAGTTATACCACTATACAAGGTGTTTTTAGCCTTTGTATCATCACTAAGTTTATTCCAGTGCATAGTTTTTGATACAAATGAATGTTATATTTTAAATCACACACGCATTGCGCATCATGCATGTTGTTTTTTTCATTTACACGTTTATTAAATAGAAAATATTTTATACAATAAAAAAATATCCTTTAGTAGAAAAACATTAATTTTTATTTAAAGCTGGAGGAGACGTTAATATTTCTTGAGTAGAAATCTGTGTCAATTTAACCGACTTAAATAAATCATATAAGCGTGTGCCTAGAGCAAATTAAACATCCGAGAACAATTAAAAAAGTAAATACTTTGCCAACATAAGTTTGGAAAATTCTAGAGGTAGTTGATCGGTACAACCGATACGAATAATTTTAGGGAAATGTAAAAGCAATGCAGGCAAAAGCTAGAACATTAGTTGGTCTGAGTAGATTGAGACACAACTACATCTAAATTCACTTCAAATCAAGGATAAATAAAATTTTAGTCATCCTATAAAACACAAAAATCATAAAACGGTTGCTGGATTTTATAACGTCCACAGCAGAGTATTAAGTTAAGTCATAAAATAACACAACATACTCATGTGAAATACACCTAAGGTAATTCGAACACCTTAAATCCTTACGTCTGTAATAAAGTAACTGGAAAGATAAAAGTGCGAAACACGCCAAGCACTTCCATTCCATTAACGATGAATACTTAAGTAAAAGTTCTAAAGGAAGTGGGACGAGATTTTAATCTTAAACGTTATTAATTCAAATCTACCAGAAGAGGTTTTAATTTTTTAAATAGTAATGTCTGTAAGCACTTCAGAATTCTGTCTATTGATTGAAACTACTTATTCCTCATATTTCTCACGTTTGTACGTTAAAATATTTCCTGGAAATTGGTGCACGCCGTTTAATATAAATAAAAATATTATATATACTCATATTTTATAAGAAATCGTGTTTTATATCGCACAGAAAAGAGTGTAACGAGGTCATCTTGTATGAAATGCAATTTGTCGTTGAGGGAGGCGGTGAAATGTAATCAGCTACCCCAGCCCCGCCCTTTACGCTGCACGATGGAACATACTGACGCAAAGATGCCTGTAATCAAATACTTCATCAACTGGCCTTTAATAGAATTGAAGACGGGGATGTTAAATATCATATACATTACACTGTAAGATGATTGATTCTTCAAACATTTTAGACAAGCTCTAAAACCAATCAAAAGACACAAAAATATTTAAATCCGGGTGAAAAACATGAATAAAATAAGATTAGTCTCTTAGTAGGCGTTGTGAATAGCTAACTTCAACGGGCAGATGACACCGGCTCTTCTGGGAGCGAAGCTAGATTGTCTCAAGCCACCTACGCAACGTGGCTCCAGCTTCATACCCCGCCCTGGAAGTCGCAATGGGAATCCATCTGCATATTTACCATCTTAACAAGAACATTCTCATGTATGTGATGAACAAATATTGACAAACTAATAGTAAAACCTTAAGAAGACCTGAATAAAATAATGGGATGTAACCCCTAATCAATCTCATATCATTCAAGGTCGATATGACGTTGGAAGTATTTTATACATTTCGTATAACCCCAATAAATTTAAAACGGTCCAGTAATTTAAATGAATTCACTGCTACAGTAAAAATATAACATAATTGTTGACTAAAATTTCCAAATAAACCTATGATTTAATACAAAAAGTAAATTGAAAAAAGTGTTTATAAATCATAATGTTATACCAATTGTTAACGTGGTCATTCATTTTGTTAAACGCATATTGACCGGTTACAATTCTAAGCGTAACTAATTACCCACACAAAATAGAAGGTTTGTAAAAACAAAAACAATGTGCCCGTTGTTTAACGATGCATTGTAATGATCCAATTCAAAGCGATGGTCTATATTTTATCAGTCAAAACACCGCACGTTATTCGTCGATGTCTTTTGTACGGAGACTAATTATAAAGGTTTTCCATTTTGTCCCTAAAATTACACAATTGAAAGCCATTAAATGATATTTTAGTAGAAGACCGAAAGAATTATTTTCATGTTTTGGAAAGGGCAAAGCGCTCAGCTGTTTTCAATTGAAAAGTTATAAATATTGAAATGAAAATTGCTATTCAGATCGATGATATAAAACACGATTTTAAATATACGCATATGTTCAACTTAATAGTATTTCACAAAAAAATCACAATTAAATCTTATCAACAAAGAAAATCTATAATAATAACTACACCTCTGTAAACAAACAGATGAAAAACTAATCACTAGCAGAATTTTATTGCGTTTTAAACTTCGAGTAAGTTAAGTATTAAACTTTAGGTAAGTCAAAACAATTGTAACTTAATTATTGATGAAAAATAAAAGTTTTATCCCAAAACTTAATGTTGTTAGTGTGGGATGACAATATTTGAATGACGCAATTTTTAAGAAGAAGCCTAGTTTAATATTACAATGACAGCACAATAATCAATCCAGTTGTAAGAAACGTAACTTACAACGTCTGTCTAGATCTTCAGCACACAAATTACTTGCCTAAAAGAAAACAAATACCATTACATGCATTAAAATAAGATATAACATAGAATAAAAATAATTTCCAGCCTAACTCTATTGAAAATGTCAATGTAATGTACTCTGTCACATTCATGACCCTTTTAGAACCAAAAACTATTAGGTGGCAAACTAAGAATAATATTTTTAAAACCATTAGCCAGAAAACCAAGATTATAGTAATGCGAAGTCTAAATAATAACAATACATGAAAAAACATACATTAACATACATTTTTTTTTACATTAAAAAAGGTTGTTTATGAAAGTGAGCACAAGGGCACAAGTAAAACATGTATTAGAAAGTTGTGAGTTTTTTTTAAATAAATTAATACTTATTAAATCTTTTCTAAAAATCAGTAAACCGTATGTATGTATTTTCCCCGTACATATATTTATTCCGTACATGATTTTTTTACAAACCAAATAAATGGTATATAGCTTTAGAGAGTAAAAGTATGTAATCGTAACTGTTTTTGAAAAATTAACAGTACTACAGTTATAATTGGCCCAAACATTTTGAAAAGACTGACAATCTGCGGACAGTTATCGTTACAGCGTATTACATCCCACGTTGTAACGATAACACTAAGTGCCACATCTAGCTTAACGTCATTACAGGCAGCTAACGATGTTTGAATAATGACTACCTTCTCATCAACACGCAAATAATAAACTAAAAGTACTTTTACGTCAAACCTAATAAAGTTTAGGGCGAGAAAACCTAATAAAATCCACATTAATGATTTTACGCCGCTACAAAAAAGCCTTACTTTTAAGCGTGATTATGTTTCGTATTCGATTTACAATGCCTTATGAAAAATGAAATGAAAAATTGATTTATTTCGTAAAAGTAATAGGATTCATGCAAACATATTTAAACATAAAATATATTTTTTGGGTGTGTGTATATATATACATTACAATAACTGTATATGTGTTAATGTTTTTAGTAAAATAAATTTTACTACAATCATACTAACATGTAATTTTTATTAAAAATTACAAGGAAACGTCGAGTATGTGAGTAAAAGCTTTGTGATAAAAAAAACTTTACTGTACGTTCAATCCATATACGATCATGTTATGAAAGCAACAGATTTATGGCCACACAGTAAAAATTGTAACGATTGTAAAATTCGAAATATTTGGATTATTACGCTTAAATGGCGCACACGAGGAACCCTTCCAAAGATTTTGGAATATATTTTCACTTGATGAAAAATAAATAACTCAGAAATTCAAGGAATAGGAATCGTGATTCTAAAATGTACTGTAAACATTTTAAGAAACAATTTATTCGGCCACCAAAGCAAGCAACATTAATAAATTTATGACACTAATTGAACTGTTCTACTTGTTTTATTGAAGCATTCCTAAATGTTAGCTAAGTATTTTATTGAAAGTTATTATTACCCTTGCATATGCAATAATAATATCACGATATCACGATACAAGTGACGACTGTTTTATAATCTTCGCCGCTATTAAATAAGTACATCCACACACAACATTCCACACTAAAAAAAACCTTTCTTTTTGTAATTTTTTTACTTATACAAAAAAGGAATCCTCTTGTGCTAAATCTGTAAGGTGAATACGTCTCGAACTGTGTCTAGAGGCAGAATGCACGATATATTTACTTCTTCCTACTCTTATCTCCCCAACATCCGACTCGGAGTAGGTGATGAAAGCTTGAGAAGGCGAAGAAAGGATCTGTCAGAGCAGGAAATGCGAGTTGGCGCTCGGCACCTCAGACGCTCCAGCTCGCATTGTTGATATCGTGGATGTAGCGTAAGCAGACAACATACGGTGCAGATGTACACCTTCCTGTTTAAAGTATAAAATATCTCTCCGACAAAACGTATCGAGTGGAGTACACAAACTGTACACACGATTCGGATCTCACGAAACTGACATGATGAAATGATCTCGCACTCATGTGAATCCAAAGGAATAAAAATATGTAACGAAAGAATTTATACACTCTATAAATTCAATGTATTGCAGAAATGCGTCATTACTGTTTACTAATGAGTAAACAGCTTTCAAAAATTCTGAAAACAAACAAAAGATATTGGAAATACATTGGATTGGGCGACACGTTATATGTTCACGAGTTATCTCTTGATCTTATTTATTAAAGATAGTAAAAAAACCCGATATGTAAAAACACACCATTACCAACAAAGAATTTTAGACAAAAAAAAGAAATGTACTTTGTTAAACTTTTAAGACTCCCATCGCCGTAAACACAACAGGTCATAAGCGAAAGGAGGAAAAGCCACAATACAGCTTATAATCATAAGAATAAAAAAAGACGGAGGCGATCAGTGTTGCCACCTACTCAACTTCAGACATGGTTGTCCGCGTCATTCATTAGGGAACCAATCACAGATCTGGCACTGTAATTACGCCATGAGACTGTATCAAGGACTTGTTATTTAGGCTAATTCCAAATCATTACCATTCATGTTCATTCACTTCTTTTTAGTCAAGAGTTATAGCCTATGCTATTAGCATAGTTTCCCTGAGGAAATGAGTGGCAGAAGACGAAAAAAACAACGCGGGGCAGACGAAATAAAACCCGTAATAAAGCTTTTACTGAATTTTATCTTTGATTACCTGGAAGGTTTTACTCACCTTAAGTACAAATAGTTATAAAAGTGACTATTAAGTGTGAGATAATAAGATAGTAATGAAGTATGGTTTCAAACAACTGCAATGCAATTCATTTAAGGTAATAAATCTAGCATTGAAAATGTTATTAAAAACTGAGGCGGGTTTAATATGCTTTTGTTTAAAAAAACAACTACATTGAGCAATTTTTACACGTAAACCCAATAAAATATTAATAAACTTACTATTGAAGCTGTGATTTATTTCAAGAACAAAAGCATAGTAGCATGCAGACATAACAAGAGCTCTATTAGGTGACTATTACGTTAATCATATTGACTTTTATATCCGACAAAAAATCATTCATTACAATTTTATTAATATGTTGCAAAATCCCAAGTTTAATAACTTTTGCATCTCTTGCTCTTAACCGGATCGTATTGATTATTTTTTTACAGTTATTCCATTTACAAAAGTAACCCTTAAAACACTAAGCACCGCAGAAATTCACAATATTAATTTATTACCTCTACTGTAAAATAAAACAAATTCAAAAATATTCTTACTTTTAAATGAAAGTACTTTCTCAAATACATTCTTTTGAATGGAAATTGACTTATGTTCATATTGTTTAACTAATAGAGTAAAGGCTGTTAAATGAAACAATAGCCTACTTTAAGTTCACAAATGTGAGTAAAAGTAGAAAAATAAAAAAAATCCGAACGTATGAAACCTGCGACATAAAACACAGATGATGGAACCAGAAAAGTGGATGATTGTTTTAAAACATCGAGAACACCAGTTCCGTTGATAGCCAATAAGACGCGATGATGGGGCGAGAATTGCTTATATTTGCAGCTGTGGCAAATTGGTCTCGGAGCTTGAGACAACTTTAGTTTAAAAACTGCAAATTGAGTTTCAAAACATTTTGAAACTAAACTTTAACATTATCATTAAGTTTAACGTTTTGATCTATTTTAATTATTTCCATCAAACTTTGATTAATAAAGCTCATAAATAGAAGAAATACAGCTCATTCGTTCTATTTCAATCGCCCCGGGAAAAGAAACGCATCTTTCGAGGTTTCTATTATATTTTTTGAGACACGTTTTTTATATAATCTTATGTAAAACAATATAGCCATAGACTATTTATTCATTCAATGTTCATTGTTAACGTGTTTCAAAGTATGAGCATAGAACTTAGAATATGGCATATTTTTGTGTACTACATATGTGGTATCAATGCAGGACGCTTATAGTTGGTAATCAATAAGAATTCCACCCCAATAAATCTAAAATTATAGTTTATTTTGACAATAATTTGGTATCCTACAACTTCCCTCTACGTTCCTTTTGATACGATCAGTTTGTTCAATGATAACAAGATCAATATTAACTAAGGTATTCTTAACCTCTCTGGAGGTAGTAAATCACTTTTGGACATTTCGGTAAATTGAATTTAGGTTAACTGGCGTGCGAATAATCGGGATCAAGATTGCTTGAGATGACAAGTTAATTTAGTTCCTCCCCTATTATAGGATCAATTTAAAGCAATAAAACTTTTACGGACCGTAAGATCCGGTCATAGAGGTGTGCATTATCTGGTGGAACAATGATAACAGCTGACAGGTCCCACAATGCATTGCCTCATACATCATACACTACTTCCCGCCACCCCGCCACAGAGGAACACTTATCACATATTATACACTATAATACGTTTGCAGGAGTAAAATTCTTGAAGGAATGCTTCTTAATGGGCCCTTCGAGCAAATAGTGGGCTGGGCTTATTATGAAATTTTCCATTATCTCTACTGTACGTGGTTAAGATAAGTACAATTGACAAGATGTATTATTTAACATATTCTCAACATTTGCGTTCTCTTGCCGTGATATACTTTATTTGAAATTGCCAATAAAATAATAAAATAATCCATGAAATAATAAAAAAATTTATCGTTTTTATGATAACAAATACAGAAGAGAATGTTACAAAACTATATTATATTTATCGTTTAAATTGTGTTGTATGAGGAATTAGCTTTTTAACAAGAACATACACTAAATTCATTGCACTCGAACAAAAAACTACGTATTGATGAATGACAATTGTACACAGTTATTGACAAAAGCCAAGGGTTTTGTTATGCACAAGCTAATCATAAAAAATTCCCATGATATTCGAAATGACAAAGAACAAGGAAGAAATGCTCTTGACCACATGACAAATCAGGTTAGCTGTTTAACTGTGCATAGAGACGTATACAAAATTGAAAAAGTGTTTTCCCCAAATCCAATAAAACAAATACTTCTCGGTTAGGAAAAGAATTACGGGGAATATTTATTAGGCTTAGAAGTTTTGATTGGAATTCCTCAAGATCTTTTACTCTAGAAATAAAATTATACAAGACCTTGTACAATTCCGCGTCATTCATTAGGGAACCAAATAAATAACGGCGTTACATATTATTTAATTCCTGCGTTCCGGCGCCGGCATTGCGTTTATTTTATTTCTGTGGGCGTTTCGTGCTGAGGGTAATTACTCGGGTTACTTTTAACAACCCAAGTAAATATAAAATATCTGACAGAAGAGTTTGGAAAGCCCAAAGGAGGATTAAAGGTGCTGCTATACATGCGCGTCACGTCACCTCACGTCACGTCGCGTCCACTTAAGGCCAATTCGTCGATGCCGGAGGGGGTGCTATACATATTCGCATCGATTCGCACCGATTCGCATTGATTCGCATCGATTCGCATTTCCTAGTTTCTTAGAGCCAAAGGGCCGAGTGGACGTTGGTGTAGGCTATACACACACATCACGTCACGTCGCGTCGTGTCCCAATTCGGCCGATTCGGCCGTGTATGCTCATCCGAGCATTCGAGTCGGGTCGTGCCGTGACGTGACGTGTATGTATAGCCGATTCCATTTGATTACACAGGTTTCATTCACTTTGAAAATGGACGCGACGTGACGTGACGTGTATGTATAGCAGCACCTTTTAAAAATATTCCACCTTAAGATACGTTACTCAGGTCTTGAGAGAAAACTAACTTAGAACCTGTTAAGAAATATCGTTTTAATATTAGTTTTTACGTACAATTATCACATAATTTCTCGATAATCTTATGTTAATTTATTACCAAATTTTAAATGTGTAGTATCCCTGATTCACGAAAAAAATATAAAGAATTAAAAACGATTGTTGATCATTGCTATGAATTATAAACTAATTTCATTGTGAAATTGAGACAAGTATTATCAAGCTTGAAAGTTATATTTAACATCCAGTCTAAAGCATTCAGTGCTTTGATAAAAGATCACAATTTAAATGGCAATCACTACCCAATATTACAACAATCAAACCCAACTTCCGTACGAGTAATACGAGTACTACTGATAAGTTCTATCAATTTCTTCAGAACAACAAGAATAAAAAATTCTGTAATTACAAAAGCAGTTTTAAGTCTTCCATTTTGTTACAGTAATAACAATATATGAGACGCAATAACACCATTACACTAATGGATCAATGAAGGCCGTTGTTGTGTTTTCTGCCTTCCACGTACATTAGCCCAAGTTGAAACGTAAGTTCGTGACTTCGTCATCAGCTAGCGGCTGTTATTACGTTGTTAAGTTTATAACCAGTTGCAAGGCAACAATTTACCTTTTTCAATGATCTTTCCAACTCTAATATTTAATAACATAGAATAAACGGTATTTTCACTAAAATTAAGTCCATGTGACGTGCACGTTCCTATTTGCTTGTTTTTGGAGATGGACTCTTCTATGATTTTTTGTATTAATTACGGTCTCGGAAAGGGTAAAAATAAAAGGGTAGAAACAAGGAGTAGTGACTATTTGATAATCAGTAGTATAATGAGGAATAAAACAGTATAAAATAACAACTAAAATAAATACGTTAACTCTTTATGTATCACGTAACCAATCTGAAATGTCTTCTTCAATATCTGCAGTCAATATTCTAAAATGTAAGTACAATAAATAAAAATTAAAGAAAAGAATGTAAATGTAAAATTACAGTCATCAAAAGAAAATTAATTAACAAGTGCTAAGACCACACGATATTGCACTAATTAAAAATGAACATCGAGTTCAATCGATTTATCGACATCAGAATTTCAAAACAAAGGATAATACCTTGTTACACATAACCTCTTGTTACACATAACCTCTTGTTACACTAATTAAACACCGCTAATCACGTTCATGAGTTTCATCAGCGTTGAGCACCACCAGCGTCTTTCTTTGCAAATTACATTGCCTTTTCGGGAAATAAAAAAACGGTTACAGTAAATTCCAAAACCGTCAGGTTTGACGATTTTAAAATTCCAAATAGTTTTAAGATTTTTATTTACCACATGAGATTAGTCAAGAAGAGCATTAAAATAAAAACAGTCATGGAACAGTTTGGAAATGTTTCAATAGTTAAAATTTATGAGGGAGTTTGGTGAACCAATAGTACTTTAATGCATAAAACGAAGAGTTTAAATAATCTACAGTCATCGTCTCCGTGGTCATTTTCCAGCACACAAAAAGTAAAAGTAGATTTATATACTGAATAATTTTGTTCACAACAATAAATCAAGTTTGAAAACTGAAGGAAATAATGAAGTGATTGTTATTCATGGCAGAAACCATTTTAATTTAATAACTATTTTAATTTAAAAGATACCTCAAGTTAAATTCTAAGATGTTGATTTTTTTTAAATGAGTTATTCATGTTGTTTTCGAATCATTACTAATTTTTGACAGTATTTATAGCATAAACTTTGATGGATTTTGTAAAAAAAAAAAACAGAAAGGAACACTAGTAATGGATTTTATATTGTTTATAGGAACAGTAAAAAATAAAAATATAAATGTCATCATCAAAAGATATTAATAAATGAATTAATAGTTGGTTATATTTTCAGGGAAATTTTTTAAATATATACATTATAATAACTTACAAATAACACCATCAAAATGCTTATATTTCTCGAAAAAATAACATATAATTACATCCACAATTAATTTTAATATGTTATTCAGTACAAATACTACCATAAATAAACGGCAATTTGTGTGTATAATGGGTCTATAAACAAGCAGGCGTAAAGCGATAATTCAAGAGCTGCTGTTATCAATACCAATATCTCTTCTGAATACCTGATCGTGCTGGAATCTTGTCGATGATATATGATGCATAATAACCCGAAATAATGATTGTTAATAATTAATTGAACATTAAAACAATACTTTGAGTTATTGTTACTAAACAATAACTTAGGTATATTCTAATTATTTCCTTAGTTTGGCCATTCATTGAAAATTATTTTGTCATTGTTCAGAAATTCATTTTCTAGGAATTCTATCCACACTCAAGTTACACAAAAGTTAAAGCAAAATTAATTAGTAAGTAAATAGTTAGTTAAATTCAAAAATTCCAACAAACATAACTTGGTTTTTAATTGTAAAAATACTTAACACAGCCATAAAATGTTTTATTGAAATGCTGAACTGAACTGAACTATCATGAGACATATTAAACAATATAGGATTAATATTTTAAAATGAAAGAATATAGAATTGATGGTCTTACAAAAAGTTTTCATCGCGATAGTATAATATTAAATACTGAACACAAAAACAAAAACCAAAATGAATAACTAGCTAACTTCGTTTACTGACGTTGCTAAAATCGAAGACGTGGAAACTGCTTCTTTCTACCTACCTTAATGGTCACTTTATTTCTTACGGTTCTTCAGCTCAATCTAATGGAATGACTATAACGCAATACGATTTTTTTAACATTGGGTTTGTAAATAAAACCCAAAAGTGATAAAATTGCGGTTTATCATTTAATTTAATAAGCCCTTTGTGTATAAATGTATAATGTTTTGGTGGAAGGTTTGTTTTAACGACCCCATTTAAAAACATAGCCTACATAAACAAAACCTGTGAGACGTTAAAAGGATTTGCATTATAATACAATTTTAAAGAATGTTGTATTAAAATCATTAAACGTTTTTAAGAACAAGTAATTAATTTGCACTCGGTGCTTCTAATATAAAATATAAAACAGCAAAAATGAAAAAAATCTGTGTTGAAAAATGCACAGCTTTAAAATTGAGTTTATTTTCTTTCCCCGATACCTATTTGTAGGAAATGACGAACAATATTAAAAAAAGAAACAATATATTTCCTTTTTATGTGTCAACAAAATGTCTGATTAACCATTTGTTTTCATTTTATATAAAGCATCATACTGCAATTTTATTTTAGGTTTTTACATTAAAAGAAGGAATGCAATGCATTACAATTTCGCAGGAAAATTTTTAACATTGTTTGCGATTCAAACTAAAAGCAACTGGTACAAAAATCACTTAAATAGGAGAATTTATGTAAAACAAAAATAACTAAAAACTATATTAAAATACAAACGAACTAAATAACCAACGTTACAAACGTTGCGTGCCGTAAAAACGGAAGGGTCATAGGATTGAAATTATTTCTCAACAATAAACATAAATTGGCCTATTAGAACTCAGGGATGCAATGGCTTTTGAATTTCTGTTAAGTGTTAGCAAAAGTTATAAGCAGTAAATAATCCTCTCGTCACGATACTTGGTTAAGCGTCTTCTGCATTAACAATATGACAGGAACCTTTTGGCGCGTCGGCGATGCAACAAACTTGACATCGGAGCGGCAGTATTGATCAGCTGACTACTGCAATATTGATTTTAACTGGTTTTCCTGTAATGGATCGTGGCTCTTCCTGAGAAATGGATTAAAAATGCGAGTATCCTTTTTCCGGAAAAGTTTTAGCCTCTTAACACACTGGATTTTTGGGCCACAACGAGCAATGTAGCGCCCCCAAGCAGGGGCTCGAACCCTAAACTTTGAATCAAAAACCTTATCTTCTTATAAATGTATGGTAGCTTAAAATTTTGTAGTTAACTTATAAAATATATTATTCTTCTTGTATTGGTAAGCTTAAATAATTTTCACATAAAAATAGTATATTTTAATTAAATCAGCCTTATTTATCATATTTTGTATGGTGAGAATGCATGAATATGGTGACGGGAGTAGTCATTTTTCTGAATTACCAACTTAAAAGGATTCAATAAAAACCTAACGGAGGAAGCAGTTTGAAACCGAATACTTTCATAATTGGAGGGTTCTCTTCAATCAGGAATATAGCATTTAGGCAGGATCCCGCTTTCGGTCACTCAATTCAAAATCAATCGCCACCCTCTTAAGTATGAATGGAAACATTCTAAATAACGAATAATCATGACTGTGGTGACAAAGACATAACAAAGCTGCCAACCCCTTTAATGAGCGTTATTCACGAATGACAGCCTTTCAATGGGACGGTTGTCAGCCGAGACAAAGTTCGTCAGTGATGTGTAAAATCAACTGGTTGTGCTAACATTCGTTATGAAGACATCCAACTAACTATTTAAGGTTTATCAACCATCACCCTTTGTCTTTTATAACTTTCAGAAATGATAGTCAGGTAATGCAAGTTTTAGGGAGGCGCCGGAATTCAGTTTTGGGATATTTTTGGTTTAATTTAACGTAACAGTTTTTTTACTTACACTGTACTCCTAAAAAAATTCCAAGTTAAGATTTAAAACTTGCAAAATAAAATTACAACTTAGTAAATTATTTTTCGAACATTGCTATTAACACATTGACAAAAATCAGGGCAGTAAACGACTAGAGAGAACTCGCAGAGAATATAATTTTTATAATTTACAATTTAGTGATTGCTAAATAATTTTCACCGCCTTGGCCTGCGAACTGGCAACGTCGCTTTGCAATGGTTGTTAATATCGAAAAACCGATTCCCACAATCAGCTGATTTCAAGTAAACAATATGATGGCATAAAAAAGAAAGTAGTATTTATAGTATATCTATACTATTGTAAAGAAGAGGTGTTTCTGTATGTATGTGGCAAGTGAACTCGAAAAATACTGAACCGACTGGGTTGAAATTTCACAAAGAGGTAGATCTTGAACCTGGTAAACACATAGGACTATTAACTTCCTTAAAAAATCCCCTCGGGCTACGCCCCGTCAACGTCCTCAGTTTTAATGTTTACATTTTACAAGGAGGTAAACATTCAAACACAGAAATGTAAACAGCTGTTGGGTCGTGGGTACTAACTTGACAGATCTAAGAGCAGTGGCAAGATCAGCTGTTTCAAGCTATCGATCGTGAGCGAAGCCACGGGCAACTGCTATTATCGTAATATAATAAACTACAAAAAAATATGTATTTTGAAGCCTTAGATGCGGCGTTGCCATTTTCTAGAGCCGAGACCTAGTTACTAGAGAAGGCTATATTCCCACACTCCCTCTTTCGGAATGAGGTTCTTGAAAGATTTGATGCTTATACAATAGACCAAGACCCAATAAAGTTCAAATGAAACCTATCACAAAGCAACCAAAAACACAAACTTTGACTTGTGAACAGCTGAAGACCTGTTCACGCCGCGCCGCGGTGTCAAAGCCACGTGATACGTGGGATGGGGTGACGTCACCGTCAGCTGATCGCGCCTGTGGACGCGTGGGAGAGGAGAAGACGTCGTTTTGCCCTAAATTGGCCTTGGCCTTGGCCCATATCAGCTCTTCCTCAACACCCGCCCACTAACTGTGTGACGCTCTCATTGCTCGCGGTACTCGTCAAAGAACACTTTTAATCCAGATTTACGGGCGTATCCCAACTGCGCGCGGTGGTCACTTCGCGTCCCTCGCGGCACATGTCCAACTGCGCGCGGTGGTCAATTTTGGCTCTCACAGCCCTGACGGCTGAGAGTTTGTATTTGATGTTTGAAATTGTTATAAATGTATATAATTGAAAACTGTTCAAAACGACAGTAACTAATAAAATAAAGTTGACCGGTACTAAAGAGAATACTTATTTTTCATTTTATCTTGAATAATAATCCATTAAAGTGTTGCCAAAAAATAATACCGTCTCTATATTTCGACGTGTCTTCAATGAAAATCCTCTTTAGTAAAATTTATTTATAGATAAAACGGTTAACGCAAATATAAATTAATTTGATAAAAACTAAAAAAGGTATACCCAAAACAGGAAATGAAGCTTAAATACCATGTAAGAAGTTAAAAAAAGTCCATGAGAAAGAGTGACTGATTTTATATGTTCCAAAGTCTACAATACATAATCATTCATATTAGTACTGGGTTTGTGAGCTTGCTTATAGACTTTAGTAGCGAGTTCAAAAATGTTAGTTTTGTAAACAACCACACGCTGCTATAACAAATTTGCTTTAATCTCTGTTTCATAAAAGAGTTTGCTACACATCTCAAATTGGCAAAGATTGGTTAGAATACTTATATGTTTTTTTGAATTGCAATAATAAATTAAAAGCATTATAGGAATATTAATACAACTTCAGACTTTAACATTGACTTCTTATTTAATTAGTACGTACAAGATGCTCATAATGCCAGGTCAAGTGAGCCAACATTGGCAATTTTTAACAAAAAAATTATAGTTATAAGATCATATCAGTATTTACATCAAATTAACCATCGTGAACCTAAACTGTATTACATTTAGTAGGTTGTCTTTTTCAATTTGATGGCTTTGGTAAATGTAAAATTAGTACACACGATATATATATTTATATTAAACACTACATATCTCATCCGAGAGCACAAGTACAAGTTAAAGATTGATGGGGAGCGTAGAGATTAGTTGTGGCCACCGCGCGCAGTTGTACTATACCCTAAAAGTGACCACCGCGCGCAGTTGGACTGGACCCTTCGGGGGCCATAAAACTATTCCTCGTCCAAAATCTGACCATCGCGCGCAGTTGGGCTATCCCCAGATTTACTGTTATCTGCAAATTAAAAATAAAGTTGCCATGCATATGTTAAGTAGTTTATGTAAAAAAAATACTAAACTCGGGGTTTATAACTCAAAATTACATTGCAAAAGGAACGTTTTTTAATATTCTTTATTAATTGAAGAATGTATTTTATATCACATTTAAATTACTCATAGCTTCAGAGTTAACGTCCCCAAAAACTCACTACAGACCACAACACTTGGGTTGGGTTGGGTGGCTCTCTCTGCACTCGGGTGTGATATCATATCTGGAGATAATAAGCAAAATAAAATTCACTGATTTTAACACAAAAAAAGTTGTGACACGTGCAATCAAACTAAGTATAAAACAAAAATAAATAGAATGTAATAAATTAAATGGTAATTAATTCGTTTTTCAGGTTAACTTAATGCAGATCTCAAAATCTAACAATTCTTGCTTCTGAAACTACATACATTACATCATTACATCGGCCTCTAATATTTTACGGTCTTCCCCAGCGCCCAGTCTTCCCGGTAAGGTGAATCAAAATGTCTACTAAGTAAACATTTCATTAGGATAAGGGTGCCTAGCCTCGGGCGCGACCTGGTACAGTAGTTAAAACTCGGGACTTCAGCTTCGGGGGTTTGGGTTCAAATCCCACCAATCACCAATGACTTTCCGCTACGTCGTGACTTACTGTAGTTTTTTCCAAAAGTAATCTGCAAACAGTTTTCGTCCTGGGATGTGAAGATGGCATAATAGGGAAAAATGATAAAGGTGCCTAAAAAAACTGATATTGCAATATCTTATAGTATAAACTCGTAAAAACGTAATATTAATAAAAAACGTAAATCCTTATATTGCGTGAAAACTTATTCTCAATCACAAAAATTCTAATATCTTTTATCAGCATTCAAGCACTCTCTGTTATGCCGAGGAGGTATTGCTGATACCTCTTGCTGAGATATTGCTTTGACCCTTGCTGATGCAATAACCATGGTATTTATGGAGGTAAAGGGCGTTCTATTTACAGCAGATAATTTATTGAATAGTAAACTCTACATTTATTCCAACGTTTGCGTGCCAAGGCTAAATACCATGCAAGGATTGCTGGATTAGCAAGACTATCATTGGTTTCTATTTTTATAATTTTATGATGTTAATTTCTATCTTCTGTTTTGATAGAGGTACAGGGTGCATTTTAAACGCAACCCAAAACTTTATTTTATCAGTGAAGGAATATTTCCCCCAAGATCGCCGGATTTAACCCGAGTATGTTATTTTCTTTGGGGATACATAAAAGATAAGACACACGAAAACGATTCACAGGATATTCAGCACCTCAGAACAAACATAACAGATTTAATGCAAGAAATTCAAAGAAGTACCTAGCAGAACGTGTTTGGGAATTAGTTGAAGAGAGCATAACTTCATACAAATGCCGCTGGCGGATTGCTTGAGCACATAATGTAAACTAAATGTGAACAAACTTAAATTATAGGTTGTCTAAAATGTACAGATCCATATAACAATACTCATTTCTTATTTATATGTGCATTATTTGATCTTAAAAATAGATTGAGTTAAAAAAACACCCTGTATATTCGTCCTTAAATGGTAGCTTGTAGTTTTTGTAATAAAACGGTGTATTTTTCCAATATTAAGAACAACAACAAATTACTTGAGCTTTTGAGGTATCTCGCCAACCTATGATCTACACTAAAAAGTTCTTTGATCGCATATTTTCATTCATAATAGTAAAACACCCCCGTTGTAGCAAACCTAAATACTTAGCGAATTTCAAACGCATAAAACATCATTAATTCAATTCAACGCATGCGAGAAACTGCATGTTCTGTATTCTCCTTAAGTAAATCATGTTGCTAGAGGTTCGTCAAAATAGATTTTTTAAGAGTACAGTAAATCTGAACTAAATGAACCTATTTATGCTTATCAAGTCTAATCAAGGTATACTGAGGAATAAGGAGGATTTAATTTTTTATTTCTTATAAGGATAACAAGGAAAATGAGTACGCAGCAGGTTTGATGTCGTGGAAATATAAATAAAAAGGGGGAATTTTAGGCTAATATATATAGATCTAAATCTCAATTAGGCTACATGAAGCCACGTATCAAGTTTTATTAGAATAAATGCTGAGGAGTGAGCGAGATATGAAGAAAATATTAGGTACCTATAAACATATGTAAACCCAAATAAAAACTGTTTAAAACTTTAAAAAAATAAATTATACTATTTTAAATGCAGTGGTGAGTAAAAAAAAAAAATAAAACTATGAGGAAATCCAATTATTATATCAATTTGATTAGCAGATTGAAGAGAGCAGGATTATAATTTTTAATCAGAGCAAGTTGGCATCCATCGGAGTAGGCCTATCTTCTGCATCTGCACCTGTTGTTCGTTTTTAATTAGCGCTTGGTCCCATCGACGCCATTACTGAGTATCACAAAAGAAATAGCAAACAGTTGACTAATCCTTACTCTACAATAAACTGTAATTCAAATATAACTTTTCCTTAGCAATTTTCGTAGAGTGGTAAAATTACAGTTAATTTTACTACAACAATTTTCATTTTTAGTTGTTTATATTTCACCCTGTGATAACAAGTCGATTTAGTCTTCGATTGCGGATTCGGAATAGTCCAGTTCAACTATTTAAAGTTTTTACAATTATCTTTCAGCTTTTATAAATTTTTACTCACCATCTAAACGAGTGATTATTTTTAATTTCTGTTCGAATCCATGAAGAAAATGAAGATCCGATCGCAGATGAGTTGAAATATTTTTACGACAGCCTCCGATTTTATGTTTGGATTGAGAAGGATCTCATAAGAAGTAATGTGGCGATGAGAGAGAAGAAGCGATTGCCACGTGTTCGATTTTTGTAACGAGGCTATCACCGAGTTGTGCTGAGGTGCAAGTTTCTGGCTTCGACATCTATTGATAATGCTTTCAATGATTCTTTGTAGCAATCCTGTATTTTCAGTTGACATTTCGCTACAAACCATCTTCAGTTAATTTGGTTTATTAATTAACTTCGTTCAATAAAATGTGCAACTGAACCATTTGCAGTACAAACTGAATGCCTGTGTGTTATAGGTTTACAAGAGTTACAAGAGTTTAAGTTTACATTTAGTCTATTGCAAAATTTCCTTCCTCAATATTTGTGACGTCATATTAAGCATTGTAACATTGTGTTATAATGCTATTGTTATAATCATAATTATTACCATTTTATTTGTAATATTCTATTTCTTGTAGCCTAAAATACAATATAAAACGCTTAGACGTAATATATTATGATTCATTGTCACAAATATATGACAACTGGTTCTTACAAATACGCTAATATGTTTTCTATAAATCTTCTGAAAACTGTATTGGTTCAGGACTACGACTAGCCTAATTCTGTGGACGATATTAGTGTAAAAACTAGAATATCCTCTCGTCAATTGTAAAACATGTAATAACCGACTTTAAGGACTAGAAAAAATTTCATATTCATTCGACTTTACGCTCTTTATATTTTTTCAAGATAGGAACTAACTATAATTCTTCTTTGTCTCTAGCACTTATCCTGTTGGTCACCAGATTTGTATTCCGCCGGTTGGTTTGTAAATTATTTTCAACTGGCGTTGTTTGTTCTCGAATACCGCGTAAGCATCGGAAGTCAAACAAAGGATCAGTAGGTATGTGCAGTTTTGCAACAAAGAAAATTTCTCTTCTTTAATAATACATGCAGAATGACTAACATGTAGTTAATAAATATTGCGTTATTTTACTAAACAATATTCTAACGTCATAATACATAGGCATTAAAAGTTTTGCTGATATTAAAACACAGTCGATAGAAAATCAAACAAATCAACGATATCAAATTACATGTTCGTATGAATATACAAACGCAGAAAATATAATTGCCATGATATCATTTAAGTATGAAATCATTTCTAAGTAGGCGTTCCACTTTAATACTGTGATAAACTAATATAATTGCACAATATAACAAATCAAATGTTTAATTAATGTCATTTGTTGACGCAGGAAGAGTTTCATCTCCTTGGGTTCTCGAGACATCCTCTCCTTGTGCCCAGAAGCTGGTGCGGGTCTACTGGGTCTAGCAGTTAACCGTTTCGCACGCGCATTCTCGTTTACAGAATGCGCAAGGCATTCTTACAGACCCTCGCAATCACGCGGCGCACACAGTGCATTGCACATGCAACGTCCGAATGTGTCTTATATAAGAAGTACGCCGGCCGTGCCGAGAAATTTCCGTATGTGAACTACATCTAGCCCGGTGTCCTTCCCTCAGGATAACACAATAATAATTAAAAAATCGCATACTGTGCAGTGCACAACACGAAATAACTGACACTGGTAATAACTTAATAATATTTTATGCAAATATATTTTACTAATCAGGCAAATTAAAAAAAAATATTTTGAATAAATATTTTTGAGTTAATAAGGAAAATTAGTGTTTAATATTTGGCCTGCTATAGAACATTAAGCGTGTCAACAGGTACAGAAATGTTAAGTAATAATTATGCTGTTGATATCAACGATTTATTACTATGAGAGCAAAATAAATCAGTAAATAGTATTTTATTTCAAGACAATTGCGATCCGCAAAACTGACGGTAACCAGCAGAGCAGCGCCTTAGGTCTTCATTGTCTTCTGATTGTTTAAAGGTTTATCTTACAACTCGGGCAACGACCTTCACAATTACCTTCAATTGCGTTCTAGATGAACGAATTTTCTACTATTGACTAACACCTATAGCTCTGGACAGCCTTACTGGCGGGTGAATGAGTGCGCTGTTGTCGTGATTAGTGTTTAATATCTGCAATGTTTTGGTAATAAATCACATGGTCATTTGTTTATGTAAAGGTACTTTACACAAGAAAATATTTTGCTGCAACCGCAAGTGCAACTAATGTTAAATGCTTGCAAGTTCAACACAATTCATGAAGTACGACGACAAAAGTGTGGAAACACATTCTTAAATGTAACAAATCATTTAAGATGAAAGGTTGCCAAAACAAGATAACCAGCTGATGCATTGCGCAAATATTTCCAGAAATTTTAATTGCGTAAGAAATCTCTCTGTGAAATATTACAGGGCATTCTTTTGTTGTGTAAATGAGGTGAAACGTAAACAAAGTTTTGACAGTTCTACCAAAACATGTGTTTATTTAGCAGACATTTTGGGAGATTACAATTTTCGTCACCCGCCAGTAAGGCTGTCCAGAACTATAATTTATAGACAGTTAATTGTAAACCATATAAATTCTAGATTAAAAAATTGATGTCGCTAAAATAAATTCGAGTATTATGTTTATACAACCCTTTCCATTAATTTCGGGATAAAAAAATACAATTTCAATTTTTTAAATATTTTAATTATTTACCTACTTGTCAAATCATACTATCAATACAGCAAAAACGGGTCCATTTCGCTAGCCCGGCCATGTTTGAAAATCAATATTTCAAACATACCACGATTTAATACTCAATTAGTACTATTTAGTACCCGAATACTAGATTTAGTACTCCAAGCATTGCCGAGTTATTAACAATAGTATGATGCCGGGCCAGGGAAATGCTAGCCCGGCCATGACAGAAAACGCGGATTTCAACGGTGCCACGATTTAATACTCATTTAGTACTATTTAGTACCCAAGTATTAGATTTAGTACTCCAACCATTAACGAGTTATTAGCCTTAACGTATTATAGGGGCCGTAAATGCCAACCCGGCTATGTAAGAAAATGCGGATTTCGACGGTGCCACGATTTAATACTCATTTAGTACTATTCAGTACCCAAGTATTAGATTTAGTACTCCAACCATTACTGAGTTATTAGCCATAACGTATTATAGGGGCAGGAAATGACAACGCGGCTATGTAAGAAAATGCGGATTTCGACGGTGCCACGATTTAATACTCATTTAGTACTATTTAGTACCCAAGTATTAGATTTAGTACTCCAACCATTACCGAGTTATTAGCCTTAACGTATTATAGGGGCCGTAAATGCCAACCCGGCTATGTAGGAAAATGCGGATTTCGACGGTGCCACGATTTAATACTCATTTAGTACTATTTAGTACCCAAGTATTAGATTTAGTACTCCAACCATTACCGAGTTATTAGCCTTAACGTATTTTAGGGGCCGTAAATGCCAACCCGGCTATGTAAGAATAGTATGCGGATTTCGACGGTGCCACGATTTAATACTCATTTAGTACTATTTAGTACCCAAGTATTAGATTTAGTACTCCAACCATTAACGAGTTATTAGCCATAACGTATTTTAATGGCCGGAAATGCCAACCCGGCTATGTAAGAAAATGCGGATTTCGACGGTGCCACGATTTAATACTCATTTAGTACTATTTAGTACCCAAGTATTAGATTTAGTACTCCAACCATTACCGAGTTATTAGCCTTAACGTATTATAGGGGCCGTAAATGCCAACCCGGCTATGTAAGAAAATGCGGATTTCGACGGTGCCACGATTTAATACTCATTTAGTACTATTTAGTACCCAAGTATTAGATTTAGTACTCCAACCATTACCGAGTTATTAGCCTTAACGTATTATAGGGGCCGTAAATGCCAACCCGGCTATGTAAGAAAATGCGGATTTCGACGGTGCCACGATTTAATACTCATTTAGTACTATTTAGTACCCAAGTATTAGATTTAGTACTCCAACCATTAACGAGTTATTAGCCATAACGTATTATAGGGGCAGGAAATGACAACGCGGCTATGTAAGAAAATGCGGATTTCGACGGTGCCCCGATTTAATACTCATTTAGTACTATTTAGTACCCAAGTATTAGATTTACTACTCCAACCATTACCGAGTTATTAGCCATAACGTATTATAGGGGCCATAAATGCCAACCCGGCTATGTATGAAAATGCGGATTTCGACGATGTTACGATTTAATACTCGATTAGTACTATTTAGTACCCAAGTATTAAATTTAGTACTCCAACCATTGCCGATTTATTAGCCATAACGTATTATAGGGACCGTAAATGCCAGCCCGGCTATGTATGAAAGTGCGGATTTCGACGATGTTACGATTTAATACTCATTTAGTACTATTTAGTACCCAAGTATTAAATTTACTACTCCAACCATTACTGAGTTATTAGCCATAACGTATTTTAATGGCCGGAAATGCTAACCCGGCTATGTAAGAAAATGCGGATTTCAACGATCCCACGATTTAATACTCGATTAGTACTATTTAGTACCCAAGTATTAGATTTAGTACTCCAACCATTACCGATTTATTAGCCATAACGTATTATAGGGGCCGTAAATGCCAACGCGGCTATGTATGAAAATGCGGATTTCGACGGTGCCACGATTTATTACTCATTTAGTACTATTTAGTACCCAAGTATTAGATTTACTACTCCAACCATTACTGAGTTATTAGCCATAACGTATTTTAATGGCCGGAAATGCCAACCCGGCTATGTAAGAAAATGCGGATTTCAACGATCCCACGATTTAATACTCGATTAGTACTATTTAGTACCCAAGTATTAGATTTACTACTCCAACCATTACCGAGTTATTAGCCATAACGTATTTTAATGGCCGGAAATGCCAACCCGGCCATGTAAGAAAAAGCGGATTTCAACGATGCCACGATTTAATAATCAATTAGTACTATTTAGTACCCAGGTATTAGATTTAGTACTCCAACCATTACCGAGTTATTCGCCATAACATATAGTAGGGGTCGGAAATACCAATCTGGCCATGTAAGAAAATGCGGATCTCAACGCTGCCACGATTTAATACTCAGTTAGTAAATTTTATTACCCAAGTATATATAATCAATACTTCAATTATTTATTGCCGAGTTATTAGCCATAACGTATTGTAGAGGCTAGATATGCCAGGACGGCCAAGTAAGAAATGTGAATATCGTCGGTAGCACAATTTAATACTTAAATATTACTATTTAATACTCGAGTATTCGGTTTAGTACTCTACCCGTTACTGAGTTTATAGTTATATTACTTAATGTGGGCTGGATATGCTGGCCCGGCTATGTAGGTAAATTCTATTTCAACTGTTCTGCGATGTAATTCTCAATTAGTTCTACCTAGTACAATATTTATTTAATATAGTCAACAAGTTACGTAGACTACAATAACATTGCCCTTGTTAATAATAAAACAAACAGGATCCGGATGCAGTGTAATACCTGTAATCAAAGGACTAAACATACACTTCTTTAAATGGTATTGTCACGATCACACGTGAAATAAATGCAAGGTAAAAAGCATAGTTGAAGACAAAAGGTGTAAGATGTAGGCAAAAAATTACATTTTGATAAGGATGTAGATTAAAAATTACAGCTATCACTGTAGTTACGAGGAACGGCCTGGGAACCTCTGGATAAATCTGCTTTCAGTTGCGATAAGCCTTGATAAGACTCAACGTTTATGTTTTGGGATTTGTTTTTGTACACTTTTTATTCATGATAAAAATATCACATTATTGTGAAGTCAACCCTCCCCGTGTCATGTTTTATACGAAACTTTGTACTTACTCCACTGAGAAATACAAAAAGCCGCAAAAACATCAATAAATCTACAAATATTCTCTTTTTCACATACCTTACTCTTAATGTGTTATATTTTACTAAAATAAAAACGCCTTTATAACCTGTGTTATTTAAAGAAACTTTATAGTAGATAAACAATGGAACATATTCACTTCCATTACCTAAATTATCTTAATACCTTCACAATAATTCAGTACTGTACAGTACTATTTGTATAGTTTTTGGTTTATCTTGCATCTTTTACTTTTACCGCTCCCAGTTTTAACTTTTATCACTAACGTACATATTCAGAAAATACCAACGATTATTAATAATTGTAAAATATCACTGCTTTAATCTTAGTCCTAAGTACCAATACTTGATCATTAATAGTTTCTAGTAACAGTACAATGCTACACGATTACATGTAGATTAATGATTGATTGATGTATCGAATAAAGCATAAAATGTTCAACAAGTTTTGTCACTTATATATAATGGCTACTTGGATTATAAATAAGCGAAATTTAACTAAACAGTAAGTGAAATTCTTACCTTTTTATTGGGCGAGCAAGAGAAGCTTATTTAACATAAAATGGTGACACTGAAGAGACAAATGACAACTTATAACTGACCAACAAATTTTAGAATTGTAAAGGTAGCAGACCAATCTTAAGATTCGGACATATTACAGAACGCGTAAAACATTAGTTCTTCGTTTCATATAGCTTTAATAATAGTTTTATTAGCAGCCAAGATTCTTAATAACAGTCTCTTGCCTTGTTCGGTTCACTTATCACCAGGTGTGTTATGTACTCCCCTCTATATGACTATTCTGTCAGTATAATTGTAATGGAAAACGGTAGAAACTATTTGCTATTCAACTTAATATAATTTATATTTATTGATTTTTATCAGTAAATCAAACCTTACGATACGGTTAAAAACAAATTGAATTTATACGATTGACAAACCGAAAGAATAAAAAATTGTTCCCAGTAGTTTGATAAAAATTAAGTAAACATTAAAATGTATTAAGTCTTGAAGTACAAACCCACACTGATATTAATTAGTCCAATAATAATTATTAATTGATAAATTACGTTTGAGGCTGCTTCATATAATGTGTTGTTCGTATTACGTCTACAATTAATGGTAGGTTTATAAAAAACTGAAAATTTAAAGGATCACTAGAGTTCTATCTCAGTGCCTTAACGGAAATGGTAAATAAATTGGGGCTGGAAAAATTAATTCAATTACATCATTAGAGTACTAAATATAATACTCTGTTAATAATAGTACTAAATGAGTATGAAATCGGGGCACCGATGAAATAAGCTTTTTCTTACATGGCCAGGCTAACATGCCCGGCCCCTAATACGTTATGGCTAATAAGTCAGTAATAGTTTGAGTACTAAATGTAACACTTGGGTACTAAATAGTGCTAATTGAGTATTAAATCGTGGCACCGTCGAAATCCGCATTTTCATACATAGCCGGGTTGGCATTTCCGGCCCCTATAATACGTTATGTCTAATAACTCGGTAATGGTTGGAGTACTAAATCTAATACTTGGGTACTAAATAGTACTAAATGAGTATTAAATCGTGGCACCGTCGAAATCCGCATTTTCATACATAGCCGGGTTGGCATTTCCGGCCCCCATAATTCGTTATGGCTAATAACTCGGTAATGTTTGGAGTACTAAATGTAATACTTGGGTACTAAATAGTACTAAATGAGTATTAAATCGTGGCACCGACGAAATCCGCATTTTCATACATAGCCGGGTTGGCATTTCCGGCCCCTATAATACGTTATGTCTAATAACTCGATAATGGTTGGAGTACTAAATCTAATACTTGGGTAATAAATGGTACTAAATGAGTATTAAATCGTGGCATCGTCGAAATCCGCATTTTCATACATAGCCGGGTTGGCATTTACGGCCCCTATAATACGTTATGGCTAATAACTCGGTAATGGTTGGAGTAGTAAATCTAATACTTGGGTACTAAATAGTGCTAAATGAGTATTAAATCGTGGCACCGTCGAAATCCGCATTTTCATACATAGCCGGGTTGGCATTTCCGGCCCCTATAATACGTTATGTCTAATAACTCGATAATGGTTGGAGTACTAAATCCAATACTTGGGAACTAAATGGTACTAAATGAGTATTAAATCGTGGCACCGTCGAAATCCGCATTTTCATACATAGCTGGGTTGGCATTTCCGGCCCCCATAATTCGTAATGGCTAATAACTCGGTAATGGTTGGAGTACTAAATCTAATACTTGGGTACTAAATAGTACTAAATGAGTATTAAATCGTGGCACCGTCGAAATCCGCATTTTCATACATAGCCGGGTTGGCATTTCCGGCCCCCATAATTCGTAATGGCTAATAACTCGGTAATGGTTGGAGTACTAAATCTATTACTTGGGTACTAAATAGTACTAATTGAGTATTAAATCGTGGCACCGTTGAAATCCGCATTTTCATACATAGCCGGGTTGGCATTTCCGGCCCCCATAATTCGTAATGGCTAATAACTCGGTAATGGTTGGAGTACTAAATCTAATACTTGGGTACTAAATAGTACTAATTGAGTATTAAATCGTGGCACCGTTGAAATCCGCGTTTTCTGACATGGCCGGGCTAGCATTTCCCTGGCCCGGCATCATACTATTGTTAATAACTCGGTAATGCTTGGAGTACTAAATCTAGTATTCGGGTACTAAATAGTACTAATTGAGTATTAAATCGTGGTATGTTTGAAATATTGATTTTCGAACATGACCGGGCCAGCGAAATGGACCCAGCAAAAACAATTTGTTAGCAATCCAAAATGTTTCTTAAAATATATTATCTAAAATTTGTCTTGAACTGAAAGTAAATGTAACTGTTTATTTACTGGAACTGTGCAATGTTCGATAAAAAACTACTCTATATAGCGGCCTCTCACGGGTACGTTGCATATGTCCCAATTTCATATGTCCCAAACTGTGAAAATATTAACATTTTCATTTGTCCCACGTTTCATTTGTCCCAAAATTCTTATAACATAAGAATTGTCATATGTCCCAATTTCATTTGTCCCAAAATTACTCTTCAGTTGTAATTTTCATCTGTCCCAAAATCATATGTCCCAAATTATTTTAATAATAAAATTTGTCAGATGTCCCAATTTCATTTGTCCCAAACTGTTTAAAAAACATAACATTTTTTAAATTTTCCTTTGTCCCAAACTTCATTTGTCCCAAAATAAGTTACAATAAATATTAAATATCAAGAGTATCATTTGTCCCAATCTCAGATGTCCCGACACATTTTATTTAATATAAACCTGTATTGTCATATGTCCCAATGTCATATGTCCCAAAGTACAGTCAGTGCCAGGAGTACGTAGGTGTAGCGCGTTTGCCGCTTGTTTTTTGCAGGCATTAAGTTTTCTCAGATAATAGTAGTAGATGAATTGTAACTGTGCTGACACGTTTTGAAGAAGACACGTTTTGTTATTTAAGAAGACGACAAATAAATGGTTTTAAATATATAATTTAAATCCAATCGCTAAAACTGTAGAACAAGAACATCCTGGAGTAGTTAAGAATACATGTGTATACAAACACCATCTGGTCTTGGCCTAGGTAGGCTAACTACAGCGTGCTTTTCTGTCAACCACGGCCACCTATTTATTGGATAGTAAGGTGACCACACTTCCCGTTTTGAATGGGACAGTCCCGTTTTTTAGCGACGTGTCCCGTTGACTCGAAGAAAACGCTCGAGACGACCCCATATTGGCATAATTTGTGGGAAAGTTATATACTAAAAAACTTTTGTAAAACTAATGACAGCGACCCTGGCCGTTCTACTGGACTGATGTAAATGCGGGTTGTACCTAAATTAACACGTAGACTACGACTACCGGCCGTCACAGTGCCGGGTACATGGTGCTACTTTAGCTGTGGGAGGGAACGTGTTAAGGTTATCGGCCCTATATGTGCTGCTTTTGACACCTGTGTTGGGATTCAAAAGTTGTTCTTTTTAGTCCTTGGATAATAACATATGATTTGATGATCATTATTTTGCTAGGACCAAAAGGATCATTGTTGATGATACTTTTGATTCGAGGTAAATAATTGAACAATCTTCATTCGATTACAAATAATCTAAACATTCATCGTTATTGTACATCAGCGTCGATGGTGAGCTATCGATTGGATCGGGAGTGGTTATAAGTTATTATATTTAATTGCAATAATTCATTGTTGCATTTTTGCATTTTTGTCGGTTTAATCAATTTGTGAAACTCGCTTATTTCACCAATCGATTATTGCATCCGTTTGATAAAATGTATCTCAATGTACGTAAAATGTGAACATTACGAACCGATTGAGTACATTGACTTTGCCTGTAAAGTCAATTACAACACAGGCTCATCGTGTTGTGTTTGGGTTCGACTTTGTCAGGCCCATACATAGGCCTGATTTGGTTCCAAAAATCCCTTTATTAAATGAGATTTTTTTCAAAGAGGTGGCCATATTCATATAGCGCATAAGTAATAGCTGTAGACTATAACCAATTATAATTTGTACAATATACATTGCCAATTTACTGGGACTTCGCGGTAAAAATAGACTGTTTTAACATGTCCATCAAGAAATGAGCTAAGCAATAACAGAAGAACAGTTCAGTAATATTTTAGGTGATTTAATTCAGTCAACAGCAAAGTGAACTGGAGTGGAGTATTATAATGATACACTACAACTGTTAATGAATTAATCAAAATCAAACATAGAAGACAAAAATATCAACTGAAAAGTTTGAAATAATTTCTTTTTGGTAAAAACCCCGACTTTAAATGCTCTAAAATGGATGAAATAATTTTTAAGTCAAATTTTGTAATATCCAAACTCACGTATTTCAAGTCGGCGCGGCTATATATTAGCTCGAATAGCTCGAAGTTTTAGTAACGTTTGAATTACGTATTTATAAAAATAGAGTAATTTATTGTATGGTCATGCTCTATACATTTTTAGAGCGTTTAAAGAATGTTTTTTTAGCAAAAAGAAATCGTCAACAGCTGATGTCGTGGAGTATTTTATTTATTAATAAATAAAAATTGTTTTTTTTTTATTAAATCTTTATACAACCGTAATTTTTTAACGGATGGTCCTTTTTAAATGCGGTTTGCGGCATTCTTCTTTGCTTAAAAAGCTCTTTAAAATGATATAAAAAATGATAAAAATTAAAATGATAAAAATTGTTTGTATTCAAAGAAATTGGTATTTATTTGAATCTTTGAACAGCTGCCATTTTGTACTGGGTCAATCTTTTTGAGTGTGGTTTGCGGCGTTGTATTCTACAAAAATAGACCTTTAATTTGATGTGCATATCAACCTATGCTTACATTTAAGATTTTCTCCTGACTCCTGGCGGGCCGTTCCCCTGAGGAGGTAGCGGATCACTGGATATGTGTTAAGATAGATTTATATGCCTTATAACTTGATTCCAAGTTTTGTAGGTCTACGTTTATTATTTTTCAAAATATTAAGCCGTACCCAGACTTTTCAATCACCCTGTATATTCACAAACGTGCAGGGTAAGGCGGCCACTTGTACATAACCCAGGAGAGGCGGCTAGGGGGACCCCCCATATATATTCTTAAACTATATCCTCTATGGAGATTTTTTTGTTGACACGTTTCTTTTAATGTTTCCGCACCTATATATATATCAGTTTGAAACTTCTTCTTCAACAATTAAAAAACACTTATATACGTCTCAGAGCCCTAAAAGGCGGCCAGGATGTATTGCAGGGTTAGGAGGTCTGTGTATATATATATATATATACTAGCTGACCCGGCGAACTTCGTATCGCCTAAGTTATAGGTTTCCCCTAAGACAGACCGATGGAAAGAACAACATGTTGTATGTGTATTGAATTTATTAAACATTAGTCGTTGTTAATTTAGTTGTAGTGAATATTTTGGTAGTCAAAAAGATAGAGTAAGTGTTTGGGGATGTTGATTTATGATTGAAAGGTAATTTAGCAAATTAAATCATGCCGAACTGTACAAAATAATAAAATATCAAAATATAATTTTCAAATAATAATTGCAATTCAAATAATTATCAAAATTTAATATATACAACAAATTAAGACAATGAAAAATAAACATTATCAGTTTCTTAGTGCAATGGAGTGTACGATACTTTTAGTGAGTCCATCTTTAGCAAAAACAAACAAACTGGATGGTTTGCCCACTCGAGAACACGCCACGTATAATTGGCCGTGTGAAAAACACGGTGTGGCCAAATCTAATCCACAAACCGACAATGTTTGCCCTTGGGACTTATTGATTGTCATTGAAAATGCCAATTTGATTGGAAATTGAACCCGTTTGAATTCAATTGGCACATCTGTAGGAATAATAGGGATTCGTGGCAGTAATACATCTTCCCCTTGGAACTTGCCATTCAAAATGGTGGCTTCGACAACATTTTTCATTAATGTTTTAATAACTAATCTTGTGCCATTACACAGCTTTGGTGGGTTCAAATTACGAAGCAAAATAACTGGAGATCCAACCTTTAGTTGTAAAAGGTGCGGTGGCATGCCTGGCAAATGTAATGAGTTCAAAAATTCGGAGGGATAATTTACAGCATCGTTGGCATCGCAAACAGTATCAATAGATTTGTATGACACCAAATCCCCTGGCAACAACTGTTGTATGTTGAAATTCATATCGTTAACGTCCACATTTTTAGATGCCAGAATTGCTCTTTCTGCTAGCCACTCATGGTTCATGTATTGTGTTTGTATATTGGGAAATATATTTTCAATTAGAGCAATTTGTGAATTAACGACGGTGCAGAAATTGGCCGGCAATTTAATGAATTGAGTATTTTCATGTAGATCTACTTTTCCATTGCCAATATCTAGCAGTTGTTTTGAGAAGTTTTCAGCGGATGGATCTTGAAGCAGTAATACGCGCATATTTACTTTCAGATGTAATATTTCAACATTACACCACAGTGTTGATGATTTCAAGCAAGCATTAATCTCATCAGCGTATGTTGAACGTGGAATTACGGGAAGTGTTTGTCTGAAATCACCTGACAGGAGTAACAGAGTGCCTCCAAATAGTTTGTTGAATGTTCTAATTGATTTGAGGAACATGTTAGAATCAGGATGCGTACCATTAAGTAAACCTTTCAATGGTTCAGGTGGTGATTCAATTACTGGTAGTTGCACTTTACCTGTGGCGCAACACATCCCGGCTGGCTCATTTTTGAATTTAAGCGCCTTACAATTCGCACATTCATTGTCCATATCACCAATCGCCACTTTGGAATGATCAAAATATTTAACGTCGGGTTCATACTCAAATGCTAGACGACGGAATGTCTGCGATATAAAAGCTCGATGCACTTGTTGTCGTCGTATGTCATTTTCTCTGCGTGCTTCAACTACGTATCGACGCGCTTGTCTTTGTTGTAGTCGTCTTTCTTCATTTCTTTCAGCGCGATCATCTTGTGACTGTGATGCGCGCAATTGCGACATGTTCACGCGCACAACTTCATTTTCCTGTTGAATTTGGACGTCTGTCCTTTGGGCTCTTAGATTTCGCCTTTGTATAGCTCCAGCCGTTCGACGGCCCAAATTTGACCCTCTTCGCCTTGCTGGCATTGTTCACTGTAAAAACACAGATTAAACTAAAATACTTAACCATACATTTCAAAATTAGTGAACCTCTAACTACATTACAAAACCTGAATAATAACTTCTTAGCAATATAATAACAGCTGTCTTTGTTTTGTTTATAAATATTAAATTACAAATAATAAAAACATGTGATTTAACTTGACATCCAAATGCTCTGTAGAGCCCAAACTCCGAGAATATAGTATTATATGCCGTGTGTTCGGAATTCGTCCGCCATATTGAAACGGATAAGAATTTCGAAACGGGAAATGGTTTACGTCCGATTCGCATACCTACAGAATTTACACACCAAATTTCATAACGATCGGTGAAGTCGTTCCGGAGGAGTTTGCAGACAAACACTGTGACACGAGAATTTTATATATATAGAGATATATATATACGTCTCAGAGCCCTAAAAGGCGGCCAGGATATATTGCAGGGTTAGAAGGTCAGTGTATATATATATACGTCTCAGAGCCCTAAAAGGCGGCCAGGACATTTTACCGTAATTCTCACCCTTGTGCATTTTTCATGCACTTAAGTGTCTAAGACTGCCGTAGGTTGGAAATGAGGAACGCCCCAAAGCAATTAATCAATTTACATGTCTAAATGTATGTTTTTGCACTTTTCCAGTCGAATGGGCTCATTTTTAGACTTAAAATATGTTTAGTTTAGCCCCTATGCGGAAAAAGTCGGAAAAACTTAAGATATTCTTACTCAATGCTAGATAAAATATTACCGTCTCAAAAAATTTAAAAAATGCGGGGAACAATTTTAGTCCAGAGACATTTTACCGTAATTCTTACCCTTGTGCACTTTTCATGCACTTAAGTGTCTAAGACCGTCGTGGGTTGGAAATGAGGAACGCCCCATAGCAATTTATCAATTTATATGTCTAAATGTATGTTTTTGCACTTTTCCAGTCGAATGGGCTCATTTTTAGACTTAAAATATGTTTAGTTTAGCCCCTATGCGGAAAAAGTCGGAAAAACTAAAGATATTCTAACTCTTACAAAATTTTAGTGCTAGATAAAATATTATACCGTCTCAAAAATTTTAAAAAAATGCGGGGAATAATTTTAGTCCAGAGACATTTTACCGTAGTTCTCACCCTTGTGCACTTTTCATGCACGTAAGTGTCTAAGACCGTCGTGGGTTGGAAATGAGGAACGCCCCATAGCAATTAATCAATTTATATGTCTAAATGCTGCTTTAAGCCAGCTTTTAACCCGGTGTATTTTTTTCTATTTACTCTATTATCTTTGTATGAAATAACTTGATAACTTATATCTAAATACCTTACGTTTATATTGTCTTATTACAACCATTTGCATTGCCTATTTCCTCGTCAAATTTTAATTAAAGCGTATTTAGCTTTTTTCAACGTGCTTGTGTCAAAATGGTCATAGTCTATTGATATTGTAACACTATTCCTGCAAAATCTTCAATTCGTGTCTTCGCCTTTTAAAAATAATTGATTAAAATCTTTTAAAATCTCTTACTAAGGCAAATCTTATATATATTATAACATTATTTGTCGTTTATTATCGTCGTAACATATTATATGTGAAGTTACTCCGTGTTTCAGTATCACCCTAGACCAACCTCAAGTTCTACCGGGTTAAATGCAAATACCCGGTGCATTTTAAACCAGCTGTTTAAGTTTTGGGCGTCAAAACGTTTTATTTAATAACGACCGTAAATAATATAAGAAAATGGTTTTGCTGTAAGTCGCCTTCTCGCTTTTTAGAGATAAAATTTAATTAGCTTCGGTAAAATCTTTTCTGGCCATTCACGCAATGAAAACCACCGATGAATTTATTTATGCATCGATGAAGGACACTTCTTAAATAGTTCCCTGCTCTACAGTAAAATATCATCAAATATGCACGAACACTTGATGTTGCATTTATAGCTTCTGTGAAAAGTTTAAAACTCGGTATCGGTGTGGATCGACGAGTGTATAAAATTTATCAAAATCTATTCCTCCCTTTGAGAAATAATCAGTGAAATCCTAAATGTCGGCTTAAGCTCCCAGTTTGATAGTTTTTACAGCAATTTTATACGATCACAACTACACGAATGAGTTTTGGGTGATAGCTAAGTGATTCCATGCTACCGAGGAAATCGCTATCGCAAATGTTGGTGAAATCTACTGTCCTAATGATGTTAACCTTTACTTTTAACCTCCTGTTGGTGTTAGCTTCAGTTTCTTGCCTCATCTTGCATTCCCTCGCCACTTTTTCGCCCGATTCCAGATTTAATCTGGTGTTCATATTGCTTTCTAGAACCCTGGGGACAATCATAGATTCCTCAGTTGTATTCTAACTAAACATTTCCTCTCAGTCTGCAGTTTGTTCGTGTCCGTTTACTTGAGAGAATAACGGGATTTTTTTGGTTTATATTGGGTTTTGTAACATTATAAAACAAACCCATAATCTGTAGTCTTCGAGTTGGAATCTTCAAGCTTCATTTCTGTGATCTGTCTTGGTTCTTGGAGGGAATATTGTGTCTTGGCACTCTAGTTTCAAATACCATATTTACACTCCTGTCGTGGTCTTCAACATCCACAACTTTGAGCCTGTATATTCACAAATCACTCTGACATTAATAAATAGCTCCCTCAGCTGAATTAGAATTTAAATCATTGAAAAGAATTCCGACGCTACATACGTTCAGATTCCTCATAGCTAGTCGAGATTGCTTCCACATCGTCTTTTATGTAAACTGTAAGATTACTTACGAGGTTATCATATTGTACGGTTTACATCCAATCAATTTCGACAACAGCAAACTTGGTAGGATGCAGTGGCGGATCCAGAGCATGAGTTCGGGGGGGGGGGGCAAGCAGGATTGCGCAGGTAACATCTGGGGGGTCCGGGGGCCCTCCCCCGGAAAATTGGCAAAAATTTGAACTGAAAACTCGTGGTTTTAGGCAATCTAGAGACAGAGACATGCTAAATTTTCAATTTAAATTAATTCATTTTCAGTTTTTTATTGGATTAGTTTATATACCGTATACTTGTTTAGGTAATTAGGGAAAAAGTCTTGTTTAGAGGTTCAAGACTTAAAGTTATTATTTACAATACTTTCTCCAGAAAACTTAAATTAAAAAAAAAACAATAAGTCCTAAGTCGAGCCTTCTTGTTCCAGTTTTTCCTCCCTTGGCATAACGCTCGATTATATTATCAACATTCACCTCAACATCACAATGTATGTATAAAAAACATAATCCGTTCTACCTCTCTTCAACCATTCTTGTCCGTTGCCACGATTTAACTAGCTTTACATTTGCCTTTTATCAGTGATCGGCAAATACTCACAATCGTTTTTCACAAGTCAATAAAAACCGCATTTTTCGAAAAATAAATTAAAAGTGCAGTAATCTGTGATTTACCAGTAGAATTTTTTTAAAGCATTACCATATTTCCAATTGTCAACACAGTAAACTGAGCTTTGTAAAACTTCGATGTATAGAGTCACTGTTCCGAAACTTTAGCTCTTTTCTCTACTTTAGTGAAGCTCTTTTTTAAAATTCTGAGGCGTATTGACAAATCTACTTAAATATTCCTTTTATTTGACACATCAAACGTTCAAATCCGTCCAGCCGTTGATGAGTATTGACTGTGATAAGAAAACCGCTTGCAAATTAATATATGGATTAATAATTAAATAAATAAAGTAAATAAAATTATTTGACATTGTTTGAATAAATATAAGCAATAACAATATATAAATTAATGATAAAATTGATACAATGAAACATCATTAGTTAGTTTTCAACATAACAGTGGTTTTATCATACACAGATTAATAGCTGAAGTGTTAAATTAATATTTTAAACTAAAACTATTAAGGGTCTAACATGTTTCAGTATTAGTCAAGTGCCTGCATAAAACTGACAGCAAACGTGCTACACCCACTCACTCCTGGCACAGACTGTACTTTGGGACATATGAAAGTGGGACATTTGCTATGCAGGTCGTTATTAAAAAAATTACATTTGGGACATCTGAAATTTGGACAAATGAAACTTTTGTTATTTCATATTTATTGTAGCTAATTTTGGGACTAATGAAGTTTGGGACATATGAAATTTTAAAAATTTAGTGTTATTTTAGAGAGTTTGGGATATATGAAATTTGGACATTAGACAAATTTTATTATTGAAATAATTTGGGACATATGAATTTGGGACAAATGCATTTTTTTATACCTTCTATATTTCGTAAGATTTTTGGGACAAATGAAATTGGGACACGTGAAAATATTGTAATTGGGACAACTGAAATTGGGACAAGTGAAAATGTCAATATTATCATAGTTTGGGACAAATGAAATTGGGACATATGGCATGCTCCCCCTCTCACAAAAAGTAAGTTGTACGGTGCATTGCCTAAGGCACATTAACATAATACATGAGGGGTGACACAGGTCCGCTGTTAGAGGACATAGAATATGTTAATGAGCCTAGATCCGCCTAATTAGTGGAATAGGTACATCGACTTAACTCTGCCATTAGTCTGATTCGATAATAACTAGTTATACGCTATCAAAGAGTCTTGATAATCGCTGTGTACTGTTACGACTGCAGTGAAAGTGAAATCGCACGTAGAGAATTCAATTAATTCCAGTTTACGAATTCATTTATCCAGCATGCTTTGTGAAATTCTACCTGTTTTGACATGATACAACAATAATCAATGATAAGGGGTGTTTTTTTTAACGCAAACCATTTTTAAGATTGAATAATGCACATATATGAAATAAGTATTGTTTTGTTAATCTTTACCTATTATTTAATTTTGATCACGTTTAGGTTACATTATGTGTTCAAACAATCCGCCATTGGCATTTGTATAAAGTTGTGATCTCTCCATCAAATTCCCAAACACGTTTTGCAAGGTACAGTACCTCTTTGAATTTCTTGCATTAAATATGTTACGTTTGTTTTGAGGTGCTGAATGTCCTTTGAATTGTTTTCGTAGGCTTTACTTTTTATGTATCCCTAAAGAAAATAATGTAGTGGTGTCAAATCCGGGGATCTTGGGGGTAATAATCCTTCACTAATAAAGTAAAGTTTTTGGTTGCGTTAAAAAAACACCCTGTATAAGGGTGAAAATATAATGGAATAAAGGGAGTTTTGCCATCCGTGGTAAAATAGTACCATTTACGTTAAACGGTATTTTTTAACATTGTACGGAATGTAGAAAATCATCTTATTTAACCGTTTAACGTTTATTATGTTGTTTTTCCGAATATGGCAAAAACTTCCTATTGAAGGAGTGCATTTTAAGAGAATTCAAAGAAATCCTTTCTTCCACAGAATTGCAACGTGAAAAAAAGTATCTGAAATGGCCATTAAGATTGTAAAATGAATAAGTTAAAAGGAATAAAAGATTAAATGCAAAAGTTTTAAATCAAATCAAATAGCAATTAAGATTTGAGTTTGACGTTCTGCAAAATTGTGACTCAGACATACAAAACCTAGTAAATAACGCCTTCACTGGATGGCATTATCTTAACGCATATGAATTTTAATTTTGGTTAGCAAATACGAGAACAGTCTTAGTTATTTATTAATCATTTATTTTGGGAGGAATCACTATGATAAAAAAACTCCTAACTATGAACACATTTATGTTTTACCATAGCCATCACTAGTACAAGGCCGCGGCCATAGTAAATGTCAACATCGCGCCTAAGGGTTCGCCTGATTTGTTTATCCATATTACCATAGCCATCACTAGTACAAGGCCGCGGCCATAGTAAATGTCAACATCGCGCCTATGGGTTAACCTGATTTGTTTATCCATATTACCATAGCCATCACTAGTACAAGGCCGCGGCCATATTAAATGTCAACATCGCGCCTAAGGGTTCATCTTATTTGTTTATCCATACTCTCTTATGGCAGCATTTTTTGTTTACTTGAAACCCGCTGGCTCTTCAAGGGGTTTTACTATGCAAAAAACCCTTGGGAAGCGGCGGCGTTGCCAGGTCGAAGGCCGCAGCCTTATTACTAGAGATGGCCATGGTTTTACAAATCGCCCTACTAATAAAAATAAAGGTGCAGTCGACTTACAATTTAGGGCTTCCAGCAAACAAATGGCTTACCTGAAACAAAAAATAGTAGAAGTTAATACAACAATTATTACAGCAAGTAGACTGCAAAACTCCTAAAATCTTGGGTTTTAACCTAAGTAACATTAACCAAAAGCTAAACAAACGTGATTGATAGAGTAATTTTCGACCAAAAACAACACGTGCGGTCTACTTGTAAAAATAATAACAGCTGATCGATAGGTGCACGCGATGAACATGAATCACTACGCCTACACTTGAGTCCCCCTGACCTTACGATACTTTTATACACTGGTGGGAGAGGGTCGTTCGACGATATGCAGGGTATCACTTGGGAAGTAGTTATTGCTACATTGGCGCCTTCACTGGTGTCGTTCTTACTTTGGGTTAATTTGCACACTGAGAGAGGGTGATGGTTTGACGATATATATGTAGGCCTAGAGTATCAGGAGGTAGTAGGTATATACCAACACCGGTGCATAAATTCGAGTTCTTCTGATGTTGGTTTATTTTTACACAGTGTTGGGAGAGGGTAGTTCTCGAGATGCAGGATATTAGGAGGGAAGGTAGTTGCATCAACATTGACGCCTACACTCGAGTCCTCCTGACCTTGGGTTACTTTTGCACATTGGTAGAAGATGATGGTTAGACGACATGCAGGGTATCAAAAGGGAAGTAGATATAGCAACATTAGTGCCTACACTCGAGTCATTCTGACGTTGTGTTACTTTTACTCAGTGTTGGGAAAGGGTAGTTCAAGATAGGATATCAGGGGGGAAGTATATAGGTATATCAACATTGACGCCTACACTCGAGTCCTCCTGACCTGGGGTTTCTTTTTCACAGTGGTAGGAGAGGATAGTTTAGACGATATGCAGGGTAGGCAACGCTCGTGCCTACAGAGTAGTACAGACTCGAGTCCTACAGACGTTGGGTTAAGTTTATACGAGGTTGGGACTGGGAGAGGGTGATTTTTGCCTCGTATAGCGTAACAGATGGGAGGTAGTTAGCAACACTGTAAACACTTCGAAAACACTCTCTGGAAGGTCTGACGCTTTCACAAGTAGTGTGAAAATTTGAAAATCCTTTATCACAGAATGATATGAAAAGAATATTTTTGTCTTTTAAACACAATCATAATTAAATACTCACTTAATTCATATAAAAACTCAAAAAATTGAATGAAATAAATAAATAAAAAAAATAAATATAATTAGTTTAATTCCAACAAATAAAACTGAAAAAAATAAACCGAATCATAATGTTAAAATGAACAGTACATCCATGCCCCTTCTGAGGAATATTAATGTATTCGATTGGCCGGCAGATGCTCAATACGAAATTTAATTGCATTGAAAAGACGAGTAAATATTTTATTTCCTAGATGTCCTTATAATTTCTAAGAGCAACCCCAGCAACGGTCGGCAGATGTTGGGCTGCCTCGAAGGGGTTGATGCTTCCTCCCTTCGCCTTTTGTACACAAGGGTGACCGCGGCCGCTCTTCAAGCACTTCTTTTATGATTTTAATGATTAGAGAAGCTCCCAGTTAAAAAATAACGACGTTTTTCTCAGATTTTTAACGTTATTACTCTTGTCTGAAATAAATTTTGTTTAAGTATTAAGTTGTCTGCCTCATAAAAATTTTAAATTACCCCTAAAGTATATTTAAGTAACGATTAATCAATGGTGGTTGTTAAATAATAGTAATAAAAAAATCCTTACAAACATTATTTAAAAGTTTGAACCTCAAATGATTTCTACAAATCCCTCCTGCATGGTTCAATAGGTGTTCAATAGGAACTGTAATATTATGTGAATTGGAAATCGATCAAACTTTTGGGGATTCCCAGTATTTTTTTCATTTATGTGGTAACTTAAGACCTATCATCTATCATTTATTGTAATTTTGGTTCTTGGGTTGTAATCCCCTGACAAATTTTATTCGGATCTAAACCAACGGATTATCGTTTGCCAGGAATCAGATACACCAAACCCAGAAAGCATTTCTACACGAAAATGCCAACCTATCACAAACCGCTGAACAGCTCTGCGATTCCATCAGTAAACAAGTACAATAGTCCACCACCACCTACCTACAGACCTAGACGATTCACTTGGCTGTAATCAAAGTGATAAAATAACAATACTCTTATGGACGAACCGGGCCAACTTACTTGACTCTACTTGTACATTATGGCCGCGGGAGATCAGCTGATATAATTCTAATTAGCCCAACAATGGCAGGTGGTGAATGGAGCTTTTGCATTATTCATCGTCAGTTGTAAGCCATTCACTCGGCTACCGGAGCCACCGCCGCTGCCCGCTGGAGGCGTTGTGCCGCCATTCTCCGGCCTAATGAGCGACGAGGTCCTCCACAAAAGGTTTCCGAGGGAATTAATTAATTGTCTTGCCTTTTGTGGACGTTCTAACTTTACAAGCACATACTTCTAGAGCCGTAGCATAATAAAGTGTGCGACTAGATCAAATTGTTCACTTGTTAATTTCCTTTTTGAAATGTGAACTACTAGATTCGAAGCGACGGCTTCATCATCGGGTTCTTATCCTCAATGAATTCAAATAGTTTCTGAATGCTATGCTAGTTCCAGATAGTTTTATTTCCATGCTCTTGCAAGTTCGTCGTGAATTAAAAACTGACACACTTAACGCACTGAGACAAAAATGTCTACTAGGGGATATCGACCCGATGGTGAAGCCGTCACTTTGAAGTGCGGCCCTCATAATTCAAAAAGGATATTGACAAGGTAACAATTGAATTTAGTTATTGATTCGACTTCAAGCAAAATAGGAAAATGATTGTAATGTGTTTGATGATGTGGGTTAGTTTAATAGTTGGGAAAGGTTAGAAACCATTATTATACGAGAAACCGGTAAAATCACAATTTAGACTATTTGGTACGAATTAACGTAGGCCTATGTTATACTGTATATTCACTAGAGCCCAAACAGATAACTATAGCCTTATTCAAAACTACTTTGGAATGCAACATTAATTTCGTAATATGTTACCCACTGTGAGGTTTATGTCCATATAGCACTTTTTAGAAAGTAGAAGGGTATTGTTATAAGGGTAATTGATAATATGACATATTAAAGGGGATTTATATTGGGAGATCAATTGAAGGGGTCCCCGGAAAACGTTCCATGCGACCAAAGTCGGAGATATTTAGTGGTAAACAACAGACGACGCGAGCTACACCGTGGTATATTTTTGAGGATACTCGAGTTGACAAACCTCCTAAAGTTAGCGCGGTTCATGGGACATTTTGACATATACACATGATGTAACTGACATTTTGACGCATAATATAACATATTATTCGCCACGAAATAAATTCTCCGTCAGTCGTTGCGTTGTCGCTTGGTACGTTGTCGTTGTGGAAATTGAAGTTAGTTTTGTTTACTTACTCACTAAATATGGCTCATAACGCAATTGTGTTGAAAATACTACTTGATATAGAAAAATTGCGATACTGTATCAGCACCTTTCATTTAAGTATTCCTTATTTTACTAGTGCAAATTGAACTTCTGTTTTCAGCACAAGGAAAGTTGTTCGTTTATACTAAGTAGCAAGGTTTTCACCAACGTATGCCATAACGCTTATTCCACTTGGTTACAGCTATCTCATTGCTTACCATGTTTTTCGCTTTATTCATCTGGCGATGTCGATGCCGGTGAGCATATCTTATCATACAGAGGGCCGACAAGTCTCCAGTCTGGATGTACGCCAGGAAAAACTAGTTCAGTCGGCTTGGAATGTGATCTTGGAGCCAAGTCGGAGCCGTACATGCTCATAGCCTTCCCGGCAGGAGTTCATTTGCATTGCCATTCGTTTTACACTTGTTATTTTTTATGATTCTAGCTCCAAACCTCCTTAATCCCAATTCATCCTAAATAAGAAAAACTTACGTTTGGCATAATAAGCTATTTAGTGGCAGAGAGGACCAAATTGACAACTTCCCTTCTTTTCATCAGAAACAGGACAAAGTTTGAGACAGACTTCGCAACTTTGTTTGTGAGCTTGAAACTTTATTCAAGACCCGCAGTTGTTATAAACATGAAAACCAGGACTAATCAAATGATGTAACTGATTTAAAAATCTGGTTGGACGTTAAGCTTTCACAGAGGTCCCGGGGAATGAAGAGGACTGGAGAATGTATATTCCCCATCACAATCCACAGTAGTGAAGGGATAATCCGATGGTGGTTTTATCGCCTAGTTGATCATCTAGTCGACTAGTCGAAATATTTTAGTTACTCGATGTGATATTTTATCGTTTTAACCGACTAGTTTCTAACTTGATCAATTCGAGATAGGGGTTTTTAGTTTTTCCTTCTTCGATTACTTTTATTGACTAGATTATTCGATATTTGATGCGGTGACTAATCGACTTGACGAACTGCTACACTAGTCGATAGAGATTGGGGTTTTTATTGGTTTTTGCTTCTTCGATTACTTTGAACGACTAGACTATTCGGTATGTGATGCGGTAACTAATCGACTTGACGAACTGCTACACTAGTCGATAGAGATTGGGGTTTTTATTGGTTTTTGCTTCTTCGATTACTTTGAACGACTAGACTATTCGATGTTTGATGCGGTAACTAATCGACTCGACGAACTGCTACACTAGTCGATAGAGATTGGGGGTTTTATTGGTTTTTGCTTCTTCGATTACTTTGAACGACAAGACTATTCGATGTTTGATGCGGTGACTAATCGACTTGACGAACTGCTACACTAGTCGATAGAGATTGGGGTTTTTATTGGTTTTTGCTTCTTCGATTACTTTGAACGACTAGACTATTCGATGTTTGATGCGGTAACTAATCGACTTGACGAACTGCTACACTAGTCGATAGAGATTGGGGTTTTTATTGGTTTTTGCTTCTTCGATTACTTTGAACGACAAGACTATTCGATGTTTGATGCGGTGACTAATCGACTTGACGAACTGCTACACTAGTCGATAGAGATTGGGGTTTTTATTGGTTTTTGCTTCTTCGATTACTTTGAACGACAAGACTATTCGATGTTTGATGCGGTGACTAATCGACTTGACGAACTGCTACACTAGTCGATAGAGATTGGGGTTTTTATTGGTTTTTGCTTCTTCGATTACTTTGAACGACTAGACTATTCGATGTTTGATGCGGTAACTAATCGACTTGACGAACTGCTACACTAGTCGATAGAGATTGGGGGTTTTATTGGTTTTTGCTTCTTCGATTACTTTGAACGACAAGACTATTCGATGTTTGATGCGGTAACTAATCGACTTGACGAACTGCTACACTAGTCGATAGAGATTGGGGTTTTTATTGGTTTTTGCTTCTTCGATTACTTTGAACGACTAGACTATTCGATGTTTGATGCGGTAACTAACCGACTTGACGAACTGCTACACTAGTCGATAGAGATTGGGGTTTTTATTGGTTTTTGCTTCTTCGATTACTTTGAACGACTAGACTATTCGATATTTGATGCGGTAACTAATCGACTTGACGAACTGCTACACTAGTCGATGCTCGAAAGTAATCGACTAGTCACTAGTCGTTTGTGAAAAGCAGTCGACGTTCCCCCAGCGCTCGCGGCGCTCGGCGTCCCCAGCCAATCAGCGAGAGTGCATCGATCGAGCGGTCATCAGACTGAAGCACGGGGGAAATCGCAGAGGGACGTCATTAAAAGTTTGGCCCGTCGTGGAGCTGAGAGTGGTGTGTTTGAGGCCAGTGGCCCAGTAAAGTATCAACAAATATGAAATAAGTAGGTAGTGAAAAATCCTCGTACTAACCATACGCAGAAGAGTTTGTTCTGTAACAGTCAATTAATTTATAGATTCACTGAACGTAAATATACCCTATTTGTTGTGAATACAATTTAATTACCATTTCAAATGTACTAAAATCTTACTAGTGGTCTCGAAATTGCATATACTGGTCGAAATTCAACCAGAAACTAATGAGGATTTTTTCACTTCTTGCTGCAATAAAACATGGGGCTGGATTTGATTACATTTTGTTGTTATTCCGCAACCAACGTGGAAACAACAGGCAATTCATAAGGCCTACGTTATTATTTAAAAAAATTCAAATGCATTTTTCTACGTGCCCTTAATGCATATTATGCATGATGGGATTGTTCACGCGTTTAGGTAAATACAATTGTAACGAAAATTAGATTTTTCCTATGACGACCAAGGATGGACAACATATTTAAAAAATCATATTAGTTTATACAGATATGGATGTGTACATAAATATGTATATATAAACGTGTAAAGAAAACAAATGTTTTCAAATGGATCGTTTTCCCAATAAATAAGATTTTTTATTTCCCGAATAAAACTGGCGATTGGATTCAATCACGTTGTTAAAAGACAATCTGACGGTGCAAATGACACAATTGATCGAGCGGCAGAAAGATTGGAGAACTTCCGGCACAGGATGGGGGACTTCCGGTTTGTTAATTACACTCGCGGCCGCCAGACGTCGCTAGCGCCGCTATCTCCCGCCATCGCGGGCGATTTACGCGCAAAAGCGCCTTCCCTCATTACCTCCCTCACCCCTCTCCACCTGAGATCTGAGATCTGCACCTCCCTCGTATCTTTATCGCTGAATGCGAAACGAGAGGAATTTCATGTTCACTGTAAAGTCAAAGAACTTTGAGTAATGTGCACGTTTTGCGCCCCTCACTATTTTATTACGTAAATTATTTGCAAAGTACAAAAAATTAATAACATTATTAGAATTGTGTACGTAGATATAATTACTTGGGTAACACCTATAGAATACACATTACATTGAAAAAACCAAATTGGTTTCTAAAATATAGGAGAGAAGGCTAGATTATCGTTTAACATAAGGAGTCTGTAATGACAGTGTTAAAAAACAAGGTTCTGTTTAAATAATATAATATCCAAACTAAAAAGCATTTTGTATGTAGCATAATTGTTTTACAGGGTGTTTTTTAACGCAACAAAAAACTGTATTTTATCAGTGATTGATTATTACCCCCAAGATACCCAGATTTCATCCCATTATATCATTTTCTTTGAGGATACATAAAAATAAGGCCTACGAAAACAAATCACAGGATATTCAGGGCCTCATAACAAATGTAATACAAGAAATTCGAAGAGATGCTTTGCAAAACGTGTTCAGGAATTTGATGGAGAGAACTTAACTTTGTATATATGTCAATGGCGGATCGTTTTAACACGTAATGTAATGTTTGAACATATAGAGTGATCAAACTTTAAAAAAATGTATAAAATGCAAAGGTAACCAAAACAATAACCAAGTCATCTTTATATGTGCATTATTCGATCTTAAAAATGGGTTGCGTTAAAAAAAACACCATGTATTTAATCTATAAGCACTTTGTATTCAGAAGACAGTCAAAGAAAGACCTGCACAGTCAGACATGTTGGCATCACAAAACAACTCATATGCAGTGAAATAAAACTAACTTTTATAGGTTATTTATCAAATAATTAATAACACGGGCGTATGGCCGGAGTTGGTTTCTTAAAAGAATGCGCACTGAACTGAGATGATTACTCTAATAATTCCTATAAATTAAATCATAAAATATCTGGGTCAGTACTGTTCAGTATCATGAACTACTGTCCTATTAACACGATAGTTTACTGTCGTAACATTTAATATTGCACAGCTATAATTTAATTACTTCTATGAACTATGTTTTTCATCACTCCGTACCGAAAGTAGCTACTTTCGATGTCAGCTGGTAGCAACGAAAACGATCGTTTCCCAAGCTCTAATTTAGAGCAAGGGAAAAACGATCAGCTGATTTTCCCTTGCTCTAAATTTGTTTTCCCTTGCTCTCAATTAGTTTTCCATTTGCCCGCTACGCGCTCTGACGTCGCTTTGCCGTTTATTCTTACAATTTAAATCAGCTGTTTTAAAAAAACTTCTAAATGAAGGAGTGAATGTCACCAACAATACCAACTGCACAATAAACATAACCTTGAACTTCTAATTTTTACGTTGCTATGTAGGCATATTATAGTAAATTTGTTATTATAAAAAAATGTTAATTGAGAAATATAATAGTTTGCATTTTACTGAGGTTTCTTCTTCAGCATTGTGTGTATTTTTGCGTCGTGATGAAAAGTACCGTTCATAACTTGTACCGTAAGTGATTTTCCGGCACTTGCTCCAATTATTCCCGTACTCGGCTCGCCTCGTACGTGAAACACACTTTCACATGCTCGGCTTCGCCTCACACGTGAAATTCGATATTCCTGTGTTCGGCTCCGCCTCACACATGAAACTTGGGCGCGCACCGGAAAGTGCCACTTTCGGTACTAGTAATGAAATATACTATTCCCTTGGTATTAAGGTACCAAGAATTTACTACACCACGGAATGTGTCGTTTCGTTTTATTTTGGAAAATGTGACATTTTTGGGGTAACATAATTCATTGTTAACATCCTCGAATTGTTTTAAATAGAAATGATTAAGAGTAAAATAGTAAAATCAAAATAAAAACTTTTTTCATAACTAAAACAATTGCCATACTTGGAAAATCACGTCAATTGAGCGAAAAATACTCGGTAAGCCCGTAACATATTTCAGTATTTCCTGGTATTGTATTACAAAGTAAAGATTAGATGGAAAATAAAACTATTTTTTAATAAACCCATTAAAAATACAATTAAGCCGCAAATACTCGGTGAGATTGTAAAAATTTCAATGTTCAAGGCGATTCCTCGTAAAATGTTTCTGTACTTTTCCTGGTATTCAAGCGAATACAATGTACTATCTTTCTACTATGTGGTCGCTGGTACTATCACTATGCAGTCTGTTTAGTGTCTTGTTTACCATAATCTATAACTACAAAATTACTGGAAATACTGCGGCAAAGCTTAAAAAAATCCAATCAACTACAAAGAATTCCACAAAAATCTCACTTGCTGTTTCCCAGAACACAGAGAGGTATGTTATGGATGAAACACTCGATGTTGAAAATACTCGGCATGCAGCGGACAGAGAAGCCGCATGGAGAGCTAGGGTAACCAGTGTTTGTGACTTGCGACAAGTGACTTACGACAGGCCTACGACAATATTTACGTTGTCGCCGCGCATAAGTGAAAGCCCCCTGCACACACACACACACACACACACACACACACACACACACACACACACACACACACACACACACACTCCGCGCCGCTGCCGGGCTTTCGAGCTGGGAACTCCCACGAAGTCTGTGTTTACATGCACTAGTCGTTGAAGAAAATAGGCAACTACCACAGAAACTACTGAGAATGGGAATATACTGTACTGTAGAATAAAAAAAAAACACTAATTACCCTCTTTCGACCTGGATTCCGCCGAATTGGAAATAGCGATTGCTCTAAAACGAATAATATTTTATTCTATTGATGAATTCGGGTTCGAACACTGATTATGCACAACTCTGAGTTACACCCATATCTTTTAGCGAATTTCTCCTAGGGAAGAAGCTATTACCGTAGGTCTTATGGTAAGACCTAAGCCCAAGACCATGATAACTTTTCTTTTTGAGGCCCCCAGAAGCAAAAAACACCATTCGTTCAAATTTCTAGATATATGTATATCTATGTGTCTGTAAGCACGATAGCGCTCGCAAAAATGGTCCGATTGGAATGAAATTTGGCACAGGCGTGTAAAGTAATAATTATTCGCATGAGTTCGAAAACCAGCCCGATCGGACCACTGGAAAGGGGGGTAAAGGGGGATAAACCCCCCCAAAAATGGGTTTTTTGGGGTTTTCACATAGAAAAATAAAATAAATAAAATTTTGGTTAGCACCATTGAATTCAGCTCGAAAAAACCAATTTAGTATTTTGAATCATTGCTCTATGTCCATTGGTTACCGAGATATTGAAAGTGGTAAATACAGTACGTTGTCCGTATGTTAACCTTAATAAGCGAGATATAGAATTTTACTTATTTCCCATAAGTAAAATTTTATATCTCGCTTATTTCTCAACATATATTAATAAAACTTGGTTTGTGGCTTCATCTAGATGAGATGTAATGTACTTTGATCTAAAATCCCCAAAATTTCCATTTTTTTTGCAGCAAACCTGCATACTCATTCCCCATGTTATTCTTCTGGAGATTACACAAACATGTCATATCTTGCAGTGTTGGTTGGAAATTTTTTTGCATTTGAAATTCGCTGAGTATGCAGGTCTGCGCAACGGGGGTATTATCTTCTTTAATTATTAAAATGGTTGCATCAACCGACATTGTGTTTATTTGGGAACATCCACCCGTAACAACCGAATTTGGACAGAGTTTGAATTTTACTTATCCATCGAAATTGTGGATTTCATAATCAAGTTGTTGATTATAAAAATCTGACGCGGTCGCGCTAAAACCTAAAAAAATCTGGGTTTAAAGCCTCCAGTTGAAAATATTTGTTCTTATTTATTTTCCAAACCTATGATTCTTGTTACAGTATTTGTGTTTTTACCGACCGCATTAGCAGAAAGAATCAATACTTTCGAAATAATTTGTGAAAAATGGATTCAGAAGTAAATTTACACGATTTTTCCAAAACTTATTTAACAGAGATGTGAGTGATAATGGTAAACAAGTAAAAAGCAATACAGCGTGTTTTACTGACCGGAGGATTTTGACGTTTATTATTGAAGGAGAAATAATTAAAGTTGCAGAAGTTAATCCTGGTTGAATGGGCCTTAAAGTCGTTTTATAGATTTTAGAAATACAGGGTGTTTTTTTTCAAACACAACACATTTTTAATATTGATTAATGCACACATAAATACGAAATGAGTGTTGTTTTATTGATCATTACATTTTATACAACCTATTATTTAAGTTTGATCACATTTAGTTTACATTACGTGCTCAACCAGTCCGCCATTGGCATTTGTATAAAGTTATGCCCTTTCAATCAAATTACCAAAAACGTGTTGCAAGGTGCCTCTTTGAATTTCTTGCATTAAATTTGTTATGTTTGTTTTGAGGTGCTGAACATCATTTGAAAGGTTTTCGTAGGCCTTACTTTTTATGTATCCCCCAAAAAAATAATATAATGGGGTCAAATTCGGGGATCCTGGGGAAATGATCCTTCACCGATAAAATCAAGTTTTGGGTTGCGTTTTTAATGAGTGTGTCTTTAAGCACGATAACTCGCGTAAAAATGGTCCGATCTGAATAAAATATGCCACAGACATGTAAAGTAGTAATTATCCTACGAAAACAATTCACAAGATTTCAGCACCTCAAAACAAACATAACAAATTTAATGATACAAGAAATTTAACTTGCAACACGTGTTCGGGAATTTGATGGAGAGAGCATAAGTTTTTACAAATGCCAATGGCGGGCTGTTTGAGCATATAATGTAAACTAAATGTGATCTAACTTAAATAATAGGTTGTATAAAATGTAAAGATCAATAAAACAATACTCATATGTGCATTCATATGTGCATTATTCAATCTTAAAAATGGGTTGCGTTAAAAAAAAACACCCTGCATTATATTAAATGTCCGAGTCATATTTACGGACTATTCGTACCAATATCGTCACAGTATCAACTTAGCTCTTGATTTTAATATCTTACATATGAAACCCAGCAGCAGCACGTATATTAAATTCCTATGCACAAATCAGGTCCACGGTAAATATTAGTTGATACGTTCGTTCTGCACCTGTTTGTGTTTACTTGTAAACAACATTTAGTTTGATTGGACATTTTTTCAATATTTCCATAAAATAAACATTTGATTGATACGACGTAAACAAACTTGTTTTATGTTAATCAACTCAAATAATTTTATATAGTACTAAGTATTGTTATGCTATTTAAATATTATAATGCACGCATTTATGTTTAATTTAGTAATCTGTTATTTTTCTAGTTACCTGCTGATTTTCTACAACTGCAACTTGTTATACAAGTTCAAACAATGATTGACCCTTGAGAAATAAATCCATATATAAGCCCAATTGTTACCTTTGAGAAAACCATAAGTCTGATATCCATCAACCCTATGCTTGAATAAAAAGGTCTCCGTGAGGATAAAAGTTTCCGTAAGGGCACAAATATAACAAAAGATAATGAACAGGTGACAAATTTGCCTTTACTAACAGGCGGGAAACCATCATGACTAGTGAACAATAAATGAAAAAGCATATACTTAAAAAATAAATATCTCGCTGGAGACCCAGCCTACAACCAGTTTACGGTTCACTCACTCTAGTCGCTATCTATCAGCGCTACAGCGCCAAGCCAAAGGCCACTTACCGGCGCTCTCGCCTCACTTTCAATTCTCATTTGCATTCCTATTTCCACTTCACTAAAACCCGGCCTCTGTTTACCCTCTGCCACTCTCCCAGCATCACAAAAGCCACTCTAGACCTCGCTGCAGCTGTACCATCGCCACTCATCGCTCTGACTAACGCTCGTGGCAGCCGATCGGCGAAAAATACTTCACAACCAACACACAAACACACACACATTCAACGCATTCGCGCACATCACACATGCATCCATGCAATGTGCATTCGTGCGCATTGTTGTCATTTCATTCTTCATGTGCGCATTCGCGCACATTTTTGGCTATTCAATTGCTAAATAATTTGGAAATTAGACGAGATAGAAAATTCAGAAAATGTGTAGTCAGAATGTCAGTACGAAATTGTAAATTGATTTTACTATTAACAAACCTTCTGCTGTGCTGCATTAAGTTCCTCGAATTCGACTATATAATTAAGCACCCTTTCAGTAGAATAATGTCGGCATTCTCAGTAGATTTCGGAATAAATCTAATAGCGCCAAGCTTAGAATAATTTTAAAATCTCTCAAATTTCACTGAATAAGCACCCATTGAGTAGAATAATGTCAGTTTCCTTAGTCGGGTTTGGAATAAATTATAAAAAGCAAAATTAAGAATAATTAAAAAATGGATTTGCAGTATACAGGTGATGAGCAAAATACAAGATGATATAGTAGAGCTGCTTCATTGGACAGTACTGGGTGTTAAAAAAATACATTTATAACCTTGAAAACCTATAGGTACTCACACATGTAACCAATAGAGTTGGTTCTGGTTTCGTTTGTTAGCAAAATACTTCTATCAAAATATCGAAATTGGCTCGAGATGACTTCAGTTCGTCGCGTTCAGGGTGACCAGATGAAAATTTTGACGAGTAGGACAATTGGGTTCAAATAGGAGGACATTTGCTAAGAAAGGAGGACAAAGATAGATTTCCTAATAAACACCTTATTTTTAAGAGTATATACGAATACAATAGAGTAGTGCAAAGGTATAGTTGTCCTTAATATAAAAAAAAAACTTATTTGCTATATAGTTATACATTTAATAAGAATTGAAAATTCATAATATAGCGGAAAAATGAAAAAAAACACTAGTTTTGTTGTAATGAAACGTACATAAAACGTAAACACTTTTACCTGATATAGTAATACAAGGTAAAGGTATTAGCTCCCATAGATAGCAATTTTTATTGCATATCTATGCTATTTATAAATGTTAATAAAAATAAATGTAAATTCATAATACAGTGGATGATTAAAAAAAACCGAAGTAAGTATCACACACGCTTTTGTAATCACAACTATAACAGCGAAGTAAAATGTATGAATGAACTAGCAGATATACCCGCAGCTTCGCCCGCTGAAAGGATAGCTCATTTTAATTCAATTATATTATGCCTTGTGCAATTTTTAGGAATAATTAACAAATGGACCGATTTATTTGGGTCTTGTGCGTGCAATTAAACCCTTAAGATGCAGCTGATTATTCCACTCCAGATGAAAATGAGAAAGTGTAACGCTTCCTCTAAACATGTTCCCATCATGATTAGCAAATGGTATAATAACTTCCTCCAATTTTCCAATACAGAGAATGAGGATAACCCGGAATATAAAACAAAGAAGACACTAAGGATGGATTTTTGACTTGACATCAATCTGAATTCAGCACGTTTTTGAAAATAAACCAAAAACTGTAAGAAAAAGTAGGAGGTAAATATCTTGGCCAAAAACCTATTTCCCCAAAAGGTTTATCGTTAATTTTTTTCATTATATTCTTTCAGTAGATTAGTTCTCGTACCTTTTCTGTTCCCTGAAAATATTCTACAGGACTCCCATCCATAGTTAGGAAAAACTAAAATGGCCGCCATTTTGAATTTTTTCAAATAATCTATTTTAGCTGTCTGAGAAAGAATATTTTTAAAACCTTTCTTTTTTCGCATCTAAAGCCTATAAAGAATAATTGTGCCAAGTTTCATGGCCCAAAGTCTTGTGGGTTTTGAGAAATTAAGCTTTGAAAGCTAAAAGTGGCCGCCATATTGTATTTTATAATATACCATATTCAGGCCTTTAGAGACAAAATATTGCAAAATACTTTCTTAGTACGCATCTAGAGCCTGTAAGGAATATTTGAGCCGAGTTTCATGGCTCTAAGCCTTATTGTTTTTGAGAAACTGTGATCAGTCAGTCAGTCAGTCAGTCAGTCAGTCAATGGGTTTTGGCTTTTATATATATAGATTGTAGTTCGCAAAATACAAAAATGCATTTTATGTCTGGAATGCATTCATAATTAGTCTGAAATATTATGAAAAAATGTAAAAAATCACAATCCAATTGTAAAGTATACGAAAAATCTGTATTGTGAAACCAATAACTCTCAAATACTCTGTTATATGAAGTTACCGATACTCTCAGTAAACGCAGCCTCTAATGCATATGAGTTTAATACTTAAAGGTATAGACTAAAGGTACTAAAATAAATGGCAATAAAGGTGTAGGTACTAAAGGTATACTAAGGTTTTAGACCTTAATATAAAAAATAAGTCTATCTAGTAGGGATTCTCTCCGCCCTCGCAGTCTACAGTAGCCTTGCGTCTTGCCGCCGGCGCCGGCCGCGTACTAGCCTATAGACGCGCGACACTACGCTCGCAAATCGGCATACTCATACAACGCGACAACTACTCCATACAACTCTGTGCCTGCTTTAGGCAGCACCGTCCTCGGGTGTACAAGGTTTGCTACAGCAGAAGCCTATTTATGTATGGTAATTATTAATTATAGTTTTAAAAATACCTGTCTAGGATTTTGTAAAAAGCCTGACATTGTACGTATTTTTTGAATGCCGGGAGGACAGGAGGACCAGCGTTAAAAAAGAGGACATGTCCTCCTCAAGCCGGACGTCTGGTCACCCTGGTCGCGTTTTACTAAACAAAAAGTCGTGATCAGGGATAAACTGCTACTATCAGTTGAACAATCTTTTCACAATCGTTATTTTGTCATTATGTTATATTAAAAGTGGATTATATATACTTTTAATAGGACATGTGTTGTATGGAAAACTAAAGTTACGTATAGCATACAAATAACAAAAAAACCCAAGTTTGGAAGTCTTGTGTATGAGACTATACAGGTTTTTAAAGTTGCTAACATCTTTTTGAAACACCGGCACAATACAGTGAATGGAGGGCGATCTGTATAGCCCCTACCGCCACAACAAGGAGGTGTGAAACAATAGACTGAGCACCTCTATAATGAGCGCAGGCTGCCGCACCAACACACCTAAATGCAGCAGGACTAAGGCTATCCACACAAACGGCTTTATCCTAATATAGCACAATAGATTTGACTATATTAAAAATGTTATGTTAAAGGCCGATGACGTATTAAAAAAATTGAATTTAGCCTAATACATTACTTCCGGATACATTATTACCGACAAAAATCATAATATGTGCATGGAATGTAGGGATGTACATGCACAATAACTAAACAACACCATAATACAGCTGAAACGACTTATGCAATTTGAACCGTGCGAATTATAATAAACGGTTTGTTACATTTAAATTCAAATAAATGTAACAAATATAAATACCCCGTTGCAGCAGACCTGCATACTCAGCGAATTTCAAATGTAAAACAAAGTATTTCAATCCAACATAGCGAGATTTGAAATGTTTTGGTAAGTTCCATAAGAATAACATGGGGAATGAGTATGCAGGTCTGCTGCTACAGGTATATTAAAACTGGATAGTTTTAATTCAATATTTAGTAGATCTGAACTAAAAGAAGCTATTTACCAAGTTTTATCAAGATATGTTGAGAAATAACCGAGATATAGAATTTTACTTATTTCCCATAAGGTTAACATTGGGACAACGTACTGTGTTTACCACTTTATATATCTTGGTAACCAATGGACATAGAGCAGTGATTCAAGATACCAAATTGTTTGTTTTTTTGAGCTGAATTCAATGGTGCCACCAAAAATTCGATAAATTTTATTTTTCTATGTAAAAAACTCAAAAAACCCATTTTTGGGGGGTTTTAACCCCCTTTACCCCCCCTTACGGTGGTCCGATCGGGCTGGTTCACGAACTCGTCCGAATAATTACTACTGTACACGCCTGTGCCAAATTTCATTCCGATCGGACCATTTTTGCGAGCGCTATCGTGCTTACAGACACATAGATAAACACACACAGATAGACACATAGATTTCTATATATATATATCTAGAAATTTGAACGAATGGTGTTTTTTGCTTCTGGGGGCCCCAAAACGAAAAGTTATCATGGTCTCGGGCTTAGGTCTTACCATGAGACCTACGGTAATAGCTTCTTCCCTATAGGGGAAATTCGCTAAAAAGAAAATTACTAAAACGGAAAAAATTGTAAGAAGAATAAGCAAATATCAGTCATGTCAGAGAGAACGAAATGCTCTCCGGGAGTTACAAAGTGTGTCCAAGAGTATCACACCGAAGGAAACCCTCAAAACGCGAGACTTCAACAAGACAGAATATAATAACGATAAATCGACGAGCAAACCGACTCACGTCAACAGACGGAGCCAGTTGTAAATTCGAGCTAATCTTTAAAACAACAGCAAAAGCGGGGGTTCCGAATTAAAAAATCCTGCCCAAAGGACCATTGATTAAGCCGGCGCGGCGCGGGCCAACGGAGAACGCGCCTCATTACCGGCGGTGTTGAATTGAAGCGTTTACGGCCATGTACGACCCGACTGTTCCGCGGTCGGGACGGTTATTAAGCCGTTCGCGGGATCGGTAAAAAACGGCGGGAATGAGCAATGGGCTTGAAAATTCCGGCGGGAAGGCGGGAGATATCGGTAGGACGGAGGAGGCGGGGGGGGGGGGGGGGGGAGGGTCCAAGACGATGCTGAGACGCTGACTCGCCCACACTGCAGTGCCACAAAACCAAAACCAGTTTGGAGACCTTGTGGTACCGCGCGAGACGCGGTGGTCATTCAGTAGTGGTCACGGCCGAGCGCCTTTGGCCTCAGAACTCTACCTTAGCCAGCCTAAAACCAGCAACCTTGCAACTGATCTTGCTGGCCTGTATTTTGTCACTTGATCGACAGCTACTGATTTTATGCTATTTGTTTATACAGTTGTATTTATTCGTACTTTAATGGTCTGCATTTTTAAAAACTGCAGTCGACGTTAAGTCTAATAACATTTTACACATTTTACAACACGTTAAGTTATCCTTATTTTTAATAGTTAAACACAAATATGTGTAACATATTTTTTTCTTTTGGTTCCTTTATCGTAGACAGGCTCTCAAGTTAGATAACAGGCAGAGAAAGAGACGGCTGTTGATGAAGTTCGGTCAAGAGGCTATGAAATATGATTTGTTTGACAATATTATATGTTTGTTACATCTATTTGGAAAAATCGCTTCATGCTATAGCAATCTTCTCGTCGAGTTCCGAGAAGACGCTTAATCGCCTGGGTATCATGGCCGGGCGGATAGACTATAGGGAGTCATTTGACCAATAACTTAAAAAAAAACTTTGTAGTAAACGACACATTAATTGAACTTTTGTTGAGTGAAATCGTTACATTGATTGGGGAAAAATTGATGTTGGTTGCACAGGAGTTGGCGACATTATTTACGATAGTAGGCATAGGAGCTATGTGGTACTCACGCCCACGCTGTAGTGTGTATCTATTGGCGTGAGAGTTCTCACGGGGTACGCTCCACAATAGCAGAGCCCGGCCCCTCAGTCTAACTAGCCAAGAGTAGCTGGGAGTCAAGTGACATTGTCAATTTTGCAGGAAAACTGACAATGAAAAGTTAAAATTTATCACATGAATGGTATAGATGGTGTTAAAATACATAAAAACTAGACGGTTAAATTTATACATTCGGAGGGAATTTTTAGACAGAATGTTACATAGTACAACAATACACAAAGTAATGGTCTAAAGACTGAAACCTTTTTTTTACTGATGTATGAAATTAAATTAAACTAGTGGCTTGAAGGAGCTAAAAGCCCCTAATGAGAGAAAATTCAAACAATCCTTATTTATTACAGTACAAAATACCCTCATAGAAAACTGAATCCAATTTATATTGATATCTAGCCTACCACATGGTTTTCAATCAAGTATCAGAATCACATGTTTTATGTAAACAAAGCAGACGTTTTTAAATCCCAATGCTTTTTAAATGGCAGGTATTTTTCATTATTTCTCGTTTTCTGGTGAATTTCAAGCAATTTCATTATTTTTCCCGACATCACGGAATAGAGGCCTTTAATTTGAGCCATCTCCCATCTTTCTATAATTTGCCAGACTCCCACAATTTTGACGCAAAGAATCGCCTTACGAAATTCAATATATGATACAGTGAGGATTTGCCGAATTATTTACCGTATTGATTTTCAAATTGATTACAGAAATAATAAAACGTTTCGATGCGAACTTCGAGACATGAGGAATAAGCACTTTTATTCAACTGCAGAGATCACTTTACACAGTCAATCTTGAATGCAAATTACGCCCTGAAAGCAATTTGACAAATCAACATAAACAAGGAGATAAGGGGAAAGCTATCCATTTAATTTATGAGCTTTATAAAATATCCACTGAATATTCATTTCGAGAGCGAATTTCTCCGTGCGGATTGTCTTTTTCAAAGCGAGCGACAAAAAGATCACTGATTACTCGAGAGCAACTATCAGAAGTCGCGGTAGGTGAGAAAAACATAAGATCTAGCACGGTGCGTCGCGCGTCGGCGGGTTCGAATCCTGTTATTACTGTCAATTACGACCGCCTAGTCGCCGCCGTAACTCAAGACAATGGGGGTGAAATTGTACCCTACACGATTATTGTTTACGACTCATACACAAACAGGGCTTCTGAACTATGGCTGAAGTTACATAAACAAAACTAAATACCCAAAAAATAAGTATTTTTAATATTTTATTAATTGATAACATTCCTGAAACTTATGCGATGTCACAAATTATCCACTCCTTCGAATAACGCAGCGTGACGCAAGTGACGTGTAACTTGTTGCATTTCATGTAAAAGATGCAGTACCAACCCCTTTTGCAGGTTTGTTCTATAAGGAAACAGAGAAAGGGATTCATGTATACTGTATATTATGTATGAGGAATATAGGAATGGATTTATTCCTTTCTCTGTGATAAGAGCAAGGTCAATTTCAAACAAATGATACATCTTTAGATTTAGAGATAACGAACTCGGTGTTAGGCAATTTAAAGGTAAAAGGATCGAATGAATTATTGTGAGATACATTTTTTTATAATGGTTAAATTTTCATAATTGACAATACAATATATACGAGTATAAAATTAAATTTTTTTACATGAAAATATTAAGCCATAAAAAAGTAACATTTGTAACATGTTTTTCACAGTTCACGTTTAAATATGAATAAGAAACGCATATTCAAAACTCAGATTTCATGCATTTCAAGAAAGTCCTTTGTAATCTTAGTAATATGTTATCTTAGCATTATACGTGTGACGTTTCAAAACACCGTACTGTGTTTCGATGAAATATTGGGAGGGTAAACTAAAATTACAATTTTTATGGCGAAAATCTTCTTCGTTAAAAAAAGGATTAAGTAAGCTAATCTATGATAAAAACATTGACAAAGTAATTTTCTCTCGGTTTAAAAGCTTTAAAATCTGGCCAGATATTATGAAGAGCGCGGAGCCTGCCAATGATTAAACCGTTTATTGCTCGCCGGGGTTTTGAGTGTTTATTTTGTGGAACGGGCTACGGCTACGGACACTCAAGGGGAGTTGTTTGTGGTTTGAGTATCTTTCAGAGAGCAGCTAAAATAATAAACTTAATGCCACTTCAAGCAAAATATAATGATTCAACAAGCCTCTACTTTCTTCGCTGGTTTACTGCTTGTCGCCTCTATAGGAATTTATTTTATTAGAGGACCCTCCCTGCCCAGAGGCTGTTAGATAAGCAAATGATTGTACATAAAAAAAACAAATGTATCAGCTGTTCAGCGCATTTCTGTAAATTTGTGCCCTAAGAGAAAACTTTATGAAAAAATTAATAGTTTTCTGGGGTTTTCTTACCGAGACCGTTCATTCAAGTCATGACGTTGATGAGGGTCGGGCTTATGGTTTCCTCAAAAGAAACGGGTATTTTGGGCTTTGTATATAGTTTTAATAGGTGGATAACAACAGTTACACCCGCGGGAATTTTATTAAATTTGATTCAGTAATGAACAAAAAAATGAAAATGAAATGACATCAGTTGATTGTTTGAATATAACACTAAATAAATAGTTGAAAACTGTAGCCATATGATCTCATTTGATTAACATTTCTGATGTCCCACGGCGAGTAGCCCTAGAGAATTGAGGATACTGAGTCAGGGCAACAGCTGCAACTATAGGAATCTACGCTGAAAGTTTCATGCCTTTACTCACAGTAATTTAGCCGTACGGGCGCGGCGCGGCGATCCACACACTAAGAACTCTGCTTTATTTACGTAAATTTCAATGGCAAGGCGGTAAAGGCCTACCCAATGACTTTGGGGGTCTTTGGGGACTTGGGGACAGAAGATAGCTCTGCAACGTACCTTCCCAAAAACATCTGTGCTGCATTAACTGTTAGTACAAACTTCCATCCTTGTTTTTTTATTATTATTATTATGAAGCTGCATATTCTTATTATAAATGTTACAATACTGTTTTTTTAAGTATGACATTTTATTTCGGAGTACTATTGTGGTGCTCAGGTTCAGAAAAAAGTAGATTACTCGATTGGTTGTTTAAAAAAACACCAAAAAATAATTTGCAAATGAAGTTAAAAACCATAAAAAAACGTTGTGCGAGATATTGCATTTCCTTAACAAACAATGATTTACACTCAACCGAGATGCCATTAAGAACGGTCATATTACAAGTACTCGTCATGAGAATTGTCTAATCACGCTTTATGATCATTAGACCTACAATTGAGAGAAAAAATAATTACTGTCCAATACCCGGAGAGGGTAGTTATAACTGATTCACTTTTAGGTTCCATTGATAACTATAGTACGATAGAATTGAAACAGTAGAACTTCCTGTTGTAATACGATACATTACTTCCCTTGCAATTCAGCTGTACTTCATTGTAACACTTACTCAACTACGTTTTACTAAAGATTAAAGATATCAAAGAATAATCAGAAGCGTCGTCAACAATTCCATTCATTAACGCATATAACTTCCATCGAACGTGGAAACTTCTAGGAAGGCGTAGAACAGACGTTAACGTTTCCATTGTTACATTTTGTATTCGTATTAATAAAAACCCGTTTCCTCTTTACAACCGAGAATCGCGTGGTCAGTGGCTACTTCGTCGCGTGTATCTGGAAATAGCGCAAGTAATGGGTCATTCATATTGTTCTCAATTATTTAAAACTGAGTGGTTTATTTTTGTCTTGATTATACTTCAAGACGAGATTACCATCAAGATATAAATGAATTATTACTTTTCCATTTCCTGTGGACATGACTGAGTGTCGACCAAAAGAAATACAAAGTGATAATTTAATAAGATGTATTATATACTTCAAAATATATTACAATACAGCAGAATGTTTCGTAGTGAGGCAAATTTCACAAAGAGACATAGCCAAATGGATTGTATGTGCTTTTGTTAAGTTAAATTAAAATCACAAATATATATAAATATGCCATTTACAAATATTTTATAAATTACTCTGTATTGCTCTAACTTTGAACTTCACTCCACAGTAAGAAAAGTAATCTATTTTTGCACATTTGTAGCACAGTTTATCTAGGAGTGTTTGATATAATATACCTTTCATCAAGCCAGAACCAGCCGGGAAAATGTTCTGAGAAAAGGTTATTAAGGATTCATGTCATTTAATAAAACTGTAATTTGCACCCAACATTAATTTGACATTGCGCTATGAATTTTTAAAATTCAACAAAACAAAGGGCATCATAAGGAACACAAACGGCGACAATATGACTAATACGGAGTTTGGACCGTGATGAATTAACCGTTAAGAAATTATTTCGAATCTAAAGGATTAACACAACACATAAAATCAAAGAAGCACTTGGGAAGATAGATACTTTTGAATAAAAGTATCAATAAAATAACAGTGAAACCAGTTTAGCAGACCTCGCGGCGTTTGAGTCCTCCACGCGGGGTTCTGCGGTAGTCATTCAGTGGTTGGACCAGCCTCTCGCCTGTGGCGCTGCCTGGCTCTAACCACTGGTATTATCCGGTTGCAAACACGCATGAACACTGCTTTAGCGATGTCCTTCACAGCGCTGCAGCATTTAAATAATATATTTATTCAAAAGGTCACGTTTATTGATACGATAAAAAACTGAGGAGCAATCAACTGAACTACAAAACATGTTATTTTAAGTGTTTTAGTTGAATTATAATGGAAAAAGAAATGCAAAACAGTTCTCGGTCCTCCCCGTGGCGGCGGCATGCAACTTAGTGCTCAGCGGAGAAGAAAAAATATAAATGGAAAATAATTAAATAGGTATTACTGTACAAACATACTAAACGCACGAATACAGTAAACAATTTTGTATTTTTAAACATTAACCTCGATAGCATGTCGTATACAAAATACTGTCTGTCAAAGCTGACCCGGATCTAAGGAAGACTTTGAGAATTTTCTTTGAGCTTTAAAAAAAACTCAAAATTTAATTATTCTAAATAAAATTTAATACAAATCGATTAACTATTATAGAAATTATTGAAACAGATTTTCAAATTAAACAGACCTCTTCATGTAGAACGGATCTGTTATTTTAATTAAGAGTAACAGAGAATACCTGAATATTGAAATCGTAGAGTGGTAGAATATTGGTAAAAAATGTGATTATTAGTTTTGTTCAACACAAGTGGAATGATAAATCAAGCATGTAGCTACACACTCAATACAGGCCATACACTCTTAATTAACGTTAAGTTGCAAATTCTGAAATACAAGTAAACTAACTTCATTTGTGATGTTAATTAAAGCGAAATTAATTGTATTTCGCGTCCAACGATTAAACTGTTTCTGAAATTATGTCTGAATTAGTTATTCTCAAATACATTTACAATCCCGGATATTTCAATCAAGTGAGCAATAATCTTTTAAGTAGGTATTTTTTCAATACTATTAGTTTTGTACTGAAATATTACTCAAAAGATTAGTAGTTTTATTACCATATAAAGCACTTCCGCATGTCGAAGTTAAATATCACTATTAAAATCCCTCTGTTTATTTTAATACTAATTGTTGGAGTACATAACAACTGATACTTACACTTCGATAGCACACGAGCAAAGCTGTAAACATGTGGCTTCGTCGCAGGAGCGCCTCGTATCGCAGACTTACGACAGGGCTTACGGCTTACGTCTGTGTTTACGAGACTGCGGCGTGCATGCGACGCTTTGCTGCCTCTAATGGGTTGTTTAGACTTCCTGGAACTCTACCATCAATCAGCCGAGCAGCAACATTTCGACGGTTAAAACTATGAACTTATTTAATTTTGCGTTCAGAACTTGGCGGTGTGACCTTTGATCAAAGATGGTCAGTTTCATGAGGCTCATAAACAATTTTCTATGACTCCCCTGCAATAAAAAACTGGTTGATTGTAAACGATTAAAGCTCACGTTAACCAATCACGTTAACCTTGGCTTGTACAAGTGGGATTCAGGCGTATATATTTTTCTCCCATGTTCAGTTTTTAACCCTATCAACAAGACTAAACTGATCGATTAAAATTTCCAATTCAGCCGAAAATACCAAATATAAAGGATATCCAGAGATGCCAGCTGACATCGCTACATAATTCGAACGAAGTGAGTTATACTCGACTTGAAAATCACTCTTTGTGAACTAACTCCTCTTTTATTATTAGATGAAAATTCGTGAAATTTGAACTACAACATATTTATACCCCGAAGATGGTTTTAATCTATAAATGAGTAGTTAATTATACGTTAAAATATTTATTTTTTTAGTTAATAGCCTTTATTTAGTTTTACCGCACTTCGTTCGACCTATACGCGACATAGGTGCGTACTCCTAGTTTTAAGCGCTCTTGCGTATTAGCCGAAAACTGTCGATTTTAAGAAATTTTTAAAAGCAGGGCGGGATTTGAAAATCCGTTGGTGATCCTTCCTCCGTATTTACTGCCGAGCGGTTTTGCAATATTCGGTCTGCACCGTGTAGTACACTCGACAACACATGAGCACGGACTCGCACTTCTACGCTCTAGACAAATCCTCCCCGGGTGATTGTGGATTGGGAACACTCCGGGCGAACCTCCAGTGAAGGATTGGAGCCGGGGGAATTTATGTTGTCGCTGACACTGCATCTGAAAATGTATGAAGAGGAAAAACAACTTTAACAAAGTCTAAAAACAAATTAGGCCTATATATTTTACTTATTTTGTGTTATAACACAAAAATAAATTACACATATTATAACAATCGAGAATAAGGACTAACATAACGATTACGTTCTGACCAAGACAACTCTTATACCGGCTGCAATAAAACCACAACGAAACAGAACTGTCATCATAAAACCGGTTCCAGATAACAGCTCCGCGGCGGGCACGTTCCCTCGGAACTGTTCCCTGTAATGACAGGTTGGTCCAGACAACATCCGCTTTAATATTGGACCGGCCGAAGACGGTTTAATTTGAACAAATAAGCCAATTCGGAAGATGAGTTGATTCTAATACCTGATAATACCTAGAGAGTCTTATGCAGTACTGAATACGGTTGAAGCGAGTTTACTTGAACGAATGCCAATAAGAGTGTAGAGTGTAGTGTGTAGAATGTTTTGAACACTTTTTTAGAGTTCGAAAGCATTAAAACAAGAAAATATTTTACTAACAAATACATGTTGCAAGATATACATACTAAATGTAGGCCTATGTATGCAAGAAGTGTCAACAGAAGCATCTCATAAATGAAAAACAATAAATTTACTTCAATCCCTTCGTTACTATTAATAAGAAAACGACAGTAATAATAACAAGAAGAAAACGTCATTAATAAGAATACGCCGTTTGGAGTAGATTTGTTTTTTTTCATAGACATACATTTTGCGACAAGTTAACGGTCAAAATAATCTTGTAAGGTGAGTAATGCACAAGGTATATACCGAGTATAAAGAAAACTGTGACATTTTTATACTTCTTACGTCAGAAAATTACGCCATGCATGTTTTATCAACCCATTAAAAAATAAGTATTCTTATATCAGGCGTCACGATCTAAAAGCAGATGTGATAATGAAAGCTTTTTAGCCACGTTCGTGCTGGCATGCAGTCTCCCATATTACACGAGTTCTCATGTCTCGGTCGAACTCGGTTCGTGACGAAATGTCGGGAGTTCACTTCGCCCCTGTGAATTCGCGCACGAAAACCAACTGTTCGACAAAGTCTGGCCACCCTAACCGTAAATCTGATTGATCGTCCAACTTGGGCGAAAGTCCCCACAAGTTCTCGCCTCGTCCGAGATTTTGTGAACGTCGCCTCATTCATATACGGTAAAGCGCATCAGAAAAATAGATTTAATCTTACCTAGGAAATTACCTTTATTTCTAATTTTTTAGACTCGGAAATAATTATGTATAGTTTTTACAGGAATCTAGATTCTTACAAGTACAAGTGCATAATTTTATCTTCATAAAAAAGTGATCTGAATTTTATGAAAGACTGAAGTGTGTTTTAAATAAGGCTATCGTTTTTCTAGAGGAATAATGTCACAGCGAACAAAAGAAAGAAAATAAAATTCAGTGTGACGACGATCCAGTTGTTTTACGATTAAAAACTATGTTCCTTGTGATATCAAACAAAAACAAGCACTTCATCGGAACCATTAATGTTTTCAAACGACAAACAGCTTCTATCGAACAACTGAAATACAATGTCCCATTAATCAACCCGACGTCCTTTGTTTCCATTGAGAGGTATCAAAGCGGGGTTTCATTACGAACCAATCATTCGCCCGCATTGAGAAAAGGAGAAAGGATCGCATTCGGTTTAAACGCACTGTATATTGGCCGCCAGGGGCGGTGGGAGATGCCTTTGTCGCCCTCTAATCCCAGTAAATGAGCCACTGGCCGGTTATATCCCCCAGGCTGTTTATTAACACTTCTGGACCGTTTGTGAAAGGAAATGAGGTTTTCGAAGTTCATTAGCGGGGTTCATCGGGACCACCGAAGTGTTATGTCAGCGAGGTGGCACTTTTCATTCCGCTTTAATCTTCAGTATCTTCTCAGAGGACGTCCGTCGCTGAAGCTGATACTTTTAACATGTTGCACTGATTTGTAATGAGCTCGTTTGAAGGGCATTTCGTCTTTGTGCGTTTGTCGGTAATTATTACAACTTACCGTAAACGTTTCTTTGAAAAGTACTCTTGCGTTTTTTATGATTATGAGTTGACTTATTACGCAGGGTTTACGATGTAAGATAAATCTTCTTAATACAGACAGTTTTTATAGCCCCATAAGACTTATCTTTCTTCCACAGAAACATTTTTTCACTGTGGTTCTACCAATATAGTTTTTACGCTACTATGATATCACCTGTTTTTGTTTTAAGGTTTTACCTAGCGAAAAAAATCCATCACTACATTGTTCATACGAACAAAATGTGCACTATGGAATAGTAAAGTTTAATATAAAGAACAAAACTAATACCACTCATTTCAATGTTGAACAGTATAAAATATCGTTTAAAACACGAGTGAAAGTGTTTTGCATATCTCGACCGTATGAAGTGCTCGATAAACCTCGTACTTCAAACATATGGTCCCGAATGTTCAAATTGCCACTTTCCACTCTTGTTTTGAAATATGCTACTTCGGGGCGATTTTCCATTTATTCACTCCTAGATTGTTTTTACACGATAAATCCGTATAAGGTTTGCTAAATTCCCTACAGAAAAGTACAAACAGCATATTATATTAATTATTCTTTAAAATCGGGAAGATTTTACATTTAACCAGGCACCGCATATACACTATGAATCCTAATTGGATAAATTACTTTTCCAAGTTGTTAATTAAATTATAAAAGGTTTTGAAGCCGCAGAGATGCTGTTGCATTTGAAATTCACAATACACAATAGTAAAATAACTATTTTTATTGCAGTTAGATATTAACAAATCGTGTTGTAAATGTCGATAACTTATTGCGATTCAATATGAATAAAAATGTCCGTTCAATTGACCTTTCATACATACATGTTTAAATTGTTTTATCCTTTCATTCTCCAATTGATTGGAGGCCCCCTGTATTATCTTTTTTTTTGGGGTAGGAGGTGGAATGCGTTTACGCACACTGAGGGGCTCGTTGTCCCCTCAGTAGTGTCGGACTCCCACGAGCTCGATGTCCCGTGAACTACAGACTAAACCACCTCCCTCGGCACCGAGGACACTAGCCTGGAACTGTTTCACACATTACTTCGGGCTAGGCCTTTGATATTACGCCGCTAGGGCAACCTCCGTGGGGAAATGCTGAGGATTAAGGCCGATCGAGGTCGACCTTTTTCGCTCGAAGAATGGCCTGGACGTAGTGCTTGACACAGTTCCAGTTGCCCTCTCCCTGGAGCATAGCTCCAACGATGTTGTTTGGGCTGACGATCACGCCGATCTCAGATGAAAGCGAGGCTCGGCGGACGTGCCAACGGTCGCACTGAAAGAAGGTGTGCTCGGACGTATCTGGGATGCCGGGGCAATACAGACAGTCCGGGCTGGCGACTTTGCCCATCCGCTGCAGATAGGCTCGGAAGTACCCGTGTCCAGAAAGAAACTGGGTCACGTAGTAATCGACCTCGCCGTGCTGCCGCTCCACCCATGGTCGGACGGAAGGTATGAGCTGGAAGGTCCAACGTCCCCTCGGCTCGGCTTCCCAGTCGCGCTGCCAGGAGTCGAAGCTGCGATCGCGCTCTTCCCTGGCAGCTGTTTCCCGGCCCACTTCAGGCCTCCTCCGGTAAATCGCCTGCCTCTCCCTCGCGAGGAAGAGGACGGGGATGACTCCGGCGATCACCATCACAGCAGGCTCGGAGACTGTGCGGTAGGCCGAAGCGACCCGCAGAGCTCCTCGGCGCTGGACTCGGGCAAGCCGGTCTTGGAAGACTCGCTTCTCGAGTGCGTGAGCCCATACCTCCGCCCCGTACAGCAAGAGTGACTGGACGGCAGTTATGAGCAGACGGCGCTTGCAGGAACGAGGACCGCCGACATTGGGCATAAGCCTACCAAGGGCAGCGACACCCTTAGCGGCTTTGTCGGCGGCGCGCTGGATCTGCTCGCCGAAAGACAGTCTGCTGTCGACCATGACTCACAGGTACTTTGCAGCAGGCTTAGTCTCGAGTGTGACGTCACCTATCTGCACCGGGAACACGGTGTTTATCCTCTTTTTGGTGAGGACGACGATCTCCGTCTTACTGATAGCCAGGGACAAGCCGTGATCTCGCATCCACCCGTTGACCTTGGCCATTACAACGCTGAGCCTCAGTTTTGCCTGCTCGACGTTCCTCGCAGCGATCAAGGCAGCGACGTCGTCAGCATAGCCAACGAGGCGGGTCTCATCGGGCATGTCTAGCCTCAGCAAGCTGTCGTAGGACACGTTCCAGAGATCTGGTCCGAGAATGGACCCCTGCGCAGCCCCGGAAGTGATGGGAATGCGCCGCTGACCTTCGGTCGTGTCGTACAACAGAACGCGGTCTGACAAATACGCTTCTATCATACGCAGGAGGTAGGAGGGAACTTGGAACGTATGCTCAAGCGCCCACAGCATATCGCTCCACCTGGCGGAGTTAAAAGCGTTCTTCACGTCGAGCGTGACGAGAAGGACCACGCGGCGCGACCAATGGTTGTGGTCCTCCGCCCTCCGCACTGCCTCAACTACCTCCTGAATAGCGTCGATGGTAGAGCGACCGGATCTGAAGCCGTACTGCTGCGGGGACAAGTCCCCCGCAGAGACGATGGCCTCGGTCAGCCTGACGCGCAGGAGCTTCTCAAGCACTTTCCCGGCCGTGTCGAGCATACACAGGGGTCGGAAAGAAGAAGGGGTCCCCGGTGTGCTCTTCGCCTTCGGGATAAGAACAAGGCGGGCAACCTTCCACGAAGAAAAGAAAACGCCTTCCGCCAGACACGCGTTGAACATATCGAGCAGAAGCCTTGGATTCACCTCCGCAGCGAGCTTGAGCACCTCCGCCGGAATGCCATCGGGACCGGGCGCTCTTCTGGGTCGTAGGGATCGGACGGCAGCGGTGAGTTCCTCTTCCCGGAAAACTGGGAAGGCGGCTACATCTCCGAATTCCCTGACTGGCCGAACTGGGTGGCTGGGAAACAGTGTATCGACGACGGCGGCCATGGCTTGTGGTTCCATGACCGCAGGTGGTGAGCGAGCCCCTAGCTTCTGGGTTACAAGTTTGTAGTCCATTCCCCAGGGGTCGTTGTCGATATCCTGACACAGCTGCTTCCAGCACCTGACTTTACTCCGGTTGATGGCACCGCGGAGCTCTCGGCGGGCCGCTCTATGCTCAGCCGATCTGGCATTTGCATCAGGGCGGTTCCTGGCTCGCTGCGCAGCTCGTCGGAGACCAAGGCATCTCCTCCGGAGTTCCGCGATTTCAGGCGTCCACCAGTAAACCGGCTTCTTCCTGTGGCGGCGGGAAACTCCGGGCATCGACTGCTCACACGCGGTCGCGATGAGACGCATCGTCGATGCTGCCAGATCTTCGGCGCTTATGAAATTCTCAATGCTCTGGTCTTTAATTACGTTTTTAAAAGTTTCTTTGCTCAGACGACTGGTGTTCCAGCGTCGAGCCAGAGGAGCAGGTTCAGCAGGTCCTGTATTATCATTGATGACTTTAGATGCTTCAATGATAATTTATGAATTCTTCTTTACTATAAAATGCTTGAGAAATGAGAATTTTTTCAGACGAGACTAAAATAAAAAAGGTTGGATCTTATTTAGTGAGAATACATTGGCGAATCGAACACCTGCCTGGAAAGGAAGGTGCTTTAAAGCCATCGTGTGAAGGATTCTGAAGTTTTCCCTGCCACTAGAGACGTATCTAAAATGGTGAGGCAGGAAAATGTTAACAACTTAGTTCTTTGAATGCAGGCTTACATTATTTTTAGATTTAATTTGTAAATTTATTTTCGCTCTTTTTACAGTCTGGAGACTCGTTGATTTTCGTTACTTTAACAACGTTCCTATAATGTTACACCTAAAAAAATGGTGGGGCAAATAATACCGCCGTATAAGTCATAAGGACCTGAATTGGGCAGAATTAGGAAAGTGATCTGAAAATGAAAGAATTTAAATACATCAATAAACAAATCCATATACCAAGATAGCTACTGATCCAATATACATGATGATGCAAAGTTCGCAATGTTAAGCACTAAAAATACGAAAAAATTCAAATAATCAAAAAATACTTGGAATTCCTCAACTACATACACTCATTCTTCTATGCTAAAAAACGTGACTGATGTTCAACAGTGGCAGCACCTGCTCAGTGGCAGTGGTAGGAGTGATGGTAATTCCGCTAACCTCGCCAGTGAGTCAGCCTTATCACGTACTCAGCGAGTCATGAGTCATGGACTACAACTCCATTTAACTCCTTCCAGTGAGCTCATAACGCAAAGCTCTGAATGCTGTGATACAACGTCATGTAAAATGTGGAATGTTTCGTCTTCCCTCGTATTTTTCAGTCGTTTAAAAGTGTAATTATAAAAATCACATAAAAAAATGTCCTAACACTCCAAAATACCAAAATTATTTATAACTGCTTCTTTAATTTTCGCTTAACTGTGAAACGTCGCATCTTCACACCAACTCGGCAAAATAAAGAACCTGATAAGTTTTAATGTTTTGGCGAGGATAAGTTACTATAGGTCCCCCATCAGTAGTAATTCTGATTATCCAAGACCATAAGCTAGCCTCCTATACCAACCCTAAGGCTAGAGGGACCTCTGTTTAAGTTTTAATTAAGATAAACAAAGTAATAAACTTTCAGTTTTACCGCATCAGTTCTATCCGGAAAGATACTGACTATTGAATCCACTTGTTGTATGAAAAATATAGGCGTAAGGTACAAACATCGACAAAATACAGGACAGAAAAGAGTTACTCCATGTTTACGAATCCTCGGCTCCCGACAATTCGTATGTAAATAGGCGCTTGCCTCCGTAATCTCGTTGTCTTACCGGCAGAACAACATCGCGCCTCGCCTGTTAAACCCTGCACAAAAACCTCGCACTCAATGTCAAATTTTGCTGGTGGGTTGAAATGTGAGTTCGCAAATGAAAGGCATTAAAGCACGTGATTTATCAGTCTTTTGTAATTACAGATATGTAAAAGGGTATAGAAAAAGTTTATACTTTTTTGAGAAGTAAGTTTGATTTCGCTCTATTGTTATAATAATAGCTAGAAACAATTGTTGATTAAAATTACAGAATCGGTTTTTTCGGTCTAGTGTTATGTGCTAGCACTGGGGATGTATTTTCTATAAAATACATCGTAAAAATGAATAATAATTTGTTTTTAAAGAGCAATAAAACACAAAGGTTTTTTTATGAAAAAAAGGTTTTGGCAAAATAACTTTGTCCATGACAACACATCTGCTGGTTGACTACTTACCACATCAAATAACTGTTTATTGCATGTTTTATATTCATTATATACAGCTGTTGAATTATTTGAATCCAATGTTGTTTGTAACTATGATATATTAATTGTACTTGTATCCATACTATCTAAGTAATCAAGTACTGTTTCGGCCTAGCGACATAGAGAAAAAATTGAGAGTTATTTAACTATTCCTGTAAAAGTATTACAAGTGTATCCTCCAACACCAACCTCATCATATATTTCCCGCTTGACAACTAGTCCGTTGATACATTTGGTTTTTTCTACGGAGCTTTTTCCACCGCACCGTTTTTCACGCGCATGTTTGCTCCACTGCCGTTGTACACCATGCGAGCGACAGAGTATTCCGTCATGCAACAGAAATCTAATGTTGATGCATATTGAATTTTCAAGTAATTTGATTTAAATATAAAATAACTAAATTTTGATAGTTAAATGAAAAAAGTTTATAATTAGCTACAATAATGAAACACAATGAAAATTTCAATTAAAAATATCGAATAAGTTAAAATGAACTTAGTAGGTAAGTTAAAATGAACTTTTTTATAATGAATTTTTTTCATTCTAAAAATGTTAACGAGTAGGGTCTCGTTTTTTTAGGTAATATAACCTTTTTGTGACCAGTGTTTATTAGGAAAAACAAACAACCCGCCCTCACAGATTTGTGATGTTTTAACAGTGTTGATATAAAAGTAATGAAATTGGTGCCGGTGATAACGTAACCCACACACATCGCACCTGATGTGATATGCATGTGTTGTAGACATACGAAGCACGTGTAAAAGGTCACATTTCCAGGAAATACAACATGTCGCGCAAAATTTTCCACCATTTACATCGATTTTTTACCACCATTGTATATAAAAAAAGTTTGTAGATCACAAAGTTATTGTAGATCACAAAAACTAAAATCACAACTTTTTTCATTTGTAGCAAATTTCCCCTATGGGGAAGAAGCTACTATCGTAGGTCTCGTGGTAAGACCTAAGCCCGACACCATGATAACATTTCGTCTTGGGGCCCCCAGAAGTAAAAACACCATTCGTTCGAAATTTTATGTATACATATATGTGTCTGTGAGCACGATAGCGGCAGTAAAAATGGTCCGATCTTAATGAAATTTGGTACAGACATGTAAAGTGGTAATCCCTCAGACGAGTTTGTAAACCAGCCTGATCGGTCCACTGTAAGGGTGGGGGGGTAAAGGGGGATAATCCTCTCAAAAATGGGGTTTTTGAGTTTTTTTAAATAAAGGAATTAAAGTAATGTAATTTTAGTTTACTCCATTGAATTCAGCTCGAAAAAACAAACAATTTAGTATCTTGAATCACTGCTCTATACCAATTAGTTACCGAGATATTGAAAGTGGTAAACACATTTTTGAAAAATAAAAGAAATTTTAATTGAGAGCAAAGTAAAGTGGATTAACGTATATTTGACTCAAAAGTAAGACATTCGTTATATAATATTTAGCCTCATATAAAAAACAATTATATTTCCTACCTCCAAGTAAAAAGCCAAATTGCGAGATGAACCTTCATTACAGAACAGCTCAGAACAGTAAAAATACTGAACATTGAGAACTGTTACCAATAGCTAGGATCAAAATTAAGCCTGCGAACCTGACCAATTCAGTTCCACATGACGGCGTGAGCGTACATAAATCGATTTCAACGTGTGGCAAACTAAAATTCATCCTTACAATCGTAGTTTATGGCTCTTTGATGGTTCGGTCTCAGGTAACGGCTGAGGTTTGCGGAGGCGGAGTTGTACGGCGATGCTGAGTCACGCATCTAACTGCCCCTGACTCACCAGTTTACAGTAGTGAGTCACTCGTTTTATTGTTTTTATATATAAACAACAAAACAGGCATTAGCTATTCATAGATTTGAAATTAAAACGAATTTAAATTCATTTCTCTTACATAAGCAACAGCAGTGTAAAAGTTAGACTGTAATATTATTTGGTTATTTTCAACGATCAACCTCGACTGATTTATGTTGGTAATGGATGTTAATACTCGTAGATCCATAGCTGCGGGGAGCTGCTGCAGTGAGCCTAAACTGAAATACTACACGCAATCCCGAGTGGGCACCAGACTCTAGAGGCTCGCCGTTATGCGCCTCATATTCACCATGTTGTTTATAAAATCATAAAATCGAAACGATTGCTTTTAGTTGACAAAACAAATTTGAAACACGTTTTCCTTGTAAGAAACGTAGTTTTTCTAAACAATTAACAATATTAAACAACTTACACAATTATACACAGAGTTTCTGAAATGCTAAGAAAACTGAACTTAATTGCATATCCGTTTAACATTCATCGTCTGAGAGAGTTCGCCCTCTTCACCTTTGCAAATTATCTTTTCTCTCACGACACTCGGCGTGAGATTTCCACTTCCTCATCCATTCTCACTCGCAAACACTGCAATTACGTGTTGTTCTTGTGAGCGTGCGAAAACATCGCTATAGGCAAAGTAGTAGCGGAAAATCTCACTAGAGCACTCGATATTTGACTGTACAAGCGTTTTTTGTGTGGAATACGCACTATAGTAAATAATTTAAAAATAAACTACTCCGTCATTAGATGTTAGTGTTTCTCAGCATTAAACTTTTTACAATAACATACCTTAAAAATTATACTTTTTAAAGAACAAAAACAATAATAATGTGCCAAAATTAAAATAACGAGAGTAATGTAATTAATTTATATAATACATGTCAATATAACGGTGTATCAAACCTATTCAATATATATTCGGAAAAATTTTTTTATGTACTGTTCAGTATATTTTTATTGATTATACATTGTATTTTCCTAGCAAAGTACGAATGAAATCGAAAATAAATCATCTACAAACTTGTATTATGTAATAAAAGAAATGCATTTAAAACATCTAATTTAATATAAATTTCTATTAAATCCTGATAAGCAAAGTTATGCTAAATGATACAACAGTTCATTGATCAAAAAATGCTCGTAAATAAATATTAATATATCTTTTAAGGCTTACGGTGGGAAAATATTTTTCATATCAACTAAACTTAACTTTGACTTTGAGTTTTAAGACAATAAAATTGGACCTAATAAATTTGTAGGTTATAACTTGTTTGCATACATTAAGGAAAAATTAAATCGTACAAATAATTTGGTACTCTATAAATAAATATGGTTTGAAGACTGGAAATATATATTTTTTATCTAAGATAAAGTTATGGAAGAAAATTATCTCTATAATTAGACGAATATTTGAGTAATCATACAAACAAAACATAGGGAAAATTTAAATGTGTATTGAAACAATAAAATTAAAGTTTTATAATATAGTCATGCTAAATTGAAAATATATAAACTATACTGTATACATATACGTACGCACGGATGAGAAGGGAAAATCAAAGCAATCGGGGAAAGTTTTGCCATTCAGTATACTTGGCAAATCTTGCTGAATTTATTAGGTAACAACTACCATATTGTCAAAAGGCAATTTTGTAAATAAAATATTTGTTTGATTTATTTTAGCTACGTATTTAACAAAATTAAAATTTAACCGTGAAGTAATGAGTCTTAATCATTGTTGTGGAATATTTTTCACGTGAGAAAACAGAATAATGACAAAGAAACAGAATTTAAACGTGAAGAAAAATATTGAATTTAGGATGACAAAGCTTTTAAAACTTCTGGCACGGAAAATATTTAGAGTAAGATTAAGTGATATAAGCTGCTTTAATCTTCAGCGCAACGCGCTTAAAATGTCGTCGTTAAAGTTTTGCAGACCTGCTTGACTTTTAACTACTCTCCATTATCTTAAGAGCGGGTTTCATTGAAATGAAAACGGGTTTTACGACTCAGAGAAAAATCATTTGTTTTGTTGATCTTTATTACATTGTTGATAATTTATTAAATTGTTCTAAATATTTTGGTCTTAACATTTACAGTACACCTCGAGTTATCCGGATTAATGTGGCGGACCACCGATCCGGATAGCAAAAAATCCGGATAATCCGAGGTCATTACAATATCGCTTAAATAGCGATTACATACCTTAGCCCCTGCTAAATTGATGCTTGAAAACGGCATATAAGGACTAAAAAACATGTTAATCTTTCAAATTAGAAACTCAATATCAGTTTATAAAAAGTGTCCACAACAATAAACACGTCAAGTGACAGCAATAAACTAACTCACAAAGTCGCTGTAGGCTGTAGGCCTTTGTTGATTACTGCTTTGCCCCAAGTAGCAAACCAGAAAACTATGTTCACGAAAATACTGTAATGTACTGTTTTTAGGCAATGCGACTCCTTCAATTATTGAGATTCCAAATGCGTACAGTAATGTTTTGCATTTTTTCAGTTTACGTTTACGTTGCATTTTACTCGTAAATTGGATAAAATCCCGTTTTTGCCGTGCATTTTCATTTTTTGATTTCTCGGAAGAACCGGTCCGGATAATCCGGGATCCGGATAATGTGGGGTCCGGATAATCCAAGGTGTACTGTATAAATATTATTTAAACAATACACAACTGCTTTTAAATGCTTACAGTTTTTAATGTTATATCGGCGATAGTTATAATTAAATCGCATATTTTTACGGCTCTCTAATACACAATGGTAAAATAAAAAACAACAATCACTGCCGATTTTGTATTATGTTACAACTAAAGTTACATTAAAAAGCCTAATTTTAAAAGACAATCAATAAAAAAATAATTTATGACCTAGGCCTAGCTGTTTTACCCGTTCTTCGGACTGCTAAACGAAATTACATTTCGCTTAAAGCGCTAAACCCGAGAGAATTTTCGGAACGTGAATATTTATTTATTTATTCAACGGATACACCATTTTACATTGATGCATGCGAAAATAACAGCTATAATATATAAATATTAATAAGTTATTCTATAGCTACAAAAAAATTACTAATTACAAATATTACAAACGATTTCTAGCTATATGTAGCAACTAATCACTGTTGGTAGCAATAAACTACAGCTAAATAAACATGCAGCAAGAAAAATTACTGAAAGTGCCGAACTAACAGAATGCAATGCGCGTTAAACAAAAAACTGAATACATGCAAGAAATAAATTGTGACATACAAAATGAAAAGAAAAAAATGACATGACTAAAGTTACGGTATCTTTCAAGTACTTGCACAAAAACCATGACATCAGAGTCAAAACTGAATCCCACAGAAAAGAATAAATTATGTTGAGCTGGAACAAACTAATAACTTATAACAGACCTACACTAATACTTTATCTAACAATGAAACAATAAAATAATAATCATCACAGTGTAAAAATAAATTATCAACAACAAGTTAACAGGCATATAAATATTCTGACAAGATGCAACAAGTTAAAAAAGAAACGTCGAAAGCAAGCATGAATCTCACAGACACAAATTAATATGCAAAATCAAGCAAGGAGAGCAAGACTGACTATGAGCAGGCAGCCGTGTGAGTAGGCAGAGTCGGCATTGAATGGCTAAATCATAATCTATCTATCTTTGTGCAAAATTTCAGCACAGTCGAACCATTGGTTTTTACGTTTATTTCTTACCAATACAGACAGACTGACATTGTGCAGGGGAAACCACCTTTTCTTTGTAATAATTTTATAGATGGCAGTTTAGGAAATATTATTACTGTTCTTGCAGTATTGTTTCCCAATGGTGAAAGTTAAAAGTTTATTAATAGTTAATTAATAGTTTATTAGAGCACTGTAATACAAGCAGTCCAAAAGAACGTCCAAAGCACTGCAGTGCCAGAGTTCGTAACTACAACAAAGGAACTTCATAACCAAGCAAATTTTCAAATAAAAGCCCAGGTTAATACAGTCCCGTTTATGTTCACCCTTTATCAACTGCTACATGCGCGAGCCTATATTAAATTCCAATGGCGGCAGTAATGGGCAAGCATATTGCATTTTGGCTGTACTCTCTACAATGCCGTTCACCAAATTCAATAAACTTTTTTAATTCCTTTTTATCAAGGGTTTTTTATATGGAACTCCAGACAGTGGCCTACCATTAAACAAGTTCTCTAAATCATCATTTTAACTGAGGTGTTATGACAAGTGGAAAATAAGATAAAATGTAGATTTCAAGGCCTAGGATTGACACACCATGCAAAGGATAAATAACCAGAACACTCATCTTTTGTACGACCAACGGTATGAATGGTCTCCCTACAAGTGTAGCCAGGGACCTACATTCTAAACATCGACATTGAAATTATTTTATTCCTAACTCTTTACTTCCCACAGTATTCAGATGGATACAGGTTTTTTCTCATTTTTTACCTCTCTGTTGGTAGAGATCAAGATTTATACCTCTACGCACTGAATTTCTATAGCCTTATTGGGAGGGCAATTTAATTTTCCTAGGGTTGGCAAGCCTCTTAAAACAAAAAACCTTGTTTCAAAGTGATGAAGACCGTGTGATGAGCAAACATCAACATTGACGATTTGCAAGGTAAGTTTTCTTTGGTTTTTAAGTACTTATGTAGATAACAAAAATTATTTTTCACTTTGTTATATCTTTGGATACTGAAATATATATGAAAGTATAGTTTCCTTTTACTTGATCTTTATATATTTGGCAGAAAAGAACGGAATCCATATGGATACTATGGAAACACGAAGTATGCTTCCAGTAATAAAAAAGTCCTCTGTTCAACAATTAATTATTTCTGTTCAAATAATTGTTTTTGTCCTGTATTATGTATCATTAAGTATAATGAGAATGCTATATGGATTTCATATTGATAGTTCACGTTTTACCGTATTTTTTACAGCCACTTTTTCGTATTGTACAATACAATCAGTTTGCTTAGGTAATATGTATAAGTGCATTTATTCTAATTTTGAATTAAGATTTTAACTGATGAAAAAGTGATTTATTTTGAATTGGATATGTCAAGCAAAAAAATCTGTATCCATATGGATACTATGGGAATGTCAAGGTAAAAGATAAATTATTTATGTTATAATAATCTGTGAACAATTGTACTTTAGATTCCCATTGTATCCTTATGGATACATATTTCCAATTTTGTGTCTATGAGGGAAATTTTGTGAGAAACACATTTTTAGGCTTAAAATATACAAAAAAAATCCATTTTTTAACTTTTACATAATTCAGGAAGTAAAGGGCTAATAAATAGACCGCGTTAGAGCATCTTCGGTTACAAAATTATAACATCGATTCGATAACTAGTAATTGTTCCAAAATAGTTTTAATACTGGATGCTAGAATATATCTAAAAATTAGCAAGTAAAAAATACTACCTACAACAAACTATTTAAATAATACTATTATAGTTTGTACATTAAATCTAAAGCCCTAACAGCATTCTGATGACAGCGCATATATTATACGCCTACGAAATACATACACAAAAATGTTAATATGTACCAATCATTTCGTACTTTCACAATATGTACAAATACAATTACGAAAGTATAAGGGAACAATTCTTATCATGTCTATTTTTCTGCCCTAAGCGACTTAGAGAAAGTCATTTTGTAATGAAAGTCTCAATTAATTGTCTAATTGTTTATGAAAAACCATTTATTGCTGAGGATTTTTATGGTTTACTCTAACCCATAACACTGATAAAACTGGTTTATTTGAACACCGCACAATAACACGGAGGCAAGAGGTGGTCGTATGCTTTAAATGTATTTATTCTGTGACGTATTCCCTCTTGCAAAACTGCATAAGCAATGTTCTTCCACAAAACAGACCTTGACAATTTCTAAATAAGATTAGTGAATGTAAATGTAAAATTCAGCTTTTTACTTTTACATATTTATTAAATAATAAAATAAAGGAAAACGCTAAAAGTAATGAAACTCATAGCAAATAATTAATATAGAAGATAGGAAGGTTATTTTTTGTGCGAAACCATCTTGAAGAAATATACATAATAAAAAATGTTACATTGTTACTAAGTTTGGTGCAGTCTTATACAAATTATTGTTGATGTCATTGTCCACTGTCTTTATTTAGTTCCTTTCTATACTGTAAATGGATGGAATAAATTTATACAATTATTTTTTGAATAATGAGGTTGATCATTAATTGAATAAACTAACTATACCAAAAATCACCAACTATAACTAGCAGAACCAAAAATAAAGCCTTCTCTGATAGAAGCGATGAAAGCCTTAATCGAATCACTTTCTCATTTACTTAATCTGATTTTAGTCTTAAAAGAAACATTTTTCCTTGTCAATATGAATTCTGAAAGAATTTATCCTTGTCAATATGAATTCTGAAAGAATTTATCCTTGTCAAGATGGCTGAAAGAACCTAGTGTGTCTCGTTCACAGATAATTTCTTGATTAGTATGATACGTGTTGTTGTATTCACGTACACCAATCGAAATCGATCGCCATTTTCCACCATTTTGTGTATATTTACCATCTTGTATGTAAATAGAGTATAGGTGTCAAAATATGTCTGATTGTTGTAAGACGTTTTAGCGAATTTCCCCTATAGGGAAGAAGCTGTTACCGTAGTATTCATGGTAAGACCTAAGCCCGAGACCATGATAACATTTTGTTTTGGGGCCCCCAGAAGCAAAAAACACTATTCGTTCATTTTCATACATATATATATATATATCTATGTGTCTTTAAGCACGATAGCGGCCGTAAAAATGGTCCAATCTGAATGAAATTTGGCAGAGCCATGTAAAGTAGTAATTATTCGGACGAGTTCGAAAACCAGCCCGATCGGACTTCCGGAAGGGGGGGTAAAGGGGGGTAAACCCCCCCAAAAATGGGTTTTTTGAGTTTTTTATATAGAAATATAAAAAAAATCAAATTTTTGTTGGCACTATTGAATTCAGCTCAAAAAAACAAACAATTTAGTATTTTGAATCACTGCTCTATGTCCATTGGTTACCGAGATATTGAAAGTGGTAAACACAGTACGTTGTCCCAATGTTAACCTTATGGGGAATAAGTAAAATTCTACATCTCGCTTATTTCTCAACGTATCTTGATAAAACTTGTTAATGGCTTCTTTTAGTTCAGATCTACTAAATATTGAATTAAAACCACCTAGTTTTAATATACCCGTAGCAGCAAACCTGCATACTCATTTCCCATGTTATTCTTATGGAGCTTTCAAAAACATGTCAAATCTCGCTATGTTGGATTGAAATATGTTGTTTTGCATTTGAAATTCGCTGAGTATGCAGGTCTGCTGCAACGGGGGTATTTTTATTTACACCCAGTCTCATTTTCATAGGTAATGAGAGGTTTAAAATATTCAGAGGTTAATTAAGGTTAGAGGTGGATTAATTGATGTACTTCAATTAATAATTAATTAATTAGTGAGTTTCTAAATAACTATTTTAAATACTAAAACTCGTTATGCGTGTCAGTACACGCATAACGCCTTTGTACGTTTTTATTTAGATTTTTACATGAACGTTTTACACAAGAGTCTTCCAAAGGTGGCGCGGTAAAAGCCGTCACCATTTATGCAAACATAAATAGAATTCAAGCAAAAACACCACGGCTCATTTACTGATCACTCACAATCTTAAGTAGGATTGAGAAACCTGATCTTACACAGTTTACACAAGAGCGTATCCTTCTTAGGACCCGAGCAGTGAATTAACCTACATTCAAATCGTATAATAGATTTTTTTGTAAATACAATCCCAGCTATCGTGCCCTCGTGAAGTAATGTTAATTTACTCGGAATAACTTACGCTGAGAGCATGCTTTAAATACCCCCGTTGCAGCAGACCTGCATACTCAGCGAATTTCAAGTGCAAAACAACATATTTCAATCCAACATAGCAAGATTTGACATGTTTTTGTAAGCTCCATAAGAATAACATGGGGAATGAGTATGCAGGTTTGCTGCTACAGGTATGTTTAAACTGGTTGGTTTTAATTCAATATTTAGTAGATCTGAACTAGAAGAAGACATTTACCAAGTTTTATCAAGATATGTTGACACATAAGCGAGATATAGAATTTTACTTATTTCCCATAAGGTTAACATTGGGACAACGTACTGTGTTTACCACTTTCAATATCTCGGTAACCAATGGACTTAGAGCAGTGATTCAAAATATTAAATTGTTTGTTTTTTTGAGCTGAATTCAATGGTGCACACAAAAATTTGATAAATTTTATTTTTATATGTAAAAACTCAAAAAACCCATTTTTGGGGGGTTTTATCCCCCTTTACACCACCTTCCGGGGGTCCGATCGGGCTGGTTCACGAACTCGTCCAGCCCGGGGGCCACAAAATGCTTCTGGGGACCACAAAATGAAAAGTTAACATGGTCTCGGACTTAGGCCTTACCATGAGTACTACCGTAATAGCTTATTCCTTTAAGGAAATTCGCTAAAACATGTCGAGAGAGTTTTACTTTCTCTAGAGTAAATAACGAACTATAAAAATAAAGTAGCAAATTAAACATTTCATTATGCTTCCTCGATGCATCTCTCCCGCTAATATAATCAACGACACGTTATAATTTATTTGGCATACATCAACATATCTATCTTTAATTTTAATTGTATAGAGTTTTTAGCCGAAGAAAAATTCTTAATCTGGATCAGAGATCACTTGATTAAAAGAAATTGATTTTGTACACTGAGAAAAATCAGAGCTCCAGATTGCGAGTAAATGTTGATTTCGCATGATTCTTGGCGCTACAACCAGCGGCATGTGGTAAACCAATGTGGTCTGGAGTCACACACATTACATCTCCAATTTGGCTTTGGTCCGTTCCTAGCAGTGTAATGTTAAAACAGTCCAGACTAGAATCTAGGCGTTAACAATAAACAAATGTTGCGGACACTAGCAATGCTAGTGTGATGAAATCAGTGACGTCACACTTAGCCCCAGCCCGTACTAGTGCTCGTTCAGTGCCCTAGATATTTTGTATTCCTCTGCCTAAAACCAGGCGCGCATTGTGGTAGTCACATATAGAATGTCATGTGGCAAAAAACAAAATGTTTGTAAGGGACCCTAGCGTATAGACGCGACGCACTTCCAAGGCTGGGGTTTGCAGCGTACCCCAGCCAACCAGATGGTGGGCTCTAACCGTCCCTGTGCCTGACAGGTGTCCGCGCATGCGCAATCACACTGATGACAGCGTCATACCCCTAATCTTCGACCCATGCAGTCCTGAGTTAGTTGTTGGTGTAACTGGTTGTACTGTATATTGAAGTGACTTGTTTCTTTGTTTCCTTTGTGAATAATGGGTGAAGAAACTTCACGCCTCCTGCAGGATTGGGGCCTCCACGTCTTGCAACAGATTTTTACCGGTGAGTTTGAGTGTCATGGCAATAAAAGTTACCGTATTGTTTAGTCAATAATGTCATAATAAAATTTCATGAGATCACATATCTACCCATTGACTATAGGCTACATAAATTATTTAGCCGATTTGAAAAATACTTCCTCAGTTAAATCGTTCAATTACATTTGCGGGCTTAGTAAAATTTCAGGGTTATGGGGACATAAAGAAAAAGTCAAGTGTTAATGTCGCAGGCAACTGTATTCCTACGTACGATTATCATACTTTTACATTTGTGGTTTGATCCAAATGTTGTTTGGTATGTCCACAATGTTTCAAGTTCTATTCTGGGTGTACTTTTTACTGTTATTCAGGATTATTAAATTATTTTTGACGTTTCAACAGAGCATATCTAACAAAAAATGGTTTCTGCCAGCCGTAAATGTTTGTCTTGTATTCATTGTCATAATTTCGAATTAATTTTATGAAGTCATTTCCAAATAACAGAGGGTAATTTTGAAATAATTTTGTAAAGTCATTTACAATGTACGAAAGACATTAATGAGAATGGTTAATTTTAAAAATAATTTGAAGATAATTATGGATTTTAATGGTACTTTTACGCTGGCAACACTGACGACTGACAGTGGCACTTGCCAGCGTAGAGGTGCCTAGCAGAGAAGTGGTTGAAATTATGTATTGATGTTTACTTTGTTTTCAAAAGGATTTTTAACTTTTATCCTGTCAGTACTGTTCATTTGTTAATGTGTTCGAATCTGGATCTTTACATTAAATAAACTAAACCGAGTAGGCGACTGAAATTTGAAATGATTTTCAATATTTCCTCAAATTAATTCTTTGTGTTTTTTTTAGACAACATGATTGATTTAAATACCACCACTTGTTAAGTGATCTAATATACGTCACTTGATAAAATCATAATATTTGAACTAAGTAACTTAATATGTCTCCAGTGATAGATAAATTATAAAATAAATAGCCGTTTCGGACCATCGTGTTAACTCCCACATACTTGTACCCAAGTTAAGACCTTACGGAGTTTGAAAAAAACGTGTAGGCTAGGAATACCCCTAAGGCGAGAGGATTTCTTTTCAAAGTCATAACTCAAGAACGGCTGGAAGGAGTTTAATATTTGAGGTTTCAATTTAAAGGTATTTCTACATATATTTGCCAATGTGTCTTAGAATTGTACAAAATAGGCCTATAAAATAATGTAATTTATTTGAGTACACTAATCAAGGGTTGAATTTTCGGAACCGTGGCGCTATCAGTCGACATCCAACTTGATTTTATTTGTTTGCAATCAAACATATAGACGGTTTTTTGAAATATATTTAAATAATTAATTATTATGATGAAAGAAATTAAAAATACTCATCTGAAAATGTGGTCCCGTTCTTTTATGGTCCGGGGCAATCTGCCCCCTTTGCCCCCCCCCTTTGTAATGACATAACAGCATATACTGGCAAACGTAATGTCATTTAGTTAATGAGAAAAGTAAATAATATTTGCGATTTTTCAGAAAATAGGCTTATAGGATTATAATAATGGGGAGATAATTCTGGCCAAAGTTTATGGTTCGAACCTTATTATTTTTTTCACTTAAACTCCAATAATAATAAATTCTCCTTTCAAGAGTACATCGAATTTTCTATAAACAGCTAAAAAAACTCTTTTTAAATAAACTTTGTTTGTTTCCAGTTTCTTCAAGATTTTGACCCTCTCCATCCCGAAAAAGAGAAGCCTTTCAAACAATATCACAGCGTACAGGAATAAAATCCTGACTATAGCAAATACCAAGGAACAACAAACTAGGGATAAGGACAGGAATCAGACAATAAAACATCTTAAAACCATTGCATCAGGTAATAATATAACATCGACTTCATATAAAGTTATTATTAATGACAATTTCGACTAAAAATTTAAAATTATAAAATTGGGATTAGCTAAATCTAACAACATTGGGAGGGCGTTTACTCTGGGTTTTCAACGTGTAAAATTTTTTTTTACAAGCAAAAAGACACTACGTTTTTCAAAGTAATTGAAGAATCATTAATCAAACGGCATTTAATGTATTTGTTTTGAAAAATTTAAACTGAGATGTCAACATTTAATTTGTTGTTACTTTTATTATCAAAATTGCCTTTATTACATTATTATTTAATAAATGCAACATTCCCCCAATGTAATATACCGGGTGTCCTATAATATTCCCCCCAACATTTTCCTATATTTTTCTAATATCAATCCCACACAACCCCCAAACATTGTTGGGTGGTTAAAATAGTTCATTCTGATTAGGTACCCAACTTTTGGCCGCCATCTTGGATCCGCCATATTGGATCAAAAATATTTTTTTTTCAAATGTAAAAGTGGTGTTGAGACCCATTATTTCAAGCTAGATTTTTGCACTGATTACAATTCCGCTATTCATTTTTTAACATCTCAATTGGTTCTCATGATATGAATACTTTAAATTTATTTATTTTCAACCAATTTAAACATTAAAAATTAAAAATTGATCAAATAGGCCATAACCACAAAATAATGCTAGATAGTGACGAATAACCACCACCAGTCATTGTTGAATTATTTCCACTTAACTTTTTCCAATGTAAATGTTTTGGCCTCCATCTTGGATCCGCCATTTTGAAATGAGGTAAGTTATTTCAAATATGAATATGGTGTTGTGACCCATCAGTTCAATCTAGATTTTTTTTCAATGCCGCAACCCGTTTTTAATTATCAGGTTAATTTTCAAGATATTAATAAATTTCTAATTAACATAAAAAAAAATATGAATTTCTCAAAAACTAAAAATTAGCCTATTTTATCAATTTGTAATGCTTAAATTGGTTGAAAATAAATAAATTTTTAGTATTAATAAAATTTAAAGTAATCATATCTTAAGAACCAATCGAGATATTAAAAAACGGATAGCGGCATTGTAATTAGTGAAAGAATCTAGCGTAAAATGATGGGTCACAACTCCACTTTTACATTTGAAAAATATATTTTGGATCCAATATGGCGGATCCAAGATGGCGGCCGAAATTGGGTACCTACTCAAAATGAAGTATTAACTACCCAACAATGTTTGGGGGTGGTGAGGGATTGATATTTGAAAAATATAGGTAAAAGATGGGGGGGGGGTTATTATGGGACACCCGGTATAATTTTAATGGAATTTTTCAGATTTATAAATAAAACTGTAAAGAAAAAAACAGTAAGCCCTATAGTTAAAAAAAGTAATAATTTGATGACATATTTTCGGTAGGCTATTAACAATTTTTACAACATTTGAAAATTATAATGCAGGGTGCTTTGCCATCTTCAATAACCTCCCTCAGACCTCTGACAGGACACCCAACCAGTTTTACAAAACTATTATGGTGCATTACAAAAAAACATGTTGCTATTATGTTGGTATATAAAGATTATTACAGGTATGTCTGCCCTTTTTTCAGAGGATAGTTCTCCTCAATCAAGTGTGGCCATCCTGCTTCTACTTAACTATCTTCTGTACACGAGGAAAATTAGCAAGATACATGGAAAAGGACTGAACAAGCCTTCGAAACAGGAAATTCATTTCTTTCAAGTGAAACAGACATTTTGGCTGCGGTGCAGGAGATAAAACGGAAATATGTACGGTATGGTCCCACACTTCAGCCTTTTATAATTATAGTAGGGAGTTGTGAAGATATTAAACAGAGCAAAGTAGTGATTAGTTGTGACTTTTCGATTATTTATGACTTTTAAGCAGCAGTTATAAAATTGTCAGTACTATAATAGTCGGCCTACTGTGGCCAGAACAGTTAAGGGGTTTTCTCAAGCTTAATTTTAATGGATGTAGTGTCTAAAACTGTTACCTAATATTCTTGCATTGTATTTTTTCTTAATTATTTTAATGCTGATAATATTGCAGGTAGGGCCTACTGTAACAGCTTTTGTTAAAGCATAATACTTTTATTTTAATGATGACAGTAGCTATAATTGCCTGTAATACTGTAGTTAATATTTTTGTATAGTATTTTTTAAGAGAGGGTTCCAGTCACGAAAAACTTCACATTCGTAACTGCTCCTCCCAAATTTTCCAAATCCAATACAGCCTCAACCGCCCAACCAAAATTTTTGAGATTTATAGCTAGCTCATTTAAACGATAGTATATTAATATTTAAAGGATAATATATTTTTTAATATCTGGATAATTTAAACAAAATTATCCAGATATTCCAGTGATATCAGTAGTATAGTAATATAATAGTTATATGGTAAATAGACATTTGAGAGTAAATTAACAGTAAAGTCACAGTAGATTGACAGTCAATCTACAGAACTTTACTGTCAATTTACTCTCAAATGTCTATTTACCATATAACTATTATATTACTATACTACTGATATCCTTCCCTTGATATCACAACCAATCCAATTTATAAAAATACAACTAATCATTATTTTTATATTTATATGTAAACCTGATATCAAAAATCTGATAACTAAAACCGATAAATAGTTTTTCTCTTTCAAATGGGCTATAAATCAAGACTTTGGTTGAGCAGTTGAGGCTGTGTACAAAATTTTAAAGTTAAAATTAGTCTTGAGGGAGGAGCAGGTAGTTGTGTAGGATTGGAACCCCCTCTTGAAACCAACATGTTTGCAGCAGTTATATAATTTTTTGTCAGTAATAGTTATGGTTAAGGGAATATTATTATTACAGCCATCATTATTATTAATTCAATGTTCTTGATTTGTACTTGTTTTAATTACAATTAATAAATTTGTTACAATTGGAGTCTCAAATGTGTTATTTAGCCTATACATTCAAATTAACCGTTTAGAGCAAATTTATTTATATTAAATGAAATTCAGAGTCAAAATCACAAAAGTTTTAATAATGTTTTCATTACTTAAATAAGTCTTTGATTGCAGTTTTATCTTGGCATATACTATACTATTTATTAAATACTAGCTTTAACAATGAAGCATCTGGTACCCTTCAAAATGTTGCACTAGAAATTGTAAAAGTTTATAATGACACATACTTGTCCTATTTTGTTCAAAATTTAACTTCTCAAATGTTTATATTTTTATAATGTTTGGTTGATTATTAAATTATATAATATATCAGATAATCTGTTGTAATTATCTTCGAAGCTGTATTGAGTATTTTTAAAAAGCTGAAAATTTGCTAAATTTAATGTTCACTTTACTTGAAACAATCAAAATGAAAATAAGTCTTATGGTATATGTCTATAATCATAATATTAAAAGCAAGAGCCAGCTTGGAACCAAAACCCATATCATCAAATTAATCTTCTAATGAGATCAACCTTTTATTTTAGAAATGTTGAATTTTGCCACAATAGTTGTAGCCATAACACTACCTACTTCCAGATCCGATCTGCTAGCAGCTACCACCTCTTTCTGCCTCTGCGTGTTGTGTAAAGTAAAAAATAAATCAGCCCAGAAGCGAACTGCAGATCCAGTTCTTTGAATCACAACCCGCCCCTTGTTCCTATGTCTTATTTAGCATTTCAAACAAGCCAGTTTTTTTAACGTAACAGTAACTCATTAACATAATTATGACGCTTTTGGTCTAAATATAGTTAAACTAGCAGAAATTTCGGAAAAAAGATTTAATCATAGGATTAAGAATAAAATCAAAACTGGCTTAAACAGAAAGGTTGATACCGGAGCATTAGGGGGGAGTGTGATTCTAAGTCCTACATCTGTGGCCGATTTGTGGGCTAGATTAATTTTAATCGATGGAACCAACCTGCTGACAACGAGAAGAGGTCACTAGCTAGCTGGGATCTGGAACTAGTCAGTACTGGGGCTACAACTATCAAGGGTGGAACGCACACCAGACGCAAAGAGAGGTGGCCACTAGCTTGCTGGGGTCTGGCACTAGACAGTAATGGGGCTGCAACCATCCAGGGTGGAACGACACCAGATACAAAGAGAGGTGGCCACTAGTTTGCTGGGGACTGACACTAGACAGTAATGGGGCTGCAACTATCCAGGGTGGAACGACACCAGACACATAGAGAGGTGGCCCCTAGCTATCTGGGGTCTGGCACTAGATAGTACTGGAGCTGCAACTATCCAGGGTAGAACGACACCAGACACAAATGGAGGTGGCTACTAGCTTGCTGGAGTCTGGCACTAGACAGTAATGGGGCTGAAACTATCCAGAATGGAACGACACCAGACGCAAAGAGAGGTAGCTGCTGGCTGGCTGGGGTCTGGCACTAGACAGTACTGAGTCTATAACTAGTCAGAGTGAAACACACACCAGTCCAGTATGCTTGTCACCTCAAGAATTAAGGATATAGTAGTGACGTCATTAAGTTATGACATCACAATTACAGCCAAAGATGGCTTGTGGCGCACACAAGATGTGGCTGGAGTCCTTACACTAGCCAAGGCTGGTGGCAGCCTCAAGAATGGCATCCGGCAAGGTAAGCACAAGATTTAATGAGGTTCCCTCTTTATTTCTGTAGTCTACCACTAGACTTTTTTCTCAGTGTAATTGTTGAACTATTGTATAAACTTCCTACAGTAATTTATCGCAAAACTTTTTGTTTAAATCAAAAGAAATTTGAATGCATTTTTCTGAAAAGGATTTAGAAAGTGTCTTCATCCAACCCACCTCACTTAGCGGTAGTCAGTCATTACTTTCATTGCATCCAATGAGAGCACAGGCTGTTATCAAATAATCACTTTTGTCTATAGTATTGGGAATTATTGCATGATATAAATTAGTGTAAGTTACAATAGTCACGAAGAAAAGGATGGTAAATAAATCTCGAGCAAAAAGATTAGGAGGGATTAATTTTCTGAATCCGTCACTCTAAAATGTTTACTGCCGGAGAAGTATCTGACGCGTCGCGTCGTTCAGCGAAATTCAATCTTTTCCGACCGACTATGTTTGTGACATTTTGAAAGCTCCGGCACTCGGTAGGTGGTAGTTATTAATTTTTCAATAAAATTTAAATTTGATTTTTTTTCAAGTGGATTTTTACTAAGTGAAACAATATTTTTAGAAGCTCGATGTAACTCTCAAACGTGTTGGTAAACTCTTGAATTTAGGTAAATGCTAACTTCAAATTTAACATGAATATTCCAGCGTGTCGTTTAGGCATCGACTTCTCAAATATGATTGCAACACATGCATTTAATCCTTAACTATTTATTAATAGATATACCGAGATATTAACAGAAATGTAACGTCGCCATCAGCTTCGTTTCACTGGATCAATGATTCCAGTTCTATTCGCCTAATGTATAAAAAAAATTATTAATTGAATAAAATTCCTAGTTAGACCGTTGAGACCTCAAAAAAGTTAATGTGTTAATTTGAAGTCGAGCTTTGCACATGACACTATAGAACGTCCAACGCACTGCAGTGCCAGAGTTTAAACAAAAAAATATGTCGAACACCGCATACATCAAGAACCTATAAACCTATAAATGTAAAACCCACACAACGGAACGTGGGGGTCTGTGTGTTTTTAAATTTAAATTTGTTGGTTTTTTTCCGTCCAAGTTTTCTAAATGGTGGTTATTTTATATAGCCAGTTTGTGCACAAGGTTCATTTTAGTATCTTAACCACTTTTCAAAGAATTTCTAATCCTAATAATTACGCTCAAAGTTTTTAATAACATTTCGCTTACAATTCCTCGGGACTCGAGATTACTCGAGATTTTTTTTTGGGGGGGGGGTAGGGGGGAGGATTGAATATGACGGCAATATTTAATCTCCCATTGAATACACACCACGAATAGTATAAAAAAATGCGCTCATGAGGACGAGGACTAGATTAAAGGTGCCAGGCCCGTCATACTAGAGCGTAGTGCCACAGAGAAGAAATAAGATTAATTTCTTATTAATCTTTTTTATTATTTCCATGCTGTAAAACCACTCACTTCTTCTCTATGGTAGAGCTCAGTGCCTTTATTGTTTTGCTCCCACACTCGAAAGCTCGCTACAGGCACCCCTCTAGGACACACGGTCTACTGGTCAACCACCCTTTAGAACTTCCTCCTCCGCCACCGTCCGAATCTCCAGACGGAGGCGCCGTCCAGCCAGAGCCACGGGGGCGGCGCCCGCCTCCACCACACGCTCTCTCGCCCACCCGTGACCGCCACCCGACCCGGTGACGCACTGGCCATTGTCCCGCGGCTCTGGCTAGCGTTACACATCCGTCACATACACAACAGGGCGACGCGAGGCGACAAAACGTCTTGGTTGCGATACCTTTAATACTTTTGTTTTAAGACCGGGACACCGGGGCTGCCGTAATATGAGTAAAAATGAGTGAAGAATGATTGTAGTCTTGTTTCTGACTAAGGCTGACATGTTCCTCAGATCTGATAATTAATGGCCCAGCGTCAATGCGCACTCCTTAGTACATACAGTTGAGCGTAGGATCGAACCACAATTTCGCCTATCAATAACAAACTGGTCTAATTATGAGGATGGTCTCGTGGATGAACGTATAGTACACACCAGTGTAGACGTTAATAGCCATCCAATTTGAATGACGCATCAACAAATCCACAGGCCATTGCTTATAAATATCCACAATTTGGGTGACCTCTAAGTAGCTGGACTATATATAGTGCACACCGCACCGTCTTTGAGTTATCGTGATAGCGGGGTTCAGTTATTTGATATAATAGCGGAAGTTTGGCATCAAATAATATTGATAGAATAAAGCTTCATGATGTTTCGGGAACTAAAATGTTTCCTTCTTTCAAGTGTTGAGGAACTTAAAATAATCGTGTTGTGCTCTTGATCGATCGAAACATCATGAATCATGATCTTCTTGGATGTTGTTTCTCCTTTAAATTGAACAAAGCTGTGCTAGAGCATTTTACGCTTTTGTTGTAAGCGCAGATTTCGTTGCTTCAAAATGATTTTTTCCTTGGTTGTAATAAAATCAGTGTTTGCTAAAGTCATTGCCACAAATGATGTAAAATTAGGAGTTTTTTTAAAAGGAAATTAATTCCCGAAAATGTTTTATAAAGGGGTTTATTTAAAGTTTTTATTCAAAAATCTCTTAACTGTTTTCGGTCGAAACGAATAAACTAAGGATAAACAATGATTATTTTAATTTTGACTATAAAAAATTATTCTTATTTCCTCAAAACAAATTGTAGAACGTATATTACTGACGCACAGGTCGAGGCGACCCTTGTCTGTGATATTTATTTTTATTCAATACGTATTGCTGCATAATTCTGTGGTGGGTAGGGTAAAATATTTTCTGTCTGGGCTGAAATGGATGTAAGCAGTGTAGAAATTGTCGTAATGCCATTATAACCTCAGCACGCACAGTCACACAATAGAAGTGCGGTTCAAGCAGCGTTCTCTGTCTCATTCCGACACAAAAACATTATTTACACAGCTTTTAACCGCCAAAATGAAGCGTCTACTGTGCAGAAGCCAAGTGTTACCCGTTTTTTTTAGATCAATTTGGTGTTTCCATAGGCTGCGAACCTTTTTGAAAATGTGATCTGAACAAAATATAAAAAAGGGAAGTATTTTTACCTTGTGCTTATAAATAATTAAATGAAAATAAACGAAAATCACGCGATAAAATGACACCAAGTTCTAAATGTATTTAATCGGACCATAGTTCTGTACATCACAACTCCTTAACTTCGGTTTTCGAGACGAAAGAGGTTTTTCTATTCCACAGGTCTATTCATTCCTATATCAACCAAGAGGCGAAATTTCAAATACTGGTAGAGTACATGTGGTGCAAAGTAGAAAATATTTAGGTGACGACGACCCAAGCCAGCACATTCCATCAAGGATTCCCTCCATTCCGTTCGAACCATGGAATTTTCATCGTATTTATTATAATATTTGCATGAAACTACATTTTTCTCGAGCTAGTTATACATAACAAAGTTTATAATTGATCAAACAAAATTATAACATTTTTGATTTCGGAACTTAAACAATACCATTTTAAGAAAAGCTACTAAAAATAATATCAGGAACATCACAGTGTTGATGTCAGTTTAGTTATAATAGCTCATCCTTCTCTAATCATGCATATTCTCGAAAGTCGCCGGCTTTCGCAGTACTTTACAGCTTATCAACTATTAACTATTTCATTACTGTATATAATGCGGATAAAAAAATGCATAGCACTATAGCAGTAAGTTGTAATGATTTACTGCATAGCAGAGTCTTTTTAAACTTATCATTTCCAATGAAATTTCTATGTTTGATCCATTTATAGAATATACAATATTTGGCGTTTAACGGTTACCAAAGTATTGAGTATCACAGATATTATTTCTTAGTAAATTCTGACATTGTTAAGTACTAAAAAATATTAAGCCGAGACAGGCATAGGCTTTTCACCTGCAGATGAGATGTTCTTTGATCTTGTCCTCTGTCACGAGAAAATTAATTCCACGCTTCAGCTACGTTGGCGGTTATTATACAAACCGTTTTCTGCGCCCGCCGTCGCCGCTCCAGTCCAGATAAGGCAGAAATTAAGCGAGTGTTGTTTTCAAGACCCGCATACTGAGAATTTGGGATTCGTATTCTGTAGAAAACTAATCGCGTTTGCTGTGTTCTCACTGGTTTTTATCAACACCAATTTGACCGCATCGTTAAAAGATTATAATCGTTGGCGATATTAAACAACTTCGGTGTTTTCCGATCTGGTGTAGTTGATATTGTGTAAAAGCCGTCAGGATAATCGCCATCGAGTTGAACGCACATGCTGGGTGACGCGATGGATTACTGTTGAACGATTTATTGCAACAACTCCGATTTGTATTTACTACATGGAAAATGGTACCAAGTTCACTGCATTTGTTGTAGAAAACATTTCTTTCGATCCAAAATTGTTCCGTTTTATAACAAGTTGCTATTCTATAAGCAAGTATCACAGAGGAGAATTAAAGATCCCTCGCTTTAAGAGATATTTTAAAAATTCTGATGAAATAATACATTTTGATTATTAAAAAAAAAAACTATGAGCAGTTAAGTATTTTTGATACAACTAGCATTTTTGGATAATAAATATTGAAAAACTGCTGTTACGTCCAATTTAATCTCCTTTCCAAAGAGTTCTAAGGCCACACTAATTTCTTATCCAACTGAAATATAAAACACAGTAAATCTAAATATTTTCTTTTTGGGGACGGACAATTAGCACCTCCATGAAAAGAAAATTACTATAGTAAACATAAATAGATAAAACCCTCGGCACTGGACGACTGGACAGAGATCAAACTGAAACTAACAACGGGCTTAAATGTATTCCAAGAAATAGCTTGGAGTGTCCATCAATGAGTTAAGCCAAAAGGAAAGTTTACAACCGAACACGTAAAAGGTGGTTAGAATTATGTTGAGAACACCAAAACAAACAACGAGGTTACGCTACCTGATGCCGTGCCGTAATATTTCCCATAGTGAATAAAACTATTTCCTTCACTTTCACACTGCTCAAAATTTAAGAATAGAGAAAATTCTACAAGAGTTTTGACATGCCAAAATATATTTATAATAACATTATACGGTATATTTCATTGGAAGAGTTTAAAGTGGGAGGTCGAATATGCGAGGCCATACGTTTGAAGTGCAATTAGAGTAATTATATCAGTCATGGTAGTGTACAGGAATATTTTATTAAGTTACTAGTCCGGTGAGTTCTGTATTATCGTGCGAGCATGATGGTTCATGGGAGTTTCATGCGAGTACGGTAAAATCTACCGGACGTGTCACGTACGATACTTTGCATCATACTACTAAAAAAAAACATACTTTTTAATCATAACGCATTCCTTGTGTAAACTAATACGTTTCTCAATTCTTGAAACCTAGCCTGTATCAACCAAACAAACATTTATTTACTACTGCCACTACATTCCTGTGAAGTAACCAACAACCATGCATTAAACGTGAGTTTACTGCAATCAGCTGAGTGTTTTCATTGTTGACTTCCGTTATTTCCGTTTCCTAGTGCACGGTAAATTTACTGTGCAGAGATCGGTGAAGAATAACTTTACAGCCAAGAGTATGAGTCACAGAAAACAGATGTTTCTGTGTAGTATAATGTAAAATACTTTTCATGGGTCCAAAGTACAACCCGCATACTTAGCGGTATAAGTACAAAAAATTCTTAGCTAAAAGTTTTCATTTGCTATTCCAGCCGCTCCTTGGCAGAACTTCCGCAGTCTCCGCAGCCCAACTGAGTGTCGTTCCCGTCCGCCCAGCCTCCCAGCACTCGACAAATATTTTCTATGACAACTTATACAAACACAGACATATCATGTCCACCCCATGTAATTTTCTTTATTGTCCATTTGCGTCTGTGTGAACGTATTCGGCCCCGAAGGTCATGGTTCCTGTATGCCCAGCACTCAACAAATATTTTATAAAACTTACAAACACAGGCACCTCATGTATTCTCTGCTAAATCTTGTAGGAATTTATTAGAAAAATCTAAAACAAGACTGAAATATGTAAACAACCATAAATGACAGAATATATAATCAGCTGATCAGCTGAGCAAGAAACAGAACACAATAGAAAACATTGATATAACAATCCTCCCCCCTAATTAGATTGCCCTGATTTGATCATTATGTCTCTTTAATAATCTTTCATCACCAGCTCTAACAACATACATCACATTCCCAAGCTGTTTTTCAACTGTTCCTTTTGTCCACTTTTCATTAGAACTATTTGAGTAATTTCTTACCAATACTGTTTGTCCTATGCAATAATTTCTCTTGGCTTGTTGATTTCTATTTTGTACTTTATGTTAGAAATAGCTATCTCAACCACTTCCTTAAATGATTGTTTATTTCCTTTTTCTTGAAGAAACCGAACTCTGATCTCGTTATCTTTTAGTCCTCGGATGAATTGCATCTTCAGAAACATGTCACTCACTAAATGATCACAGCTATAACACTTGAAGTCACAGTCTATCGCCAAACGTTTCAGTTCTCTTGCGTATGCAGCAATGCTCTCATCTGAGTCTTGAACTTTACACACAAATTTATGTTGATTGGCTAGTATGCTTGGACTAGGTTCTATACAGTTTTGTAGTATATCAGAAAGTTCTTCATAAGATTTGTTTCCTGGTAACTCAGGAGCTGTTACGTCACATAATGTTTGGTGCATTTCTGGAGGTAAATAGCTGTGCTTTAGTTTTTGAATCCGTAATTTTCTTTAATTCGAAATAATTTTTTAATCGCAACAGAAAATTTCTAAAGGTTTCATTTTCCGTATAGGGTGTAAAGCTTACATTTGGTGTACTTGTGTTTGCCTGTACCTCATTAACAAATACATTTTTGTTCATTTCTGTTGGTCGAGCAGGTGCAATAAATGGCTGTAACAAAGCCCTTATTTCAAGGTATGTTTCCTCAACATCAGTTCTGTAATCCTCTTCTTTTTCAATTTCATCATCTTCTTCTGTAATCTTCAAAATATCCTCATGTAAAATTGTAAATTTCTTCCATGTTTCTTCTGTCAATGTTAGTCTGCCTGGAGCATCATAGGATGAAGAACCTTTGGTTTTCAGTACATGTAAAGTCCTTGTAATTTGTGCTTTGATTATTCCTCTCTGTTGTTTAAGGGTCTTAATTTCACATTTCCTTTCATCTAACGTCGCCATTGCTAAATCTTGTAGGAATTTATTAGGAAAATCTAAAACAAGACTGAAACATGTAAACAACCATAAATGACAGAATATATAATCAGCTGATCAGCTGAGCAAGAAACAGAACACAATAGAGAACATTGATATAACATACTCCATACAATTTTCTTTATTGTCCATTTGCGTCTGTGTGAACGTATTTGGCCCCGAAGGTCAGGGTTCCTGTACGTTCAACACTCAACAAATATTTTCTATGACACCTTAGGCTATACAAACACAGGCATATCATGTCCACCCCATGTAATTTTCTTTATTGTCCATTTGCGCCGGTACGAAACGTATTCGGCCCCGGGGTCACGGTTCCTGTATGCCCAGCACTCAACAAATATTTTATAAAACAACTTACAAACACAGGCACCTCATGTCTACTCCATATAATTTTCTTTATTGTCTATTTGCGTCTGTGTGAACGTATTCGGCCCCGAAGGTCAGGGTTCCTGTAAGTCCAGCACTCAACAAATATTTTATAAAACAACTTACAAACACAGGCACCTCATGTCTACTCCATATAATTTTCTTTATTGTCTATTTGCGTCTGTGTGAACGTATTCGGCCCCGAAGGTCAGGGTTCCTGTACGTACAGCACTCAACAAATATTTTCTATGACAACTTACAAACACAGGAGCATGTCTCCTCCATATAATTTTCTTTATTATCCGTTTGCGCCGGTACGAAACGTATCCGGCCCCGAAGGTCAGGGTTCTTCTACGTCCAGCACTCAACAAATATTTTCTATGACAACTTATACAAACACAGGCATATCATGTCCACCCTATGTAATTTTCTTTATTGTCCATTAGCGTCTGTGTGAACGTATTTGGCCCCGAAGGTTAGGGTTCCTGTACGCCCAGCACTCAACAAATATTTTATAAAACAACTTACAAACACAGGCACTTCATGTTTATTCCATATAATTTTCTTTATTGTCCATTTGCGTCTGTGTGAACGTATTTGGCCCCGAAGGTCAGGGTTCCTGTATGCCCAGCACTCACAAATATTTTCTATGACAACTTACAAACACAGGCACCTCATGTCTACTCCATGTAATCTTCTTCATTGTCCGTTTGCGCCGGTACCAACGTATTCGGCCCGAAGGTCAGGCCGGGCAGTCAGCGACCCCGGGGCCGAGCCAAGCCGTCATGTCAGTTGTGGTGGCTTGCAGACTGCGCCAACACACACATTGGCGCGGGGGATTCCGCATATTTACTTTCATCTTCAGCTGGGATCCGGCAGGCAGATTGCGGCAAGGTGGAGAAGGATAAACGATTTTGAAAGTTATATTTGGATTTTAACTACTTAGACCTTTTTGGGAAATGAAAATCCTACGATGGTTGAGTTAGATCCAGTAAGACGATCAGGATAGTTAGTTATTTGTGCAACAAGTGCGTAAAGTGTCTTTGCTACATTTGAGAGACTTGTTCACTAGGAATAGTTTCTTGAGCGCAGCAAACTACTTTGCGTACGAGTTGCACATCAAATTTGCCCTGCAGTTAGCTTAAATAATCTGTGCCTCATGAATTCCAAGCATTGAGTTGTTGGGTTGGAAATAATCACGTTTAAGACGTCCGGCAACAACAAGTACGAAATAAAATGGTTATGTTAAGTGTTGCTCTATGTTTTAAAGACTGGTGTGCGCAAAGTAATGAGGCAAAACTGAACGTGTATGGCAGGCCTAAAAGAAAGTGCAAGGTAAATGTAAGCGGAAATCGCCTGTAAGGTGAAGCATATAGAGTGCGAATACGGACATAGGAAAATTTATTTTACAGGAACTAGACGAAGTCACAGAAATTATCATTGAAGACAACTTTGTGTCAAAGTATTGAGAAAATACATAAGAGCTAAGAGCCTCACCTTTCAACAATCTTAGTCATAAGTGAGATAATTTTTTCAACATTGTAATATCGCAATGTTGGATCCTAAGTAATTTTTTCGAGAATTTGAAAATTCATATGCGATCTATTTGCAGACTCTAGCAATGATTAAACTTCAAAATCTGCTAAAACACCTTAATGACTGGTATTAAATTACAGCGTTAATTCAATATTTTACCAAATATTTTTTAATAATAAGTTGAAAGTTGTTACGAATACATTTGTATAACCAGGCCACGAAATTGTTCGCAGATGCTCAACAATTCACGACAGGAATCCATTTCTTCACAAATGCTCACATACACGCGGTGAATATTTTTATGAATAAATGTTTTTGTGTCCGAAGGCGAGAGGCAACGCTGCAAGAACTGTCAGGCTATTGTGTGGCTGTACGTGCGGAGATTATGATGACATTTACCCAGGAATCTTTTTAACTTCTTACATCTCTTTTAGCCAACAATAAAGGCTTGTCGAGCAAAACTATTACCAGTATCCAAGCGGAATGTTTCAGTAAGGCATTGAACAACAATTAAAATACATGAAAAAATGTGGATTCATTTTTCTAAGTAAACTGATCAAATATCAATGCATTAATCATACTCTTTTTCAGCCACAATTATATAATCGCATCAGACATATATTCACAAAAAATATAGATATAGCTGATATGAATTAATGAAGTTATTTATTGTTACAATAATAAACGTCAGGGCGAACAAATTTTGTTTTTATCCATGCGGCCATCAGTAATGTCATAATTAAAATGGACAAAATCTAAAACATTTTCGTGAACACCAGATCTTTTCAGTTCTAGCAATGTTTTTAACTTTTAACTAAGCCATTTGAGGTATTGACAATGCAATGGGCCAAAGCAATCGTAAACTCAAAACTAAAACTTGATCGCTAAAACGACGATTAGTTTTGTAATGATTAATTTTAAAATATCTACTTGAGAAATTTACGATAGTTAAAACGATTTCTTAATTGACCCTTTCCTTTGATAATGATCAATATAATACACCGTAGAATTAATTTACACTATGTCAATAGGCTATACAGGCGTATTATAACAGGGGAGCTAACAGCGTCCTTTGTCTGTGGCGAAGCTCGCCATTGTCCCAGTACCCCACTTTCTTTCCACCCTCTACCCCTGACATTTCCCACACCTGTCTGTTTAATGTGCATAATTTATTTATTCATTTCAAAATGTTGCTCCGCTTTCTGCCATCTGTCTGTGTTCTCCCTTGACACCAGCATTCAGTGTTTTCCGTGACGGAGTATGCTTAACTCTTATAAGAGCGAAGTTTTTGTCAATCATCTTAGCCTCTAGATTATATTAATATTAATTGATCCCTATAATATTAATTAAAAGTTTTTGTATTTTATTGGCTCCTCGGTTGAGTGCTTTTTCGCTTGCTTGTACGATTACCTCAAAATCAGCTCCAAGAATTTCCTTCGAATATTGTAAATACGATATTTTTTGCTCTAAAACGTGTTTTATGGAAGATACTTGGTCTAGAAATACCTAATAAAGTTAAAAAGTTAATTTGAATGTCAAAATACTAAACACTGGAAATCGGATTCCATGTTATCGACAAAATAAACATCGAATACTTAACAAATATTATATTCATAACAGCGCGTTGCAACTGCAGCCGTGTAATCTAAATGCCGATTCAGTGTGTGGGATAAAGATTGCATGGAGTAAAAAAATCGTATTGGCAGTTGGTCAGGTCACATCTTTGTTAGCAAACATATTGCATATGAATTTTCAATCCTCAAGAAAATACTCGGGATACCAAAACTGCGATATTTTAGTGTGTTAAAAATAATGTCACAACCAAATAAACATTATGAAACCAAATCTTTTGGAGTAATTAGATAAACCCATGCATGTGTATGAGTTCCCAAGAGTAGTTGTAAATACTAACTTTGCACAAAAACGGTCAAAAAAAGGACATGACGTCGCGTCGGGTTAAAAATATTCTGGTCATTGCAACTATGTAAATACCCCCGTTGCAGCAGACCTTCAAACTCAGCGAATTTCAAATCCAAAACAACATATTTCAATCCAACATAGCGAGATTTGACATGTTTTTGTAAGCTCCGTAAGAATAACATAGGGAATGAGTATGCAGGTTTGCTGCTACAGGTATATTAAAACTGGGTGGTTTCAATTCATTATTTAGTAGATCTGAACTAGGAGAAGCTATTTACCAAGTTTTATCTATATATGTTGAGAAATAACCGAGATATAGAATTTTACTTATTTCCCTTAAGGTTAACATTGGGACAACGTACTGTGGTTACCACTTTCAATATCTCGGTAACCAATGGATATAGAGCAGTGATTCAATATACTAAATTGTTTGTTTTTTTGAGCTGAATTCAATGGTGCCAACAAAAATTCGGTAGATTTTATTTTTCTATGTAAAAAACTCAAAAAACCCATTTTTGGGGGGGTTTATCCCCCTTTACCCCCCCTTCCGGTGGTCCAATCGGGCTGGTTTACGAACTCGTCCGAGGGATTACCACTTTACATGTCTGTACCAAATTCCATTAAGATCGGACCATTTTTACGGCCGCTATCGTGCTCACAGACACACATATATATATATATGAATAAAATTTCGAACGAATAGTTTTTTTTTGCTTCTGGGGGCCCCAAAACGAAAAGTCATGGTCTGGGGCTTAGGTCTTACCATGAGACCTACGGTAATAGCTTCTTCCCTATAGGGGAAATTCGCTAAAACGCCATAAACTTTAGTTGTTAAAGCTACCTCAATTGCAATGTCTGTAACACATATAGTATTACAATATTGTAAAACTGCAATTATAGCAAGTTTTTACACTCAATAGAACACATCAAGTTTAATTATTCACTGTGATTATTCATTTAAACTTTTTTTATAAATAAACACCTTCCGTTTTAGAGATTCATTTTTTCCATCTGGTTTTCCTGACTGATCTAATGCCAATTTTAAGTTTTAGCGAATTTCCCCTATAGGGAAGAAGCTATTACCGTAGGTCTCATGGTAAGACTTAAGCCCAAGACCATGATAACTTTTTCATTTAGAGGCCCCCAGAAGCAAAAAACACCATTCGTTCAAATTTCTATATATATGTGAGTGTCTGTAAGTACGATAGCGCTCGCAAAAATAATCCAATCGGAATGAAATTTGGCATAGATGTATAAAGTAGTAATTATTCGGATGAGTTCGAAAACCAGTCCGATCGGACCACTGGAAGGGGGGGGTAAAGGGGAAAACCCCTCCAAAAATGGGTTTTTTGGGTTTTTTTATATAGAAAAAAATCAAATATTCGTAAGCACCATTGAATTCAGCTCGAAAAATCAAACGATTTAGTATGTTGTATAATTTCTATATGTCTATTGGTTACCGAGATATTGAAAGTGGTAAACACAGTACGTTGTCACTATGTTAACCTTATGGGAAATAAGTAAATTTCTATATCTCGCTTATTTCCTGTTTTGACTGGCTACATTTTAATTGTATTCAGTAGCAATCAATCGATAAGTAATCGCCGGCATCGAGCGGCGCCGGCGCCGTGATCGAGGAGTCGCAATAAATCTCGGAATCGTTTAACTTTCACTATGCAAAATGTTATGATGCAACCGGTTACATACGACCGGCGCGGCGCCGAAGACTTACTCACTGACCTACACGTACAAACTGCCAAGCGTGTTCGTAAAGAGCGCTTTAGGTTGCGATACAGAGATACGATGACCTCCTAAATACTGAACGAGTCTTTAACTGTCATAGGAGAATTACTAACTGCTATAAAGAATGGATTAATAAAAACTAAAAATTTATGGACTATATCATCTTGAACAAATAATAGAGATCATTAAATAAGAAATAAATGTTAAGGAAAGCTACCTAATAGGGCATGATGAGACAAATTACTGTCACATTGTACAACAGACCAGTTGGTATACCTTGATGTTACGGTTATTTTATAGGTGTATAGGGGTTTAAATAGTATAGATACATAAATAAATAATATAAATAACGATAAAGTTCATGATCTAGATTAAGAGGAGATTAAATGAGACCTTTTTTAAAGTGCTGTTTGTTGTCCATCCAACCTAACAACCAAGTGGGGTTGTTTCAGTCTGAAGCTCTCTAATAAGGTCCAATATATAATGTTTTATTGTAATCCGTTAATAAAAGAACGGCTGAACGAGGCTTAAAAATGACAAGCTATGTAACAAGTATCAAAAAACTAAAATATAGTTCACTTGTTATATATGTCATGGATGCGATGTTTAAAATAGCTTATATTTTTATTCAAGCTATAAAAAAACCGCATATATTTTTATTTTTCTATAATCAAACCTTCCATGTAATTTAGTTTTAACAAACACAAACTTTGACATGAAAACCACGGGTTGGAAGCACAAACGTATCAAGTTTTTTCAAAGCAAAGGAACCAAATTTTGACAACAATCGCATATGCTTTTTTCGGTTATAATCTCCTACCATGTTTCAAATACATGTTTAAAAAGACTGAAAGTGGACAATTTGCCTTATCGACCGCGCACCAGGTGTGAAGCGTGGGGTGGATAAAGAAATTAAATCATCGTGATTGAGGGATTATTAAAAGCAGGGGCGTTGGCTGCGATTTATCGAGGCCAGGTGTTGGTGGCTGGCCATTACATGTAGGGTGTTTTACTACCTTTATAAAGTCTTATTACAATTTAATTTATTTTATTAAATTTTATAATAGCAATGTACGTATCTAGTTGAATCTGTAAAGTTCACATAGTAACAACTTTATATATTAAGAATCTGAAGAGACTAGATAAAAAATGTACAATGTTAGGGAATGCACAATGTCGACGTACATTTACATTATTTATCAAGGAATTTATTAAACTGAGTTCTTTATGAGTTTATACTGGAAACTGACACTGTGATATTATTTTAATACAAATTACTTTGTTCTTTAGGTAACCAATATGGATCAAGAGTGCAACTAAAAGGCGTCTAGTCTAAGAGAGTGCTGTTGAGACCAAAAATCCTCTTAGTGTCTCTTAGAGGAAGAGAGATAGATTTTAATATTATAACCATCTATTATACACAGTCTCTAGGATACGCTTTTCAAAGACGGCGGGGGCGTGAATAAAATATACAGTGCAAGACTCAATTATACCAGTATTATAATCTGATATTAGCAATATAACCTTTCAAGCACACAGTTTACAGCTTAAAATTTCTGCTCAAGTTTGCTGTTTTACATATCTCATTCTTACAGGGTTACAGAAGTTAACACCGGAATTAGTTTCAGACAATAACTGTATTTTAAAGGTTTACCTGAAAATTTTACACTGTAGTAATATTCCACATAATTTTAAATTGGTTTCTTTTATGTGTAGAGCTATGCCTTCCACTGAATCATCACGATTAATGATTTTAATTCCTGGTATGTAAAATATTGTAAATTTTGGTGATAGGTCCTGGTTAAAAAACTTAAATTTTAGCATTTACATCAGTCTAAATCATGTTTTAATACAATACTAGGCAAAAAAATAAGTAAAATGGAAAATATTTGCATTTTTCACATAAAATGTTATTATTTGACAGAAAAAATTTATAGACTTTATTAGCTATACGTTCTTCTATCCACCGACAATGTTCCAAATATGTCTATTACAAAAATAACATCCAGAATCAGCGGAATTCACCGAAAAAATTCAACAACCTGTGAGGGCAGTTTTTTCAAAATTCCAAATCACAATAACTTTACACTGATGTTTATTTCAGGATCCACGTTAATTTTGGAGGCGATGAAAATTCCAGAGCCCGTTTCGATGCTGTAAATTCTGCCCACGATAAAATGAGGCAATGCCAAAGTTTATTGTTGATTTTTTTATTTATATAATACATTATTTTTTATGCTATAACATTATGGATGTAAACACACAGTACAACATTCATAAATAAATAACGTAAAAACAATGTGAACTTAGATAAGAACATTTATAAAAAAAACGATAAAAATAGCACTAAACCTACATATTTTTACCTTGATCCATCACATAAAAATGTTCACGGCGTTTTATTTTACCGTTGACCGTAGATTTACTTTGTCCTACAACCGATCCTATAATATGTTCCAAACCTAATAACTTCATTAACTTGTCAACCATTCACTGCTGTCTAATGGCCTATTACCGTTCTTCAGAGAGGAAACCAATGTCTCATTTACATGAGAGACTTAACAAGCCTTGCCGTCGCATCTTTTTTAAACTGAATAAATTCTCTGACTCTATATATCTCCAATACTCTTTGTTCTAATATTGTTCAAAACTTAAAGCTGCAGGCAATTTACTTCTCATTCTTCACAATTATTCATAATACAGTAAACAATATAATAAATGTGTACAGTAATTTTTTAAACGTTATTATGAAACATGACACACAAAATATAACGAATACCATTTGCTTATAAGTACACATATTCAATGTGGATGGTCGTTATTTTTTTCTTTCAAATAAAAAAAAACTATTTGATTGTTTATGAAAAGAACAAGCTGTCGTACATTAAAAATTATTTATGTATGTTCATTGAAGCTTTCGCCGTTCTTTAGAATAAAATTGAGCGAAAAACCAGCCATTAAAAACTGACAATGAATTCAAATCAAAACGTTTTTTTACAAGAAAATATTTTTACGTTACACTAGCAGTTCTTGGCCTTTTTTACATGCGAACCTCGATAGTAGGCGATACCTGAAGAATGGAAGATTAAATTCAGTGATGGAGAGGGAACGCGCGGGGGAAAGACGGCGATAGCCCATTGGTTTTCATCTATAAAAAATAAGATTATTATTTATTTCCCTAACTCCAAATCATCCATAGCTTCTTGCAGCCACATTCAGCCAGCTCAGAATACAAACTAATTACCTACGCAAAAAAAACGCATTTAGAGGAATAAAGAAACATGTCTTCTTTAAAGTTTTAACCATCATGTTTAGCGTTTCCCCACTGGAGGATTGACCAATACACCATTGATTAAATTACATGCTCATGACAAATGTGTGAAGTTGATTGTACAACGGTAGCCTTCGTTATGAGAATGTAAAACAGAAGCACATAAACTTTACAGATAAGACATGGAAAGAATAAATAAAACATTGAACAAACACTACAAATGGCTGTTACAACAAAGAAGCCACGAATACTTGGCAAGAGTCTATGTGTAGAAGTCATATATACGTTGCTCTTTTATATTGTCTTGATAATGCCATTGGTCGACAATAAACTTCAAAAATATCCAGCTAAAGATTACATGTTGGCGTCAAAATATGTTCTGAACATAATAAAATGATTTTATGTGTTCTAGGAATTTTTAGCAATGAATACTGTTTGTATACATTGTTTTTATAGTAAGTAATTTAGACTTTTATTTGATCTCACAACTCCGGGGCTAAAACCATGGGTAATGGTAATATATACACGAAGGAAATTACATATGTACGTTGACGAGTCTCTCAACTGATGAGTTTGCCTGAAGCCACCCTTTCATCAAAAACGGGTGTGGCACAACACTGATGTTTAGATGGATTGTGAGGCTTATTAATTTAAAATCTGGCAATGAGGGTGGAGTAAAAACGCTCCATGATGTATGCAAATAATGAAGGATGATCAATAGTATTACTCCTTAAAAATTCTAACAATAGAGGCAAACATAAATATTATGATTAAAATCAAACAATAAATACATGCAGAACTTTGGAAAGGCAACTAGGTTATTTATGAACAGATCATCTAAAATATTTAGGATATTTCACTAAAACGTTTATAATAACTAAAATTAAGACATAGAAAGTTTAATAACAGAAATTTTTCTTTTGAGAGTAATACGGAAAAAAGAACATATTTCAATCGATCATCGAGCGAGATATAAAATGTTGTTGTAACATTTGTAAATGTATAAAAATAACATGGGGAATGAGTATGCAGGTTTGCTGCAACAGATACGTTAAAACTGGGTGCTTTTCATTCAATATTTAGTAGATCTGAACTAAAATAAGCCATACCACAAGTTTTATTATGATATGTTATTAAATAAGGAAGATGTTGCATTTTTTTGTTTCCCATTAGGATAACATGGAGAATGAGTATGCAAGTTTACTACCAAAAAATTGAAATATTGGGGAGTTTAGACTAATATACTTTGGCTATAAACGAAGTTTTATTAAGATATGTTGATAAATAAGCGTGATATAGAATTTTACTTATTGCAACAACGTATTGTGATTACCACTTACAACATCTCGTTAACCAATGGACATAGAGCAACGATTTAAATTACTTACTTTTTTTTAGCTGAATTCAATGGTGCTAACAAAAATTGGATTATTTCAAATTTTCTACGCAAAAAACACAAAACTCCCTTTTTTGAGGGGGTTTATCCCCCTTTACCCCCTCCCACCATTTGGTAGTCCGGTCGGGCTGGTTTAAGAACTCGTCCGAGTTTACCACTTTACATGTCTGTATCAAATTTCATTTTTTTTGCTTCTGGGGGCCCCGAAACGAAAAGTTAAAATGGTCTTGGGCTTAGGTCTTACCATGAATCCTACGATAACAGCCAATTCTATTCAAGAAATTCGCTAAAATAACCATCATAAAGATATTGAATAGAGGAAACTTTAATTCACGCAATGGCAAATCTATGTTTACTTAATAACACTTTTAAACAGTTAACACAAAGAATGTAATTCGGCCTAATATTTTATCATGAGATCTATTGTTGAGGCTCAAAGGGTCAAGGAACCGCACACACATATTGTTTGAGTAAAATACTTCCAAAAGAATATGACCACTTTTACACGGTGATATACTGAGTACCGCCGGCAGGAGTCCAGGGTAGGAGTGAGGGGGAGGGAACATTGAGGGTTGAAACTGGTCTCTTAGCACGAGCTCGTCTTGTAAGGTGATCAAATATTCAACAGGCGAGGGGGTTTAATCCACCCCACCCCACCACTTAAGAGGGGAATAAGTTAGACAAAGAAAGAATGGTAAAATATTTATATATTGACCAAGGAACTTGTCAATTACAAGGGTACTGTCTTCCACAAATAATTAATTTGTCGATTAACTTAACTTTTTCCCCATTAAATCAATGACCAAGCCCCGTGACATAAAATCATTTGTTATTATTGACGAATTTTCTGATAAAATCCAAAATTGTCGTGTATTAATATGAACAATGTCCTTATGTTTCAATCAGTGGAGGTTATTTCAACTCCTTCTAAATTCAAGTTAATATTTAATAAACAAAATTGTCTTTCAAACATCTCAGCTCAACTCAGCAAAACCAAGTCTTTTGGCTTGAAATATAACAATTTTGTATGCATTCAAACAACTTTAACACGAAAAAAATATTTGAAACCCACTATCATCACCTTTTATTAGAGATTTACCCTATATTTCATCTGAAAGCATTTTGTTTGTACAAAGAATTGTTTTCAAGGTTGCTTTCAAGGTTCAGACCCCTTTTAATGATATTAATATCATAAAATTATAACCCAAGTTTATGTTCGCCTATACAATTGATGTAAGGCGGTTTTATGAAATGGGAGAATATGATAGTCTCCGCACCGATGGATTAACAGCAAAAATATTAGTAAAGCATTAGTATTGATAAATCATATATATATATATTTTTTTATTTTTTATTTTTTTTATTGTCCTCCCTTCACATCCCAGGACGCTAGACCTAGCCCGGAACCGTTTTACACATTACTTCAGGCTAGGCCTAGTGGGTCACGGCATTATCACATAGCGAAAATGCCATTGGTGATTGGCGGGATTTGAACCCGGGCCTCCGAGATCGAAAGCCCGCGCTCTAACCACTATGCCAGGCCGCTCCCCACTGTGATAAATCATATATTAATTTATTACTCATTTCTAATTTGACATTTTGATTTTTAGAGTAATGATAATTTCTCAAACTTTTAGTTTATAGTTTTGTATCTAATTCACATTCCACATTATAAGACAATACAATTGGTATAAATTATTCCCCATGTACTTAAAACATTACTAGAAATGTTCAAACTTTTCGGATCAAGCACGTGATTTTTATTAATTGAAAAACCAACATCTTATGAAAAGAGGGCAAAAAGACAGTTCAACATCGAGACTCAGAATATTTAATTAGCAATGTTTGAAACTAATCAAATATAGTAAAGGGACAAGTTTAAAATAAAAAAAAACGTTATACCCACAACTCAATAACGCACAACTTGTTTTACAAGTAATGACAAATATTCTATTGAGGCCAATCCCACTGAAGAGCAGTATTTTTTAATGAGCCGTTTATACAAGTCTTGTTGAAATTTATGATTGAAAATAACGCAGGATTAATTTGTTTTTAGGTTAATTTGGCGTCTATTGCATTTTAGTAGTCATTACAAATGTAATAACCCGAACGAAATGTTAAAATTTATTATCTAACAGCTTGAATTACTTCAAAATGAAACATCATTCCAGAGCTGGTATTTAAAAAGCGAGGCTTTGCTGTAATATTTTCACGCACGAATGTTTTTGTATAAATTGATCAATTATTTCTAAAAGCTTTGATTAAGCCTTTGCTTTTCTGTTTTTAATTTAACCTTAACTTGGAAACAATATTTCATTATTTCATAAGTTCAGTAGCGATGAAGTTGACAGAGTACTTTTAGTATAATTAGTTTTCTAAAAATATAAATATTAACTGAACTTTTGGAAAACCTTTAAGCCCCTACTCGTTGGGCACTTGAGGGCGTTACAAAAGCACTGTTTACCAGTGTGTTCATTATCCCCAATCGTAAAAAATATATTTTGCGACAACTGTGTTTTTACTGTATTTTTTACCACTGCAAATAATCACTAAGACGTAAATAATTCAATATAGTGCAATGGCAGAAATGTTGTCAGGTTAAAACGTTGCGTATATTAAAATGGAAGTTCATATTTAAAGATCAAGCGATTGGTTTTGACCATATACAATTAAAGTCAATGCTATTCTAGATCGAACTCGAACACCAGTTATTTCCTTATAGGGTATTAATGTTCCTTTTGGTAATATCCTTTGTAACTGAATATATCGGAATTTCTCTGTATAGAAAAATTGGAATAAATTGAAAAAAATTAAATTGGAAAATGTTTTTTGTATAAAAACGATTATTTTCTCCGTAAGTAAATATTAATAGGAATAAAAATGTGGAAAAGGAGGTTTAAACATTTAGCAAAATCAGTGAAAAGTTTGAAAAATGGAAGTGTTTAAGCAATTTTCTAATTGTTATTTTAAAAGTTTCAATACCAAATTAATTTATTACACCTACTGCAATACAATTTTTCTGATTCTATGAGAAACATTAGCGGAGCCCTTTTGCTATTTAGGCTAGAATTATGAAGATAAAAAATGTTTTTCACTTCTAAGAAGATGATTCTAAAAAAATACCGGATTTAATTTATTAGACTAAATCCACGATTTCAAATATCAGTTACATTATTTCATAGAAAATAATTGGCGAAAGAAATTGTTATCCTGTACACTTGTTTTAATATAGAATCAAAAAGGGAAAGAAACGACATTTTATATAAAAAAATTGAAACCAAATAAACGCAACGCAATTCCACGAATTCTCAACGACTGTTGTCACTTTACTGATAAGAGCCAACAGATCAGCTGACCTAGTGTAGATCAGCTGATTTTAGATGCGGTCGCTGATAAGCGCATTGTAGCCGGCCATCGCCCTGCAGATCAGTAACTGAAGAAATCCACTACACGAGGATGACGCAATTTATTGTGCAGCTAATGGGCCTGCATTGTGCCGCACACGTGCAGTCGGTACGACCTCGCGGCAAAACACATTTACTGTGCACATTTTCATGTTTATTCACTGTGCGGTTGTTTATTGTTCAACGTTTGCTGATCCATTTGGATCTCACAAACAATGCGTTAGTAGTAAACACTTTATTTTTTAGTATCGTGTTTCAGTTATTGTTTTGGATTCGCGTTCGAATCAGCTGCGCAAGGGTCAACTTGAATCGCCAACAGTTTAAAAGAATAATGTTAATTTTTTGTTATTTTGTTTGAACAGCGCATGTAACAACATTGAAAAGGCATCTCTAAGCTAAATTCAAGTCAGTTCTGTTTACCGTTTAATATTATATATTTAACTTCAGTGTGTAAAATTGTTATAAATTTGGTTTTTGTTTTAAACATCGATTTTGACGGAATTACCTTTCAAATCTTCTCACTATTCTGGAGAACCCACTAAAGATCGAAATCAATATAAAGGTAAAAAGAGACTCAATATACATATAGTTCAAGGGCAGAGCCATCGGAATAGTACTAACCGCTTAAGGCAATAGCAGATTGAGTGCACAATATCCTGCGACAAACCGGCCAGTAACAAGCAAGTAATGACGCCGTAGACTTGACCTTTGGCTCGCCCACCAGGCGCCTGCGGCCAACCGTAAACGCTTTATACTGCTACACTCCGTATATTGCGTGCAGACTAGGGTTTAGTTCTGCTTGTGGTTTTGTCACAATTTCGATGGTTTGACTGGTGAAGTAATATGTAATTTTAACTTTAGACACAACATTGACTTCGGCTTTGGAAAAACATAACGTTGAAAGAATATTGTTTATTATAATAAAAGATTGTGTAAAAACACAAATAAAAGCTTCAGCTTCACAATATACGTGTTTACGCCTGTATTGTATTGTTACAGTTTCAATGAGTACGGCGTACTTCGGGAGGATATATTTAAATTTAGTTTATATTCTTTTGGACCAACAAGGCTGTTTCCTCTAAATAAAAAAAAACATTACTGCTTATAGAGCATCAGAGTTCTTCCGCGAGTAAACCGTGAACTGTCACTAAAAATCATAAACGTCCGCACCGTTTCCCCACAAATTACCCAACAAGCGGTTGCTTTCATATGAAAGTGAATCCAATCCACAACAAAGGGGAGAGTTTGGAGGGAAGTGAAGTCTGAGCACAGCGAGACAATCGAATATTGTTTAGACGGGTTAAACAGCCTCAATTGTTCTCATTGGCCTGCTATGCACACGAGCGATGTTTGTCGCGACTCCACGCTCCGGTTGCGGCCGTTCAACTTTTCAATTTGATACTAAACGACCTTAAGGATCGATAAACATCGTTACTTTATTCCACGATTACAATACTGATTGTTGTACTGGTGAACAGGTTTCAAATACCAGATCAATGTCATTTCAACCTTGTAAAACTAATCAGTATGTTTGCTGCAACATCTCGATTTCCTATGTGTACTGGTACTAACTTGAGAATATACATTCGGTACGAAACTGTGTATATTTAGTAGGAAGATAATTTAGTTCGAGATCCTGAAAAAGGTGGTTTTAAACAGAAAAAAGAAAAGTTTAATGAAATTCGATTGCATTTTTTTTGTAAAAATAACCAGTTATTTTTGACACTGGAATACATTTATTTCAACACGGTGCTAATTTTGTTTTCTTTGAATCACTTATTTTAGCCAACTTACAGGAAAACTATGTTTCTGAACAGAGGCGCTGGCGCTCTATAAAAAAGAATCTATACAAAAGAACACATTTATATCGTCTCAACCATCTTGTTAACCCCAAACGTACAAGTCGATCCGATGTACTTCAACATTTTTTCTAACGATTCGATGCCTTCAGGCTAAAAATTTCGTCTTTACCGAGAGGCTGATGGTTGATTTTAATGTATTGTCGCTGCACTCAGGGCAATGAGGGGTTTTATAAGGGGCTTTAATAAACCAATAAAACGTTTACTCTGAAAATGAAGGGGTTTTAAATATGAAGTGCTAATTAAACTTAATAACGCCTTCATCGATTATACACTTAGTAACGTAATAATTTATTAATGCGTTTCCGCTGGAACAATGGGTAGCGGGCCAATTAGCGAATTTCATTCTTGCCAAGAAGAAAGGAAACGTGATAAAAAACTGTCCCTTCCATTGTGTGGAAATACGTGCCGAGATTATGAAGACACATTTCCGAGAATTTCATTCATCCACTTTGGTCTGACGAAAACCAAAGTCCTAAATATTTTTCAACTGCTGGTTTTTTTTTAAACAAAGCGAAGTGGAATTAGAACTGGAATTTAAGATGCAATATTTGTTTAAACTTATTTTAATATCTCTCAGCTTATCCTATGCTGTTTACGAGTACACTTCATTGCACAACTATACTAAAACGGCTAAATATATTTTTTTATTACATAAAAAAAAATTATTTTCATTACTATAATAAATGTCACAATTACATTTGTTTTTAATCAAGCGATGAACGAGAGAACAAACGTCTAATGAAGATTGCAACACTGCACATAATATAGTGCGTTAAAAAAAAAGAAAAGGCTTATACTAGACTGACAAATATGCTAATAAAAATAATGTTTTGATGAGAAAAACTCTAATCTCCTGACACTGCAGCATATTTATCAGGCTACAACTACAGTGATAAGTTTAAAGGTCTTAATGCCGGAATGGAAATCAACAAATGGAAAGAGATTAAAACTCGCAACTTGGACAAAAGACTTAGGGACACAAGCACTAAGCACAAGAGTAAGCACTCTCTTGTTAGGTCTTGTGATAACCGTATAGAAAGTAAATGCGAATGAGCAAATTAAAAAATGTTTGTCTCTAATACTAAATAATTCTTATTTAGCCAAGAAATAACCTTCCGGGCGGTAGTTCATTAACGTGAAACAACCACTTAGCCCGGAAAAGAAGATTAATATTGTCTTGAAAAAGAGAAACTTCCCAAAAAATATTATGAAGGAAAGTTTAAGCCCCTTGATTATAAACACAAAAGAGTTGCGGCCTGGCTTTGAAACTTTTCTTTCTATCTCTTTAAAATTGCTTTTATAAACTTGTTGGGAAGTATAATAAACATACATGCCAAAATTTATATCCATTCAGTAAATACAAATGAGACTGCAGAATATACATAAAAGAGACTTTGGAGGATGAAGTATAACTATCAGATGTATGGTCTATTCGGAAATGTGCAATTTCATTTGTGTTTGCAGTAATCTACCATTCTATCAAGGGCTTCAGCTAAACAGTTTCAATGGACGTTAATAATTAGGCGTTAGTGCCTTGCGTGCGACTTTTCATTGTAGTTCAATTTGTTATCACGAAGCGGGTTCATGACCAAAACCGATTATAAATTAATCCAAATGTAATTTGTCTTAAAGTCTAATCGTTGTTATATGAATAGTGTGGTTTCAAAACAATTAGTAATCACTTCCTTGAACGAAATAACGCCTAATAATATTATCATCATTATCGAATAAATATTTTTATTATTTCTTGATAAAAAGTGTAAAAAACAGATTGTCACGAAATTAAATTTCCAAAACCTTTACAAAATTTTAGCGAATTTCCCCTATAGGGAAGAAGCTATACCGTAGGTCTCATGGTAAGACCTAAGCTCGGGACCATTATAACTCTTCGTTTTGGGGCCACCAGAAGCAAAAAACACCATTCGTTCGAATTTATATATAGATGTGTGTCTGTTAGCACGATAGCGGCCGCAAAAATGGTCCGATCTTTATGAAATTTGGTACGGACGTGTAAAGTGGTAATCAATTGGACGAGTTCGGGAACCAGCCCGATCGGACCACCGGAAAGGGGGGTGAAGGGGGATAAACCCTCCTAAAAATGTTTGTTTGTTTTTTTACGTAGAAAAATAAAATTTATCGCAAAAAAAATTTTTTTCCTATGAGATATGTCCAAAAATTAAGCATGGATACGTAACTCATACATCTTTAAGGAAACGTCTTTGCTACAAGTCTCTATTTCTTAATATGTTGTTCAACATGATATAAAGTTCTAAGATTCCAGCATATTATGTTATATTTAAGGAAAACGTTTTACTGAAATAAAAATAAATCAAGCATCGATTTTAAAAATAACATATGCTAAAACATTTCGTCTCTTACAACCAAGAGGTCTTAATTGTCAATGTTGCTCTCATGTAGTTTGAGGAAAACATGACTCTAGTTGGAAATACTCAACAAAATAGCGATGACGTGGGCAGTAGTGACTGTCAGTCGATTCAGAGTATGCCGCCACAAAAAGCTCTTCAATATTGCATGGAAATTTAATAGTTTGCACGTACTCGAACAATCGGTGACAGTTTAACAGGTCGATGTATCGCTCGAATTGACAGACTAAACACTCGACACGTTCTGCCTGAGAGGCGAGCAAGTCGATTATCCCTTGTTTTGTCGACGATTATCCTGAATATTTGATCTTGCAAACGGATTGGTTTGCTGGGCAATTAAATTAATTCGCTTTGCCCAAGTTTATAGTATTATTAAGTTCATTATTTAAACATTTGGAAGTTAACGTACAACGCGGGTTTCTTTGTAAACTAATTTGTTTTAACTCTATTTATATAAAATGGAGGAGCTAGATATATCCTCTGATAAAATGGCCATTTGAGTAAGTTTCTTTAAAACAGTGGCAGATATATTTTTAATACATTCAAATTTTTCAGTGGTACTTAATTTGGCACAAATTCATAAAGGCCTTCTGATTATTTTTAAATCTTAGTACGGCAATTTTGTATCTGTAAAAATTATGCACTCAAATAAAACCAGTCTAGGTTCTACCAATCGAGAAGAAAAAGTGCTTGGAACGGTTAGTATTTATAGCATTTAATTTACTCGTTGATATTTACTTGTATATAATTAAACTTTACGTTTAAAAACAGTTGATTACCTTTACGATTTTCAAATTAGTGTTGTCAAATAGGAAAAGAGTTCATTTATGGGACTTCCTGAATTTGGACTTCCTCTTTCCATATCTTTAACAGTTCTTGTTTTTCTCGTACAATGCAGTGCCTCTCAATGGCAAGTATGGTACTCCTTCATTCACTTTACGAGTTTTAAATTACGTTTGTGTACCGAAATCAACGGATTTTTAGATAGTCCAGTTCGAGATGTAACAAATAAAAAATTTACCTTAATTAATTACAAATCTTTGTTCCCGAGGAAGGACATCAATTACGGTTATACTTCTTTCAGAGTTCGAATAAGATTTGCTAAAATATTTCTTCACCTATTAGCGAATTTCCCCAATAGGGAAGAAGCTATTACCGTAGGTCTCATGGTAAGACCTAAGCCCGAGACCATGATAACTTTTCGTTTTAGGGACACCAGAAGCAAAAAAACACCATTCGTTCGAATTTATATATTGTGTGTCTGTCAGCTCGATAGCGGCCGTAAATATGGTCCGATCTTAATGAAATTTGGTACAGACATGTAAAGTGGTAATCGATTGGACGAGTTCGTAAACCAGCCCGATCGGACCACTGGGAGGGGGCATAAACCCCCCGCCCCAAAAATGGGTTTTATGAGCTTTTTACATAGAAAAATAAAATTTATCGAATTTTTATTCCATTGAATTCAGCTGAAAAAAAAACAAACAATTTAGTATTTTGAATCACCTCTCTATGTCCATTGGTTACCGAGATATTGAAAGTGGTAAACACAGTACGTTGTACCAATGTTAACCTTATGGGAAATAAGTAAATTTTTATATCTCGGTTATTCCTCAACAAATTTTAATAAAACTTGGTAAATAGCTTCTTCTAGTTCAGATCTATTAAATATTAAATTAAAACCACCCAGTTTTAATATACCTGTAGCAGCAAACCTGCATACTCATTCCCCATGTTATTCTTATGGAGCTTACCAAAACATGTCAAATCTCGCTATGTTGGATTGAAATATGTTGTTTTGCATTTGAAATTCGCTGAGTATGCAGGTCTGCTGCAACGGGGGTATTTTTAAATTAACGCCAACTGCCTGCAGCTCTAGTCAATCCCCCGGGGTAAACGAGTGGAAACAACGGGTAAAAACAAACAAAACGTTGCAACGGCTGGGGGATCCGGCGTGACCGAGCGCGGATTACAGTGATAACCGGCCGGTGCGGTCACGGTCTGGCGGCGGCGCACAGCGTGACCGCAGCTCTGCCGCAACTCCACCGCAGCTCCACCGCACGGTGCGGGGTAACTGTGCGCAGTGCCGAGGTGGTGTAGGGTTGACCTTGACCAAATGAGACATTACACCTCACGGCTCGTGTACAGGAAGGAGTCTTCGTTTCACAAGTAGCGAGCGTATTCGTAGATTCTGCTCATGCTCGACTACCGACGAGACGTCTGTGACGATTTTGAAGCATTTGTGCGCATAAGGCGAGGTAAAACGAGGCATTTTGCGCGCATCAAATAAACTCCCACTCCCTTGGTCTCGAAGGGGTTGTACTTCCGAAGGACAATGGTAACGTAGAGTATCTCTCACGTATAGGCTAGCAAGCAATAATTGCCATAGTGCCATCTTTCAGGCAGTGTCAAGCAATTTTTCCATGATGATCAAATCTATTTGAACGGCATGGATGGCATTTTGCAAGCCTAAAGGAATAAAACCTTTTGAGATTCCGTTCTAATAAACATAAAACTGGTATAGGTTCTTTAAGCAAACGTTTTTCACTTTAATTTTCTAAGTGCTTGTTGTACTTGTCCGATTTCGCCATAAACTCATGTTATCAATGTCATGTATGTTAAAAAAATTGCATACTTAGCTTTCATATTGGTTTAAACTTTGCTAGAGATACGATGGACTTGTTTAAATCTGCTCTGAAGTGCCACTGAAGTCCGAGTCAGTATAAATGTCAAAGAAGCTCATGTTGTGAAAAGTGTCGACCGCTGTCCCAATGCACTTAGATTTTCCTTGCGTTGCAAAATGTCATGTTGCTGGGGGTGTTATCATAATGCTATGATCTTTCACTGAGGTTAGGATAACAATAATTGTGTATGTATACTTCAAAAGTATCCATGTAAAACGAATGTATGTTAAAGTAATATACATATTGGGTCTAGTGGATACGTCTTGTTTATGTAAAAGAATGATAAACTGTAAAACTAACATTGAACTTATACAATATAATACGGTACCGTTGAAAACGAGAACACATACACAATGACAACAAAGGGGAAATTTATAGAACGAATGTACGCCGACTTTGTTAGGGCTTATACTAATCGGTGAACAATGGAGCACGACATATACAACCAACATTTTTATAAACAGAATTAACAGTAATACATCTTGCCAGAAGATTACTCTTTAAGTTATCCGTTGGAATACCGGAAATTCGTGTCACAAAAAGAGAGTTTGTGGTGGACATAAATCAAACGTTAACCGGAGCCACGTGGCTTTGGACGGTCGATGCTGCACCAATCAGGAGAAGCTCAGTCGGGTAATGACGAGGTGCGGTCACGCAGCCGGCCTAACTGTCTACCTGGTCCTACCTGGCTGTCAGAAAAAAGTAATATTACTTGATTTGTTCTGGGTAGTACTTAGTTTCGACCCAAAATACAATCTTTAAAAAGAAAATCCCTAACCAGCCGAAATATGTTTTTGAAACTTTATGTACACTAAAATAAATTTATTTAAGAGAAGAGAAAACTACTGAAGTTCTTCTTTCTTAGATTCAATTAAATATTTAGAACAATTTCTAATAATTAACATTGTTGGTCATTTACCAATATCTCGACAAAAGGCCCAATGTTTGAAACTATTTCGTTGCAGCCCTACATAGCTACAACAGGCTACAACTGTTATTGATATTATTATAGGCAACTACTTATACTTCTGTTACTAAGTGAAAATGTAATTATAATAGAGAAGGCAACTTTAAGATTGATAAACATTCACTTAGATAGTTTCTGAGTCAGAGAAGATTTAGCAAGCTTAGGTTTAAGTTTTTGGACGGAGAGGATAAAAGCATAGGTAATATTAAGTAAAGTTTAGGGGGGCGAAATAAGTTAGGTTATTCCAAAGTTGCAGACATATCTGGTTACTTTGTCACACATTTAAAAAATCTTATTTTTTAATTATTATTTTGGAATTTAAATTTACTAATCATCTGGATATGAATCAAAACTACTTCAGTTCAGATGAACCTACCTATTCAAATGAACGAAAAGTATACCAAGAATATACATCAGGGAATTGAGGGAAATACTAAAAAAAAAACTGTATTTCCTCGATTTCAATTTTCATTTCTAGAAAAATAAGATCGCGTCTTGTAACTTATAACTGATATACGAGTTTGACAACATCAAAGAAACCAACATATCGTCTTCCTGGGGGATCAAATTCCTCGCACGGCAAAGGAGGAGTAATAACATTCAATGTAAGAATATGTACATTTCACGATGAAAGAATGTAAATTTATTTTTACAATTGTTTATTTCACGAATCACTGTAATCATAATTGTACTAATAGTTTTTTTGTAGACTTTTTCGTAAAAGATGATTTTTATTGGGAAATACTTTCGTAATTAGTGTCTAGTAAAAGTATAGCTACTTTAGAAAATATTTCCAAAGAGCGAATAATTTAAGGAGATCTACATAAATTAATTTAAGTGAGTTACAGTTCAGAAATATATGTTTGGAAAATCTGCCATGTGTTAGGTCAATGGCCTGATTAAGGTAAATAAGTATTAGGCCTAATTACCGTACTGTACAAGCTTTTACAAAACAATTAATAAATTATACTGAATATAAAGTTTAAGTCCATTAATGTTGGGTCCATTATAAAGGATTTATTTTATGTGCTTCTAAAATGAAATGGTACTTAGCAATGACGCCTGTAATTCGTTTCTACATTTTGCACAAAGAAATTAATATTTTTAAGTGTGACATATATTTTATCCTCTATATTATAATTGTAGTAAATGTATCACAGGCTAAAAAATATTCAAGCTTTACATTATTAGCAAATGTAATTGCGATCATACTATAATGCCTATTTCTCCTCAAAAATAACACTATAAATTTATTATAAATACTTATGGAAGTGTATATCTTCTGAAAATGCTTTTTAAGAAATGATGTGTTTGTATTAAAGAATACACAGGTAAAGTATGGTAAAGAGAAGAAATGTGAGTGTTTTATACATTTTCTAAAATTAGATAAAGTAAAAGCTTGCAATGTATCAAAATGGCTCGGGCTTGATTCACTTGGATTGTCTGAATTTGAGAAATGTCACGTCTCTTTGTCCTATCTCTTTGCTGAGTTACTTTTGTAAAATTTCCCAAACTGTCAGGCATAGCAACAAGTATCATTTATTGTTGTGACTACTAGTTAGTAATGGCAAATAAACTCCTGGTTTTAAAGTTAGTAAAAAAGTACTGTAAGCTTTCTAGTAAAATTTAAAAAAAGGCTACAAGTTACATTTATAATTTTTAGCTTAAACATATTTCACAACACATACAACTTTGAAATTCACAATCTCCGTTGCAAAAAACAGAAAAAATTTGCTTTTATGATTTTAAAAACTGGAGAACATACCTTTGAGAAAGATCTTAACCGGTCATGCTGGCCAGAAAACAGTACATACCTGAAAAAAAGAAATATGACGTTAAGCCACATTAAACATACTACGTAGTATAGAAACAACTGTAAAATAAATACAGTAGGCCTTATACGGAAATACTGTCACTAAGGATACAGAATAAAATATATATTTTCAGTAACTCTAGGCATAAAATATGATTACAATACTTTTCGAATAACACAATGAAATAAATGATATCTGCATATGTCGTAGCCACTTGCTGTAATTGGGCACTTCATGAAGAGCCCAACGCAGCCCGGGCACTTCATGAAGTGCCCAGCGCGCCTGGGCACATAGTGTAACTCGATTATTTCGATCAAAATTACAGCATCTGCCCAACTAAACTGGACACTTCATGAAGTGCCCAACGCTCATTGGACACATGGTGTAACTATTGAGACATGTTGGGCAGTCGATTTTAAATCTTTGTCAAAACCAATCCTAATGTTTACATTAAATCCCAACGTCCGTGTTAAAGTAGCCAGTGTTACTGTTTGCTACTAAACCTTTTAATATTTATTATTTATTCATATTTATTTATTCAAATCAAAATATTTTAACGTCGGTTTTAGTTACATAAGCCTTTTGAAAATATAATTAGTGTACGTTATATTTGGACAACGAATTTGTTGGAGTGTGAGTTGAGTTCAGACTAAAATAAACAGTTAACAATCTTAATCTAGGATAAAACAAACACTTATAATTGGTTTAAAGTTTAATACAAATATTGTCGGTTTCAAATAGCCATAAAATCAAACAGTAGTATAAAATATTATATTATATTATTGTATTATTGCATATAAAATAATCTATTTGTTCAGACGATGTCCATTACACAATGTACTTGTGAATAAAGACAAATAATGATATTATATTCTAAATTATAGGTAATGCGCTAACAAAAAAATTAGTAATGAATAAAGTCCGAACCGTTAGAACGTTTTAGTAACCACTTACTTTTGAATAACGTTTAACATTCATAGGTTATTCCTTTAGACAATGCTTCATATGAATTTCCAAATATTAGAGTTAATAATATAAACTTAGATTTTTAAGCTACTAATGTCAGTACGAATATAATAAAAGGCATATTTTTGAAAAGCTGTCAGGTAAACAGGACACACGTTTTTTAATATTCTATAAACAAATAAAAATAATTACATAGAAAAGGCTTGATGTAATGATGTTATGTTAATTCATTCATAATGACATAAAAGAAAAACTTAAACCTAAATTGTCGTCAATGTTAATAAAATTACAAAAAAAACGAAATTCTGTAGTAAAATATTATACAAATTAAATGTTTTCAATTTCTATAACAATAAGAAACTAAAGAATTGTTTTTATTATTTTTTCAAAGACTCTTATGACTCTATTTAAAAATTGGTTTTACCATGCTATATTTTAATTTATTATAAGTTTACAAAGGGTGACTCAGTAAGAAGTTAAAAAATTAAAACATGATAAAATCGGTTAATGTTAATATTTATGTGTTACATATAAATTTAATAGGTAAAGTGTTTCCTGTATTTTATTCTATTAAAGCATACAACATTGAAATCGACTGAATTGTTTGGTTTGTGTTTTCCGAGTTATTTTGGCTACGCATCACTATTAATATTTATATTTAAACAACCGTTTGTTGTTTAAATAATAACAATTTTTATAGTTATGTGTAGCCAGAATATTTCAGAAAACATAGAAGAAACCACGATGAAACTTACAGGCAAGAATTATTGTCTGATTTAGTGGAAGACAATGTTATTCTTAATGTTTTACAAAATTATTTTAAAATAATTGTGTTTTGTATTATTTATAATACATCGGATACTACCAACAGCAACGTAAACAGCAGTTTTACATGTTTACATCAAGTGTCCAGCATCTGAACTGGACACATAGTGTAAAAGAAATAATTACAGCATGCGCCCAACGAGCTTTGGGCACTTCATGAAGTGCCCAGTTTTGTTGGTCACATACTGTAATTTTTAATGAAACCATTCAATTACACTATGTGCCCAGGCGAGCTGGGCACTTCATGAAGTGCCCAAATACAGCATGTGGCTACGACATATGTCCCTCATTAGCAAGTTATAAACTGAATATTGCAGGGTATGATATCTACCTCAGAGATCTAACCCTTTGATGTTATATTATTTGGATTATTGTGTAAGAAATAATTTATGTCTTCATCTTGACTTATTGGGTTGAAACCAATCAAGCGCTTACCACAAGCTTTATCGTAAAAAAAGTATGCATGTAAATATGTTATAATATATTTTAATTTATTTATGTAACAGTACGAATCTAACTTTTTTTATTTGGCTGCGTAGTTATGAGCACGTTTGGATATCAGTTCTTTAATAATGCCTGCGTATTTTCTGAGAGCGTTGAATGTAGTGAATAAGCTTTTTTACTAAGTATACCTTTCAACCAGAGCCAGGTCACCATAACTATGTGATAAGAACATTGAATGAACATTACTTTATTATTATTATTATTATTTGATATTCACTAAGAGTTTACATTTTTATGGTTTAACGTGTACAAAATCAGTTACATCTTTTGTTTACTACAACTACTTATTCGAGATTTAGAAACTGTGGTAAATACGTTATTTAAAATAAATTATGCTTACTATTGTTAAAAATCTTTATCGGAAGAAATAATTAATAAAAACACTATCAACGTAAAATGTAAAACAATTTTTTTAGTTTATATAAAAGGTTTACAGCTCAACAACATTATAATAAACTTCAATTTAACTTAAACTTAAAATTTCAGGCAATTTATAAGAAATTCCCTTGAATTGCAAGCTCCATTGAATAATCCCTTGAATTGCCAGCTCCACTGAATATAACTGCTGAAAATTCTAAGAGATGTTAAAGTTTGGTTCAGAAAACTAATCTACTGGCTTTCAGCCACTATTTTCCGTAATACAACACATATACATGCACTATTAATCTGTTGTTTCTCTCCGTTCTATGTCCAGGTTGTAGATTATAACAAACTACAACTCTTTCATAAACAAAATAATCAAATAAATCAATTTATTTCCCCAGAAAAGTTGTATGATTACAATTTTACCAAATATTTAACTAGCCCTAATTTGCTTACATTAGAGGAAGCATGGAACCGACTTAAAAATTAATTTACAAAGGAAGGCCTACATAAAAAATCTACTTAAATCTCATTTCAATCTCAAAATAAAAAGGCCTACATTAATAAAATGTTACATAATTTCATCACAGAGGCTGAACATTGCACATTGCATTGACAATTAATTAAGGCTGTATTGCAGAAAAAAATTTATTAACAAAATTTAATTATGCAAAAAATATGAGTTTTGAGGAATGCATTGTTTATACTGCATTTGTCCCGGGGAGAAAGTTTTAAAATGAGTGAGAAACGTTATAATTACGTAATTTCGGGAAAGATTTAATTTGAAAAGAGAGAAAGGACTGGGAATAGACGATGAAATGCGGTAGCGTGAGGTTCAACAATTAGCGAGCAAACACGAAGAAACACGATGTTAGGTGTGCGCATGCATCCGCTAAAATAATTATTATAATACAAACCACACCTATGAAGACGGTGGAAGCTTCGTCTTTCCCAAAACACGTTTCTTAAATGTAGTTTGTTGAGTGAGTACTAATGTGATTTTTAAGTTTTTTTGTTTAGAAAAAGGATTAAATTCTTTTACCAAAAGATATTTTGATTATTCACTGTAGGAGGTACGTAAACTAGTAACAAAAACGGTGAATACAAAATCAACGAATCTAAACATAAAATTAATTTGCTCAGACCCTCAGTCTTGTGATCCCCGGAAAATGAAGTAAGTATTTAAGCGCTGCGCATTAAAACTCGATGGTAAATACAGCTAAAGTTATAGTGTCGACAAAATTAAACTCTCGCTATAAAATTTATATTGTATTTTCAATAAAGAATACGCTATATTATCCATAATAAAGAGGAATAATATATCCAGGGCCGATAATCTAGGATTGTAATAAAATGAGGGTGGGATGAATAGATGTTAAGAAATGCTAAAAAGTTGAGATTGACTGAAATTCAGTTTCATTAATTTGGGGACCTTCGCTCAAGATTTACTCTCATTGTTGTAGCCATTGCATCAGCTGATCCCTTCGGTGAATTCAGCCAGATATTAATCCTTTATGGACATTATGTAATTATTTGACTTGAATGCAATTCTTCATCTTACTTTCTCTAATTATTATGTTTATTTTATAATATAATAATGGTTTCAGAATGTAACATTAATTTTTATAGAAACTCAGAGTTGTCACTACTTTTAAATGTTAAGTAAAGAATCGAATTTAAACTGAAAGTGCAGATTTAATTGCATTTTACTAAATACAAATGGGCAGGAAGATTATATTTCCTTTTTGCTTTTGCCTCGATTTTGACTTTTGGCCTCTTCATAAGAGTCACCTATATAAATAAGCACAATTCAAAACCTTATTTGAAAAACTATACAATTTGATACATTGTTAAGCCAAGGCACATGAGTACAATAAGTATACAAAATAAATTTACACTTTACAATCAACATAAGTATAAAGAAAAAATAATAAAATAAAATACCCAGGCTGACATATTTAATTCAAGACAAGGCACTAGACTGAATTTAAACGTGGAAAAATTAAGTTTAAATCTTGATTTGTATTAAAATGTTTAGGAATTAGTTTGCCCTACCGTGAGGAATTGATGTATACCTTGCGCCAATTCTTGGGGCCCACGCCGTCCATAAGCCCAATGCTAAAATTAACATTTGTCTTATGGACGGCGTGGGCCCCAAGAACTGGCGCCAGTTATACCGTTGGGACCCTGTACCGATGCTCTGGAGTAATCGTAGGTAGATCATTTAACTTTTTACGAAAAAGTCTACCGTATCAAATGTCCTCGATCAACTGTACATTACAATGGACAAGTCGCCTACACTGCGGTCATACCGTGTGTAATCACCCTCATTACAGCCTGCCACGGCGCCGCGAGCGATGCCTCAATGCGGTTATAATCGCCCGTGGGTGTGCCGCTGCCCAAATTAGTAAGTCCCGTTCGCAAAACCGGGAGATTTAAACACGCTTTCGACGAGTAATTTGCGATTCTTTGCAGAAATCGCTCTGTAATTTACACGTATCCCGCTTAAGAGTTCCGTTGCATTTCGCTTGGTTCTGAACCCAGTCTTGAGGCTTGGTTACTACACTAATATAAGTAAATTACAACTATATTATTGTATTATACTAAATATTATTAGTATACTATATATTATTAGTATACTAAATATTATTAGTATACTATAATATACTATATTACTATTATACTAAATATAGTTATTGTTGTGGTGTGCGAAGCCGATTGATCAAAACAATAAAATTCTATTTTTTACAAATTAAAATGTGCATATTTATCGACTCAAGCAATATAACATTCTGGACCTACCAAATCGTATTTAAATTTTGGTACAATTTTTTCAATGTTAAGTGACATATTAGTGTTTTACCCGTATCAGTTTTGTTAATGAACAAATTATGATTCAAGTTGTTCAAATTTATCAAATTTACTTATTGTTTCTACCATACTGAAACAGATTGTAAATAAAGCTACTGTTAAAAAAAAATTAAAATGCAATAGCCATCTAAATCATATGACTAATTCATGCATGCTGCTTGTTAAAGCCGTAATAACGTCTAAAGTTTGTATTTAGGACATAAAATCCACACTACATGTTTTAAATATGATATAAAGTAGCCTATGCATGTTGGAAAGGGCAGAGAGAAAGCATATATTCTTCTTCTGCAGTTCCAGAGGAAGGCTACTATTTCTCTTGCCAACAACTCAAACAAATAATATATTTTATATGTTATGAAAAATTTACTATAATTATTTCTTAATCTTCCCGCCTTGACTTTAAACAATGTTAGACCTAATTATTACACATCATAAACTCTTATCGTCGTGATAATCGCAAAAATAATGTGTCAAAATAATGTTTTTGAGAGAACAAAGTTAATTTTTCAACAAGATCACAATGCATTTATAATGGATCAAGTACAAAAAGGTATTTTGTAATCAAATTGATTTACAATTCAATGAACACGCACAATCAATGCAATCAAACATAATATGAAAACTTTAAAATGTACAAGCCGCTCTAAGGGAAGCTTAAAAATTTATTACTAGTTAGTTGGCATCTCATCAAGTTTCCATTATCTAAAAGAGTAAAGTGCTGTCTAAATTTAATTATGAATAGAAACCGTGCACAATTTCCCTTATAGTGTAAATTCAATAGGAGTTTATTCACAAAGACTTAATTGGACTGAGAACTTGCCACTGATTAAATTCTTTTGAACGCGTAACATTCAACCTCGCTTTACGCAGTTAAATGACCATTCAGAATGCTAAACATTAAAATTACTAGAACACTGGAACAATGCGTCGTTTCAATTCAATCAAACAATTCTCTTACTCATTAGTTCGGTTTACACGGCAATTGCGTAAACCTATATAGCATAGTTCACGTTTTAAGTTCTTATTTCATATTTCTTTTTTAATTTTTTTCAATTACACACGCCAAAAATAAGAGACGACTTAGACTTAACAACAATTAGCATCGAAATACCAGCGGTTTGTGGTTTATTTTGTTGGCGAAACGATTAACTAATCGGCAATTAGTCCAGGAATTTTATGTATAAAAAAGGAGATAGGTCGACACCCCTGTCACAAGGTCGACACCCCTGTCACAAGGAATACATGTAAAATTTTATGTAAAACACATTCCCAAGGGAGCGAATCCCTGTACAATAAATAATATTCATAGAATACTGATTATTTGTGAACTTATTTTGGAGATTAAGGTAATAACTGGAATTTTTATCAGTATTATGGAAATCTGAGTAATTTATTATTCCTTAAGGTTAAAGGAATTCGCCCCCCTGGGTACATATTTTACATGTACTCCTTACGGCAGAGACATTTGAATAAGAACAGTATAGAAAATTAATAATATCAGCAGTAATTATTAACAATTAATTCTTGTATACTTATTTTATTAGAAATTTTATCCTCTAAAAAACGCCATTTGCACTTTTTTCGGATCTGTTATGGCTTTCTGCTAACTGAAAAAAAATGTTTAGAGAAACACTGACCGGAAATGGTATTTCAAGATGGCAGCTGGAGTCCAGCGAAGATTTCCGGGGAATTTTGTCATTTTAATTAGGAAGGTTTGCTTAAGATCTGTGCATGGGAAGTTTCAACTTGGTAAGGATTTCTTAGATAGATTTTCTAAATATTCCTTGACAAATGACAGTTCTTCAAAACCTAAAACCACGTACAACTAACATTATTTTCAAACTTAAAAAACTCCTTCACAAATGATAGTTCTTCAAAACCTAAAACCACGTACAACTAACATTATTTTCAAACTTAAAAAACTCGATATATCTTAGATGGGAGCGTAAGGTGAGCGTTAGAATCGAACCCTTCCAAAAACGACCGCGATAGCATATAATTATCACTGGTTATACACTGCGTAACCAGACTGCAGATCTTTAAGAGGAGTTTCCTGTATTTGGCAGCCGTGCAGTAACCAGTCGGTTTTGCGGGATCAAGTTTCCGATCACGTCCTGCTCAGATCTCCTGGCCTATATCCACACGAGGCAGACGGCCATACAGCTCAACTTGTTACAACTTGGCACACTTCTGGCATTGCCTGCCTTCTGAGTAATACCGGTATTGGCGGTTGGCGATAAATCTGATTAGAACAGTATTGTTTTGGAGAAACCAGTTAGAAGCTGCATATATTTCGCAAAGCAGATAAGTTAACACATCGAGATGAATCTACTCCATTCTGTAGTGGAGGTATACAAATTGAACGCTCTTGATTATTTGTAAGACCGTTCTAATTCCCAGAAACGTCAATCACCTCAACATGGATATGTTCGCGAGCTGATGGACGTATCCAGTAAGTAGTTTAATCTGCCATTTGTTCGTACAGCTCAGGGCTAAACCGTGGATATTTTAGTTATTTATGAGGTAGAACGACAAATCTGGTTTACTTCGTTTTCCTGGGGGGAAAATACAAAAACTCGAAATAATAAAGTAAGCATTACGACAACAATTTACGAATTATCCTATGAATTACCGTTCTACCATAAAAATGGAGAATTATTTTTACTTAATAATTGAAATAAATTAAAACAACTCAATACCTCTATTTCCATAAGTAAATGTAGTTTTTTAATGTTAACTATCTGGGACTAGCTGCCGATATAAAAAGATTGTGATTTTAATTAATAATTTTCTCAAGGCTCCTAAATTTTTATTTTTGACAGTATCGAATTCTCATAAAACAAAAACACTTTAACACAACGCGCTTCCAATAACAGTTCAGAACATTTTAAGAGCTCAGGTGACGAACTATGAGTGACTTCAACGACTTTAACGAAATACGAACAGGATTTTTTCCAGAAGGCGAGAGCAAACCCTCACAAATCATGTGGGACAATCCTTGGGGAAATTAGCCAAATACTCGGTTCGTGCGACACCTTCTCACTAGTGCCTTATTTTGAAACAAACAAAAACGAACGAAACTTCTTTCAAAAAGACTAATTTAGAACCTTTTAAAATTAAGTTCCTTTTTAACTTGATTTATGTTTTACTAATTTATAACACTTATGAACTTATTTTAACTTTACTTTGTTCTTCGCTTGGTCGTGTGTTGTCGGAACTTGGGCCTGAATAAAGAGTTACATTGGCGAAAACGAGTTTTGATAGGCCACTTTTCTGTAAACTTTGATGATTAATATTTAGTCAGATGACAAATAATTTGGAGACACAATAATTTCACATGTTATTAAAAGATGCCATATTTACCAGTTTATCAAAATATAGCTCAGAGTAACATTTTTGAGCTAGAACAACAAATTAGACACATTATTTAGGCTATTTTATCTGTCAACGTTTTTTGCTGCAGTAATTGAGGTTGTTGACTCGGCGAATCGCGTATGCGTCAATGCATCGACATCAGGTGCCGTTATGTTGACTGTGGTTAGTATAAACACTGCATCTACTCGAACGTGACTTCACACCCACTCTGCCACTCCACTACTGTACATTCCATGTTCTGTTGTCACGACCTACAGCGGTGTGTGTCGATGCATCGACATCAGGTGCCGTTATGTTGACTGTGGTTAGTACAAACACTGCATCTACTCGAACGTTACTTCACACCCACTGTGCCACTCCACTACTGTACATTCCTTGTTCTGTTGTCACGACCTACAGCGGTGTGTGTCGATGCATCGACATCAGGTGCCGTTATGTTGACTGTGGTTAGTATAATCACTGCATCTACTTGAACGAGACTTCATACCCACTCTGCCACTCCACTACTGTACATTCCATGTTCGGTTGTCACGACCTACAGCGGTGTGTGTCGTCGATGCATCGACATCAGGTGCCGTTATGTTGACTGTGGTCAGTATAAACACTGCATCTACTTGAACGTGACTTCATACCCACTCTGCCACTCCACTACTGTACATTCCATGTTCTGTTGTCACGACCTACAGGGGTATGTCGATGCATCGACATCAGGTGCCGTTATGTTGACTGTGGTCAGTATAAACACTGCATCTACTTGAACGTGACTTCATACCCACTATGCCACTCCACTACTGTACATTCCATGTTCTGTTGTCACGACCTACAGGGGTATGTCGATGCATCGACATCAGGTGCCGTTATGTTGACTGTGGTCAGTATAAACACTGCATCTACTTGAACGTGACTTCATACCCACTATGCCACTCCACTACTGTACATTCCATGTTCTGTTGTCACGACCTACAGGGGTATGTCGATGCATCGACATCAGGTGCCGTTATGTTGACTGTGGTCAGTATAAACACTGCATCTACTTGAACGTGACTTCATACCCACTCTGCCACTCCACTACTGTACTTTCCATGTTCTGTTGTCACGACCTACAGGGGTATGTCGATGCATCGACATCAGGTGCCGTTATGTTGACTGTGGTCAGTATAAACACTGCATCTACTTGAACGTGACTTCATACCCACTATGCCACTCCACTACTGTACATTCCATGTTCTTTTGTCACGACCTACAGGGGTGTGTGTCGATGCATCGACATCAGGTGCCGTTATGTTGACTGTGGTTAGTATATACACTGCATCTACTCAGACGTGACTTCATACCAACTCTGCCACTCCACTACAGTACATTCCATGTTCTGTTGCCACGACCTACAGCGGTGTGTGTCGATGCATCGACATCAGGTGCCGTTATGTTGACTGTGGTTAGTATAAACACTGCATCTACTCAGACGTGACTTCATACCCACTCTGCCACTCCACTACTGTACATTCCATGTTCTGTTGCCATGACCTACAGCGGTGTGTGTCGATGCATCGACATCAGGTGCCGTTATGTTGACTGTGGTTAGTATAAACACTGCATCTACTCAGACGTGACTTCATACCCACTCTGCCACTCCACTACTGTACATTCCATGTTCTGTTGCCATGACCTACAGCGGTGTGTGTCGATGCATCGACATCAGGTGCCGTTATGTTGACTGTGGTTAGTATAAACACTGCATCTACTCAGACGTGACTTCATACCCACTCTGCCACTCCACTACTGTACATTCCATGTTCTGTTGCCATGACCTACAGCGGTGTGTGTCGATGCATCGACATCAGGTGCCGTTATGTTGACTGTGGTTAGTATAAACACTGCATCTACTCAGACGTGACTTCATACCCACTATGCCACTTCACTATTGTACATTCCATGTCCTGTTGTCACGACCTACAGCGGTGTGTGTCGATGCATCGACATCAGGTGCCGTTATGTTGACTGTGGTTAGTATAAACACTGCATCTACTCAGACGTGACTTCATACCCACTATGCCACTTCACTACTGTACATTCCATGTCCTGTTGTCACGACCTAAAGCGGTGTGTGTCGATGCATCGACATCAGGTGCCGTTATGTTGACTGTGGTTAGTATAAACACTGCATCTACTCAGACGTGACTTCATACCCACTATGCCACTTCACTACTGTACATTCCATGTCCTGTTGTCACGACCTAAAGCGGTGTGTGTCGATGCATCGACATCAGGTGCCGTTATGTTGACTGTGGTTAGTATAAACACTGCATCTACTCAGACGTGACTTCATACCCACTATGCCACTTCACTACTGTACATTCCATGTCCTGTTGTCACGACCTACAGCGGTGTGTCTCGTCGATGCATCGACATCAGGTGCCGTTATGTTGACTGTGGTTAGTATAAACACTGCATCTACTCAGACGTGACTTCATACCCACTATGCCACTTCACTACTGTACATTCCATGTCCTGTTGTCACGACCTACAGCGGTGTGTGTCAATGCATCGACATCAGGTGCCTTTGGATAGTATAAACACTGCATCTACTCGAACGTGACTTCATACCCACTCTGCCACTCCACTACTGTCCACACCATGTTCTGTTGTAACGACCTACAGGGGTGTGTGTCGATGCATCGGTCGATGCAGGGGTACGTCGGTGTGTGATGATTAATAACTGTTGACAAATTATTTGGAGTCACAATAATTTCACATGTTGTTAACATATTCCATATTTACCAATTTATAAAAATATAGTCGAGAGTAATATTCTTGAGCTACAACAACAAATAAGACATAATATTTAGGCTATTTTATCTTACCAACGTTCTTTTGCTGTAGTAATTGAGGTTGTTGACCTCGGCGAATCGCGATATGCGTCAATGCATCGACATCAGGTGCCGTTATGTTGACTGTGGTTAGTACAAACACTGCATCTACTCGAACGTGACTTCACACCCACTCTGCCACTCCACTACTGTACATTCCATGTTCTGTTGTCACGACCTACAGGGGTGTGTGTCGATGCATCGACATCAGGTGCCGTTATGTTGACTGTGGTTAGTATAAACACTGCATCTACTCGAACGTGACTTCACACCCACTCTGCCACTCCACTACTGTACATTCCATGTTCTGTTGTCACGAACTACAGGGGTGTGTGTCGATGCATCGACATCAGGTGCCGTTATGTTGACTGTGGTTAGTACAAACACTGCATCTACTCGAACGTGACTTCACACCCACTCTGCCACTCCACTACTGTACATTCCATGTTCTGTTGTCACGACCTACAGCGGTGTGTGTCGATGCATCGACATCAGGTGCCGTTATGTTGACTGTGGTTAGTATAAACACTGCATCTACTCGAACGTGACTTCACACCCACTCTGCCACTCCACTACTGTACATTCCATGTTCTGTTGTCACGGTCTACAGGGGTGTGTGTCGATGCATCGACATCATGTGCCGTTATGTTGACTGTGGTTAGTATAAACACTGCATCTACTCAAACGTGACTTCATACCCACTCTGCCACTCCACTACTGTCCATTCCATGTTCAGTTGTTACGACCTACAGGGGTGTGTGTCAATGCATCGACATCAGGTGCCGTTATGTTGACTGAGGTAAGTACAAACACTGCATCTACTCGAACGTGACTTCACACCCACCCTGCCACTCCACTATTGTACATTCCATGTTCTGTTGTCACGGCCTACAGCGGTGTGTGTCGATGCATCGACATCAGGTGCCGTTATGTTGACTGTGGTTAGTACAAACACTGCATCTACTCGAACGTTACTTCATACCCACTCTGCCACTCCACTACTGTACATTCCATGTTCTGTTGTCACGACCTACAGCGGTGTGTGTCGATGCATCGACATCAGGTGCCGTTATGTTGACTGTGGTTAGTATAAACACTGCATCTACTTGAACGTGACTTCATACCCACTCTGAAACTCCACTACTGTACATTCCATGTTCTGTTGTCACGACCTACAGCGGTGTGTGTCGATGCATCGACATCATGTGCCGTTATGTTGACTGTGGTTAGTATAAACACTGCATCTACTTGAACGTGACTTCATACCCACTCTGCCACTCCACTACTGTACATTCCATGTTCTGTTGTCACGACCTACAGCGGTGTGTGTCGATGCATCGACATCATGTGCCGTTATGTTGACTGTGGTTAGTATAAACACTGCATCTACTCAGACGTGACTTCATACCCACTCTGCCACTCCACTACTGTACATTCCATGTTCTGTTGTCACGACCTACAGCGGTGTGTGTCGATGCATCGACATCATGTGCCGTTATGTTGACTATGGTTAGTATAAACACTGCATCTACTTGAACGTGACTTCATACCCACTCTGAAACTCCACTACTGTACATTCCATGTTCTGTTGTCACGACCTACAGCGGTGTGTGTCGATGCATCGACATCATGTGCCGTTATGTTGACTGTGGTTAGTATAAACACTGCATCTACTTGAACGTGACTTCATACCCACTCTGCCACTCCACTACTGTACATTCCATGTTCTGTTGTCACGACCTACAGCGGTGTGTGTCGATGCATCGACATCATGTGCCGTTATGTTGACTGTGGTTAGTATAAACACTGCATCTACTCGAACGTGACTTCATACCCACTCTGAAACTCCACTACTGTACATTCCATGTTCTGTTGTCATGACCTACAGCGTGTGTGTCGATGCATCGACATCAGGTGCCGTTATGTTGACTGTGGTTAGTATAAACACTGCATCTACTCGAACGTGACTTCATACCCACTCTGAAACTCCACTACTGTACATTCCATGTTCTGTTGTCACGACCTACAGCGTGTGTGTCGATGCATCGACATCATGTGCCGTTATGTTGACTGTGGTTAGTATAAACACTGCATCTACTCGAACGTGACTTCATACCCACTCTGAAACTCCACTACTGTACATTCCATGTTCTGTTGTCACGACCTACAGCGTGTGTGTCGATGCATCGACATCAGGTGCCGTTATGTTGACTGTGGTTAGTATAAACACTGCATCTACTCGAACGTGACTTCATACCCACTCTGAAACTCCACTACTGTACATTCCATGTTCGGTTGTCACGACCTACAGCGTGTGTGTCGATGCATCGACATCAGGTGCCGTTATGTTGACTGTGGTTAGTATAAACACTGCATCTACTCGAACGTGACTTCATACCCACTCTGAAACTCCACTACTGTACATTCCATGTTCGGTTGTCACGACCTACAGCGTGTGTGTCGATGCATCGACATCATGTGCCGTTATGTTGACTGTGGTTAGTATAAGCACTGCATCTACTCGAACGTGACTTCATACCCACTGTGCCACTCCACTACTGTACATTGGTAGGAAAAATAAAAAATTCTCAAAAATAAAGTGTTCACCATGATAATAATTTATGAATTAGCCTAAGAATTACCATTCTACCAAAAATGCAGAGAATTATTTCTACTTAATAATAAAAATAGATTTGAACAAATCAAGACCTCAATTTGCATAAGTAAATGTGTTTTTTTTCGGCCACTATAAGCGCTCAGTCGCCGCCACGAATTCAGTGGCCCGCGAGTGGCTGTGCAGTGTGAACGGTCGTAGGCGATTCCCATTACTTTCAATGGTAATCGAGCGCGCGGCTACTGGCGGCCACTCGCCGGCCACGTTTCCTAGAACCGTGGCCGCCACGGGATTCTGAAAAAGCGTCCAGTGTGAACCCGACCTAAGCTGTGGCGGGCAACCTGTGGCGGCCACTAGTGGCCTCGTGTGAAAGCGGCCTAACAAAAGGTCAGTGTCAGGTAGTTATAATATCTAGGTATGGACCGTTTCCGACCAAAACAAAATGCCACTTGCGTAGAAACACACAAAAGAGACATTTCGTTTGCTTGTTAAATGGCTGACATTTCGTTTGCTTGTTCGTTGTTGTTAAATGGACTCTAATCTTAATAGTAGTCATACAGAGAATACTTCTCGTTTTATAATTCAAAACAAAAGGTGTCCTGTTATATTTGATCACAATAATCAGAAGCATCATCATAAAGTTGAATCCAAGTATAACCTGTGCTTCCTATTTCTAATCTGCTTTATCAGCAATCAACAACTCTTAACATAATGGGTCTGAAAGCTGACAGTTTCCGCTTTATAATTAGCGGGGACTCCAGTTATCTTTCATCCTGGTTTTTATGCGCTTCCGCCGGCACAAATGTATTCACATTAACAGTTTGAAGCAGTTTGAACTGATGCGATTTGAGAAGCCACAGTTGATACGGATCACTAAAGCTAGTATCATCTAAGGTTTAAAAGATTATGAAATATTTCTGTAAGGAATATACATTTTTTAACTATACAACATTGATTTAACTCCAGAGACTATGCACTATTCTATACTTCGCCATTTCTTAAATTAGGCCTAATTTGTTCAGTTTTTATCACATCGTTATTTAATCCCACACAAGTACGATGGGGCAATATCGAATGTTAATCCAAATAATCGGTCGGGACTTGGGAGGTCTCGGGACCGCAGAGTAACCATGGAGACGTGGTCGGTGGTCACATCTTGAGTCAACTGAAAGTCAACTCCCTTCCCATCCAAACACATACAGAACCTCGAGCCCCTGTCGCAATGTGAGTACCATTGTACTGACCATTAGGAAGGTATGGTTTCGTTTCCAAACATAAATAATATATCCTTTTACTATTTCAATTCAGCTTATACAATTAGATCAACAATATTATTGTATTTGATAAATACAATACTTATCTGGATTATTTTACAGATAAAAATTAGAGTAAAGGATAAAAACAATTAATAAAAGTGTTAAACCTATTACCACACAGAAAGGAACGGGTCTGTACAAGACCCCATACAAGGACTAACCTTGTAACCATTAAAATGAAAGAATTCCATAGCTTTGTTTGCTTGGAAGCTTTATTAAAATGCATAACTATTTATTTGTATTTATTTGACATATTCAATTTAACATCTATTTAAGACAAGATAATTTAGCTACTTAAAAATAACAAACTTATTTAACATAAACAAAAGGCAATTAATTACATATAATGAATGTAACCTTTATTAAATGTATATATCCTTGTATTTTTACAGTGTTTGGGTAAAAAGACAAAAAATACCCCCGTCGCAGCAGACCTGCATACTCAGCGAATTTCAAATGCAAAACAACATATTTCAATCCTACATAGCGAGATTTGACATGTTTTTGTAAGCTCCATATGAATAACATGGGGAATGAGTATGCAGGTGTGTTGCTACAGGTATATTAAAACTGGGTGGTTTTAATTCAATATTTAGTAGATCTGAACTAGAAGAAGCTATTTACCAAGTTTTATTGAGATATGCTGAGAAATAAGCGAGATATAGAATTTTACTTTTTCCCCATAAGGTTAACATTGGGACAACGTACTGTGTTTACCACTTTCAATATCTCGGTAACCAATGAACATAGAGCAGTGTTTCAAAATACTAAATTGTTTGTTTTTTTGAGCTGAATTCAATGGTGCCCACAAAAATTGGATAAATTTTATTTTTCTATGTAAAAAACTCTAAAAACCCATTTTTGGGGGGGTTTATCCCCCTTTACCCCCCCATCCGGTGGTCCGATCGGGCTGGTTCACGAACTCGTCCAATTGATTACCACTTTACATGTCCGTACCAAATTTCATGAAGATCGGACCATTTTTGCGGCCGCTATCGTGCTAACAGACACATAGATATATATATATATATATATATATATATATATATATATAAATTCGAACGAATAGTGTTTTTTGCTTCTGGGGGCCCCAAAACGAAAAGTTATAGTGGTCCCGAGCTTAGGTCTTACCATGAGACCTACGGTAATAGCTTCTTCCCTATAGGGGAAATTCGCTAAAAGACTGGCAAAAATAATAGCCACAGTCTGTAACATTCCCTTGAGAAAGGAATGAGCACGTTAACAAATCGACATGATTCAACGAACTATACAAATGTAATGCCAGTAACGAACGTTTCAAACACCCAAATGTCTGGCAAACCACACGTCCTGTGTTGTAATGCTATCGTGTCAACGTAAGCCGCCGGAACGTGGATGCAAGCGATACTACGCACCAAACTGCATAATCGCATCAAGCTTACGTTCTCACCGCCAAGTCTGTAAAACACGATTTGTTCAAAGTGCAGATGTGATCAAATAAATTTATGATAAATTTATGATAAATTTTTTGTGTTATAAATTTATGATCTCCCAAACTAAAGAAATTTTAAAAACGAAGCGACACTTTTCCCAAGTAATAAGCATCAAACTGTCATACAAGTAAAAAATCATAACATGACATTTCTTTTGGATATGTACGAGGTACAGGCAAAAAGTTCCCGGAATGAATTTTTGTATACATAAAGCGCGATCGCCAGCGGTAAATTTGTCTTACAGTAGTTGGTACGACTCCTTGGGAGGGCATATCGGTAGTGGTGGCATAGCTGACTTGCCGTAGTGCAGCATTGGAAAGTGTTTTTCGTGTACCTGCAAGTCTACGTTGTCGGATTTTTGAAAAATGGCATTTCATGAACAGCACACGAACATTGTTCTTGTTTTACTTTAAAAATCACCCAGTGAGACTTTTGAGTTGTTAATTCAAGCTTATGGAGAAGAGGCGATGAAGAAATCCCCCAATATTTTCTTCATGAGCATCACCCAGTGCGCTGTGCATGAAATGACATTATTCAAAAATCCGACAACGTCGATTTGCAGGTACACGAAAAGCGCTTCCAGATGCTGCACTATGGCAAGTCAGCTATGCCACCACTACCGATATGCCCTCCCAAGGTGTCGTACCAACTACTGCAAGACAAATTTACCGCTGGCGATCATGCTATATGTCTACAAAAATTCATTCCGGGAACTTTTTGACTGTACCTCGTATTACAGTTAAGGTAATGCTTAGGAATTATACAGTTCACATCGACTTTAAATGCACCCAATCGAATGTTCGTAAAAACAAGTGAAAGAGGTATGACACTTGCCCCCCTTCGAGATATCTTTAATGTTTTGCTATTTGATATAAGGTTTTGTCGGGCGCAAACTTCCTTCAAAGTATGTTGACTTCAGGAAACAACAGTCATATTTATTTTGAAAATTAAATATTCACATTATTGTAAAGAATTGGTTTATATAGACTCGGAAAATGCTAAGGTATTAATCAAAAGTATAGTTGGCGGTTTAAACATTTAATTGTGTAGTAAAGAAAGTCCGTCCATATGTTTTTTTTTTTTTTTTTTAATTAGGGGACATAAATAATCATTCTCCCCGTTTACCGACCTTATGAAATATTCACCATATTGCAATGTATTAATTGGAAAGGTATTTCTTCAGGTTTAATTTATTTAAGGTATTTGTTAAACAAGATTAAAATAACAGCTGATAAAAACAAGAAGCTACGATCCCCAACCAACCCGTCAATTGTTACTTCAAATGAAGACTGATCCTCCACTAAATTAAATCGCTTTTCACAAATACCAACTTTTAAACAATGAAAGGAATCTGTGGAATGTTTATCTTTTTTAAATGTCTTTCGCTCTCGAATCCAAGCTTCGTCCGATCGCTTTGTTGAATGTTGTAAGAAAATAAGAAGGAAAACAATAGAGCTCTTACAATAGAGTCTCTAAAAGGATCGAGACTCTCTCCTTTCATCTTTACTGCTTTCGTTCCTGTTTTATTATGGACCTTGAAGATTTTGAGCATTTAATGCAGTCAATTGACTCTTAATAGTCGTATAAATAACAAACCAGTTCGAAAATAATTTGTCACGGATTATTTCTCAAGGAAAAAGGGATTTATTAAGAAATTATACTAAAAGTCATGAGCTAAATCACATTAAAATATATTTATTTTAACATGGTTTTGCTTCCCCTAAACAATAATTATTTGTCTAATCATTTTACCTGAGTTATGATGTTAGCATTTAAAAGAATTCATCATAGGATTTGCTGAAATTACTATCAAATTGTTCATAGTTCCCAATTTGTTTAAGACCGAACTACAATTAAAATCACATTAGACCTAAATACCTAAAATTGATTATTAGATTTTTAACCCTAACAGCTCACTACATTATACAACGTTCAATTCGTAACTCAGTGTATTGATGTAAAGTTAAATGCGGAGCTGTTCCTACGTTTCTACGGGGTTGACTAATATCGAATATAACACGAACCTATAGCCAACAAGCCAACCACTCGAGCACAAAAAGATCAAACAATTCCACCACGCAGCAACAGCCAACAGCCATTTGACGATTTGATACAATATTTTCTCGCCGCGCACCGAGCGTGCCGTGCACACTCCGCGCTGCGTTACACGGCGCAGTGTGCATTTCTGCGTGCCAGCGGCCGCCAACGCTTCCGAGCCGGTGGCTTTCATCGCGCGTGACGTGAAACTTACATGGCGTGACGTAATATGTGCAACCTCGGCTGTGGGAGAAGCGATTACTCTATGTATCCAGTATATTCAGTCCTAGCCCAGTGTATAATGGCGTAGGAAGGATGTAAACTGAGCTAAAAACTTGTAATTGAAGCTAAACAATTATTGTAGGTCAAATGTATGATGATTAGTGCAAAATACTGAAGAATGGCTATGTAGAGTAATCTTTTGGGTAATAGGCTAACGACCAACGATCTACATAATCAAGAAGCAGTTGCTATTAAAACTAATAGTAGAATTTTTTAATCCTATAAAGATAACGCATTACATGATTTGATTATCGTCCTTTTTTTCGATGAAATGACATTTTTTAGTTGGTTTGGTTTGTTGTTTCTGGTTAAAATTTGTATTTAGAAAAATTAAATCTTTTTTCTTCCTAAAACGTTTAAAATATTTAGTTAAAAAAGTGATATATCAGAGTTAACTCAGATGAGGATATATAAGGTAAATAAGATAAGGATGATCATTAGTAATCCCATGAAAAATCCCTGGTTGAAAAAATATTTGTTAATGGAATCACAATAGTATCGTTGCAGTACTCAATAATGATCAAGGTTAAAATATAAAAAAGTAATCACAAAATTAAAATTTACAAAAAACTAATTATTTTCAAAAATTAGTTAATTTAATATTTTAAATCTCATAATACCCCATTACTGAATACACCGAAAGAGTCAGAATATTATTTGAAATGATGAGGATTAGAAATAGGAAAGTGGACGAAGACACCGATAGAGTGATTTCCTTAACATGTACGGAACAGAGTGCATGCTACGTATCATGACCAAATCGACAGGAAGTTGTAGAATGGGAGTTGAACTCAGCTCCAACGTTTGGCACCACCTGCCTGGCCCAGTTTCCGTGCCACAACGTTAATCGACTTACGAAACTATTTAATTAACAAAAACAGTCTAAATGTCTGCAAGGGAATGATAAAACATTCTAATTTTCTTTTGGTGATGCGAACAGCTTCATTTAAACAATAATTCGGTTTTTATCGTATTAATAATCACACTCATACAATTATTGTTCCTTCTATTATGACCTCTATCAAAGGCTTTGGATTTATTTATATTTTTGGCTTGTTGGAAAAACGCCACCATATTGCAGAAAATATTTAAATAAACCTATTTGGGTTTTTTGGAGTAAAACTATAATATTCATGTATATTCACTTTACAAAATTGAATCATCCTCATTCCGGAGTATATTTACACACACTTAAACAATGAGACGCACACACTCAAACTTGAGACGCAAAGCCAATACTGTATGGGTAAAATTTTTCAAATAAAATATGCACAAACAAACTTTAAAAATGTATACGTACAGTATCAATGCACTAAGCCAGTATTTATTTTCATTACGACTTCCGAATTACTATACAAGGGTTTTAAAGTAAGGTTATTATTACAGCTTGTCGCAATTAAAATTTAAATAAATATTAAGGTGAGATGTTCAAATAATTGTGTGAATTTAATTGCTGTTCCTAAAGAGCATTTCGTTCTCAAGAATGACTGTAGTGTTCATTAAACTAATTGAGCAGTTTTGTTAAACTTAAATGTTTTACATTGTCGTCCGTCTTGTCGAGAAAAGAGTATCGTAGTTTTTTGTTCTATAACTTCTAAACTTCTTCACCAGGACTCCATCCTATCGACTCGGTTGACAAGACCTTTTAAGAAAATATTTTGCATTTTCAAGACATTAAAATGCTGTCCTCTATTATTATTTACTTATATTTTTTAGGAAATGAAAAAAACTTACTACTGTAATTAATTTTTTTTTATCTTTATCAGTTTTGTACCCCGCACGACACACTCGTGTATCAGAAGATCCACCGGGGCCGGGGTTCTGAGGGTTCCAATCGATTTTACTTAACTTCAAGCATATTTTATAGGCTACTACATTTATTATTTCACTGTTTTTTTTTTTTTTAATTATTAGGTTATAGTGTAAATTTGACACTCGATTTGTGCAAGTTAACAATTTATGTTCATTTGTTACACAGGAGTGAGTTAGCGTAGAAAACTACAAAGTAAAATAACTTTTATTATAAATGCCAGTTTGATTGGGAAACAACAATTAGATTAGCCATCGCGAACCTTTTATAATAGCTAAATGTCAAGCAAAAACGTGTATCTTTTTTTAAAAAAAGTTAAAAATACTTAACATTTCAGCAGCTCTGAGAAGCAGCAGTGACATTAGTGGTGTGTGTTTAACGAGGGAATTTTCGATAAATGGCGTATTTCCGGGGTTGGGGTGAGTTTGTTTAGACTTTCTCCCTCGACGACGACACGTTGCCTTGGAGACACGCTTCACCTTCGAGGGCCCTCTGCACCTTAGCACTTCTTGGTGGATTGAATATTTAATTTATCAAGCCATATTTTGTGTAAACAACACAGAAAGTGTTGCTTCTATTTCAATATTTTTCGTTATTTATTAATATGCTTTTTCGTTGTTGCTTGTGCAAGTGTCGCATAATGATACGTTATTTGTGATCACTTTACTTTTATTTAATAATATATCGGTGTTAATCAATATATACTGATCGGTGCATCGGTTTAATAATATATACTGTTTATTTAATAATACATCAGAGTTGGTTTAGCTCATAATTAAGTAACTAAAAACTACTTATGACATTTCAATTGCTAGTCATTGCTAAGATTACGGAAACTACCAGTCCTATAATTTTCTCTTTGCTTATACAGTAAAATGATTGTTTATTTTTGAAAATTTATAAATACGTATTGAGTAGTTAAAAAGTTGTTTTGAGAATAGCATGATCAATGCTAAAACAGTAACTCAACTATCAATCAATCTCAACTATCTCAACTATCAACAAATATCCTAATGTATTATATCAACTGCTTCATAATTTTGTTAAGTGCAGTTTTGAAATACAGTTTTGTGATAATAGGTTTGGCTTTCCTTTTAAAAAACAGAGAAGATTCTGGACGTTAAACAGTACATATAATTTTAATTCCAGCTTTTTTACGTAAATCGAAGTGCAAGTCCTTTATTTACCTCACAAAAATGTATTCTAAGCAATGAAACCTTAAACAACAAAAAATAAATTTACTATTTGATCCTTGCTCTAATAAACAATGTTACAATCAAATCATGAAAATTTCACAGTTTTCATAATCAGTTCTTTTGCTAAAACATACTTTAGTTAAATAAAAATTGCAAAGCACCTATTTTTCCCATGCTTAGGGAAGTCGTTTGTAACTAATAAGCTTGAAGATGCCAGTTTGGATTTAAAAACAAAGCGGTTTACAAAACTGGAGCAGCTGTCAATGTCACAGTTCGGGGGTCAATTGGCGAACGCTTGTCAATCTCTATTGAGAGTGCAATATTGACAAATGTTGTCACAGGACAATCAACTCCTCTCAGTGATCGCAGCAGCTGGTTCCTACAGTTCCACCCACTCATTCTGCCAGTCTAATTTGTGCGCTTGTAAGCAATTGGCTTTCTGAAGAATCTGTGATGAGAAGTTTTTATTTTGTTGGAAGTATGTTGCATAAATACTCGAGTATGATTTTTTTATGAGAAAAGGGTTATTGACGCATTGCTTGATAGTTCGTTTGTGTGCATGTTCTGTGTGTAAAAAAATTAACCTCAGTAGTAAAAAATACTTTTCAACTTGCTATGTTAGTTTACGACCAGAGAGCCATAAAAATGCTGAGCAATAAATGTTTATCTTTGCTAGCGTTTAGCTTTAATCCATTTTCATCGGAAAGTAAAGTAAAAACCCCGTTTCAAATAAGCCACTTCGCATTCCTCAGTTTAATCATAAAATAAGATATGCTGTTAACGTTAAATGCCTGGTTAACCGAGCCCTGCTCGGTAACATTTCATGTTTACCAATCCAATAACTAAAAAAAACACTTTAGTGTTAAAATATTTATAAATACATTTTTTATTACTCCATGCAATCTTCCCCCCACACGATGTATTTCCCCAACAAGCCTATTGTTTACTAACAGTGGTCATGATTACTTTACCGTTATTACTTAACGGTTTAAATTTTCGTTGTTTATTCCGTTGATTGCATGGCAACCCATTAGGTCTAATGTTACTATTTTTTACTTTAAAATTAATTTAGTAATCTTCTTAGATTGTCATGGCGAAATAACCTGCATGGTGCATAGAACATATTTTTTAACAAAACAAATTTAGAAAATTTAAAGGGGATCTTTGGAGCAACTTTTGTGCAAACAATCAAGTAATCAAACAACCATTACTCATATAAGAGTAAAGGATATCGATAGATAACAAGAGTAATTCCCTGATACATGTAAATATTTCATGACATAACTCTTGTAAGTAGATAATCAATTACACATTTCTTGAATTAAACAAAGCCCTATGACAGTGTGCAGGTCTATTAAATAACATGGAGGTGTTCATTTTTATCGTAAGAAAATATTCAAATAAGGTACTTTAATATCGTAAAACAACCCACTTTTCTGTTAATCCGCCTCCATGTAATGATATTATGTTAAGTGCTCTGTAGTGACTAATCTTGTTCAAACCCTATACAAATATTATTCCCCAGTTCAGAACTACACAAGAATTTATACATAGCACGAAGGTGATTTATTTATCATGTTATTGTTGAAACTAATAATTACACTCTTATATAAAGAATTATATCATAATTATACATATGAGTTTACAACGAACAGCATTAAAACTATGGTTGGAATATAATGGTATTTAAAGACGATCAATATAGGACTATGCGATGGATTAATCCTGTTCCAGTTCGTCAATAATAATTTTCAATTAAAATGTTGATTCATTTCGTTCATTAAACTAAGCCTCCTAGCAGAACGTATTACAGGCTTCGATGTTAGTTAATTAATAACAGATACATTTCAACGTCAGGATTACTTTGTTGCCTCTGCTATAGTAAATCATATTTTGCAAAATATTGTGGGATGAAAAAATAATGTAATACACAAAAATTCAACTTAAAATGATTAAGTTTATATATTCACAAATTCAATATGTGAATATGCGAATTTATCAGTTTCACATATTTGTTCAATTTTATCAGCGAATGTTAAACAAATATAGTAGTCGATATATTTTCGTGATTGTATACGGATTTTCATGTACTTTATCAAGGAAAACACTTGCGGAAAAAAAACAAATAATTACGTACGGTACCCCAAAAATTAAAAAGTATTATTTTAAATTAACATTAAGGGTAAATATTAAAGTGAAAAATTGTCTAATAATTTTATAAGAAGTCATAAAAAATAATTAATTGACATTTTTAACAACAGACAAGCAGTTGTATGCATAGGAAGGCATGAGTCAAGCCCTGGGGATGAAGAGTCGCAACACGTCGCCGTCTCAAGACCGTCGGCGGCAAATTACAAGCATTTTCAAGTGACATTTTACAATGCGGAAGCTAACATTACAATAGGTTACTAATGGTTACTAATGTTATCGTCATTACACGTTATATATTGAACGAAAGTGTGATTTTTCGTCACCCCTATTTTCCTAATATCGGGCCTCACACTACAATTTTCTTTCGTTATAATATCGTTATAATATTTTATACTTCATTAACTCAATATCCTCAAGCACCTTTAAACTGAAGACAGATTTAAAGAACTTAGAAACTGGTACTAAAGATCGAGCGAGTCATTGTTTTCGCGATTTTCAGGCGTCACCTACAGCACAACAAGGATTCCTCGGTAAACATACCATGAACTGGTCAAATGTTGACGACCAACACTCGCACGGTGGCGCCTTGTTGACAGAATACATTACGTAAAGGAATTATTTCGCACTTTGCAACTATTAGCACGAGTACCGTAACAAAAACATGAAATATACTGCATTATAATTTACTTTGGGAGGCTAAATGTGAATAACAAAGCAGCTTATCGCCGTCGCCGCCTCGCGTTCTGGTGCGTTAACGCGAGCGTTACTTCCTTGTGAGTGGTACAACGCGGATCGTGCCTTGCTTAATTGAAAAAATCATATTTTTCCTGACAACACTCTCTCGTAACTACGTGTGTGTTCTTCATAAAATTTTGAAAAGGATCACAGATCTCACAGCAAAATTTATTTAAACATAGTCAGCGATGTTATTTAGTCACCGAAATAAATAACTTTTATTTATGTTTATAATCTTTAGATTTTTACTATTTATCAATATACTACAAAATGTTACATGACAGCTACACAATCAAGTTCCAACACAGCTATCTTAAACAAATCGATATTACTTGCCAAAAAAATAGTAAAGTACTTCTAAATAAAATAGTATATCGATAGCTAAAACGAAAAATATAAATTAAAACATTTCTCTTGCAATAAATTATTGTAATTATCTCCCAAATAATAAACTTAACTACCCAATAATAACTTAAATAATAATAACCAAAACTACCTTAAAACTTGCAATGGACAAAGAGGTTTACTATATATTATGTGCATATACAATTTCACTAATTATGTCTAGATTGGATCTATACTAATTAAGAGATCTTACTGCTTTAATGGAGGAAATTCAAAATGAGATGATTTTCTACATCAAGGCAAAGAAAACACCTTACATTGTCTAACATGGAAACAAACTGAGAAAAATGATTCACATTAGACGAGATTAAATTATAAATTATGACATGACAACCCTTTAAAATTAAAAACCCATTTAATATAGAATATCATGAATATACTTTCTTGAAAGCGTTAGAGAAATCAGGTTAAACACTGAGTTAATAAAGAGTTAATAAAAGTTAATAAAGACATATAAATCCGCTAAAAGATAAAAATTAGAGTAAAGGATAAAAACAATTACTAAAATTGTTAAAACTATTACCACAGAGAAAGGAACGGGTCCCCAAACAAGACCCCAAACAAGGACTAACTTTGTAACCATTAAAATGAAAGAATTCCATAGCTTTGTTTTCTTGGAAGCTTTATTATAATGTATAACTATTTATTTGTATTTATTTGACATATTTAATTTAACAGCTATTTAAGACAAGATAATTTAGTTACTTGAAAATAACAAACTTATTTAACATGAACCATAGGCAATTAATTACATGTAATGAATGTAACCTTTATTATGTGTATAAATCCTTGTATTTTTACAATGTTTGGTAAAAAGTACAAAAAAAGACTGGCAAAAATAATAGCTACAGTCTTAACATTCCCTTGAGAAAGGAATGAGCACGTTAACAAATCGACATGATTCAACGAACTGTACAAATGTAATGCCAGTAACGAACGTTTCAAACACCCAAATGTCTGGCCAACCACACGTTCTGTGTTGTAATGCTATCGTGTCAACATAAGCCGCCGGAACGTGGATGCAAGCGATACTGCTCACCAAACTGCATAATCGCAACAAGCTTACGTTCTCACCGCCAAAGTCTGTAAAACACGATTTGTTCAAAGTCCAGATGTGACGTTGTGTTATAAATTTATGATCTCCCAAACTAAAGAAACTTTAAAAACGAAGCGACACTTTTCCACAGTAATAAGCATCAAACGGTCATACAAGTAAAAAATCATAACATGACATTTCTTTTGGATATGTATTACAGTTAAGGTAATGCTTAGGAATTATACAGTTCACATCGACTTTAAATGAACCCAATCGAATGTTCGTAAAAACAAGTTAAAGAGGTATGACACTTGCCCCCCCTTCGAGATATCTTTAATTTTTTGCTATTTGATATAAGGTTTTGTCGGGCGAAAACTTCTTTCAAAGTATGTTGACTTCAAGAAACAACAGTCATATTTTGATAATTAAATTTGTTATAATGGTATAGAATTGGTTTATACAGACTCAGAAAATGCTGAGGTATTAATCAAAAGTATAGTTGGCGACTTTTAATTGTGTAGTAAAGGAAGTCCGTCCATATGTTTTTTTTTAATTAAGGGCCATAAATAATCATTCTTCCCGTTTACCGACCATATGAAATACTCACCATAAAAGGATGAGGTAAGCACTTGCAATGAATTAGTTGGAAAGGTATTTCTTTAGGTTTCATTTATTTAAGGTATTTGTTAAACAAGTTTAATGGCCCCCACACACGCTGAGATTGTCGCGAGACATTTCTTGAGACAAGAGGTATCGTGAGACAAGCGGTATCAGCGATACAAGGCCACACACGCTGAGATCTGTCGCGATACTTGTCTGAGACCAATTTTTTATGAAACATGTGTTACAAAAAATCATATTATTGAACAGATTTAGAATATTTGTTTACGTTTGTAATTTTGATTCAAATCCTTCTATTGAATCTTTTCATTTGGTTTATTTGATATAATTTATATTTTATTTTTATTTTATATATTTTGTATTTATATTTTTTTACTTTGATGGATGAAATACGAGAAGAGGTTTTGCTTGCTTGTGAGGTAGCCATTGCGGTTGCCCTAAAAAGAAAAAGAAAACCTAAAAGCAAATGGACTAAGAAATGGTTAAGTCAGAAAAGATCTTTTGACCAACAATTTTTCAAAGAAATAGCTTTAAACGATCCTAAGGACTTGAAAAACCTAATAAGAATGAATGAAGCCTGCTTCAACAAGCTGCTAGGAAGGGTTTACAAGCGTATTGAAAGACAAGACACCCTGATGAGAGGTTCCATTTCTCCGGAACAAAGATTGTTGGCCACTCTCCAATTTTTGACAAGGGGACTACCTATGAAAATTTGAAATTTTCCACGGCCATCTCTCCGCAATCACTGGGGAAAATAATCCCTGAAACCTGCCGGATTATTTATGAGGAGCTTAAAGATGAATTTATAAAGGTGAGGTGATTATAATAAATTACTTTCCAGAATTATTAGTTTATTTAAGGTAATAGCTTTTAAGGATGGTAAGGTAGATACCTTTACCACGGAATTGTTTAAGTCACAATGGATCAGCAGCCGTCAAGGAATTGTACTGAATATTTCCTCTGCTTTTCGGCGGCGGGATTAAAAATTTAACATTGGATGTCCTTACTTAGAGGGTTCTGTATACATTGACATCAGACACTATTTGATTTTAAATTGTACCCCTCAAAATTAACCCCTCTCAATTTTAAATTTAGTAAATGTGTAATATCAAATGGGAGAAAACTTACTGAATTCCCGAAAATTTATTCCAAACCGGCGTTTGCAGTTTGATTTATTCGAAAGGAAAAGGAGAAAACCAAGATAAATTGGTTTATTTAAGTAAGGTTTGCACAACGATTCGATTCAATCAATAAATGATTCATGATTCATTTCATCGCGTCAATGAACCATTGAAACTGAACTGTTCTTTCGCGAACAAATACTATCAGCTGTTAAGTAAGTGTGAAACAGCACCACAAACGCAGATGTAAATAACGGTCTCAGAGACGGAGTGTGATACTGAGACATGCTTGAGACATCGCCACACACGCAGAGATCTGTCTCATGATACCTCTTGTCTCAAGAAATGTCTCGCGACAATCTCAGCGTGTGTGGAGGCCTTAAAATAACAGCTGAACAGCTGATGAAAACAAGCAGCTACGATCCCCAACTAACCCGTCAATTGTTACTTCAAATGAAGACTGATCCTCCACTAAATTAAATCGCTTTTCACAAATACCAACTTTTAAACAATGAAAGGAATCTGTGGAATGTTTATCTTTTTTAAATGTCTTTCGCTCTCGAATCCAAGCTTCGTCCGATCGCTTTGTTGAATGTTGTAAGAAAATAAGAAGGAAAACAATAGAGCTCTTACAATAGAGTCTCTAAAAGGAGACTCTCTTCTTTCAACTTTATTGCTTTCGTTCCTGTTTTATTATGGACCTTGAAGATTTTGAGCATTTCCTGCAGTCAATAGATTCTTAATAGTCGTATAAATAACAAACCAGTTCGAAAATAATTTGTCACGGATTATTTCTCAAGGAAAAGGGATTTATTAAGAAAACATACAAAAAGTCATGAGCTAAATCACATTAGAATATATTTATTTTAACATGGTTTTGCTGCCCCTAAACAATAATTATTAGTCTAATCATTTTACCTGAGTTATGATGTTAGCATTTAAAAGAATTCATCATAGGATTTGCTGAAATTACTGTAACAAATTGTTTATAGTTCCGAATTTGTTTAAGACCGAACTACAATTAAAATCACATTAGACCTAAATACCTAAAATTGATTATTAGATTTTTAACCCTAACAGCTCACTACGTTATACAACGTTCAATTCGTAACTCAGCTTATTGATGTAAAGTTAAATGGAGCTGTTTCTACGTTTCTACGGGGTTGACTAATATCGAATATAACACGAACCTCATAGCCAACCACTCGAGCACAAAAAGATCAAACAATTCCACCACGCAGCAACAGCCAACAGCCATTTGACGATTTGATACAATATTTTCTCGCCGCGCACCGAGCGTGCCTTGCACACTCCGCGCTGCGTTACACGGCGCAGTGTGGCAGTGTGCATATCTGCGCGCCAGCGGCCGCCAACGCTCCCGAGCCGGTGGCTTTCATCGCGCGTGACGTGAAACTTACATGGCGTGACGTAATATGTGCAAACTCGGCTTTGGGAGAAGCGATTACTCTATGTATCCAGTATATTCAGTACTAGCCCAGTGTAAAATGGCGTAGGAAGAATGTAAACTGAGCTGAAAACTTGTAATTGAAGCTAAACAATTATTGCAGGTCAAATGTATGATGATTAGCAAAAATCTGTAGAATGACTATGTAAAGTGGAGTAATCTTTTGGGTTATAGGCTAACGATCCACATAATCAAGAAGCAGTTGCTATTAAAACAAATAGTAGAATTTTTTAATCCTATAAAGATAACGCAATACATGATTTGATTATCGTCAATTTTTTTTTCGATGAAATTACATGTTTTAGTTGGTTTGGGTTGTTGTTTCTAGTTAAAATTTGTATTTAGAAAAAAATTAATTTTTTTTCTTCCTAAAACGTTTAAAATATTTAATTTAAAAAATGATATTTAAGAGTTAACTCAGATAAGGATATATAAGGTTAATAATACTGTATAAGGATGATCATTAGTAATCCCATGGAAAATCTCTAGTTGAATAAATATTTGTTAATGGAATCACAATAGTATCGTTGCAGTACTCAGTAATAATCAAGGTTAAAATATAAAAAAGTAAATCACAAAATTAAAATTTACAAAAAACTAATTATTTTCAAAAATTAGTTAGTTTAATATTTTAAAACTCATAATACCCCATTACTGTATACACCGAACAAGTCAGAGTAGTATTTGAAATGATTATGAGGATCAGAAGTAGGAAAAGTGGACGAGGACACCGATAGTGTGATTTCCTTAACATGTACGGAACAGAGTGGATGCTACAATATCATGACCAAATCGACAGGAAGTTGTAGAATGGGAGTTGAACTCAGCTCCAACGTTTGGCACCACCTGCCTGGCCCAGTTTCCGTGCCACAACGTTAATCGACTTACGAAACTATTTAATTAACAAAAACAGTCTAAATGCCTGCAAGGGAATGCTAAAACATTCTAATTTTCTTTTGGTGATGCGAACAGCTTCATTTAAACAATAATTCGGTTTTAATCGTATTAATAATCACACACGTACAATTATTGTTCTTTCTATTTTGACCTCTATATAGAAGAGGCTTTGGATTTATTTATATTTTTGGCTTGTTGGAAAAACGCCACCATATTACAGAAAATATTTAAATAATACTTTTTGGGTTTTTTGGAGTAAAACTATAATATTCATGTATATTCACTTTACAAAATTGAATCATCCTCATTCCGGAGTATATTTACACACACCTTAAACAATGAGACGCACACACTCAAACTTGAGACGCAAAGCCAATACTGTATGGGTAAAATGTTTCAAATAAAATATGCACACTCAAACTTTAAAAATTTATACATACAGTATCAATGCACTAAGCCAGTATTTATTTTTATTACGACTTCCGAATTACTATATAGGGGTTTTAACGTAAGGTTATTATTATAGCTTGTCGCAATTAAAATTTAAATAAATATTAAGGTGAGATGTTCAAGTAATTGTGTGAATTTAATTGCTCCTCCTAAAGAGCATTTCGTTCTCAAGAATGACTGTAGTGTTCATTAAATTAATTGAGCAGTTTTGTTAAACTTAAATGTTTTACATTGTCGTCCGTCTTGTCGAGAAAAGAGTATCGTAGTTTTTTGTTCTACAACTTCTAAACTTCTTCACCAGGACTCCATCCTATCGACTCGGTTGACAAGACCTTTTAAGAAAATATTTGGCATTTTCAAGACACTAAAATGCTGTCCTCTAATATTATTTACTTATATTTTTTAGGAAATAAAAAAATCTTACTACTGTAATTAATTTTTTTTATCTTTATCAGTTTTGTACCCCGCACGACACACTCGTGTATCAGAAGATCCACCGGGGCCGGGGTTCTGAGGGTTCCGATCGATTTTACTAAACTTCAAGCATATTTTATAGGCCACTACATTTATTATTTCACTGTTTTTTTTAAATTATTAGGTTATGGTGTAAATTTGACACACGATTTGTGCAAGTTAGCACTTTATGTTTATTTATTACACAGGAGTGAGTTAGCGTAGACAACTCCTACGCTCATCGGAAAATAACCTTTGTTATGAATGCCAGTTTGATTGAGAAACAACTAGGTTCAAAACGCAATTAAATTAGCCATTGCGAACTTTTTATAATAGCTAGATGTCAAGCAAAAACGTGTGTCACTTTTTTTTAAAAAGTTAAAAATACTTAACATTTCAGCAGCTCTGAGAAGCAGCAGTGACATTAGTGGTGTGTGTTTAACGAGGGAATTTTCGATAAATGGCGTATTTCCGGGGTTGGGGTGAGTTTGTTTAGACTTTCCCCTCGACGACGACACGTTGCCTTGGAGACACGCTTCACCTTCGAGGGCCCTCTGCACCTTAGCACTTCTTGGTGGATTGAATATTTAATTTATCAAGCCATATTTTGTGTAAACAACACAGAAAGTGTTGTTTCTATTTCAATATTTTCCGTTATTTATTAATATACTTTTTCGTTGTTGCTTGTGCAAGTGTCGCATAATGATACGTTATTTGTGATCACTTTACTTTTATTTATAATATATCGTTGATTGTTAAGCTGATAATTAAGTTACTAAAGACTACTTATGAAATGAAATTTCAATTACTAATCATTGCTACGATTACGGAAACTACCAGTCCTATTAATTTTCTCTTTGCTTCGACAGTAAAATGATAGCTTATTTTAAAAAATTTAGAAATAAGTATTGAGAAGTTGAAAAATTATTTCGAGAATAGCATAATCTATATATATATAAACCAAAACGGTTGACTGACTGACTGACTTACTGACTGATCAGAGTTTCTCAAAAACTATATGGCTTCGGGCCTTGAAACTTGGCAAAATTAATCTTTACAGGCTCTAGATGCGTACTAAGAACGGATTTTAAAATATATTCTCTCAAAAGGCTAAAATACGGAATATTATAAAATTCAAAATGGCAGCCATTTTTTGTTTTCAAAGCTTATTTTCTAGAACAATTAAAAGGATTTGGGCCATGAATCTTGGCTAAAATATTCTTTATAGGCTCTAGATGCATACTAATGAAGGATTTAGAAATGTTTTCTCTGAAAAGACTAAAATAAGGTACTGTAAATGCAAAAATCCAAAATGGCGTCCTTTGCAGTTTTTAGAGCTATGATTACAAAATATCAACAGAAGGTCTCTATAATAATTTAAGGAGACAATAAAATAGAAATTCCATTTACTAAAAGAATAAACTGTCCAAAACTATTACGGTTGTCTTATAATTATATTTTTGTCAGACACCACATATATAGGCTACTCGCGTTTTACGGATCACTCGAAGTAATTTATCTAGAATCTTGAAACTCTGCATGGACATATAATTCCGTTATTTTTATAGAATTAGGGTTTTTCTGAATTAAAAATTTTAGGAGGGTTAGCGAGCTGGCCGAGAGCTATTTCAAACATATTGCTAAAGCAAAGTTCAAACATACTGTTTCTACCGTAAATTTTCGCCTCAACCTGCTAAGCGAGGAATACAATCTCCAATATGATTGAAAAAAATTGGGGATTTAGGTATCCTCATTTTTGTAGCCTACACATAAATTTTATATTTTTCTTATAGTTTTTGGTATGTTAATAATGAAATACTAAATTCAGATGTTAGGTCTATAGAGTGCGCCCTTTGTGATATTTAAATTTGCTGTATTTACATCAGTTATAAATCATATTCCTCTTATTATTTTATGTAAAATTGGCCAACAGGTTTTAGGGGACAGCGCGGTGCTATGAAAGTTCTGAGTTCTGAGGGGATACTTTTTTATTCAAACTATTAGAAGCCCAATTTCATAGGTTAAATAATAGATAAACCAGGACATTTGAGTATTCTTAAGGCTAAACTGAAAAATTAGAAAGCGTCAGCACATGGTAGCCAATTCATATAATTTGAGGTAAAAAAAATCATCAAGGAAACGTTTCATCTTCTCATGTCAATCTAGGACAGAGATGCAACCTTAAGTTTGTAATTAAGCACTTGAATATGACTATTTGAAAGTTTGTAAAAGTTCAACATTACAAATAACGGATAATTGAACCAAACATTTGTCATCCTTTCAGCGGGCGAAGCCGCGGGTATAACTACTAGTCAATAATAAAACAAAAACTCAGTGTACCTATCCTAATGTATTATATCAACTGTTTCATAATTTTGTTAAGTGCAGTTTTGAAATATTGTGTTCATCGGTTTGGCTTTCATATTAAAAGACTGAGAACATTCCGTACGTTAAACAGCACGAGCACATATATGGCCGGGGGGAGGGGGTTTAGATCAATCTCAAGACTTGTTACATCTCGTTTGCAATGAAAATTCATAATCCTATCTGATTTGTAATATCAAATTAACAATCCTTTCCTAGTTTAAACGGGCGATAGGGTTATGCCAACAACTGTAAGACTGAAATTTGTGTTAAACTTATACTTTTTCATTTGAACTTTTTAAAGTTAATCGAGGTGCAAGTCGTTTATTCACACAATTTACTCTGTAAAGAATTAAAATTAACTGCAACGAACAAGACAATACCTCACAAAAATGTATTCAACGCATTTGAGCCTTCAACAACCACAAATAAATTACTATTTGATCCTTGCCCTAATAAACAATGTTACAATCAAATCATGAAAATATCACAGTTTTCACAATCAGGTTTTTTGCTAAAACATACTTTAGTAAAAGAATGCAGAACGCCTATTTTTCCAATGCTTAGGGAAGTAGTTTGTAAATTGAAGCCAACTTTTAAGCTTGGAGGTACCAGTTTTGACTTAAAGAGTCCACCCTACCCAAACAAAACTGTTAAAAAACAGCTCTCACGCGGACCCATATAGACGCCCCATGAGGAAAGGGACAATTTTAAATTCATTATAGTTGTAACGGGAAATGTCCAAACTACTAGAATTGATTTTTGGAATTTTGATAACTTAAATAGTTTTTTTTTCTATGGTCAATTAAAAATAGTTAACTTTGGACATTAATTTAACGTGTTTTATAACCTTTTTCAAAACATAAAAAAGCAATTCCAGTAGTTTAGAGTATTATTTATTTAAAAAATATCGCATAGTATGGATTTGATAAAAAATATGGGCGCTAAATGGGTCCGCGCGAAACCTTACAACGCTAAATGTGCACTGATTTAGCATGGGCTCTTATGTAACTGAAGTTCAAAAATTCACCGCAAGTGTCACAGAAAAACGAAAACTGCTGTGGGTAGGGAGGAATCTTAAAAACAAAGCGGTTTACAAAGCTGGAGCAGCTGCCAATGTCACAGTTCGGGGGTCAATTGGCGAACGCTTGTCAATCTCTATTGAGAGTGCAATATTGACAAATGTTGTCACAGGACAATCAACTCCTTTCAGTGATCGCAGCAGCTGGTTCCTACAGTTCAACCCACTCATTCTGCCAGTCCAATTTGTGCGCTTGTAAACAATTGGCTTTCTGAAGAATCTGTGATGAGAAGTTTTTATTTTGTTGGAAGTATGTTGTATAAATACTCGAGTATGATTTTTTTATGAGAAAAGGGTTATTGACGCATTGCTTGGTATTTCTTTTGTATGCTTGTACTGTGAGTAAAAAAATTACCCTCAGTAGTAAAAAATACTCTTCAACTTGATATGTTAGTTTACGACCAGAAAACCATAAAAATGCTGAGCAATAAATGTTTATCTTTGCTAGCGTTCAGCTTTAATCCATTTTCATCGGAAAGTAAAGTAAAAAACCCGTTTCAAATAAGCCACTTCGCATTCCTCAGTGTAATCATAAAATAAGATATGCTGTTAACGTTAAATGCCTGGTTAACCGAGCCCTGCTCGGTAATATTTCATGCTTACCAATCCAATAACTAAAAAACACTTTAGTGTTAAAATATTTATAAATACAAGTTTTATTACTCCATGCAATCTTCCTCCCACACGATGTATTTCCCCAACAAGCCTATTGTTTAACAGTTGTCATGATCACTTTACCTTTATTACTTAGCGGTTTAAATTTTCGTTGTTTATTCCGTTGATTGCATGGCAACCCATTAGGTCTAATGTTACTATTTTTTACTTTAAAATTAATTTAGTAATCTTCTTAGATTGTCATGGCCAAATAACCTGCCTGGTGCATAGAACATATTTTTTAACAAAACAAATTTAGAAAATTTAAAGGGGATCTTTGGAGCAACTTTTGTGCAAACAATCAAGTAATCAAACAACCATCACTCATATAAGAGTAAAGGATATCGATAGATAACAAGAGTAATTCCCTGATACATGTAAATATTTCATGACATAACTCTTGTAAGTAGATAATCAATTACACATTTCTTGAATTAAACAAAGCCCTATGACAGTGTGCAGGTTTATTAAATAACATGGAGGTGTTCATTTTTATCGTAAAAAAATATTCAAATAAGGTACTTTAATATCGTAAAACAACCCACTTTTCTGTTAATCCGCCTCCATGTAATGATATTATGTTAAGTGCTCTGTAGTGACTAATCTTGTTCAAACCCTATACAAATATTATTCCCCAGTTCAGAATTACACAAGAATTTATACATAGCACGAAGGTGATTTATTTATCATGTTATTGTTGAAACTAATAATTACACTCTTATACAGGGTGAATCTTCTAAGCCGTCCACAACAGATTATAGGCAAACGACTTAACATACAAAGACGAAACAAAACATTTCCCTACTAAATCATACCTAAATAACAACGTAAAAATATTTTTAATCTTTTTAAAATACAGGGTGTTCCAAAAACCGGGGGTCATGGGTTCGAATCTCGGAAATTTTAAATATAAACTTTTGTCATATTATACATCATTTTAAATCTCTAAGCGAGATAAACAATTTGGTGAAAACAGAACTCAATTATCTTTATTATTTTCAAAATGGCGGCCATTTTTGTGAAAAATATTGGTATTTACGGAATACCCTGTATCTCGAGAACTACTGAAGGTTTTTTCGTCCTGTTTGAAAATTCTTAATCCTTGTTAACTCAGCTTTAATTTGATATGCAACATGCCAACATTAAAAGAAAATAAATATTTTTTTAAAAATTTCATTTTTTATAAATGTTGGTAGCACTGAAAATCAAAAATTTTTAATGGCAACATATGTTAAATAGTATATCATTTTAAAGGTCTTGCAAAAACCTACAATTTTTCAACATATACTTCCTTTATATCTTTAGTAGTTTTTCAGTAATAAACAAAAAACTCTATTTTCCCCTATAACGCCCATGTTAAATTTGCTGTTCTCAATATTAAAGGATGCAAATTTAAATGCTTTGAGTACTGCACATTTAACATGGGCGTTATATGGTAAAACAATGTTTTTTGTTTATTACTGAAAAACTATCCTTATTAAATTCCTTAGGTATGATTTAGTGGGGAAATATTTTGTTTCGTCTTTGTATGTTAAGTCGTTTGTCCATAATTTGTTGTGGACGGCTTAGAAGATTCACCCTGTATAAAGAATTATATCATAATTATACATTTGAGTTTAGAACGAACAGCATTAAAACTATGGTTGGAATATAATGGTATTTAAAGACGATCAATACAGGACTATGCGATGGATTAATCCTGTTTCAGTTCGTCAATAATAATTTTCAATTAAAATGTTGATTCATTTCGTTCATTAAACTAAGCCTCCTAGCAGAACGTATTACAGGCTTCGATGTTAGTTAATTAATAACAGACACATTTCACCGTCAGGATTACTTTGTTGCCTCTGCTATAGTAAATCATATTTTGCAAAACATAATGGGATGAAAAAATTATCTAATACACAACATTCCAACTTACAATTTGCAAGTTTATATTTTTTGGGACAAAAATATCTTTCGAACAATAACAATAGTAAAACTATTTAAATTAATTTTACGGTTTTACAGTTTGTACAATTTTATTGTAGTATCAGAAGTGTTAAACAAATATAGAAGTCAATATATTTTCGTGTTTGCGCGATACTTTTACAATAATAGGTACCAGTCTCTCCTATCCCACACTTGAACAATATAATGCAGTGTATTGCGTTAAATAACAAGAACAATTCCCTTGTGCGTTAGAAAAATACTGTAATTTATACGGATGTAATTTATCTAGGATACAAATAATTGAGTACAGTACCCCCAAAATTAAAAAAGGGTTACTTTAATTTAACATTAAGGAAAAATATTCAAATGAAATATTGTCTAATAATTTTATAAGAAGTCGTAAAACATCATTAATTGTCATTTTGAACAACAGACGAGCAGTTTTTATCGTCATTACACGTTATATATTGAACGAAAGTGTGATTTTTCGTCACCCCTATTTTCCTAATATCGGGCCTCACACTACCAGTTTCTCTCGTTATAATATTTTATACTTCATTAACTCAATATCCTTAGGCACCTTTAAACTGAAGACAGATTTAAAGAACGTAGAAACTGGTACTAAAGATCGAGCGAGTAATTGTTTTCGCGATTTTAAGGCGTCACCTACAGCACAACAAAGATTTCTCGGTACACACCGCCATAAACTGGTCAAATGTTGACAACCAACACTCGCACAGTAGCGCCTTGTTGACAGAATACATTACGTAAAGGAATTACTTCGCACTTTGCAACTATTAGCACGAGTACCGTAACAAAAACATGAAATATACTGCATTATAATTTACTTTGGGAGGCTAAATGTGAATAACAAAGCAGCCTATCGCCGTCGCCGCCCCGCGTTCTGGTGCGTTAACGCGAGCGTTACTTCCTTGTGAGTGGTACAACGAGGATTGTGCCTTGCTTAATTGAAAAAATCATATTTTTCCTGACAACACTCTCTCATAACTACGTGTTTGTTCTTCATAAAATTTTGAAAAGGATCACAGATCTCACAGCAAAATTTATTTAAACATAGTCAGCGATGTTATTTAGTCAGCGATATAAATCACTTTTATTTATGTTTATAACTTATCTTTAGATTTTTACTATTTTTCAATCTACTACAAAATGTTACATGACTGCTACACAATCAGATTCCAACACAGCTATCTTAAATAAATCGATATTACATGCCAAAAAATAGTAAAGTACTTCCAAATAAAATAGTATACCGATAGCTAAAACGAAAAATAGAAATTAAAACACTTCTCTTGCAATAAATAATTGTAATTAACTCTTAACTCTAAAATAATAAACTTAAAACAAAACTACCTTAAAACTTGCATTGAACAAAGAGGTTTACTACATATTAAGTGCATTTACACTTTCACTAATTATGTCTAGATTGGATCTATACTAATTAAGTGATCTTACTGCTTTAATGGAGGAAATTTAAAATGAGATAATTTTCTACATCAAGGCAAAGAAAACACCTTAGATGGTCTAACATGGAAACTAACTGAGAGAAATGATTCATATTAGACGAGATTAAATTATAATTTATGACCTGACAACCCTTTAAAATTAAAAACCCGTTTAATGTAGAATATCATGAATATACTTTCTTGAAAGCGTTAGAGAAATCAGGTTAAACACTGAGTTTAGCAGATATATTAAAGGAAAATTAAATTTCAAGGGCAACTCAGTTACTAATGCATCTAGACTGAGCGTTCTGGCTAAAATTAATAAAATATCTTTCTTGTTTTGTTTTACGATATCTTAAGTAAACGTATTCGTTATATTGTTATGAATACATCAGAATGTTTAGGTAGACATGAGTCGAGCCCTGGGGATGAAGAGTCGCAACACGTCGCCGTCTCAGGACCGTCGGCGGCAAATTACAAGCATTTTTAAGTGACATTTTACAATGCGGAAGCTAACATTACAATAGTGTACTGATAAACCAAATTGTTGCACCTTAGGGAATTCTGAATATATAATGATCGCTTAATGAGGAAATCACAAAAACCGCAAGTGCTCTAGCAGACCGCAAGGAGAAAGGTGTTGGGAATTCCTCGCATTGCGGACTTCCCTGGCAAGATACGAGGTTCCCTGTAATTTCATCTAATCGGCACAGTTAATTGAGATTGCTGAACCTACAATTTGGCGCTGATTCCCAGAGGGACTCTGGAGGAGGAATATTCGCGAGCTGCGGTCGGAGGCGCGGTTACGATCTTGTTAGTTGCGGCGAGTTCATGATACATCGAGCAGAAAACCTCCGCTTGTACTAGATCCAATATTACAGAGAAACCTCGCTCAAACAGCCTTCCTGTCCTTTGTTGCGAAATTGAAAACCGATTACAACTCTTCATTAAGATACGTGATCGCTTTATGAAACACTCGTCTTTGTTCGCACAAAGTAAGATATTGGATTTTAGAGAACAATTTGGACGAAACTACATTTTATGACTCGTCACTGGGATCATTGCAATTATTGCTATGTAGAACAAAAGTTAGAAACTTAATACAGGAATTAATTTAAGGGAACATTTACTGTTACTTTGATTGTCTTTCAAGGAAAAATGCTTTGAAGAGTGAGTTTGAAGACTATTCGAAGTCATTGCTACTGCAAACCTGAAAAGGCCCAATAAAAAAACATTACGACGAAACATTTAATTAGACCTACATCTAACAAGCCTTTTCCAATTAGAACAATTTTTAGGCTTCTATAACACCATTAACACCATTACCACTATATCGTAGCGGCCAGCCAGCCAGAGTCCTGCGCGGTGGATCGATGCGAGGGCAGAGACACGGCGTCGCCGGCCCTAGGACTGGAGGCGCCGCGACGCCCCCCCCCCCCGGCCCTGGCTGCAACCCCATTCGAGTATCTAGGTCATCCACACAGCGAATAGCGACACACATCATCGTCACTTGGCTTATAGAATTCATTTCGTATTTAATATCATTCTTAATTGCGTGGTAAATGAGTTTTTAATTCCATCAATGATGGAAACGTCAAATTTTCCGAGGTAGGTATTTTTCTGTTTAACTGAATTTGCTTTACATAAACGTAAATCGTTTTAAATGTTTATGTGAGATAACATTGTGAGTTAAAACATTCTGATTTGATAACGGCAGTACATGTACCAGTAAGCAAACCCCCTCAGTAGTTTTAAAATTTGTTATCACTTTCGTTTGAACAAAGTGTTAGAACTCCATGATGGTAAAATTTAAATCCAGTAACGTATTGGTAGAGAATTCATAAGAGACGAAATCGTAAAAGATGAACTGAATCTAAATTAAGAAAGCTGCGTTTAGAACCAGTTGCACTTGATGTACGACCTGCTCAGTCAGTTTATGCCGACTTGTTTCTGAATGTTACATCAGTCCAAATCGTATAACTTGTTTTAAGTACCGTAAAATAAACCGCCGACATTCTTGAATAGAATTTATCCTTAATTGGTTACTTGTACAGAATATAACTCTTGAAACCGGTTGCGGAGTTGAAGATTGCAAATACTGAAACGTAGGTATTCAATTAAAACTGCTACTTAGTTGCTCCAGCTTCCAGGTCGTATTAATTATATAGCTTAGAATATAATAAATTCAAACCCGCAGCAGTAAAAAAAAGACGCCTTAATATGATGTAAAATAATAAAATTATTAAAAAACACAATACTAAATTTCGTTTTCCATAAACTAATATATTTAGTTTTGAAAAAGGGTTGATAAATCTTTCAAATTGATGTATGCAAATTCAAATTTACTAATTTTTAGTAAATCGCATTTTTGGCAAGATGACATAAAAATATAATGTTCAAAACAAAATATGAAGACCTTTATGTCTAGATTGAAAAAAATTAACTGCGTCACAATTTGGGATATATTTAAATATTATAACACTCAACCGCGAGTTTGAAGAAATTTTTCCTACCTCTGCATGGAAATAATCACATTGCTACTCATGTAAACAGTACGAAAAACGGATCATTTCCGCTTTCAAAAGCGAGCGGTAATGTACATTAAAGCTTGCTAAATCAGAGTTACGTGAAATTTAGAATAGGTTAAGGTGGCACAAGAGCGACAACTATGACGTCAAACACCACAGACCAGTTTCTATTGGTCAGAAACCCCATGACACTCACTGTATTCTAAATTCTAGTTGCCTTGTTCTAAATCAGCTGATTTCATTGTCACCGTTTCTATCTCAACTTCCCGTTCGTTCCAATCACAGACCATGGAAAAAAAGAAACCATTTTTTTCTTGGTCTGTGGTTCGTGGTTCCAATAGCATAAGCAAACATAACCTCAATGAACCTTGTGTACAGAGTACAGGTTAGTTAATCAGTTTAACTGTTTAAATAATGGTGGTAGGAAAAATATTGTGTGTATTACGAGCACAAATTCGGCCGCACTCAGCTGACGCTTCGAGCAGCCATCTCCAGTTCTCAAGCGGCAATGACATACTTTGCGCTCAAATAACTAATATACAATATAACAAATTTACTAACTTATGTACAATAATAACAATATAACTAATGTACAATATAACTAATGTATAATATAACTAATATACTAACTAATACACAAATAACTAAAGTGTTTACTTTCGAAGTCACTTTGTACCCGAAAACATTTCTAGCGAAATATATATGCATATATTTTGCTTGTAACACTTTCAACAAAAACATACAACAGTAGCTATTACTAATTTACGTCTTTAATAGGGTTGAAATGTAAACATCCGTTACAATCCCTGATTTAGTCACGAGGAGAGAAAAATCTCACTAATGTCAGCTTTCCTACAAATATAAAGATTGATAAAAAGAAAAGTGGTAATTCAATTAAACCGTAATCTACGATACAGATTCTAGTTTGATTGCCGCGGATTTGTAGGTTGATGCCCTTCCGATTCTCGTGACAGCATACCGTAAACCAGGTCGATTATCACCATGGAAACCTAGCCCTGCGGACAACTCTAGAGCAGATAAATTACGTGTTGTTGGATTATCTCTTATCTCGTCGCTGATAACGGGACGGGAGGACCACCGAAACACGGCTGATAAGAAGCGGGTCGTTACCAAACACGACTCCGGTCAGCTGATTGAACTGCGATTGTATTGTATAATGAGAGAACGAGCGTTCCTACATTCATTAAGACCTTATCTCTTAATGTAGTGTCGTTAGTGAAAACTAGTCCCTACTTGCTAGTCTCTGACTGGCACTGTGTTGATTAAACTTTTGATCGAATTGGAGGTTTGGGATATAAATACACGTTTGTATGTAGGTTGTCTTTGGGTTGCGGAGATCAGAATACATCAAAAATGGTAACCGTCGTTATTACTGCGTGAAATAAAAGTACACTTACTTACTGACTTAAGTTTACTGAGATGAATAGATTTTATCCCCCTTGATAAATATTATACTTTCACCATGTGTCATAAACTACTATTATTCTATATACACGAATAAATTGAATATTAATTCTAACATCACAACGTTCTAAGAGAAGCCATTGTCATCCTCGTAGCTTAACTCACTTAAGGCACTTTGAATCAAATTAAATTGTCACGATCGTTTAAGAAAGCGTTTGTAACTTCCTTCTCGACAACGGCCCAGTCACAGTGAGTCATGAGTTCCTGGAACAGGAACACTGGAACTGGAACTGGTACAGTAACGGTCACCGGAAGTCACTCCCCCTCCCCGCCTCCACAGCAGGATAAAAGGCTCTATATTGTTATCGTTACAAGCCGTTTACGGAGCTTATTGTTATCACTACAAGCACTACAAGCCTTGTACGGTCGCTGCCGCCTCTGTGTAATGTGGTATTGAAGAGTCCCTGCCCCTGCCTATGTCAAAAAGCCTCCAATAACAAGTTCTCCTTCCTGAATGCTCTCTGTTGTATCAATAACGAAGTATTGAACACAAATATAGATCAGTCGGTGGATATCGGTTGAGTTTTCATACGTAGTTTGTATACATTGTTTAAGGTGGTCAATTGAAAATAATAATGTTTGTTGCTTTGTTGCTTCTCAAGCAAGTTTACAAAGTAAAGCCAGCGTTTATGTGAACAGAGAACAGCGGTAGCACTTAAAAAAAACTTTAACTTTTTAACTACAACTTTTGAAATTATGATACTAATATTCTACAATGTTTTCAATTTAATTAGCTTGAAAATATGTTTATAAATTCAGGTAGATAATAAACTCGTAGGAGCAAATATTAAAACATTCTTTACAATTCCGCCTCCACAACATTTTAAACCTGAATGAAAACTGATATTCGTAACATTAATATGCATAAACGTTGAAGACTGGAATTTAATTTAAACAAAAATAATATTTTTGAGAGAAGATTTCTTCTCTGTGACGGAAACTTACAACAGACTTCATGTTACAACGCCTGAATCATTAAATATTAAAATTTGCAAGTAAGACATGTTTCCTCATGATGTGATATGAAATGAGGCAGTATGACGTATGAAATATGATACGATATACTTATTGCAATACGGGATATTATAATATCTAAAAACTATTCGTGTTGCAATCTTAAATGAGGAATCTAAAAGTTGACGTCATGAGGAATAATTTAGGCATATTGGGTAATGTAAATAAGACATAAGAGGAAGACTAATATCATGCGAAATTATAGCTGCCCTTATTTTGGAATTCCTCATACAATATCTCGAGAAGTTGAACGAGGTCAGTGCGCAAATCAAGAGCTGATGTCACAAACGGCGGGGCGCCTGCCAGTCCTCTCGGCAGTCTCCTCAACCTCTCAACTCGACGAACACAAGTATCAACCCTTATCACAGAACGTCACGTCTCTCCAGCCAACCGTTATGACAGCCGGCGCGAATCAGAACGCAACTGAGTAATGTGCTTCTTAATGGCTAATAGGCTTGTTCTTGACGGCAAAGATTGCTCTGTAAGATATGACTATGCCAACGACTCTGAGGCATTCAAACATGATGGGGGTTTTACGTGAGTTGAGATTTAACTGCTCCCAACAGTTATAATTAGTCGTTAAATGTTTTTTATCCGTTTTTTTAAGTACCGTAACTGTTGCGGTACTTTACAACTTATGAAAACGGTTCTGCAGCTTTTAAAAATTCAGTAGTGCGAATTTAGTAAATTGCTGCTTCTCACACAAAAAAATAAAAAGTATGAGAGCTCATAACGAACGATTCCTGAAGTCACCTTGATAAAATATTAGAATTACCGAGTTAGGTTTTGTGTCTTGATTATAAATTAGCTGGGAATGTAAACCCCATTGCAAAGAGCCGCTCAGACTTTTCCAAGTAGAACGTGTAATTTCTAGACATTGATAATTGATTTTCGGTATTTAAGTACTACAAAATTTAGATTATTTATTACAGGGAGTGTTAGGTTGTAAAGGTAAAACTAAGCATTAAACTATTGACCACTTACCAGATAAAGCGCTGGGAAATACTGTACTCTCCAATTAAAAAGAGGGAAAATTCTAGTAATTGTTTTACAAAAAGAAAAATAAATAAAAAAAACACATTATAGCAATATTAATATACTATATCAAACCGTAATCAAAAATAAAATTTTCAAGGATAAGTATATTTCTAAATAAGTCTTGTTCTTGTAATCTGAAGTGGACAATATTTCACGTGTGAAGGAAAGTACATGAACATTAAGGGGTCAAAGTTACGGTCGGGGGGGGGGGGGACACGTCACACGTGGACGGGGGTCTGTTAAAGGTTTATCTCCAAACACACTTAGTCCAGGCTAATCCATTCAGTGACAAAGCTCGTTCACTCTCGCACCTTGCACAGCGACAAGTTCGCATAAACCTTATATAAAGAGAATTTTTGTAGTGTAAATCATAATAACCATATTTTAGTTAATGAACGTGATTTAAGTAAACAACCATATAACTGTCTTATTCATTGCAAAATCGTTAAGAAATCGCATAAAATGTGTTGTAAAAATGTACAGTTTGATTTAATATTAGATTAACATCCCTCGACACACACGAGAATCCTCTTAGATATAGCATCATAGTTTTCAAAAACAAAAATAAATGGAAGTGCAAGTTCGAGTTCATAAAATAATTTGCATTTTCTCTCATATATCTCTTTCGAAAACTAAACGAAAGATGCAATGAGTCAAATGCATCATTGGAAAATAAATTAATTTTTTATATTATTTAACTTGAATAATTAGACTTTCTGCGTAGTAAATTTCACTTTCGACATTAAAGTACCAAAAATAAATGTACGCTCAATTTTGATTAGGGGAAGAAAACAATAAATTACAATATTGATGAAAAGGAAATAAACTGAAGAAAACAAATCGAGGATCAAGCAAAACAACACCTTTTGTTTACTCACTTGGTTAATTAAAACAGAGCTGACTGATTAAAGCGAAGGGACTGTTATTGAAATGTTGTTGACTGAAGCGAGCTTTAATCAAAAGAGGCAAAGAAAGGTCTGATCTCTGTTCTTAAAGTTGAACGGACTGCAGGAGTAACGTCTGACTTTGCATTGGGAATAAAGTTTACTTAGTAATAAGTCGTTTACGAATAATAATTGAAATGTAATGAAATGATTGAAATGATTGATTTATTCAGCAAAAACAACAGTTACAATACAAGTTATTAACAATGCCGAAATCACTGACCGTATCAAACAAATCAAAAATTGAAGAAAAGTAAATGCTTAGATCGTAAAGTAAGACCTAACCGTAAACAAAATAGGGGGCTCGTAAGTAAGCTCGTAAGTAAGATCGTACGTAGATCTAAGTGGGCATTTTTTTCGTTTTATACAAACAATACACGAATATACAATTTTTAATTTCTGAAGCAATATAAGATTAAGCACAAAGGACTAAGGACCTTAGGATTAAGGCTGTTTTTTTAGATTTCTAATGCAATGATTTTAAAGCTTTCTTAAGGCTTTGTATTATTTTATTCATATATAATCCCGATTGCATTTACTGGGGGACTATAAATGCTGTCCAAAACCAACATTTTTAATACTGTAATTTTAATTTAATTCATTTTCCCAGATCGAAAGAAATTTGCATTTAATCTATGTTTCCAAAAGTACTATTTATACGCAACAGGATAAATACAATTGTAGCATGCGAATTTGGAGCGTAAATAACAGGCAATAAAAGCAATATGCATAAAAAAGCAAACCCTTCCCAAGTATAAGGATTAATAAAAATGAAAATAAAAAAACTAGAGGAACCTTAATAGCTTAAAGGAGAAAGTAAATTAACAAATAATTCTGTTATTTGTCCGCCCATATGGAAAAATTATATATTTAAATATATTTAAAATATATTTAAAAAGACCAAAATATATATAGAATATATTATCAAATATATATTATTTTAGTTTATATTGAAAATATATTTGAAGTATATACCATGATATATTTAAAATATATTTAATGGAATATATTTTAGGAATATATTTTGAAATATATAATATATATATTTCAATTCAAGTAAGAGTATATATTATGAAGTACTGTTAGTGAAATATATTTTAAATATATTCTTGTATATATTTCAAATATATTTAATTAAATATATTGTTGAAATATATTTTGCAATACATTACAAATATATTAAAACTGAAGTAAGACAAATATATTACGAAATACTATTAATGAAATATATTTGAAATATATTCTTGTATGTATTTCAAATATATTTAATATAATATATTTTTGAAATATATTTTGCAATACATTACAAATATATTGAAACTGAAGTAAGACGTATATATTATGAAATACTGTTAGTGATATATATTTTAAATATATTCTTGTATATATTTAAAATATATTTAATGAAATATATTTTTGAGATATATTCTGCAATACATTACAAATATATTAAAACTAAAGTAAGACAGATATATTACGAAATACTGTTAGTGATATATATTTTAAATATATTAAACCATATATATTTTATAACATATAATTATGAATATATTTCAAATATAACTTTAATTTTATATTTGAAATATATTATTAACAATATATTGCAAATATAAAAATAAATATATTTATAATATATTAAACAAATTGACAAGTATAAAATCAAAATATGCGGAACATCTTATGCAGGGTTATCTATAAAAGAACTCCGGGATTTTAAAAATGAATATCTTAATAACTGTAGAAGGTAGCGAAATGCATTTAATTTCTTTGAAACGAGTAGCTCATAAGGTTTAACTCATAACAGTTGGGAATGTTTTTGTCAAGAGGTGGCAGCGCTGCGGAACATTGGCCTTGAAACAACTTAGCGCGGCTGTTAAGTGCTGTCTGAATTCCTGCGCTAAAGGCAGCTCTGCAACAAAAGGCTCAATGCGTTATTTGGCTAGTATAAACTAAATCTGTCGTTACGGTACACAGAATCCTTCGAAAATTCGTGATGTTGACCACCTCAGGCAACGAATAATTAATTCTGTGGCAACCGCCCCCCCCCCAGAAATGTCAGCCAGGACATATAAGGAGGTGGAATATCGTTACAATGTGTTCTGTGCCTCCAAGGGAGCCCATTTTGAACTTTATGAAATTGCTAAAGAAAAATTCTAAATGCAACCTTTTAATCATGTATAAAACAGTTACATAAGCTTATTGCTTCAGAACAATATTTTGCCTCAAAACCCTGAAGTTCTTTTATAGATACCCTAACATAATTATACCAAACACATAATACATCAAGTAAACATAATTACATAATATGAAGTAAACATAATTACACCAATATAGATGAAAACTTAAAAGTACTGACCAGAATGTACTCATATAAAAATTAAAAAGAAAAATTACATGTAAAATAATTGATATTTCTTAGTCAATTTTTATGCAATCCTATACTATATAGGATGTTTTATTTTTAAGGAAACACTATTGAAATACATCTCAATATACTGTCACTCAACACATAATGTAATGCCCAATGCTAAATCAGATTATGTACGATTAACAAAGCATGTACTGTATGAGACTTTTAAAAATGCGGAAGTAAAAATAGCCTATGGAACTAAAAAATAATAATAATTCATTTGATTTATAAGCGATCACAAGCAACGGCAGGAAAGAAAAAAGATGACTTGACGAAAGCAGGGGAGTGTATAAACTTAAATGTTGGAACTGCGATACGGTAACATCTATTTTGGACAAACTTTAGAATAAATTTTCAAATAAGATACAAAGAACATTTACAGTCTTCACCAACTCCTATGATAAACTTAAAGTACGCAACGTGTGTTAGATACGACACCAACTATTTAATTACTGAATGCTGTCCATTAAAAATAGACTAGTGCTACAACGCAAAAGCATTGAAACTCCAACTCCAAAAGGAAACAGCGTTCCCAATCAGCTTTAGATCCTAAGTTATGCCGTGTCACCCATGAGTCGAATTGGCCGAGTGGGTTAAGGCGTAGGTTAGGTTAGGAGAGGATGTAGGCTTGGTTAGGGTTAGTAGAACGAAGGTCCAGGGTTCGAATCCCAGCGGGGTCACCCTTTTTTTGTCCATGAAAATCAAATGTAAGGCTAATATTATATATTTATATATCAATTTATTAATTTTTTTGTAGAGTTTTGACATTTAAATTGAAAAAAATCATATTTTGAAAAGTATTTTGAAATATAAATTAAATATATTTATAATATATTTTTATTCCAAACAACAATATATTTACCTAAATATATTACAAATATAAAATAATATATTATTAACAACAAACAATAACATAATTTAAATATATTTTAGAAATAAATTATATATATAATTATATATTTAGTAAATATATAATTATATCTTTCTGGGTCCCATAATTTGTATATTTAAATATATTTCAAAATATATTTCAAATATATGACGTTTTATTCTAAAATATATTATTATATATTTAAAAAAATATATTTTAAATATAAATTTTTCCATATGGGCGACTCTAATTCAATTTTTATTTGTATAATTTCAAAGGTTTGCTTACCATTTTAAGAGTAAAATCCTTATTTTTATGCATTTAAAATAGCGTAATTAAACGAAGTCTTATTGATTTTCTTTAATAAGTTGGAAATGAATTAACTGACTACCTTCCAAAATGAGCAACCAAGGAAATATACACTTTTGCCTGCGTGCTAAGACAAATAGTATTTAAGAAATTCTACTTTTTGTGACACTTATAGGGCAAATTACCATAAAATCATGCTATTTTTATTGCTAACTTGCAGTTACTCCTAAGCAGAACATCCAAATACATCCCCTCTGCCTAGTAATCTTTCTATTTTAACATCGACAGCTTTTCTCCGTTCAAACAAACTTTTTTCAAAATAACCTTCATAGCCCTCTATAGAAAATGTTGAATCGCCTTATTTATTTCTCTGCGCCTTCAAAGAACTTGTTTCTATAACATTTCGGTCACCTTTCAAATTATTCTGCCTCGGTCTAAATCGAAGTCCAGTTCCGATTACTTTGAGACCGCCGGCTACAAGAGCGACGAGAAAAAAGACACTGTTCTGGCACCCAATAGAAACCCCGGCCGGCGGCGGCCAGATATGATTACCCACTGTTATTAGGTGCTAAACAGCGTGTCGAGCGAGTCCTCCTGCCGTGTCAACGACCTGGACTGCAGATGAAGAGCGGAGGATGTCTATCCTTAAGTTACCTAAGATAAAATTAAACAATTAAAAAACAAAAATAAAAAAACAACACAGCTAATTTATTAAATAAAAAAAAATATTTCAACTTATCATGACAATTTAATAAGAATTTGTTTATTTTCTCCTTAAATAATATTATGGGGGATAAGCAAGCCGGTTTACCATATGAAAAACCGAAAAACCACGAAAAGGGACGCCTTAAACTTTACGGAAAATAAACTCTTTAAAACTCTCATAGATTCTATTAAAATAATCTAAGAAAGAAGACTTAATCGCCAAATTCGTGATAACGAAACCTTTATTATAACTAGTTGATTGTAATTTTAATTTTAAACCCCAATAAATTAATTCAGAGGGTACTTCACATGGAAATGTTTTAATCATTGTGAACATTATACACTATGGTAAATTAACTGCCATCACAAATGATACTTTGAAAAATTACATTTCGTACAATTAAAAAAACTTAATGGATATAGGTATTTAAACAGTCTCAAATATCAAGATAATCCTGAAAGAATATACAGGTGATAAACAATACTGCAGCTGTCAAATACAAATGGAGAGGCGAATGACTGTTTCCGTGAATACTCTGCGTAAAAAGGGGTGGGGTAAGGGGGGTGAGGGAGGGAAGTGGGAGCGGGGGTGGGGAGCAGGATAAAGGTTACGAATCTATTGTCGGTTTATCGGATGGTTTGAATATTTATAAGCTACAAAGGTTCAGGCGATACGTCTGTCATACGAGCTCCATAACGGCTGACACAGAATGTGGTCTGTAGAAAAATACTGTTTTCGTTTTATTCCATTGTGAAACGACGACTGTCGAGTGATTGTAAAAACATATTAGATGAACCGCGAGTTATTTTACTTTGAATAATTTTAAAATAAGGAGGAATCATTTAAATTATAATGTGTGTTGAATTCATATCGTGTTTGCATATATAATAACAATAAGGTTGTTATTAATACCAAATGTATATTATATATAATGGCTATGTTATTTGAACGTCATAAATAATCTAAATCTAAAGCTAATGAACTATAAATTTGTTTTCTTATGCCTAAATATTAAGTATTTAAATTAAGATCCATCAATGTTGACAGTGGCAACAAATTCTTTCCTCGCAAAGTATTTTTTTGTATGAATAGATCAAGTCATGGCTCTCCTTTCATCCCTACATGCAGTTTAAAAAATAGATATAATCAATAGAACACGTTCTGTTACAAAACCAGGCCCGTGCTGGCCCGGGGGGACAGGGGGACGTGCCCCCTGCGCCCTCCCCTTAAAGGTATAATCGGCGCCCTCTTGACACCAACAATAATTTAATTTTTGAATTTTTATGATAAAAACTCAAAAATTTCAGATTTTTTATTTACAATGCCTGCATATTCAAGTATTACTTAGGAATTTTGTCAAAAGAAACTATGTTTCCATACCCTTGCTACTAAACAAACTATTGGCTGTTAATAGTTGGGGCACTTGTCTGAATTACGCACCACCAGTGTTGAAAAAACCGGGTATTTATCCGGTTTCCAGATATATTTTTGGCTGTTTGGGGATTTTTCGATAAGAATTGCATTGTATTTTTGTAAGTTTTGTCAACAAATGACAATTAGTGGTGGGTATATTACCAATCACTAGCGTATGTCGTCTGCTATCAATACTTGTATCGATTTGATCAGGCCCTCTTATAGAATTTCTTGTGATTTTTATATGGATTTCTTTTTGTTTAGGCAGTTTTATATAGGCCTAATGAAGGTTAGTGAAAATTTTACCCTGATTGAAATTGGATATTTGTACTTTAACATCGAAATATAACTTTAAAAACAAAAAAATATTGTAGATCTATGTTGAATAGTTTAATTTCCTACCTTAATTTTGTTTTTTTTTACGTCGGATTGACTCATAGCGGGTAAAAAAAGAAAAACTTAGCGAAAATTAATATCCTACTTATTTTGTTATTCAAGAGATTTTTACTAAAAACCCTAGGAAATACGAATTTTCCAGAATGCGACCAGGGGTCAGCCTTGCTTTGTTCGAATTCATGGAGTTGCACAGTTCGTGTTCATGACTCTTAATTGCCTAAAAACGTTAGTTTGTAGGCCTTATTTTCTAAATTTACCCTGGGGGAGAACCCCCAGACCCCCCAGTGGTTGGTGTCCTCCAAGGAAAATATCTAGGCAGGCCCCTGCCTGGCGCCCTCGTCATACTTGTCCCTCGCCCTTTCGACGTACCCAGCACGGGCCTGTACAAAACTGTCTGCAGTTAGTCTTGTTTAGTCTACTAAAACAAAAGTTGCACTGGTGACCCTATCGTTAACACCCGATTCGGTTTTAACGTAATGCAATCTATATTAAACTCCATATTGTCCATCAGATGGTAATGTGTGGTTACGTCCCACAGATTTTCAGTGAGACAACAAGCCCGTTGTGTTTCTGAAGAAGACAAATACATATTTATACCTTTAATGTAGGCGTCACACTAGTCACCCAAGCCTCATCACGTGTCGACCAAACCTAATCTGTTTGCTACGCATCGTGACGGTCATTATCACACGATTCATCAAAACAGCCACCATTCCGTCACTACTGTTGTGTGTCGAACAGTGTCGGTATTAAAACCAGAACTAGCTGCAGTTACAAGCTACACTTAACATAAATAGTAAAAAACTGCAGTCGGCATCCTATCAAACGATCCATATAAGCCTCCGATTATTCACACATAATCACTTCGTGTTAAACTATATTTTGGCTTTGAGGCTTAATATTTTTCCAATTTGTTTTCATAACTTAAAAACTAAAAAAAACCTAGACCACTGTAATTTTTGAAAAGAAGATTCAACAACGTTAAGTTGGCTGGGGGCCAGCGCATAGGGGCCTACTGATTCGGCTAGTAATGTACCGCCAATAAAATTATCGCTCCGCTAGGTCAAAGTATAATACTTGCCGCTCTAATGGCCAAAGGAGCTTGACATTATTGGCGGAAGTTCACCTAGTCCTTATAATGAGCTCAGATTACCACAGAGAACATCCAGTACTCAGTGACCCATATGTGGAACAATTAAGTGGCAAGTAGCTAGCGGCCACGAACTGGCCAAGTAGATGTCGTCAAGTATCTGAAGGCAGCTAACTGGCAAATCAAGTACAGTATGTGGCAATGTGTCTCCCTGGCGACCACTAACTAGCCAAGTACAGTGAGTGGCAATGTGTCTCCCTGGCGGTCACTAACTGGCCAAGTACAGTGTGTGGCAATGTGTCTCCCTGGCGACCACTAACAGGCCAAGTACAGTGAGTGGCAATGTGTCTCCCTGGCGACCACTAACTAGCCAAGTACAGTGAGTGGCAATGTGTCTCACTGGCGGTCACTAACTGGCCTAGTACAGTGTGTGGCAATGTGTCTCCCTGGCGGTCACTAACTGGCCAAGTACAGTGTGTGGCAATGTGTCTCCCTGGGGGCCACTAACTGGCCAAGTACAGTGTGTGGCAATGTGTCTCCCTGGCGGTCAATAACTGGCCAAGTACAGTGTGTGGCAATGTGTCTCCCTGGCGACCACTAACTGGCCAAGTACAGTGTGTGGCAATGTGTCTCCCTGGCGACCACTAACTGGCCAAGTACAGTGTGTGGCAATGTGTCTCCCTGGCGGCCACTAACTGGCCAAGTACAGTGAATGGCAATGTGTCTGCCTGGTGGTCACTAACTGGCCAAGTACAGTGTGTGGCAATGTGTCTCCCTGGCAACCACTAACTGGCCAAGTACAGTGTGTGGCAATGTGTCTCCCTGGCGGTCACTAACCGGCCAAGTACACTGTGTGGCAATGTGTCTCCCTGGCGGCCACTAACTGGCCAAGTACAGTGTGTGGCAATGTGTCTCCCTGCACTGAGAAAAATTTAGTCCAGAAATACGTGGAAAATACACGTAAATAAGGGTGTGCGGGTTACCCACTGCAATCTTGACCCGGCTCAATGCTCCGGCAGTGAAGCCGCCACACGGAAAATCAGGACTTAGTTTGTCTACATAGTTATGACGTCACTGGATATGACATCATTACTGTCGGTTGTAAGTCCTGCCGATCAGAGTTGGCTCTCGTAATTGCAGAGACTTTTCTCAGAATATCCTGCGATTCATTTTGCCTTCACCACAGTTTATCACAGAATATACTTTCCTATTCTCGTAAAATACAACCGATTTCTATGCACTGACTTGCCTAGTCTCTGCATTTACCGGTATTTTTGACTTAAAATCATTAAAAAATGTCTGGGTCATTCTAGCGGTCACCCATCCAAGTTCTAACCACGCCCGATGTTTCTTGACTTGTATGTTCAGGTGAAGACTGCTATATCCATTGCGTTACGGCTCTCTGTTGACGAGTGTAGTCGTTGAATAGCATCTGAAGGGTTATAAGTGCAGTTTTACGCCTAATCGTACTTCTCTACAGTGACAATTTATTGCGTAATTAAGTCTAGATTAGCCCTCCATACGTGTCGTGCGTGATTCCCGGTACCGGAATTTTTATAAAAAGTAATGTTTGTTCGTTGTGTGTGTCAATCAACTTGTGTTATGTGAGTGTGCATGCGTCATGATAGTTTTTATTGCTTCTTGACGACTTCCACTGGAATGAAATTTGATTCCCATCGCCTGAGGAAGATCTCTCTGAGATTGCAACTGCCGTAGCCCATAATATGAGACCACAAAGGATCACTTTGACAGTACAAGGTATTTACACCATTAATAGTTACAATTTATTGCCCTGACATATTTATTTGATACATGTAAAAGTGGCAGCAAATCAATGCAAGGCTATACTCGACCTGCATTATATTTCTTACAATTCATCTTGTTTAAGACTTTATTGCTAAAATCCCTGACTTTGTTAAAATCGAAGCAGGATTTAAACAGTGCAATTACTTGTTTTGGTGATTTGTTCGTGTAAACTTTGGGCAGATAAAATTAATCTTAGGTCTAAAACTGATCAATGCGTCCTTGCAACTATTTAAAAATAAACAATATTTTATATAAGTAACTGCTGACGAATAAAACGATTTTATTTTCTTCAAAAATCTAAACTTTTTCTCTGAAAAATTTGAAATTTGATATTCATTTAGACGTTTCACTGCCATTTACTTTATATGTATTTACTATCAATGGTACTACAGTAAGTAAATCTGTAAAAAACATCAATAAAATTTGTATTATAGAAGCCAAATGTTATTTTTCAAACTTATATCACATTTGTAAATTTTAAATCCCAAATATAAAACTAACAAAAAGGACTTAAAATCAATCCATATTTGGTTAAAAAATATTTATTCGATTGAAATCAAATATTTGATGATAGTGCGAACTAAAACAAGGTAAAGACTAACTGCTTTTACCAAATCATAAGGAAATAATTTGAAGTTCTCATCCATACGCCTATCGCAATTGCAGTGGGCTGCAGGCAGAAAGCAATCATGGATAAACTTATGACGTGTTTAGTGACGTATACAAACCATCTATGACGTCACTTTAATGTTTATTTCCTTAAAATCACGGTAAATTCCCAGATTATTTGCAAATACGGCAGTTCGAGCGTAATTGCAGAGAAAAAGTTCTTAAAGAAGGACTGCGAGTCCTGCGTCTGTACTAATGTCCAAAACTCTGCCGAGTCAATTAGCTGGGTCCAGACACAACACTCCTGTACGTGAGCCAAGTCCTTATTTACGTATTGCGAGTACAGATTCTAGACGTGGGGCAAAAACTCTGCTTTTCCGCTAAGATATTTTTCTCAGTGTGGCGGTCACTAACCGGCCAAGTACAGTGTGTGGCAATGTGTCTCCCTGGCGGCCACTAACCGACCAATTACAGTGAGTGGCAATGTGTCTCCCTGGCGGTCACTAACTGGCCAAGTACAGTGAGTGGCAATGTGACTCCCTGGCGACCACTAACTGGCCAAGTACAGTGTGTGGGAATGTGACTCCCTAGCGGCCACTAACTGGCCAAGTACAGTGTGTGGCAATGTGTCTCCCTGGGGGCCACTAACTGGCCAAGTACAGTGTGTGGCAATGTGTCTCCCCAGTGGCCACTAACTGGCCAAGTACAGTGTGTGGCAATGTGTCTCCCTGGCGACCACTAACTGGCCAAGTACAGTGAGTGGCAATGTGTCTCCCTGGGGGCCACTAACTGGCCAAGTACAGTGTGTGGCAATGTGTATCCCTGGCGACCACTAACTGGCCTAGTACAGTGTGTGCCAATGTGACTCCCTGGCGCCCACTAACTGGCCAAGTACAGTGAGTGGCAATGTGTCTCCCTGGCAGCCACTAACTGGCCAAATACAGTGAGTGGCAATGTGTCACCCTGGTGACCACTAACTGGCCAAGTACAGTGAGTGGCAATGTGTCTCCCTGGGGGCCACTAACTGGCCAAGTACAGTGTGTGGCAATGTGTCTCCCTGGCGACCACTAACTGGCCTAGTACAGTGTGTGCCAATGTGACTCCCTGGCGCCCACTAACTGGCCAAGTACAGTGAGTGGCAATGTGTCTCCCTGGCAGCCACTAACTGGCCAAATACAGTGAGTGGCAATGTGTCACCCTGGTGACCACTAACTGGCCAAGTACAGTGAGTGGCAATGTGTCTCCCTGGGGGCCACTAACTGGCCAAGTACAGTGTGTGGCAATGTGTCTCCCTGGCGACCACTAACTGGCCTAGTACAGTGTGTGCCAATGTGACTCCCTGGCGCCCACTAACTGGCCAAGTACAGTGAGTGGCAATGTGTCTCCCTGGCAGCCACTAACTGGCCAAATACAGTGAGTGGCAATGTGTCACCCTGGTGACCACTAACTGGCCAAGTACAGTGTGTGGCAATGTGGCAATGTGACTCCCTGGCGACCACTAACTGGCCAAGTACAGTGAGTGGCAATGTGTCTCCCTGACGACCAGTAACTGGCCAAGTACAGTGTGTGGCAATGTGTCTCCCTGGCGGTCACTAACTGGCCAAGTACAGTGTGTGGCAATGTGTCTCCCTGGCGACCACTAACTGGCCAAGTACAGTGTGTGGCAATGTGTCTCCCTGGCGACCACTAACTGGCCAAGTACAGTGTGTGGCAATGTGTCTCCCTGGCGACCACTAACTGGCCAAGTACAGTGAGTGGCAATGTGTCTCCCTGACGACCAGTAACTGGCCAAGTACAGTGTGTGGCAATGTGTCACCCTGGTGGCCACTAACTGGCCAAGTACAGTGTGTGGCAATGTGTCTCCCTGGCGACCACTAACTGGCCAAGTACAGTGTGTGGCAATGTGTCTCCCTGACGACCAGTAACTGGCCAAGTACAGTGTGTGGCAATGTGTCTCCCTGGCGACCACTAACTGGCCAAGTACAGTGAGTGGCAATGTGTCTCCCTGACGACCAGTAACTGGCCAAGTACAGTTTGTGGCAATGTGTCACCCTGGTGGCCACTAACTGGCCAAGTACAGTGTGTGGCAATGTGTCTCCCTGGCGACCACTAACTGGCCAAGTACAGTGTGTGGCAATGTGTCTGCGACAGTCGCAGGTCGACGGCCGGTGAGTCACGGTGGATTTTGATGAATGGACGGTCTGCGTGTAACTGGGCCACCATTGTACAGGGTCCACAGCCGATTGTACAGTCAGCAGTCGGCCGGCCAGGTGATGGAGCGACAGTGTAATGTCTCGGTGACACACGGATACGATAACTGTGTAAAATACATAGACCTACGGAAAAATATAAAAAATCCAGAAAAATTTCTATCGTTCCTGGGAAGAGTGTAATCTTCATCTTGCTGGATACTGTACCATTGTACCCTAACCCCTAACTATAACGCTTATTTTGAAATTTATTCTCGGAGAAAATTTAAGAATATTATAAAAGGAAACATGTTATTCTTAATTGTTTAGGAAAGTTATTTTATGTCCATTAAAATAAACTAGACACGCTTCTGTACAGTTATTTTTACGAAAACCTGTTGCAAAAGTGTGTTAGAAAACGGTGGGCAAACGCTTGTTTCCAATATTCATCGCTCGGGTCATATAAGCCCTTGATAATGAAGGATTTACAAATATGTTCTTGGCCTTTGCTCTCGCCACCACGAGGAATAATTGGATAAACATTGATCGATTAAGCCTTTATTATCGCAGGAACGTTATTGTGGACGAACGGAAAATAAAGTAAAATACTAATCACACAAAATGCGACAGGATAAAAATCTGAGAAAGTGAAATTGCAGCAATAAAATTATTTATCAGCAGGTATAACAACTATATAAATACCCCCGTTGCAGCAAACCTGCATACTCAGCGAATTTCAAATGCAAAACAACATATTTCAATCCAACATAGCGAAATTTGACATGTTTTGGTAAGCTCCATAAGAATAACATGGGAAATGAGTATGCAGGCTTGCTGCCACAAAAATGGAAATTTTGGGGATTGTAGACCAAAATATATTACATCTCATGTACATGAAGCCACAAACCAAGTTTCATTAAGATATGTTGAGAATTAAGCGAGATATAGAATTTTACTTATTTCCCATAAGGTTAACATTGGGACAACGTACTGTGTTTACCACATTCAATATCTCGGTAGCCAATGGACATAGAGCAATGATTCAAAATACTAAATTGTTTGTTTTTTTCGAGCTGAATTCAATGGTGCTAACAAAAATTCGATAAATTTTATTTTTCTATGTAAAAAACTCAAAAAACCCATTTTTGGGGGGTTTATCCCCCTTTACCCCCCCTTCCGGTTGTCCGATCGGGTTGGTCAACGAACTCGTCCAATTGATTACCACTGTACATGTCTGTACCAAATTTCATCAAGATCGGACCATTTTTACGGCCGCTATCGTGCTAACAGACACACATATATATAGATATATATATATATATCTAAAAATTCGAACGAATGGTGTTTTTTGCTTCTGGGGGTTGCAAAACGAAAAGTTATCATGGTCTGGGGCTTACGTCTTACCATGAGACCTACGGTAATAGCTTCTTCCCTATAGGGGAAATTCGCTAAAACCAATAAACCCAGTATAACTTTTATTTAAACATATTGCATCAAAGATAAAAGTCACCAAACGGTGTTTTATTTATTCAGTTTTACATTAACATACAGTGACACTGCCCGAAACACCGTTTCTTATTGCCGTCATGTCGCAAGGAAAATTTTGAAATAGACATTTCAGGCGTACTTGCAAGCTCTGTGAGGGTTCAGGGGCCTAACCGTTTATTTGGCGATAACCTTTGACGATTCGGTAAAAAAACAAAGCATCGAAGAAAAATAACAAACTTTACCAGTTTTACAATTTGGATACTAAATAAAGAGCACTTTGTCTTCATTTCAAAGAGTCGGTCGGTTCAATGGAACATATCGCTAGAAAAAGTCGGCGAAAATGTTCGTCACGTTTTCAAAGAAAGCGTTCGGTATTTTCTGTACTGAAATATTTTTACTCTGAACACAACCTCCACGTGTGAGGGATGAATGTGGTGTTGATTTTACAAACGTTACAGATAGAATCCCTAATAAAGAACACTTTGTAGAATGGAACAAACTATTCCAATCAATGGAACCAATAAAAAAGCATGCCAAAGCCCACTAAAACTTTTGTAACATTGACAAAAGGGCTTATTTCTGTATTTCTGAAAATAATATTAATTTTCAACACATCGTCCACGTGTGTGGGAGATGACTGTGTCATTTATTATACAACGTCATTTAGAGAACGTCGGAGTAACTGTTAAAGAGCAATTTGTCTTTCAATAAACAATTCCAAACAATAGAGCACGTTTTAAAATAGTCATGCGGAGACCGTACTGAAACGTTTGTGCCAATCACACTAACAAGAAAGGACGCGGCGGTGATCTCTATTTTATCTAGATATTTCAACACACAGTTCACGTGTTAAAGGATTAATATTGCATTGATTTTGTGCAGTTTTCCTAATTACATGCGATACCTCTTTGTAACAAAAACTCATATCACTGGATCGTATCTTTAAGTGGAAAACCTACCGACATGCACGTTAATCACGGACAAAGCGCTGCTCTCTGTGAGTGATTTTTACCTTCAACACGTGTGGGGGATGGACGTGGTATTGATTTGAGTATTTGAGTGGTATTGGTAACGACTGAATGTCCAAGTCCAACCCCCGATACCTCCAACGGAGCGTGACTGGCGATTACTAGGCGCTCCTCCCTTACAATCAACATCTTCACTCCCAACCCTCCTCCCGCCGAACAAGGGGCCTTAATTGACGAATTGTCTGTCTCGGCTCGATTAAATCTCGACCGTTTCCTATCTTAAATCATACAGTGGTTTGGCTATGTGTCGTTTAGAAGTCGTTGTGTAAACACGTTGCCTATCTCCTGTTCATTGCGTTGTTGACAGCGATGTCAACAGTAAAAAAAACCTAGCCTTCTATTTGTTGATGATTTTTAGTAGTTTTCTTATCATAACGTAAATTAAGCTATACTACAAAAACGTAATTTTCTTTGTAGTATTATAATTTTTTGTTTCGTATTTCATACTAAAACTAAACGTACTTTCCGTAACTTTTTCATCCAACCCCCAAAACAAAAAAATCTCCTAAAATCTAATCAAGTCACGATTTTATGCCTCTCCAATGTGTAGAGAGAATCGAAAGCTGGGTGAAGTAAAAGTGAACCGACTTGGCCTCGTAAAACGGTTCGGGCGAAACGACGATCATCGTAAAACACCGAAAACCCCGCCACAACCGCCGCGCCGCCTCAGACTCAGACTCACTGAGACCGTGCTCAGTTCCGCGCGCCCCCGGGGAGACTATAATTTAACGTTGTTTTCCTGGCTCAGAATGTGGCAGGCCACTTGCGGAAATTTATTTGAACGGGGCTCTACACTCCCGTTATCACTGCGCTCACGGGGAAGGAGGTCTTTAAGTGATGAAAAGAGAGGATATATACATTCAGATAAAGTCTCCTTTTTTTTCTCAACGCGTGTACTATGTTAAGTAGTCATCGATAGCATACAACTTTCACTTTACGCAAAGCCACTATAAAATTGCCCTGAGAATATGTTTCAAAACTAATACTTGAAAATATTCCAATCTTAATTAACAGTCCAGCAATTGATAATGGTTTTAACGTAATCAAATAATACTAAATAACATTTTATGCATGTAGCCTAAGTTATGCATTTACGTAGTTTCTATATTTCTAAAACAGACGGTAAAAATATTGATTTATTATTTTTTGAATTATCAATCTCTTTATACACTGGATGAGCTCGGAATCGATAGAAAATTCCAGCGTTCAACTGTCACCCTTAACGTAAAGTCCTGCACCTTAACGAGGTCCTGTTACATCTACGGACCTCTTGTACCTAGGTCTTAACGCTTTACCAACAGATTTTCTCGGTAGGGAAACCCCTTTGTGGTAGAATATCAAGAGGATAAGATAACAATTATGTTTGACGTCGCATCACAAACTGTAATACCCTATACACTGCGTCAGCAATAGATTTTTTTTACCATAAACCAATAATCGAGTTTCCAAAAATCTTTCACACCTGAAAAACGACTGTCAACAAAATCTTTAGATAAAATCTCAACCACACTACGGCAGATGTGGCGGCACGCGCCTCCGCCTCCCCCTCAGGGCTACCGACCCAGCAGGCTTGCAGTGGCCGCAGCAGATCGACTGACGGATGAGATACGACACGCTCCAGAACGACAACTGTATTCTCCACTCTCCGCATCGACGGAATATCGGAGCCGATACAACGGACAACGGCAGATGCGGCCGTCCGTTAGGCGGCGGGCAGCTGCCCAAAACGGGCCGCTCCACGATCAATCTGGGCACAAAACATTTCCGTCCCTTCACTTCAGATTTACCGACCCATTTTGTGAGTCCTTCAGGTAATCCCCCACAACGGCCCAAACAGACGATTTCACTTCCTGATTCATTTCCTACTTCTAGTAATCCTTTTCAAAACCGTACACTGTTTGTTTCAAACATAATTTTATTGAGAGCATAAAATATTACACGAACTTAAATTTGAATAACATTCATTAAATCGTACTTTTAAGTCGGCAAAGACTTATGATTGTATTGAAGATTTTGAATTTGTAAAACAAAGAAAAAAGAAAATATTCAGAACTTCTTGATGGTATGTTTTGATTATTTTTGATCAGCATTAAAATATCATCATTTAAATTTTATTACATCTACGGATAGTAACCGACAAAACATCAAAAATAGGAGAAAAACAAATCGTCCAAATTATATATGCACTGGAAATCCAATACGAAAAATATTAAATATTTTTCGTATTGGATTTTTTAAATATGTTTTATATATACATATTTATATTTTTTAAATATTTTATTGGATTTTTTATTTATTTTTAAATATGAGAAAAAACATAAAGGCGATGCAAAGTGACAAATCCTTATGCTTCGACGATGCGAAATCCATACCAACGATTCCCTACAATCCTCTTATATGACAGCATCAGAGGACAGAGAGCGTGTAGATAAGAGCTGCACCTAAGCTCCTCAGCAGAGCTTGGTTCGAAGCGACTCTGGTCGCTTGAATGACGGAGGTACGACTTATCGCTTTATATTCCAAGTTCGATTACCGCATGGATTAGTGAACTTGAACTGAGGTTTACCTAAGCTCGCTTCCAGTTCGCAATTCGATGCGACTCGAGCGGATTCAATGAGGAATTTACTACTTATCGCTTCGGAATTATTGCACCCTGCAACCATTACAGCCTCGGACAATTATTACTGCAATTATTGCAGTTTCGGAATTATTACAGCCTGCGGTGCCCTCGTTCTGTCATGGTTGGTAGATCGAAACGAATTCGCTCCAGCGCAGCGGACCGAAACATCAACCAAGATGATATTTTGAGCCCGTGGTGCCATCAAAACACTGTTTGTTCCTTTGATCATGTAATGTAAGTTATCAATTTTAGTTCAACGACAAAATCAATATGAAGGAGGAAGCATTGTCTAACAATTTGTTAGAAAGTTAAGAGGTGAGTTAATTTAACAATCGTACCATATAAAATAAATCCAAACTGTTACTAAGTCAATGCTATAAACAACTAAAGAGCGAGAATTAAAGTTATTTCTTAAATTATTTTGTAAATCTATGTAATATACTTTTTAACTGTAAAAACTCGTGAAATTAAAACGTTTTTCTTCGCTCAAAATTTTAATTTTTTATGTGGTCGTAAACATTTTCATTCGTTTTGTCTTTTGGTAAATCATCTACTAACATCAATTTAACCGGGCAGCCGGCAATCAAATTATCGTCTAAACTAAACCAGTATATGAGCATTTTCCGCAAACTATTACAATCCACGAACAACAGACACCGCCTGCAGACAACAATCGAGTGGTACCGTTACCAGATAAATTGAACGATTAATCAACCCGAGACTTGAGAGAAAAACTCACACAAGCGCCTTACATAAAACATGGGTACGGAGCGGGTATTCCGCGAGTGTCCTGATATCTACCTGTTCCTCCCTCTCTCTCCTTCTGTTGACCTAGTGAGTGATGGGGCAGCCGACAGTCGACTACTGGTTGTATCGAGTTGGCCATCAAGTCGACCAGACGACTGTTTTGTCGAGTCGATATTTCAAATCGATTACTCGAACTAGGCAGTCGATATTTGATCGTTTTTAACCAAGGAGGTTATATTACTATACTGGAGGCAGCACTCCATAGTAAAACAGCGTGCCGGCTGTTTAGAACAAAATATCACAAAAATGGTACATCGGTTAGTACCAACCTTTGCAAAATACCTCAATTTCACCGACTTCCCAAAATGAACGAATCAATCGAGTGATTCAGTCGAGTCACGACCCAATTTTGAGCTTGGTTCATTCCGGAACCGGAAATCAATAATATTTTAAACAACGAATTAAACACTCATAATAAACTGCTAACGAGTACTTATTCGGTGATTTTTGTTTGAAAATAACTTCACCTAATTTATTTTTGGGAATATCTTTAATGGCAAAATAAAGTAAAAATAGCAAAACAGATACCTGGACTAAAAGTAATTGATATAATCAGTCACTATGCAAATACGAGAATTATGGTAGGAATTTGGCAGGATGGCAGGTTAGCAACATAAATAGTGGGACAATTTTCTTTTAGTGGTACAATATTGCTGAGCGACAGTAATGTTTGTATAATAACATGGCTGATGGCGAAATTGTACATAAGGAGTGAAGTTGTCATTTACTGGCCGGATACTAACACTTAAATATTGAACTTTTAATTAATTATTCTTTATTCATAGGTTTTAAAAAATAACATTTTCTATTCTATTATTTATATAATATCGTATTTGGCCTTACCTGTTCCAAGGCAAAGAAACCGTTCAATCATAAAGAGAATCAGATCAACATGATTCAACTCTCCGGGATGATTACATCAGTTTTTGAATCTGTTGAATCGACTCAAAGAACGGTACATCAGTTAGTACCAACTGCGGCACGCTTTCCAATGCTCTTTGTGAAGGCAGTGCTACCTCCAGTATAGTAATATAACCTCCTTGTTTTTAACCGATAAGTCAAAGACTTAACCGATTACAGACTAGGGTGTTTTACTATTTTTTGCTTGTTCGACTAGTTTGAAAGACTAGAACTACTCGATTTGTGATGCGGTGACTTATCTCCCCTTATGAACGACTAGACTAGTCGACGCTCAAACAAATCGACTGGTCACCATCGAGTAGTCGATGTTTCCATCTCTGGTTGACCCAGTTGGTTCTGTCACTCGCGGGAATACACCTCTAATGGCCGGACGCACGGTGGTTCAAACATCCATCTTAAATTGGAGATAATGCCGCAGTTAGCCAATGGATCGCGTCCGCCGGCCGCCTCGCCCGCGAGCACAAGCCGACTGCTCGTTAGCGCGAAGTGACGTAGAGAAGGTCAGAAGAATTTCTTATCATTTCGATTCTTGCTATTTCCTTTGATTGAAATTCGTTGTTGGTAGGATTAAGTTTATATTTTATCGATTTAATTTTCGGGTTTCCAGTGAAAGGCGCATGTTTACCATCTTCCATCACAGATTGGTAAAAAAGGTTTCACGACGTTTCATCACGGGGTCTGGAATCTGATTCCGACTTCAGGTGGGAAGAAACCTATAGGTTCCTTCGATAGAACGTAACAAGATTAGTAACTTACAATCAGGAAGACATGGATAAAAACGAAGCTAAAACAGACGGATGGAACTTTTCTTGACTGCTCCTCTGTTTTAGCTCGTTTTTCCCCCGGTCTTCCTGGCTGTGTTACTTCGTTATAATCTAGGTTCCTTTCCACCCTGGAACGGGAGCAGATTTCAGACCCGGAAACGTCGTGAAACTTGTTTTTACTACAGTTTTGCAAATGCATAATATGCAAATGCACATAAAACTCAACATAAAGCAATGTTTTCAAATGATATTTGAAATCTCACAAAATCTATTTCAATTTATCTCGGTTTTTTTCCTATCTCAATTTATAGATGCGGTTCCTCACTTTATGTCACGCTTTAGTTGAACCCATAAATATTATCTGAGATAATAAAAGTTAAAAAAATAATCTGGAAAAACTTATGAGTCTCTAACCGAGCATTAGTGCAATTTAAATTTAAATTACTTCTCATTACTTCACAGAGAATGAGAACGCGCTGCTGGGGGCACAGATGATGGGCTAAACACATAAGATAGTCGGTCATTTATACAATAACAACAAAATAATTCAACTATTCAGATGAAATATTAGCTTCCAAAGTAGAGTATATGAGAAGTGTTCGATGTTCAAGTAAAAAGTCATCAAGTCGGATCAAGTAAACAATATTGTTACGTGATATTGTTTTCGTTACACTGCTTCAAAAACAGATGTTTTTAATGCATGTTTTCCGCACCTAAATACTCTCTTTTTATTCCTAGGAATTAAAAGCTAATGTACTCGATACCAGCTGACTCTTTATAGTCCTAGGACTATAAAAGTCAAAAAGTGCCGAGTACGTCGTAATAATCGAACAATATTCATTCGATTACAAATAATCAAAACATTCATTGTTGTCAGTTTAATCAATTTGTGAAACTCGCTCATTTCACCAATCGATTATTACATGCGTTCGATACGTCGTAAGTTGTTTATTTTTTCTCATTCTACCCTAACACAAATGAAACAGACAATCAGCTGATTGTTTCAAATAGCAAGAACAAGACGGTGACATCTTTTGAAGGCATCTTTAAAGGTAAACAAGCTGTAACATTTTGGTTTTCTTAAGTAGTTTACGTATTGTATTGAGCAATATAACAAAAAATATAGTTCATCACACGGAACTAAAGCTGCTTTTTGTTACTCGGTCTTTTCGGTAAAACTTGACCTTGTACCAAAAGCGTCACTTTAGGTCCTTGTAATGAAATATACTATTTTAATATTCGATGTACGTGGTTCTCTGCCAGCTCTGTTCTTATGCACCGACCGGTTTATAGACCCCCATACGATATGTCGGATGTGAAGCCGTACGGCGCCGGGACACGACCGAGGTGCCGATATCGCTTACCGTGGGATCACTGCTCAATGGGGCGGCTCACTACCGACCACAGGCCGCAGACGACACCGCGTTTAACACTTTCCGAGCTCGGATTTCCATAACGGTAATTAGACCTCCCGACAAATCGGTTTCGCCGCGGGATTCGACTGTAACTCGAACTTCAACTCGAGCCGCCCTCGAGGGACGCCTTCGTGGAAGCAATCGCACTCAACTGCAGCCCGCATTTCCATAATTGCGTGTTGTTTGTTGAGTGTCATGTTTGTTTACGGACCCGCAGTGTCGCTTTATGTTTCCGTTCTGGAGGGTCAAGTGTTGTCTTGTTGTCTTCTTTTATGGGACCTTGTTGAACAGAGCTCGAAACGAGGATTTGAATTACCATATCGTTAACCTCGACTTTGACCTTGGTTGTCTTCGGAATTGTAAGAACGTTAATTTTTACGAGGACAAATTAATTTACTAACTCAGTAAATTAATTACCCTCCCCACCGTCTCTTGGTGGTTTAGGGTTTAGGGGGGAGGGTGAATTATTGTGATCACCATGCCTAATATTGTGATCACCTAAAAATAGATCACAGTTCTATAATAAACTTTTTGCATCCCAAGTCTTAAGATTATTTATAATTCTGCCACTGCGCTACCAAACGTTTATTTAGGTAAAAACTGAATCACCTCTTAAAATAACAATTATACTGCGAATGAAGCATTTTACATATTACAGCATTTAGTATTTGACTGAGCTACGTTGAAACCTTTAATATGTTTAAACGCTTCCTGTGTGTATACACCAACAAGCCTTTAAAGTTTCCAATGGTTTCAATGGTTTCAATGGTTCCAATGGTTTTAAAATCGAATTTAGGTAATGCACAAATTATTAACTGCCGTTACTGACGTATTCATATTCCGATGTTGATGTGTCAAAAATGTAGATCTAAATAAAAAACCTATTTTAACGTGCCCCTCCACCATCAAACTTGTACTAAACAAATTTAAAACCGCAGTTCCGCTCGATTAGCCTCTCTGAAGGCATTCACCGTCTCCGTCGTCTTCGCGAACATTAAACTCTGATGAAAACACATCAATCATTGTCAGAACTTGAGTTGCAGATATCGGAGGACCGGGAGGAGTAATCCAAGAAATTTTTTTAAATTCGAGTTATAACCAATTCCCGGTAAGCAGCATTTGCTTCTAAACATATGCGATTGATTTTTCTAACGTAATTTTTTATTACGTGAGGTTTATTTTAATTTATGTAATATGTACTTCAGATCTGAAATTACGCTATTCAACACTAGTATTAAACGATGCTATACCAAAATGAACAATACATACATAATGAACTAAATATACATTTAACTATAATGTTAGTATATCAGTTAAAGCTCATAGTAATTATTCTGGCTCCAACCAATAAGCCATTCCACAATATATAAGCTAAAATCAATGCACCTTACTGATATTGGATTCAGAAGCAAACTCCACATGTGGCAAGAGTAACATTATACAGAGTGTTTCCGATTTCTCTGGTGTCCTCGTGTGAATTTGTTCTTTGCAACAAGACAAATATTATTTAACTATGGGCCTCCAAAACCTTGTTTAAGATTATTTTGATAAATTTAAGGTAGAAACTTCAAATTTGGCACATGGAAAACTTCGAAGACTCATAATTATGTGGTAAAATATGTCTCTCTTCATGCACAGAATAAATCTTCAAGAGGTTTCCACAGAGTTTAGTAACACCCTGTATACAGAGCCTAATCTTAACAATTTAATTATTCACAATCATATTATTTTCGGTTTCCTAATAACACATCATTATTTATTAAATTCATAAAGATATGTTATTAATGTTTTGTCTTTTTTATTGTCGTATAACGCATATTAATTAAGCAAAACATATATGTTGGGGCGAGTAGCATTAAGTAATATTATAATATGTTATCCTCCAACAAACAACTATAAGAGATAAAATACTGCTATTAATCATGAGACAAGCCCACTCCACTCCCAGCTGTAACAATGGCCTTCCTGCAAAACACGGAATTCCTCTCCATTTAATGCGGATATAAGCGCAAACATTGGAAGCGTGTACAAGGGTCACTTAAGTAAGTATGTCACTTTGTTTCCAATATTTTTAGTTTGCTTAGCTAAGTTAAAGCTTACAGCTAGTAAGTTTGGATGTCAAATACGTCTAATTTGATGACAACATTGTAAAACTGTATAAAAATAATTTATTAAAACATTGGTTTCCATAGACGATGTTGGAGTTGTAAAGGTTTTAGACTCACTTCCTTAAAACTATTAAATTTATGCTTTACTCCAATTATTATCTTGATCAATGGAAAAATCACATTTTTAAGCAGTTATATATTAACCCTGAAAATATGTAACTGGATTGTAATCTATCGTATTTTCTATCGGTATTTTCTGACTGCAGGGCGTCGTCGCGTCGGTTTCACACACCATAAACTGTATGGCGCCGAGTGGCAGTGGTGCGGTTTCATAGACCATTGTAAGTCACTGTTCCACCGTAACTGAAGGTAATAGCAGGTATTGAACTCGACGACACGCCTTCGCACTTTAAACACCGCGTAAAGTTGAATCATACCACTGTAAGCCACGATATGACTGACTTCCTTGCGTTTCTTTTGAAAATACATGCAATGTGCTGACTCCGTCAGGAAATACAATTTTTAAGTGGTTGTTTACATATAGTCAAGTGAAAAGGTGGGTTTTTCAGTGTGTTGCTTGACGATATTTATGATCAATCAATAAGTAAGTTTTCAAGTACAAGAATACTGATTTCGTTGTGGCAAGCGTCCTACTCGGAGCATAACTTTAGATGAAAAGGAAGACTTCTTTACTGTAAACACGTTTACCATGTTACCATATTACACGCCGACCATCAGTAAGTGGTATTTTAAGGCGAATATGAGTGAAGGATGAGTGTAGGATGATTGTGGCGCGATCTTGTAGTCTTGTTACACACTAAGGCTAAAACGTTCCTTAGACAATACGGTTAATTAATAGCCCAACAGCCAATGACAACTAAGGAACCTACATTTTAACGTGGGATCCGAACCACAATTTCGCCTGGTTTACAGTTTTACGAACTGGTCTAATTATGAGGAAGGTCCTATGAACGTATACTCAATAGTGCGGTCGTTAATCTCTACTAAGGGATGCCGCGTCCACAAATAACCCACAACTATCCACAATTCGATATTTCCAAGTAGCTGGATCACAGGACACGCCACCGTCCAAGTAATTTTATTTTATTATATCATTGCTCGATATGAAAACAATCACACATTTTACAATTCCAAGAAACAAAGACGTTTTCAGTACTTCAAATCCATTGTACTTTATCTCCGAAGTTTTTTTAGGTTGATAACATAACGAGAACGTCAAATTATTTATTTCTGAGAGATATACAAACTTTAACTTGGAGCGCTTTTCCTCTCCTCTGAAGCGTCAAACATTTTCTCACGAGGAAATTCCGGCGTACTTGGACTTGGACAACTCCAACGGCCGGAACGTCGCGCCCCCGACAGCGGCGCAGACGGCGGACAGACGGACAGGATCAATATACTGGCGATGCGCCGACCCGCAGCGGCCCGACACGGCCTACACTCGATACAAACACGGAACACGCTGCGCCACCGAGCCCTTGTCAAAATAAGTCGACTCTCGCTAACAGGAACCTTGATATCACGAAATCCTCGATATCACGAATTATTTTTAATCCCCTTGGAAAAAACTGTCTAACACGAAGAAATTACTATACATAACAAGAACTAATTTTTCGGGTATATTTTACCTCTATAACTCGAAGGGACACAAAAAATACCTCTATAACACGAAGTTCAGTAGCTAAGACGAATTCGATTCGCGCTTTATCTTCATAACTCGAAGTTTACCTCCATACCGCGAAGTTTTCAGAATGGACCTCCTGTAATACGAAATCTCGGCGTTCTGAACTGTTTATTTTATTTCACACGTTTTTTATTTTCTATACCGTGTCGAAGTAATACAGTAATATTCAAAGTTGTAAGTTTATTTTTGTAGCTGTAGGGGATACAGTAAAGTTTCCTTATATTATTGGTTTAATAAGAATTATGATCGATACTGTAATAATTGTTTTTACATGTTAAAGCAGAGGAAGATTGCAGACTTTTTAGTCAGAATTAATATGATCTTATCTGTTTTTGTGTTTTACAGGTTATTATATTATGAATACTGTATTTTTCATTGATATATAATATTTAAATAAGTTAAAAGCCTAGATGTAGGGAATAAACTACAGTTTTCTTTACCTCTATTTCACGAATTTTCATTTGGTTTACCTCTATAACTCGAACTATGCCTACGACGAACTATACGTAACACGAAGAAAAATCGCAGTCCCATGGAGTTTCGAATTAGCGAGAGTTGAATGTATATAAGTCTCACGTACTGGACAAATTGAGAAGCATTTTCCTCTCCATTTTAAAATCAAGTTTCTTGAGCTGCAGTAAAACGCAAACCACTCCGTTCCCCGAGGGGGTTGCAAACAAACACGCGGTGCTTTACACAGTCCTTTGTCAATTCGTCGACGACTTTTCTCCGCGTCAAAAACAATGAGAAGTTAATATTAAAAATATAATACTTAGCTTCAGATTAAAGTCGTTACTGCACGTGGCGCGGGTGACTAGGGTAAATGTATAATGGGAGTAAATTAGGAAAAATAACAGTAGGGTGTCTCACACTTTAGCGTAGCACATGCTACATATAACATTTGAAAAAAAGTTAAAAGCAGTTGCTACAAGTTTCAACACTCTAGTTTATGATATAGAGAAACATTTTTCTGCATATATAGTAAAAAGGTAATGTAACTTATGTTAATTACATTTAGCATGTTTTGCTACACATGTAAACCCGGGTTAGTTAGTTTTCATCGTGTTGAACGGTAAACGAACAACTGTGTTAATATTTATGAATATGCATCCAGGTTCCTACTCCTAGGTAAATAAATTCCATCATGTTTGAACCAAAGACAAAACTGAAATGTTAAAAGCCATTAAATAATTATGTGATTCAAATTTAAAATTCATAATCAATAATTACCCAATTCAGTGTTTCTCAACCGGTGGTACGCAAGAGATTGAAGAAGTAGTACAAAATAAAATACTAGGTTTAATGCCTTAAATTTTTCAATCTCTGTTGTGGTCATAATATGTTAATTTAGTTCCATATTTCAGGGAATAATATTGTTACTCTTTCATTTTAAGAGTAATTCTTCTTACAACAAATTTGGCACTAAACAATGTTCTTTCTATTTTTGAAAATACTACAAGTTTTACATCGTTAATTTGGTGTTATTACTATATAGTTGGTAGTTCTACAATTTACTAACCGAACGTATTTACTATTTTTAACACACAGTCTAGTTAAGTCGATCTGTAAATATTTTTGTAATATGCTTAAATATTAGATCATCGATGAAAATACAGTATACTTCGAATAACTTTGAATTGTTTATTTATGTTAATGTCTCAATATAAAATATGAGAAATATGTAAAGTTCCAAATTAAAGGGATGAGATTATTTCCCCCCCCCCGTGTACTTAGAAATTATTTCATATAAACGAAATTCATATTCAAATTGATACCGTTTTTCACCAAATCGAGCAGAGTTGAGCTGAACATATAATTTGTCAAATGTCCTTGTTATCAAAATACGACCTAAAAATGTACATTGAAAAGTAAAATATAATAGATTTAGCTGGTAAAATAAAACCACCAAAGGGTAACTTATCAGCATTGTTGGAGAAGATCCCTCCGTGGTTGGAGGCGGGGGTCCTTGCGATGGTACACCAAAATATTGAAAATGTGGTACGCGAACACCAAAAGGTTGGGGAACACTGACCCAATTGATCCCCCCGTCATATAAGGAACAAGGAGAACGTTTATAAAAGACGTTATAAAACTCGCCTAAATAACAACTATTAAAAATCTATAGAACGATCAATAACGCTTTAAACTTATATATGAATTCCTGTGTTAGTTTTGTAGTTACCATCGTAAAAAATCCCAACTCTTTTAATTTTTTTATTTATTAGTTTTGAAGGAACTGTAACATAACCCAAAAGCCTTAGTCGTGGTTATACATTTCTGTTGAAAACTCACTGAACACTGAAGCTGTCGAAACTAATGGAATGACCTTTTTCTTTTCATCTTTGAAATAATAATTTCTCTGTGGAATTTCTGAGTGTACAATATTTTCCACCGGCAAATTTAAGCCAATGTTACTCTTACCCGTAATAGAATAAACAAAACCACCCAACGCCCACATACACTGTTTCTTACTAGCTCTCCGATTACAAGCCCTCCAATAAATGCAATCACAAGTGATGTATAGTCCGGATGATATCATCGGTGCGATCTAAACGACTCGACGATTCGGCCGAGGCAGTGGGTCAGTTCCTCGGGGGGGGGGGGGGTTTGAGGGATGAGAGGGGAGAGGGGGGAGGCACGAGCGCCGCGGTCGGTCCTGCTTTTCAACTGGCGTTCGACAACCGAGAAACCGGCACTCCGAGTGTGGCGGTCGAACCGGCAACTGCTGTGGTGACGTCGTTCGCAGTGCATCAGAAAATACGCGCCGAAAGGATTACGTGCTAGTGTGGTGTTGTGAAGTGTCAACAATACAGTGTGGAATACGTGATCTGACCTACCTTGGATAAATAATAAAAGCCTTTGTGGAAAAATTCCTTTTTAGTGTGTCATGTGTTTTTGTTGAAAACATTTAGTCATGGTAAGTTTGCCGAGGTTTTGAGCGACGAAATAAATGTATTCTTGATCCCTGTGGTTACATTAGGGTGGTTGAGATTTTTAAATTTTTTCCTGGGCGTATTAATATTGAGTAGTCGCAAATAAACTGCTCAGAATACTTAAGGTTTTATTTCTTGATCCATTTATGCTGCAGATTATTATGAATTTTTACTCTTCTTGAGAAGAATTTGAAGTAGGTAATGAATATATCATTTCCCGGGCAAAGCCGGGGTTATCAGCTAGTAAAATATAAAACATTATACTAACCAACGTTGCTATGTATTTCAAAAGTTTGCTTGTGCACCAACATCTACAGGTATGTTCAGTTTTCCCGCGTAAACGTAAACAATGATGGTGGGTTTTTCCAGTCACTAAAACACACTTTATTCTATCTAATGGAGCCATATTCAATTTTGTTGTTGATGAGGGCTCGGGGTCTGGGGAAAACAAACAATAATACTTTCAACTATTAGGAAATATTCTTACTTGTAAAAACCTCCTTAGATATTACTTGAGCTACTCAAAATGTAGGTAGGTAACTGTAGACCACAAAAAATGTCCTAACGAAAATCATCATTAACTATCTAAAACTATAACACAGACAATTTCCATTATTGAATCTCTTGACAATGGGACTAAGGGGAGTAAAAGAAAAAGTGAGAAATAATCTTTTGAGACGGCCAGCGATGATTTTAACTAATTAAAGTACAACGAAGTTACGCCAATCTTTCATTATATCTCCGCAACAATTATCGATGAACATTGAAAATAAATGTATTGCTGAAAACTGAAATTGGTCTCTTGAACAGTTAACATTAATCCTGTAAACAGCCAGTTGGGCATAAAACATAAGCCTAGTAAAATAGCGATTGGTCGTAAATAACACATGATTTATCACGTAATCGAAAATTGTTAAAGCTAAAAATAAATAAGTCAGTCATCTGACTATCGTAAATTCCTCTTTTCAAATTAAAATTAATGTTGGAAAAAGCAAATGCAATTCTTATGTTGTAATCTAAATTATAATCGAGAAGACATATTTGATCAACCCATAGCAAGTGTTATCATAAATATTTTTTGAAATGAATAATTGATGTTTGGCTCACAACAAAGAATAATTTTTAGAACTTTCTTACACTTTTTACCGTCCATGACATGATTAACATTTTGTCGGTACCCTTTATTCAAAACCGACGCTCCGATCGAGTTGTTCTTTTCCCGCCTTCACACGTGATCGAACACATTCCCGCTCCGTTATCCTTCGCCACGTTATCGTGATCGCTCCTTCACGCCTCACTGCTCGATATTATTAGCGAAGGGAGAACCAAGAAGGGGGTGAAGGGAGGGGTAAAAACTTCCCCTTCGTCTTCGATCAGTCCCTCTGCACCGGCCCTGACCACCAGTTGAATAATGCTGTACTGTGTCTGGAGACCGCCAGTATATTAATGTCGACCCCACTATATTCTGATAAAAAATCAGGCTAACATCCCGATAAATCGACTTATCGGCTGATTTAGAAAATAACATTGTAACTAATTATAGTTGAAAAGTTATTGGGTTGATTGTTATATTAATAAACCACACACTAGACCACACTATAAAATTATTTATGATCAACATTCCCTAGTGAGATAATTTAAATTTAGTACACCATTTAGAATATAATTTTTTAATCCATATTCTAAACTAAAGACGCTAAAAAATATCCATATAAACCAATGAAACAAATTAAATACAACACTAACGAGAATGTAGTAGGATAAATTCCAGTCAATTCAAACATGTTTTATTTCACAAAATTAAACGGCAATTAATATCGAATATAAAACAATCAGTTGGGTCACGAGATGACAAATTAGATAACACTGCATGCAAGAATTAATATCGAGTAGCTCTGAAATTCCATCCGGACATGATACTGATTACCAGTACATTAACAAATTCCTCTGTCAATTGTTTCTAAGTTACATAACGTGTGACGTGACGTGTTTCCGTGTTATGCCTTTAAATAAAGTGTACCAGAACCAAATTCCTTAAAAAATACGCAATTGCATTAATTTTTACCAAGAAAGATAAAATGTTAAGATGTGTTAGGAAGATTACAAGGCTATTAGATAATATTAAATTTAATACAAATATAGACGTAACATCAAAACCTCATTGGCATTAGTTTTAATTTAGAACAATCCGTACAGTTTTTTTTCATCAGAGTAATAGAAATAAATATTTAAAACGATAACTCTGAATTTCGATATTTAAAAATGTATCCATAAGTTAAAGCAATTTTTTCCATAAACTATAAATCACTTATTTGATAATTTTTAGTTAGGCTATAGGCCTTTAAAATAATTAGGCCTGTGGCCTTAAGACTGAAAAGTATTTGAGACGTGTATACAATTTCATTTTAAATGTGAAAGTTTCCACGTCATATAAATCAGGCAAAGGATTCACATGTTTAGTTTCCCTTTGATAGTTTACACGTCTAATTTTTAAGAGATGGTAATAATTGTTCCCAAGAAGTACAAACTACATCCGTAAATAAAAACAAAATACCCACCTATTTGGTGATGTTTTAAATTTTTTTCCTGATCGAGCTTTTTTACTTTAAATGATTAATTCAATAAATCCTAATTGAATAAAAGCAGATAATCCGGATGTAAACTTTTTTCAGCTTCATAAACCTGATTGCAGAAAATTATTTTCTTAGCGCCTGCAAATAAACTCACGTCATGTGCGCTACAGACCTGGCAAGCGAGTGGCTTCATACACAAGTTGGGCGTTTGAAGGCCTAACCAACCACCGTTATACTCTTATAGTCTAATCTAGTTTTTGTTGCAAAATTCACATTAACCAGGACCTTAAGTAAAGATTAAATCTTACAATACACATGATAGAAGGCAAAAACGTTTAGATTTTTTATTAGGACAATGGATTTTAGTCTTAACAATATAACTTGAGGAATTTATATGGCCGCAATTTTATTGGCTTATGTAATTTTTTAAATACGTTCATAAAGAAGCGTCGTCTCCAAACTTAATTTTTGTCGAATAAAAGAGGTAATCACATGTAATTTTGCGTAATAAGTATTTACTTGGAAGGCAAACATAGGTGTGTATAATTGGTGAGGCTCATACTTGGCCTACGTAGTAGATTCAAAAATGGTAACAGCCATTTGTCATCGATGTCAGGGTTATTAATTATTGATGTTGATTAGGCTAATGTCGCCTTAAATGGAGCCGACCGTTCTGGTTCCCTCAGGCTGAGAACAATCGATCTAAGAAGACAGAGAGCAATCCGCCGCCGTCTCCTCAGGGCAGAGCTTCTAAGAAGACTTTTCTCACTAAAAAACAAATTCGATGCCGTGTAGTAGCTTTCTGGACCATTGTTAAAATTCCCCATGACAACCCAATAAACAACACGCCATAAACAACAATCGTGTTACTATGTTTATGATTTTTTTTAAATCTGTTATTCAATGGATTGAGAGGTCAAATTTCAGAGTTTTCAGGTTGCGATAGTGATTCTTAAAGCTATACACACTTATCTAGCTGTTAAAATAGTTTACAACACTATTAGTTAAATTTCAAATTAACTTGGGTCAACATTTTAATCTGAAATATTTACATCCCAAATTATTACGACGATTATAAATTTGTCTCTAAAAACTTATCTAGCAGGCTATTCAAAAACAACCGGTCCTTAGGTAGTGCAAAAAGCAACATCGGATTTGAACTTCGTAGCCTACTTTTGTTGTTGTATACTAATACTTCAATTCAGGACAAATGCGGACAGTTATTTTTTTATCAATAACGGGGTGTCGCATTTTGACAATTTAGCTAGTAAACGCGATAACTTTCCTTGGCGAACTAAATCAATATTTACAAATCCAAAAATTAGGGGGAATATTGATTTTTCCCTAACATCTAAATCCCCAAACCTCCCCACTCCAGTCACCACCTACTGTAACCCGCACGTTTGCCACGGCCAGATGCCCAGGAGCTGCGGAGGATGCGGCTCGACCCTGACCTTGCTGACAACGCTAGCGACCTTGACCCTGACCTCGGCCAGTGACAACAGCGTGCACATCTACAACCACTACCCCGACCTGCACATCACGTCGTCGACCCTGCGGTGGATCGGCGACCAGAACGGCGGCCGCCCCGACACCGCCGTCGTCGCCACCGTCGAGATCGTACCAGGTGAGCCCTGGCGCCATTAAAGTTGCTTTGACTTTGACTACCTTCATATTCCTTCCTTGATTTGTCAATCCTTTCCTTTTGGCCTAAATGCATTTCGTCGTCAGTCACAGTATTGACTGTCTTTACTGCCAGCTTGTTACGGTTCAGAAGGTTATAAAAATTAAAAAAAACACTTAAAGGTTAAGAGAATCATCTGACAAAATGAATTAAACACGTTTTTATCACCCTGGACACAGTTTTCGCTTGTATTTTTTGTTCATGAAAACGTCTGAGTTTAAGTAAGATTTACGGCTGAAACTAAAAAGGAAATATCCCTGCTTTAGGACCCCTATAATCTGAAAAAGTCTGAGGTTAAAAATCCACTTTGGAGGTTAAGAGAATCATCAGACTAAGTGAAGTACTGTACAGCATGTTTTACTACCCTGGACACTGTTTGTCGTAGTATTTTTCCTTCATTAAAACATCTGAGTTTAAGTAAGATTTATGATAAAACTAAAAAGGGAAATTAATATCCCTGCTTTAGGACCCCTATAATCTGACTCGTTGTAAACATGAACACTTTAAGAGTACACTAATCCTATGAATCAGACGGACTGTTTATTACAGGCAGGACTTTACAGTAAGCCAGAGATTTTAATTGCCTACTTAGCACTGACAGCAAAGCCACTTCAAAAAAGTTGTTTTTTATCATTGTTACATATTGCCAAACCAATTCTTGTGATTAGTCTTCCTATTTACTCGATCTTTATTAATACAGCGAAAAATAATAAATACTGTAATAATGGTATTTGGAACCTCGACCTTGACGAAGAAGTTTGATTTACAAATTATACAGGCTTATGTAATCATTCCGTTATTCAAATCAACACAGGTGGTTTCTGTCTGCATATATAAACATGACTGTTGTTCTTCCGGGTAAACGCAAAATCTCCTGAACCGACTGGGCTGAAATTTTGCACTGTTATACAGGGTGTCCCGAAATTATGGTAAAATATTTTAGTATGTGATTGCTGAGGTAAAAATAAGAAAAAAAGTTGATATAAACATAGTGCCTAAAGTGCTTCGTTTTCCGTCTGTGCGTCAGTTTGTGCTTTTTACATGTTTAATTGTATCTCACGAACCTCTTGACGTATAAACTTCAAACTTCGTACATGGATGGTCATTATTAAGAACTATTTTTGCAAGAAGTATCAAATTTCTACTTTGTACCATTTCAAAATGGCGACTGTTTTTGTTTTAAAAGCTAAATATCTTAAAAACCGTAAATTTTAGAAAAATTATACGAAAGACAAAAAAGTTGCGAAATTTAATCCCATTAACGCTGGTATTAAGATTATGATGATCGGAGTACTAATAACGGAGAAATTTTAATTTTTATGAATAAAAACATGGTCCTATAGAACAAACTGTCAGAAATTTCCATGTTTTTGTTTGGAAAAATTAAAATTTCTCCGTTATTCGTAGTCCGATCATCATAATCTTAATATCAGCGTTAATTGGATTAAATTTCGCAACCTTTTTGTTTCTTGTAGGGTCTTTCTAAAACTTACGGTTTTTAAGATATTTAGCTTTGAAAATAAAAAATAGTCGCCATTTTGAAATAGTACAAAGTAGAAATTTGATACTTCTTACAAAATAGGTCTTAATAATGACCATCCATGTACGAAGTTTGAAGCTTATACGTCAAGAGGTTCGTGAGATATAATTAAACATGTAAAAAACACAAACTGACGCACAGACGGAAAACGAAGCACTTTAGGCCCTATGTTTATATGAACTTTTTTTCTTATTTTTACCTCAGCAATCACATACTAAAATATTTTACCATAATTTCGGGACACCCTGTATTATGTAACCGGCCAACACATGTAGGCCTATTCATGTCGGTCCTACATATTTTATGTAGGAACATAAAATATCATCGGGCTTCCGCCCCGTGAGCGACCAAAGTTTCAAAGTCATATTTAGAAGGATATAAACCACATAAACGTTCAAATACCTACCGAAATTTAAACTGTTGTGTGTACCATTTAACAGTTAAAAGGATTGAGCATGAATAGCTTTTAAAACTAAGCAAAATTAAAATTCCATTGTTTGTAAAATATTACCCCCCCCCCCTCCAAACTGTGCTAAGAACGGGTACAGTGACTAGTTATCATATTATTTTTGGTAAATTTGCTTTGGTTTATTACACATTTTAGCTCAGTTACATGTGCGATCTGTATACAAGTATTTTTTACGGAAACAAATTTGACTGTACCAACAGAAAACACGTGTCACCGTACATAAATCCCAATAAAGCCGACAACAGTAAAAGACTCCTAACCTGCAGTGAACGGGGGTTTTGTTATAAAAACCGAGTGCGGTTAATGCGCGCAAAACATCATCCGCCCTCTATACGACATCGTTAGCGATAAAAGCCTTGTTTGTGGAGAGGTCGTTACAAAACGATGTTACGTAATAAACTGAAAATCACGTTATTAATGGAATTTGTCAAAATACAGCACACATAAGTAAACAAATTATGAGTCGGGGGGATGTTTTTAAATGTGAAAATAAAAGGAAATATTTCGTAAGAAGGGTGTCTTTAATTTGTTTAGAATTCTGGACATAATAAACTTGCCTTGTTACGGCATTCAACCAGAATGAATTAGAGAAATAACCCTTTTTCTATCTAACTCAACTTACAGTACTCCCAACTCAATTTCAATTGTAGAGAAATTAAGTAGGTGACCTATTCAAAGAAATGACTTTACAGTCGAGTGTATAGTATTCATATTCTACAAATAAATACAAGGTGACTTTGACAAATAAAAATAATCATTTATTTAAATAACTTAGTGTGCTTTTACCGATACCCATGAATAACATATATAACGATTCTTGCAAGGTTATGATTAAAAAATGAATAGGCCCTAAATATTCATTTAATAACAAGATAAATCTATGAGAAAAAGAGAAGCTAAACTCATATTTAAGAAATGGGCACGGATAACAAAATAAGTAGGCTATTTTTGAAAAGGCCAAACTATTCACAAAAGATGAGAATCGTCTTAAATACAATATTCCTTCTCAGTTAAGTTGGCAAACCCCAATGAACGTTATTGAAGTATGTACAGGAAGCGTACTGACTCCAAAAACCAATACACATTGGAAAATAGTTTATAAATTAGCAGCTTTGGCCTATTAGAATTAGTTAATAACCTGATTGCAGAGAACACAAAGGACTTGTCACTACGAGAGATTATGTCTGGTTAGTAACATAAGTTTAAAAAAATTTGATTTTGGCTCAAAATGTCCCCCTAGCAAAATCTAGGGATTTTGCAAACGTCAACCGCCTTTAGTTAATATCCTTAAAATATTACGTCTTATTTCATTACATTTATGCAAAATAAAACTCAGCTCCTTGTAAAGTATTTTCTGCGAAAGACTCGCTAGGTAAAACATTTTGCTCAAGATGAAGACTTAGCGAGAGTATAACTTTGTCAGTTTTGATGGATTGGTTGAACTTAAGTATTTAATTAATGAGGTTTATATTTTTCAGCTGTTTCTAGAAAGACGTTAGTAAGATTTAAATTTCATGTAATCTTTTGTAAATAGAAAATAATCGGAATATATACCAAGAACAACATTGCACATTATGTTCTCACCAATATGTTGCTAAGCCTTAATAGGTTGTTAAACAGCTTAATTTAGGCTGACGTAATGTTGACATGAGATACCCCTACTCTGCCGGAAACTTCTGTATAGTAAAGGTTCTCATATTCATTACGAATTTGAAAATAAGAGGGGTATATTCTACATCATATGAGAAATACAACTAAACAATTATATTTACTAGTTACTATTTTAATTTACTGAATAGTTAGTTGGAAAGTTAAAAAAATTCAATTAGATTTACAAATTACTTGTTTGGATGTAATATACAGGAAGCCTTTAAAAGCCATGTTTTGCTGCAGGTATTCTACTGATCCTGATATCAACCTATTTGATCTAGGCCTAACTTGTTTTTGATTGTTGGTATGATAGTTAATTTATTTCTATCAATCGGACAAATGAATTAAAAATGAAAGTATTAAGGTACTGTACAGTGTTTCTTTACTAACTCAACGAAAAGAAATAAATATAGACAAATTTTAATCTACCCAATTTCATTTTAATATAAAAAAAATTTAACTAAAGGTGCAGTCTGAAGTTTGTTAAAACCCGTAGATAATAAGCAATAACAACCAAAACAATTTAAAAAATGCATGAATCATAATATGTTTTGAGTTAATTGTGAAATTTAGTACGTTTTAATATGTTTTAAACATTTAAACTATATTATCATTTCTATATATATTTTGACCCATTTTTATTTTGTATTGATTAAAATCTTTACAATAAAAGAATCAAAATTAAGAAAAATACTACAGTATTTCGCTTTGAATCCGCATAGTCAACCAGTTTTAGATCGTTAACCTAAACTTGTTATCATTTTACATAAAAGTGTATAGATTTTTTTTTATAAGAAGTGTGAAATTGTAACAGGCATAATTTATCTTTGATCTAGTACAATGGTGTTAATAATTTAAATAATAATTTAAATCGGGATACACATTACAATTTAATTACGCTTTAAACTACAAATGAGATGGAGAATACCACAAGAGAATATTAGAGGTCCAAAAAGTAAAACCAAACAGCTGTTACATAAAACGGAACTTCAGCAATAAACTACAATACTTTCACTGCATTATCTAATTTCAACAAATACACCCAAACACACGCTGAATTGAGAGATTAAAAGCGAGTTTACTGATCAAAAGCAAACGCATTTCATATTGTTTAATCAATCCGAACACAAAGTTGAGTGTATTTGTTCAATAACGCGACGTCTCGACAAAGTTAAGGCGAGTTTATTGCAAGCTCCAATTCGCCTCTTTCAATTTGCTCTTGGGATTGTCGATAAACATCCGCTCCCGGGATATTGCATGGGAATAACTTACGGATCCAACTCGTGTCAAGTTTTAAACGTTAAAACTTCCTTCATTATGCTTTAATTTTCACGAATAATAGAAAAATTAGTTTTCTTCCTTTCGAAGGCAACATCATTTATTGATCTTATAGTTTAAACATAATCTTCTTCACAAAAATTGCCTTATTCTTTTATTATACTGTAGAGTTCTGTTATCTCTGGTCTGTAGTTTTAAGTATTCATCATTATGTCTAGTATACATGCAAAGGAAAGTTTTCACAATTGCTCAAATTTAAAAACGACCCCTTATAACTTTTTAAGTTGCTACTTCCAGAAACATCGGCCAACCCACAATTACTGAGTGTCCTACTAAATGAGGCAATACTGCGTTAAAGACCGTCACTTTAGAGAAGCGAACTGTGTATTTTTTTCTTCCACAAAATTTGTAGTTTTGGCAATACTTTACGACGTCTGCAGGCAACCTGAAATATTTTTTATTAATCAATACATTTCCTGATTTCATTATATTTTTCAGCTATTTTTCAACGATTAAACCAACTTACTTAACACGACATATGTTTAGTTATAATTTTCTCTGGAATAAGGCCAGAAAGAATAATTTAACTGCAAAAAATACATAAAACATCTACACTAGTTGCGGAAAGTTGTAGCACTCATTTTGAATGCTTCTAGGCCCTGTAATAAATATTTCAAAAGATGTGTATACTAACTTATCACCCTAAGTACAACCGATAGATAAGATAACTAAGATTAGAAACTCTCAGAATGAACTGTTTGTAGTATTGTTCGTAGTTCATAAAATATTGTAAAAGTGTCATTTTCTTTTAATTATCCTATGATCTTTATCCTATGAAATATGTTTGTAACTCCCAAAATTAAACTTTTTGCCGTATCTGAAACAACAATTAACGAAATAAATACTACCAAACAAATACCAATGGATTCAGGAGACACCTCAAACATCCAAACTAAAATTAAATTACTAAAAAATATTACACACGTAATTTAATGCTCATTTAATTAATGAACTCGTTCGTGGCGTAATTTATTGGTATTAAAAATAATAAACTGGCCAGATCACGACCAGCAGCCAGAGAAAAACGAATGAAATGGTTCTCGAAAGACATAAGATATTTCTCTTAGTTTGCAACTGGTTAGAGGATTTGGCCGGTCGCCATCTGCGAGTCATGAATATGAACCAAGAATCCGGGACCGGCCGAGCCGACAGCGCCTAACAAGTTCACAAATATATTCCAACTGCTCACAACTTTCCATTGTGCCGAGGAGTTGATCAATACATTCAGAGTTGCGAAACAATTTTTCTCAAGAAGTTTCCCCAGACACAGAAGAGTTTTCAAACTTATGTTAACGTTAGAATTACGTCAAGCCGGAGAATACTACAATCGCTGAGACAGATATAAAACCGTAAATTTAGACGTAATCAATGAGCTTTGCGTGACTTTTGTGAGCGGGTGATTTGTCGACAAGATTGTGAAGTCAGAAGGTCGTTATCGATTTGAGAGACCATGTACGACAAAGATCAAACCATCTTGGTGTAGGATGGTGACCTTGAGGCATTATCCTACACGTAAGACGAGAAGATATGACAGAGACATTCATAAAAACTGTCGCCCTTAGTAAACATTTTAAATTCACTTCATAATAATTATTTTGTTACACTTGCTCGGTTAGCATTTCTCGTGACATATATAAGTTTATCTGGTAGTGGAAAATTATTAGAATATAACTCAATGAATTTTAATTGAAACGAATTTATTTACAAAGCATTACTATGCTATACTGTCATGCAAAAACGAAGAGCCCATGGTACATACTTAAATTCTGCACAGGATAACCAGGATGTCCTATTCGCTTACCTGCAACAAAAACAATATTTAGTCTTCATCGTCTTACAAAGAAAAGTAGACAATTAATTATTAAATGAATACGAATAGAAGATTTTTTAGACAGTGTGTAAACCTGAAAATAAAAAAAACGCAATAGACTAAGGCTTATATTTTTATTTGCATTTCTATTAAATTTTAAACGATTTATGGATAACTCTTATGATAAAATATAGTACTGTACCCATTTTTAAGATGTGCTTGAGATATTATTTAGACCACCCCACATTTAGTAGAAGACGAACGCGCAAAACTCTTAATTAATCAGTTTGGATTTTAATACATTTCTCAATCGTTATCTTCACCTTATTGCATTTAAAATGAAAAAAAACAGGCGGATATTCTGTTTCCCTCTGTCTCGGTGTAAGAACAGGGACTGTTACCTAACGGCCCGACCTCTGGCCCGTGGTGCCCCTCCAACGTTCGGCTTCTGCCGCTGCCGCTGGTAGAACAGAGAACAATAAACGGTAAATGAGCAGAGCTTACTTTGTCACTTCATTGATTGATTTGTCGCTTCTACTTAATAACTTTCGCGTAGTAAACTCTTATTATGGAAACAATTACGATGTATTACATTTATCATTACTGGCCACATTTTTATAATTTAATACACATTACGGTTTGGTTTTAACTTAAAACACATTATGTTATGAACAATTCAAAAACATAATTTAACAGTATAGATGTGCCTGCTCAAAGAACAAGCAGCACATCTATACTTCTAACATACCGTGGCACTGAGACGAAAACTATGGAAAACTGTGAAACTTCTAGGTCGCAGGGCGTCAAAATTTTCGTAAAATTGTGAAAACAGATTTTTATTGATCTCAATATGATGATTAGACATAAATTTTAGTGTCTTAAATGTGCGCCCAATTTTCAATTGGTCGATACGTATAAATTCTATGTAATAATAGTAGAAATAAGCTGCTGTTAAATAATACTTTTTTAATGCGTACTATGATCAATAGCAAATAAAATATAGGTAGCCAGTCAAGATCTTACTAAATAACTAAATTAGCTAATACAAGTTTATCTGCGTTAATAATACCCGTTCATTTCAGCCTAATTATCATTTAAAAGCAGAGGTAACTTCCTACGTTTTATCACGGAATTACCTGTCCCCACTAAAAGAATAATATTGGTTGTGCCTGAGACCGTTTTATCCGTGATCTCCCCTGCTCTACATGCATCACGGCCTAATCTCCATCTTGACATTTCTGGACATAATGCCGGTGGGTTTATATGATACGATCTGGTGCGGGAATTCCGATAGCCCGTATTATTTGGACAAGCTAAATTATTATTCAAATTTAGTTTTTAAAAAAGATTAAGGTTTTAAGGTTTAAAATAGTTACAACTGGTGAAGGTTTTATTATAATTTATTCTAAGAGTGGTGTTTTAACTACAATACGCGTTACATGTCATCTTGTTATGCAACGACTACCATTGTTGACATGACAATAATTCTAGTCCAGAACTGTAAACTTTCTACTAAAAAATAGGTTGAAGCACATACACCTTAAGGTTTTTGCAGAAAGTATTTCAATAAAAAGAATGACCAACGAATTATCTTCACCACCGAATTGTCTTCACCAAAAATATTTAATACAAAACTTACCGTAACTCTTATGAGGGAAATCAATTATCAAAGAAAATCCAAAGAAGCTCCATCAGCAATAGATTTTCAATTAGGAGCAGCGAGCCCGGCTTTGATCTACTGTTGTCAGTCTGTTAATCAACAAGGACGGGATCCAGTTAGCGGCACGATCAATCAATCCGTCTGCAGTGACTTCAGTTCAAGACAAAAGGATTAAAATGTAATGAACAATGACAAGTTTATCGATTGTTTAGAAGATTGTTTTTTCCTCTAAATACTTAAAACTTCGTCTCTAGTTTACCCAAATAGTTTTTTAATACTTTCCAATAATGCTTTTAATTATTGATTGTTTAATGTTTTAAACCTTTAGAACCGTTTAATCAAGTTATATTCTACTAGACTTACAAATGTTAGACTCATTAGTTGTTTTAAATAACTTCACTTCCAATAATGCTTTCAATTATTGATTGCTTATTGTTTTAAACCTTTAGAACCGTTTAATCAAGTTATGTTCTACTAGACTTACAAAAATGTTAGAATCATTAGTTGTTTTAAATAACTTCTTTGAGACACTGGAAGGAAACGTAAAACTTAAAAGCTCAAAGACTTGCACTTTACAACTTTACATTCAACACATCACTATACTTAACACATAGACTTAATATTTATAGTTCTCTTAAGAATTCATGATCGGAATCATACACATATTCACTTTTACCATTCAGTTAAAAGCACAAAGATATGCTTTACCGCAAATGGTTTTCCACATCATTCGCCCAGACTGGATTCAAAAGTTTTTGCAAGATGCAAAAATTATTGCTGTATAATAACTAATTTCGTTTGATTTGGCAGACCTGAATTCTGTACTGGCATGTAAAATCCAGAGAATCCGAGATGGAGAATGTATCAACAGCCTTACGAAATGACGAATGATGAGGATGCATGTACAATGTAAACTGTATATACAAAGATCCCGTTCATATATAACACTTAATTTATTATAATGATAAATACGATTATTTTATGGCTTCAGATTAATATGAGATAATAAATCGGTGTTATATGATGTAGTTTTGAATCATTGGTTAGCTCATCTATTTCCGGATAACCGGAATCCTAAATCATCAGAATTCGGATAGCTACGAATCAATTGTTGTTCATCAAAGCCTACTACGCTCGACCAGGGGTCTGATATAACTTTGTCAAAGTTTTTATTGGTTTGAACTGGGCGGATTGAAATGTCCTTAGGGGTTGTTGGATCGGCGAGTTTTGGTAAGATATCTATCGCAGGACTTATGTTTAATTGTTCTGTTGTAGCCACCGAAATGTTCCTTCCTGCAAGCCCCTGACAATGTCAGTACTGCGGTGAAGAACGACGCCTACAACTGCAGGGCACGGAGGCAACGGTCTCTGGGAGGTTAACAACGCCACCGAGTGTAGTGTCGCTGACTGTCCTCTGTTGCAGCCACTGACAACGCCGGGGCGGCGGTGGAGGACGGCGCCGTAGACGCTGTCAAGGAGAGGCCCGTCCACGTCTGCAGGGCTCGAGTCAACGGTCTCTGGGTGCCCGGCAAGCTTTTTTCTTTTTTTTTTCATTATTCTATTCTTTATCCCGTTCCTAATATATACCGGGACTTTGGCTTGCTATCTCTTGGTTGCCCGGCAAGCTGGCTTACAACGCCACCGAGTGTAGTGTCGCTGACTGTCCTCTGTTGCAGCCACTGACAACGCCGGAGCGGCGGTGGAGGACGGCGCCGTGGACGCTGTCAAGGAGAGGCCCGTCCACGTCTGCAGGGCCCGAGTCAACGGTCTCTGGGTGCCCGGCAAGCTGGCCTACAACGCCACCGAGTGTAGTGTCGCTGACTGTCCTCTGTTGCAGCCACTGACAACGCCGGGGCGGCGGTGGAGGACGACGCCGTAGACGCTGTCAAGGAGAGGCCCGTCCACGTCTGCAGGGCCCGAGTCAACGGTCTCTGGGTGCCCGGCAAGCTGGCCTACAACGCCACCGAGTGTAGTGTCGCTGACTGTTCTCTGTTGCAGCCATTGACAACGCCGGGGCGGCGGTGGAGGACGACGCCGTAGACGCTGTCAAGGAGAGGCCCGTCCACGTCTGCAGGGCCAGAGTCAACGGTCTCTGGGTGCCCGGCAAGCTGGCCTACAACGCCACCGAGTGTAGTGTCGCTGACTGTCCTCTGTTGCAGCCACTGACAACGCCGGAGCGGCGGTGGAGGACGGCGCCGTGGACGCTGTCAAGGAGAGGCCCGTCCACGTCTGCAGGGCCCGAGTCAACGGTCTCTGGGTGCCCGGCAAGCTGGCCTACAACGCCACCGAGTGTAGTGTCGCTGACTGTCCTCTGTTGCAGCCATTGACAACGCCGGGGCGGCGGTGGAGGACGACGCCGTAGACGCTGTCAAGGAGAGGCCCGTCCACGTCTGCAGGGCCCGAGTCAACGGTCTCTGGGTGCCCGGCAAGCTGGCTTACAACGCCACCGAGTGTAGTGTCGCTGACTGTCCTCTGTTGCAGCCATTGACAACGCCGGGGCGGCGGTGGAGGACGACGCCGTAGACGCTGTCAAGGAGAGGCCCGTCCACGTCTGCAGGGCCCGAGTCAACGGTCTCTGGGTGCCCGGCAAGCTGGCCTACAACGCCACCGAGTGTAGTGTCGCTGACTGTCCTCTGTTGCAGCCATTGACAACGCCGGAGCGGCGGTGGAGGACGGCGCCGTAGACGCTGTCAAGGAGAGGCCCGTCCACGTCTGCAGGGCCCGAGTCAACGGTCTCTGGGTGCCCGGCAAGCTGGCCTACAACGCCACCGAGTGCATCGTGTCGCTGTTGGGCCGCGTCTTCGACTATCCTCAGTATGAGGTGAGGATTTGTGTCTAGAGCAACATTTAAGTAGTAGAAACTAAAATTAGTATTTAATCCTAAAGTGCAGGAGAATCACATAGTAAGTTAAACTATTAAAAAAAAACAGCTAAGGGTTTCAGTACAGAAAAGATTAATATGTTTATTCCCTTTTATGTTCGAGGCACTGTTGCGACAAGTAAGCTTTCCCCCCTCTTTGGTCTTTAATCCTGAAGTTTTCTTTAAAAAAGAGTGCCAGTGGTTTTCTTTTAGAAGTTGGTAGATTGTTGAAGTTAAGCACACAATTTTTAGAACATTTCTGCACAGAGAGACTTCATTTTGTCGCTTTGAAAGTTTGTATAAGATTTCTTTAGCTTTACTAATGTGTTGATAATTCGAGGCTATCGATAGTGTTGGCTCATTAACGCACAGTTACAGAATCCTCGATATTTTGTAACGCCCCACCTGTCAAATAGTCCAAAAATCCCCCCCCCCCTAAAAACGGAAACTCTTTCCTTTACCACGTTGTTTAGCTTTGACAACCAAACCACATTTCCACCCCTAGTTCCTACACGTTGCTCAGCCGTCACAACCGCTGTCTGCCCCAGGTCCTGGAGAACATGGAGACGGGAGCACGCCTCTCGTGGGTGCAGTGGGGGCGCTACAGCCCCACGCTGCAGACGGGCGCCGTGGCCGGGGGCGACACTGTCTACGTGGCGCGGCGGCGCGTGGACGCCGACAACCCGAAGGAGGAGCGGGTGCTGGGGCCCCGCCACCACGTGGGCAGGTTCGACCCCAAGGAGGGCATCGGCAGGATCATCGTGGTCGAGGGCGAGGATAAGGTGAGTACACGACATCCCTCCAGCTGAGCTAAGTAAAGTTATAAGCCGTTGCTGATGGTGACTTGGCTCTCAAAGATTCAGGTTTATCTTCAAGAGAAGTTTGGCAGTAACATGATTTCAAAAGTGGGTGGTCTTGAATTTTTTTAAATCAACGAATGTCTAATGATGTCATGTAACCACCGGACCCTCCTAGTAGTTGCCTGCTAGCTCATGTTACATCGTACATTATTGATCAGATCATCGGCTGTGTTGCAAAGGGAGAAACTGTTATTTATGCTTCTGGAAACTTATTAGATAGGATGAAAGTTGGCTTTAAAAACCTTGTTTCAGATCTTTGAGTTTAGTTGGACTCAAGGGGATGTATTGTGTCGATCGATATGAATGTTGATGAAACGATCGATGTGTTGGGTGAACAGTTTGGGGCTATAATTTGTAAAGTATTCAGCAGCTATGCAACTAATATTGAATACTCCTACCATTCATTGACTGGCAATAGCTAGAGTTCTGTCCAGAATTCCTGTATTGCGTGTATAGCTTGTCAAAAATTTAAGTTCTCCTAAGCGTCCAGAAGCATAGCGTAAAAGCGTAATCAATTTCTGTCATTTGCATTTGCAGTACATTAAAATAATCAATGCAGCATTTAGTACTTTATGTACCGGCGAAGTTATCATTAAATTCTTTACGCGCGTTTTTTTGAAATTCTTTGAAAAACGGCCATATTTCCCTTAGGAATTAAGAATAAAGAGGTTTCCCCAGTTGAAATAGCGTTCGCAATGTCGTCAACGCTTGAATGAACAAAGACCCTCTGGGCGCTCACGAGTTTCCCGCCAAGTTCACGTCCTCGCCGCTAAATCAGCTGACAGGACGACTCCCGCCAAAACCCGCCCCCGCCACAGCTGACTGCATCGCGCTCTCGCATGTCTTGGGTCGGCCACGCCCCTGAGTTATGTTGGCCGCTAATGTGCTTTTGTCTGGAAAAGATCTTGATAACCGTACGTCTTGGATCTTTACTGCTCCTCTGTTATCTGAGATTCCATTGATTCAAAGAACGGGTACTGCTACTATTCTTTTTATTTTTGAAAGTACTTAAAGTAATGAGTAAATCGATGGCATAAATTCAAGATCAGGTATGTTTTTTTACTGAGCCCAAAAAGTTAGAGTGTGAGCCTAAAATTCATATCACCAAAATCTTCACGTTCATCTGTCATAAACATTGGAAGAATTTGTTTCATTCTTCAGTACTTTAATATTTAACATTCAATAGATATATTTTTTACTTTCTTTTTGTTATCAAATGATAGCTCAGATATTTCAAAAACAACTAAGTGTTCAGTATAATCTGTGGTATAATTATCCATATCCTTATCGCTAGATCACCGTGATATTGGAAATCAAACCCCCTAATAATCACTGAAACAGAGTCTCAATATCCTTAAAAACTTAAAACATACAAATTACGTTAATTTTTTCAACATTCTTACCATCTTCACTAACATATCTATCTTTCTACGGATATTTACTCCCGATTATTTCAGAACTCTTTCGTCGAGAAAGAGTACCACGACGGCGAGATCCTGGTCGAATCCGAGCCGACCAATTACGAGATCACCAGCCTCAAGTTCATCGAGAAGCGGCGCAAAGAGGTCCGGATCCTGAAGGAGCTGGGGTCGGCGACACTGAAGAACGACCAGTCGCAGTCGACCGCCAAGGTTGTTAGATTTGAATGATTGTTTAGTAGATACCGAACTAGTTTTTATTTGCGTGATTAGCATGACATGAGTTGAGGAAAATTAGTTTTAACTGAGTTTGAGTTGTAGCTGAAAATCACTGGATGAATAAAGACATTTGTATTGATTTATTTAAGGTTGACACCGTGGTGGCCTACGACAACCTTGTGTCCATGTACTGGGGCCAGGGCCGCGCCATGCTCAAGGGGCTCAACACGATCATCCGCCTTCCCAACGGGAACAGGGAGGAGATCAAGTGGGGCATCCCCTTCACCGAGGACCGCAAGGACGTGTACAAGTGAGTGTTTGCTTGTATTTCAGTAGAAAGGTGAATTGCAACACTTAAATGTTTGAAAATAGCACACCCTCAGGGTATCTGCTTGGGAGTATGCTTTTACGATCTACGTCTGCTATAAGAGTGCTTGTGCTGCTTTCTCAACAAAACAGACAAAAAGAGTGGAAATGGTGTGTGATTTTAATCAGACACACCATTCATCGCCAGGACCAACAACAGAAGTTCGTGTGACCATATAACGTAAGATAAGGACTAAATTAAAGATGGTGTCTTTTCTAATGACCAAAAGGAGATTAATAAATGTTGCATTGAGAACATATTTCTGAAAGTGCAGCTTCAGTCAGGTATTATTTTCCAATGGAACCTCTATTGACTAATTAGGATATGAGAAAAGATACCATCTTGATCCCACCAGTCTATCACTGGGCCTAATGATCAGTGAGACCAATTGAAATTGATCACATTTGTTTCCATGAATGCTGAATATGTTCAGTCTTGAAGGCGAGAAAGAAAAAGGTGTAAGTGTAAAATTACAATGAGTGTTGCAAGACTTTTCACATGCTATGTACATCCCAACACATATTCTGGTAAAGGAAGTTCATCCAGGTATAAGGGAGTTATTTTGAAAGAATTCATAAATATGTCTTTTGGTGTGGGTAATTGGCAATTTAGAACCAAGAGGCCCAGGTTACCCTTCATCTCACAAGAAATCTTGTGAAAACACTTTTTGGATTGCTCTGAATAAGGAAACCTCTAATTTTGTTTCAGTTTAAAACCAATTACTGAGAGTGTGAAATCTGCTAGAAAAATGAAATCTGCTCATTAGTTGCATAAAAATGTTATTGTAATTACCAGTGCTTTATGAAATTATTTTGTACAAACACTAATAATTCAAAGTGTATTTTTAGTGGATAAAATGTAATAATAATCCAGCAGTCTACAATCTTCTGTCAGTTTTTGCAGAGATTTAGACATGTGGTTAAAACCATTAGTTAATGCTCTTTTGGTTTATTGGGTTATTTATACCTAGTTAATTTTTTGACTTAGCTAAATTACCCGCATTTCACGATGGAGTTTAACCTGGATTACATAAAAAAAACATAGATTTTCTTCTCTCTATTATATTGTACTAAATTTATCTCTTGTTCTTGCAATCTTGACTTGAAAACAATGTCCAATTTTACTTTTCAATCTTTGTCCAGAGTGGAAGCCCACCTTGAGCCGGGCACAGCGGTGAACGTGACGGTCTGGGGGAACCAGACGGAGAGCGAAGTGCCCTACACCGGGCAGCTGGTCGCCGTCTACGAGGACCTCCAGTCGCGGGCCCGCGCCATCCAGGGCATCCTCAAGGAGGAGTCCATGAAGGACCTCAAGGCGGTGTTCGGCCCAGTGTACTGGCTGCACAACGACTCTCTGGTGCCGACCACCACGACAACGACGACGACAACCACGACCACGACGACCACCACCACCACGTTCAGGCCGCAAGAGAACATGGAGAGCAACAACATACAGGGAGACGACAACAGTCTGCCCGACAAGTCTGCGGCGCTGAGCAAGAACGTGTCGAAAGTGGGCGACACGGGCTCTGGTTCCTCTTCAACAAGTTCTTTCTTCTGTCTCCTTCCGATTTTCGGGATCTCCCTCTCTCTCGTCCTTAGGATAGCGTAAGCATTTCCATCTCTTTGTTTTCGTATGAATGAGAAATGCCTCTTCCAATTATACTTGTAATTTTAATCTGTTTTATAGTTTTCACATCTGTCGTTATCCATGAAAAGACTGAAGTGGTTACTGTACTATTCAAGAATAAGATTTTCCTTATTATCATTCCATGGTTTAATAAATGTTGAAAAAAAACATTGTAAAACATTTTCTAACAAAAAAGCTCTCTCAAATAAAGTATTTACTTTAGTTTTAGAAATTATTAACTTTTAATATTTAATTTATAATATTTCAAAACAAGAGTTATGTTTTCCTTTCTTATTTTAACTCAAAGCTTTTATCTTAGTGTGATTGAAATGTGTGATTGTTACTATCTCAATACCATATTGTAAATTGTTATTTTTTGTTGATTTATGTACCAACGACTCTAATGTAATGTTAAAAGTAGCTAAAGATGTAGCCATTACATTATGTGGTGTTTCCTTAGAGCTCTTCTCTTATCAAAGCTTGACTTTACTGTAAATATTACCTGTAGGCCTCCTTGTAGGTCATTTAGACTGTAATACCAATCCAACCGTTTCCAAATAAAAGAGTCAAGCTTGTTGTTTCAAACATTCTAATGTTAGCTTTAGTTTTTGCCTCTGTACAATATAAGTAGTGTATATAATGGATATGTAAATAACTAGGGGTCCTGAAGTGACAGTTAAGAAATTACAGTATATATTTGTGTGATAATTAATTGTATCATTATGACTAATTTTATTGCATTTTATAGTCGACATGATGTAAGTTTTGTGGATAGTTTAGGTCTGTAAGGTACCAGTGTACCGCAATGTGATGTATTAGGGGAGATATTTTATTTTTATACTGTTAAACTGAGCACATTGAGTGATCGTTAGTAGTATTGCAAGCATTTATATTGCAATTTATTTTTATAATTAAGTTTTACAGTATTATGTGTATAACAGTTGGGTTTGGACTTCAGACAAATATCACAATATATAATGATTTAATAAAATCAATATAGATTGTGATATTTAATAAGACAGTTTAATACACTTTTTTGCTAAAATTGTTTTTCAAAAATATTTTTAGGGTAAACAAAAGATATGACAAACTCCTCAAATTAAAGTAGTTAGAGGTAAGAAGGAAATAACAACAATTTCAGCAAAAATTAGATTCAATAGAAGGAAAAATGGTTTCTATACTGGAAAAATATTGAACTTATCAGACAAAAACACAACGTAGCACTTAAGACAAAAATGAATAACTATATTAAACAATACAAGTTGAATGTTATTTTTTCACTTCAAACAAATGAAAAATAAAAATCAACGCTAAATATTTTGATACGGTACTAGAATAACCATTTAGGAAACCCAAATTCACAAATTAAAGTCTGAAGCTCAAACTTAAACTTGAGCCTAGCAGTTGATAATTTATGCAATTAATTGAATAAACTTTTAAAACTGTGTGCCAGCTTTACATTGTTCAACTTAAACCAGTAATGATAGTAAACACACAAAGATTTTTCATTGTGAAATTGTTTTGTATTAATAACACCAATTACATTTTAGTTTTTAAATAATTTAAATTTCTTGGAATAGTAGGAACCGATTTTAAAATGGTTGAAAATGTTCACTGATTAAGATAATCATGAGAGATCCTTGCAGAAAGTTGCAGTATTTGTAATGTATATAAAGCTGTGTATAGATGAACAATAAACAAAGTGGGATAGAGGATGACAATAACGTTGATCATTTGATGTATTCCTGGCAGTTTGTTAGTGGTCTCGTAAACCATGGCTGTATATATGTGGTCTAATTATACACGTGACAAACAAGACTAACAATTTATCAGCCTTTACTTTCCACTTCCACTCCTTAAGAGACTATATTTCTTTAGAGGTTTATTAGTTTAATGTTTGATTGCTTTTAAGAACAGTCATGAAATTAGGCCTACATAAAACTACTGATATGCGACTCCAATTTACTAGTTTTATAAATATATTTAAAAATCTCTAATATGCATATAAATATAGCAAAAACAAGTAAAAAAACATGATTTATGTTGATAAAATACTCAATTGCACGATATAATTCTTCATCCAATTACCATTTCCTTAAAAAATTGAAATGTTGGTGATTTCTGTGTTAGTAGTTGTAATAGATGGACAATAAACACAGAAACATATGAAATGCCACTTCATTTAAAGTATTATATGTACGCATTCATACAATTATGACAAAATAATTTCATTTACTCTTTCACACTAAATTAAGAAGAGCTAATCATTAACGTTCAACACAAAAGGATAGACGATTTATCACTGGGAAGGACTTCAAGCAATCGATTAAATTACAGTCGAAGTAAACTGGAAATTCTAAGTATTCTTTTGACAAGAAAACTCATTTCCTCATGATTTGCATTTAAATATCGTTCCAACTCGGTAAGATGGAAATGTCAAATTGCCCTTCTGTGTGCAGGTAAAGGAACCAAGTTAGCAGTTAGGATGTGACAAATATTCCGCTGACTTACAATATTCATAAAACACTCTTGAATATTACAAAATAAAATAGTATAGTTGCCAAATAAATAGGAAAATATTATAGTTCCTCCTATTAGGCATCACTCGAGCGATGTAAATATAATTCGAGAAGCTCATTCATTTATTTAGGACGATTAAGACGCTCTTACAGTGATAGACAGACCAATCAACGTTAATCTGCTATTTGAAGGTAACAAATTTCGGTTTGGGAAAATGTTTTCCAAGTAGTTTCAGTGCAAAGGTATTCCATCACTTCCTCTATTGTCATAGCAGTTAAACACTGACTCTTGTGGTGTCATGAACAAGTGAGAAACAAAGCAATGAATATACGTGCGAATGATGACGAAGATTTTAGGGAGTGGTTGTTAAAATTAGGTAATGGGGAGCTCATTGGGCAGGCACACGTGTATTATACCAATATGATCAATGAAGAAAACATTTCAAAATACCTTTTGAAAATGCTATGTTCAAAAAAAGCGATGACTGAAACAATAAACGATTTGGCGTTTGTAAGCTATTACCACGCGAAGGAAAACAAACAAGATATGATTCAATACAGGCTGACGGAAACAACAACGACCAACTGTATCCACTGGAGTTCTTACAGTCATTAAACCAGTCCGGCCTCACAAAATAAACTGGCCGTTTAAATCAGGAATCTGAAATAGAAAGCTGGACTTGTTATGATCTCAGATTGGTAATAAATCACTTAAGGGAATATACTATTGAAGGAAAATTTTTAAGTTTTAGTAAAACCTCCATAACATCCGGAATATATTCAACACTGTCAGACACAACCATGACCATTCAAATGGTTCCATGGCAGTTTCCAATGAGACTTGCGTTTGCCATAAAGGTAAACAGAGAGCAGGGCCGAGTTCTTGATAAAGCTGGTTTGTATTTACCAAAACTAGCATTTTCTCACAGACAAATTTAAATTGCTTTTCAAATTGTTAAGACGGTTTTCTGACATGATAGTACCGATAAAACAAACTATCAAGTAAAAGGTAACACTGGATGGTGCAATTATTACTTGAAACATCGTAAATCTAAAATTGCAATAGAAATGGTCCGTTTTCATGGTAAAAATATGTAATTTTTACATAAATTTAATATTTAAAATTCACGTGAAAAAGTTGAATTAACAATATTATGATTTTAAAGTCAAAATTCCTTGCCAATTGCAGGTGAGATTTTCACAATCGAAAGAAAATAAAATGTGCAAATTAGCGCATGGGTCGTTTTTACAATAAACTTAAAAACTCAAACAACCGGAATTCAGGATCAATATAGAAAAAGTAAGGAGGTCAAAAGCTTTACCGCAAAAGCATTTTACTTGGAAACAGGCTATGAATGTCATTATGGACTTATGAGCAATGAAACCTTTAAGAATATTTCGCTGCCAATCGTAAACTGTTATAGCTTTCCAAGTTTAGTAATAAAACGGAACAGTGCAATAAAAAGAAAATACTTTTGAACAATGTTCACAAATGATCCCTTCATTTATAATTTTGATAAATCTATTATTATAATAGAGATTATGGTTACACATAGTTTCCTTACTGAGGGAGCTTGTAAAATACGTTACAGCATTATTTATTTTAAAGATCAGTTGCTGTAAAGAAGTTAGTTTAGATTTATAAATCGCAATTATGAAAATATTTTAATAAAATCAGGGATTGTATAAAATAAATTTTGAGAAATCAGCTTTAACTAAAGATATTTAGTTTTGATGTCCTTTTCTTTTATTGTGAAACTACAAGATTAGGAAACTAAATCTGATTTCATTTACTTCTATAACATCAGATAATATTTCCAAACATTCGTTCAACTGGGTCTACCTCTTAAAAAGAAAATATTATCCACTTTCAATATGTTTTTTGCATCTTAAAAGTAGTTTGGTACTTTTTAATGTTAAATTGACCATAGTTTCAGAGACAAAAATAATTGTAGCCAAAAGCGTGAAGTAAAAACATGAAGCAAAAATCGTCTCATTCCTTAAAATATAAAGATTAATGAGCGTTTGTTATAATCGGTAATGAAGTCTCGACGTTTTCGTCCAAGCTTAGTTTCTACGGGAAATTCAAGTTCCCGCATTATTTAGCCCGGTGCAACGCATACAGGGTCGACGAAGGTGAGGGTAGAGGTTACCTTGGAAACGGGAACGTTGGGGGAGACCCAAACATACGACTGGGGGAAGCTCGGAGCGCTCTGGGAGTTAACAGCATTAAATCCAGCGATGTTGAAGTATGAAATACAATCAAACCGACTCTAACACGTTAATCATTCCGAAAATATACTTGTATCAAAATATTGACAACGAATATTACTTTGTCACAAATATTCCCTGAGTAAAGGTGTTAAACACTTCGTGCTCAAGTTAGACGAAATTATCAAAACGATATATTATCTCCAAACTATATTATCAGAGTATTTAAATGCCTACTATTTAGGTGGTTACTAAACTCTCTTTACTCTATACCGATACTGAAGTAAAAGCCTGATATTTAAATTTTAATCAATATTTAAATGCTTTGCTAATACGCAGCCTTTGCGTGATTGAGAAAATTTACAATGTTATAAATACTAAAACTGAAGTGGTATACAACATGTTACAAGTTATACACAAAAATTTCTTTTGTTTATTCATGACATGCTTTTGATGTAGTTATTGATATTCTGTTGTGAATTATTATCTAAACCAATATTTGAGACTGCCACTCTATCGCAAAATATAGCATAGAGTTACATGGCGTTCAATTAATTATTTGACTTTAGAAAGTGAAGGTTTTAGTCCAAGTTCTAAATCCATTATAGTGAGGTGATATCTAACAATTCATCTGTAGTAAGCGGTTTCCCTTTTTGTTATACTGTACCGGCATCATTTGTGAATAGTGATGTATTACTTGGATCAGAACAAAACCAACTTAGCATTTGCGTGATGTTACCGTCTAACTTTATCCCTTCCTCTCAAAAAAGGGCACATTATGAAATGCGTCGTTACAGGATCACGTTATTTAATTTTGGGCTCGAAATCCCAAATTCAAACCGATTTGAACCATAAAGTAAGGATAAATTATTAGTGAAAGAGGAAAAATATTACGTAGAATTAATATATTGCATGATTTAGAATTATTAGTATTACTTTAATTATAATTATCATATCATATTAAGTGAACATTTAAATGCGCCTAACATCAAAATGGAGACAAAATATTTTTCTTTTGGTACCTGCGGATCTATATTCTTTACTATATATTATATTTATTTGCCGAATACCACTCACGACTCATTGCACAGCCCAAACTATTTGACCTAGAATCTTAAAAATTTGCATGTACGTTCTTTTTAGGGCACAGGCATTCGCTAAGAACGGATTTAAAAATATTTCTTTATGGCTAAGCCCTAGTGCTTCGAAGTTTTAATGCCAATCTATAGGAGAGCTTATGAATTTGTCATGACAACCTAATGTAAAATGAAACATTAAATTATGAATCCAAGGAAGTTTTTCTGTTTTTTTCCAAAGGTGAAACCGGGTCGATCCTAGTTGTTATAAAATGTTATGAACCGTGATGGTTATCAACAGTATAAGCTAATAAAGCGAGCCTAAAAAATTGTTTTCAATAGACGTTTTGTAAGAACCTAAAATTAATTTCCCACGACATTTTTTTTATAAAACTAAAATAATAATCTCTGCAAAAATATTGATTTTAAGATGCATCATGCTGAGTAGTTTTTATATTTCATGCTTAATAAACTCTTAACTCTTTGAATGTATAAATGTCATAAACAGTACACTTTGAAGGTTTCAGCAACTCAGGACACGATGTACGCAAATAACGCGTTATTAGCACGAGACTACGGTGAGACACTGATACAGGCGTGACCCTACTGCCAAGGATATCACTGCAGGGCGACAATGGCCCTGCATCCTCACAGGACCGTCTAGCCTCACCGTGCTGCGCTGCTACAATGAATACAGATATTCTGATCAGAGTATATTATGTTTGGTATAGGGAGAAAAATCTAATATTAACCAAAATTTCGTTTATCTGGCTTTTGTGATTTGGTTTGAGAAATTAACTGACGTTCTTTAAGACCTACTTGGTCTGGTTTATTCACACATGCTTTGTTCTTTGTTTAAAATTCATTGTTGGTGATGGTGATTGTACCACTAATCAGTACTGGCAAATGTCCGCAAAAATCCAAATCAAAATATACTGTGATACTAACAGAAATGTAATAAAATAATCATGTATTGATTTTTTCCAGAGATCTCTTTCGACTACCGCGTGGTTTTGTCAAGCATATGACGGAACACTTTTAGGCAACAACGGGAATAAAATGCAAATTTTATGAATTTTATAAAGTAAATAATACATATTTTATATTTACTATTATTTCTGGAAAAATATTATTATTATCATTATATAATCGACCAACAATGAATAAAATTTGTAAGCAGCATAAAGAGGCCCGATCTTGTCGTTCAATTGACGTTACGTAAAGAGGATGGACTATTATCATTGAGTTACTAAATACTTCTTAATTAATTTGTATTACACACCTTCAGAAGGGACATTTAGAGCCTAGCTGCAATAGGCTTCAAAACTAAGGCATCTATCCAAATTCACAGTATCCTTTCCGCAACGAAAAATCGGTTCACCTAATTTTCAAATGATTAAATCGACTAACAGTGAAAACTTGTCAGTGTTCTGAGCCATATTTGTAAATTGTTAGCTCATACCTACCTTATTTCTTTCAAATAGGTTGCATAATATTAACTCATGGACAGGCTTTACCAATGCATGTTTTTAAAATAATGCCAACACATTATTGTAAAGACATGCGTTTACAGTGTTTGATGTGTTCTACGATGAAAACGAGATAATTCTCCGAACAGACCAATATTATTTAAAACAATTTTCTCGAGAACGCGTCGTTAAGTATCTGAAACCATGGAAACTGCAGTGATGGCATTGTTGTTTAGGACTCGTATTATAAGATTAGATAACATCTTTACAAAAATATATATAATTCAAAATGTACGCAAAAGTTTTATAAGAGGTACTGATTAAACGTACAACTAACTATACTAACATAAAACGAACAATAGTTGTTGAAACACTATTGCAGTGATTACGAAGTAAGCGACAGGGGTAAACGGTTGTTCTTTGTCGAAAACATTATTTGTGAATGTAGATACATATTATTCGGATCAGAAAATTCTCTTCTCTGAAATAAATACATATTATGACTGTAGTCTATAGTTTTCAAATTTCACTTTGAAAAAAGTAAGCACATGTTCTTCAAAATATCACAAAACTTTTTTTCGTGTTTTATATTATGTTTGTTTTAGGTTTAGTTTTAGCGAATTTCCCCTATAGGGAAGAAGCTGTTACCGTAGTACTCATGGTAAGACCTAAGCCCGAGACCATGATAACTTTTCGTTTTGGGGCCCCCAGTAGCAAAAAACACAATTCTTTCGTTTTCATACATACATACATATGTATATATATATATATATATATATATAGTATTTTGAATCACTGCTCTATGTCCATTGGTTACCGAGATATTGAAACTGGTAAACAAAGTACGTTGTTCCAATGTTAACCTTATGGGGAATAAGAAAAATTCTATATCTCGCTTACTTCTCAACATATCTTGATAAAACTTGGTAAATGGCTTCTTCTAGTTCAGATCTACTAAATATTGAATTCAAACCACCCAGTTTTAATATACCCGTAGCAGCAAACCTGCATACTCATTCCCCATGTTATTCTTATGGAGCTTTCAAAAACATGTAAAATCTCGCTATTTTGGATTGAAATATGTTGTTTTTCATTTGAAATTCGCCGAGTATGCTGGTCTGCTGCAACGGGGGTATTTAGACATCACCTAATCTGCGCTTACAAACAGCCAGTGGGGCCCACAAAACCGCTTTCAACTGAGTGCAAGATGCCAACAGAGGTTTAATGATAAGCTCGCCCGCACCATTGTGACAAGGTTACTGTCACTTTGATATCGGATTAGGCTTTGCCGGCCTTGCATAAACTAAACCTTTAGGCTCTAACGGTATTTGCAGTTAACTTCAAACGAACGTCAAGATTTAAGCATGATTCAAGAATGGAAATTAAACTCAAGATTGATTTAACTGAATCTCTATAAGGAATACTATGAGTTAAAACATGAAAATAACAACGATATTTATAAAATATATCAGTTTATGATATCTTTGTATACAAAGGGTTGCGTATTTGTAAGTAGAATTACGTCAAACAAACATTTTTTTACTCTTAAAAAGTAATTATTCAAAGAAATTTACATTGCATTTATTTCTTCACAATCTGACAGCAAAGAAATACTAATTCAAGGTTTCTATGAATAACTTATTTAGATCTTTCGTTCATAAAATGTTCGTTCTGCAAAGCACATCTGCACCCCTTTTAAGTATACACCATTTGGATTAAAAATTTTAATTTGATCTCTATAAAGTGATAATCACTTTCAGTAACAAAAAAGAGCTAAAAGTAATAAGGTTAGTACTTTGCTAGTTACTAAGTTTACTAACTTTACTTAGTTACTAAGTTCAGTAGTACTAAGTTTAGTAGTTGATTTGTCTTTAAGTATTACCATTGACTTTAGTCAATTTTTTTTTTTTTTTTTTTTTGTTAATTTAGGACGGCTCCGATGATTCTTTCAAAATTAAGGAAATTATTTTTATGTTGTTCACAAATGTAATCCACGCAGGTAACTAGGCCAGTAAAATCGAATTACGTAAAATTGAATTTATAAGTTGCAAAGTTGAATGGGATCATATGCGTTGCTAATTCGGAAACGACATAAAAACGATAATTTGTAAACATAAACAAAACTAAAGCTGTCCAGGCAATTATGTTTTAAAAGAAAAATGAATAAGGATGAGACAAAGAATAAAACTGGGAAAAATAATGAACTAGCAAGGCTCGTCTACCGGGTACTTAACATGAACATAAAAAAGGATTTCAATACCATTATTTCGTAGAGGAAATAAATGAAAATAGGAAAATAAATAATGTTTACGTCGAAAAAAACATGTTCCAAAACCTACATAGTTTCCGCCGCCGCGGCGAGGTACCGCAGGTGCAGAGGCGCGGTTGGAGCATTACATGGGAGTGATTTGATTTTCCTCTCTTAACAACACTCCACAATAACAATGGCTTCAAAAACTCGGCTCTCCGTCGCTCAAGTTTGACAGCGGGAACCTTACCTTCATCTTTATAAAATAAGTTGGTAAATGTAAATATAATTGTTATGTTAAAAATCAAGATGTTTTGTAATTTGATAAAACAATTTTATTATTATATGACATTTTTAAGGTCTTATTTTTGTAAACCGCGTTGTAGAGTGAAAATTAGATGCTCAAAAATGTTGAATTTTAAATAATTAATACTAGATTCACACAATAAGAGAAGAAATGTTTTCCAAAAAAAAATTTTTAATAATGAAAGCGAAATTTTGAGAACAAACTTGTAAGGATTTCGCAAATGACATAAAAATTCCTGTCAGGATTTTCATTCTCCATTACCAAAGGAATGCAGTGCTAAATAGTTGCATGACTTACAGTACAGGTAGTAGTTTTTCAAGCACGTACTTACTACGTCAAGCAAAATGACGTAGTAGTCACGTCATTACTTAACCACTTTCATTACATAACGCCACTGTATGTATTAAAAATTAATATTTAATGTTAAAAAACCTTTAGACTTTATGACGAATACAAATTTATATAATTTAAGGTAAAAACCTTAACAGAACGGAGAAAACCACCCGTTAATTGAGTTTAAATAATAATGGTTGCTAACTAGAAACACCGTTTCAATAATTAATAAATTGAGACAACGCAGCCATGATAAAATTCTTCACCTTCTCTTTTAAGTTGTTTGAATAAACATGGGATGTTACATCAAGGTAAACTGCCGAACAGAATATAAGAAAGAACATGCTTGCACTTCGGCTGTAGCCATTTTACTTGCGCTGAACAGCGAACTTCATTTCATACACTACATCTAAGAGTTATAATAATCTGAATGAAAAATATATAAATACTTCTAAGTGACAAGTAATCACCAATCTAAACTACATTTTTATATTTAAAATTTTAATGAATTATGTACACATGTTAATTAATCATCTGAAATTTTTAATGCCTGAACACAAAATACACTATCTCTATCGAACATTGTCTCGAAAACTTTAAATAATCACAAACCCAACGATTACAAACTACCTGCAAGGCGTTTCCCCTGTCTATTTATTGCATTGCAGACTTGCGTTTAATCGTAATGGTCATGATAAATTAGTCAATATTATGTCGATACGGAGGTTCTACCATGAGATGTTGATAATCTCTTGCCACAAAGACATTGTTGGCGAGGTCCGAGACTGTTACATTAAAAATAGATTTACTATACTAAACACACACATTCAGATATAAGAAAATATTCCACAACTTAATGTGAATACGACAGAGAAATTCAAGGTTTGCGACATGAGGACAAAAACGTAAAAAAGTTTTACAGAAAAACTACAGACACTGAAATTTGGCGAAATGATTACAAGTAACAATAGAAACGAGAATTAAAGGCTTATCCCTCGCTTAGAGAGAATGTGTTGTTCTAAAATCCTGCATCGTCTACAGAATAAAGTATATCGCATGTCAACGAGTATGTGACCCAGCCAGCGGAGCAGTACAATACAGTACAGTGCTGTAAAAGCAGTGCAGTGCAATGCAGTACAATGTAATGCAGTACATTGCAGTGCAGTACGGTGCAGTACGGTGCAGTGCAGTGCAGTGCAATTGAGTACAGTACAGTTCAGCACAGTATCACAGTGAAGCACGATACAGTACAGTACAGTACAGTACAGTACAGTATAGGACAGGACAGTACAGGACAGTACAGCACAGCAGAGCACAGTACAGTACAGAACATAAAGTGCAGTTCAGGACATTACAGTTAGTTCAATACAGTACAGTACAGTGCAGTACAGTGCGGTGCGGTGCAGCACAGTACAATACAGTACAGTACAATGTACAATACAGTACATTGCAGTACAGGGCAGTACAGCCTGGTTTACACGACGACCAGTACAGTGGAAATTAACACCTTTAAACAAAAGAGAACAAAAGAATTTTTTTATTGTCCCACTGACTTGTCTTCGAGTAAACCAGGCATACAGGGCAGTACAGTACAGTTCGGTACAGTACAGTACACTATGGTGCAATAGAGTACAATAAAGTACAGTTCAGTACACTACAGTGCAGTAGGGAGGGTGCGGCGCGGCGCCCTAGACGGCGTCGCCGAGTCTACAGCCTTGGCGGGCTACATGCAGGATACACTGGGTCGATAGGCCGTCATCACTTGTAGCCTCTCTTATTTACTTATTGCAAAATAACTTAAGTTAAATACAGAGCTGACTGTGACGTGATAATTAATTAGGAATAATATCTAGTCTGTCCCTTTCACTAATCAGTTTCTTCATCTTTTTTCAACTATTTTAATCTTATTATAATTAAGATAATAGTTGTTTTTTCACTGTCATAAGCTCGTTGCAAAGTAAGTTATTTAGTTAAACCTTGTATTATGTAATCTCATTAGGCATATCTTTTCAAACGTAAAAAAACAAAAATAAAATTTGAATGCTTTTTAACTATACAACTTGCGAGTTACGACTTATTATGACAATGATGGGATTGAACTTCAAAAACCGTAACGACATTTTGACCTGTTTTTATATACGTATAACATAATCTATTTTCTATTATTCGCTTGATTTTGCCAAACATTTGCCAACACAGATTAATAAAAATATAACTCATTTCACAACTTGTTATGAAACCTTGTTATGAAACTAATTTGTCATGGTAAATAACTTGGGAGAAATCAAGCTAATAACATGAGCTCCATTCACCAACAAAGACTTTTAAACAAAGAAAATATATTTATTTTCTGTTTTAAAAGTAAGAAATCTAAATAGTAGTGTACCCTGGCACCGTTTTCTATTCATCTCAACATTTCAAACTTGCGAATAACCAATAACGCTCGATACTACGGTAAGTAATTTAGTACAGTAGATAGTACTGTAAAAATGTATTAATAACCACTACATATCGAAGCATATCGTAACAATTTCAAAATATTGTATAAGCACCCGACAGTTTCTGAGTACAAAAGTCGTTGGATCTGGAATGTATTTTGGCGTAAAAATACGTTCAAGGCATTTATTGGTACATTTTGTTTCGATAAAGTTATAATACATTCTCTCTTTATGATTCCACCAGCAGCGGTGGATTTATATTTGATTTATTCCATGCATCATAACACACCGCTTGACATTGGTTGATCCCAACCCGGTTATTTTCGATTTAAAACTCCACGAAAAATAACCATGTTTCAACCAAATTCCATGTGCAATTAAATTAAACCAGTAGCAATTGTTAGTTAAATTTAAAATATATTCTCATTAATTTAATTAGTTTGCAATACTTTAAAAATACTTATTTATTCAATCTCACGAGGGGATGATGTTAAAACTTTGACGAAGAAAGCACTTTCCCAGTTTTTAACCAATACAAAAAACGGGTACGCTTCAAAACGTCCATGTGCAGAACGTCCAGGTACGTTATAAAACCGATTAAAACGGCCTAAACTAAACTAAACTAAACTAATCTAAACTAACCTAAAATGGAAGTTCTCTGCACCTGGGAGTTTTAAAACGATCCCCAAAAAAACGTAAATAAAATAAGTAGGCTATCGAGAAGTCAAGTGAATGCTATTGGCAAGTCGATAAATTGTAGGTAACGGGTTGACCTTATCTAACCGTCTTAAAATAATACCTTCAAACGAATAGTAATTTGTAATTACTACTATATACCATTGAGTTTGAGAACAGGAATGGTCTCAAACTCAATGTTGATAAGTGCATAGTCTTCCATACAGCACCACAAATTCTGTTACAAAATCTGAGCGAATCTGGCATTACAGTCACGCCTAGTGGCAATGAGTGAGCCTAGTGGCAGTGAGCCTAGTGGCAGTTTGTGACTCCGTCAAAACTCTCGGAGTTACACTTGAAAAGGAACTGTCTTTCTCAGCTCATGTCACCCTCACTACACAGCGTGCTGTTGGTAGACTGAGAGGTCTAAGCCGATTCACACAAAGTCTGCATGGTCCACAAAGTGCTCATGCTGGGTGAGCCTCGGTACCTCTGCGAGAGGCTCCAATACCGAGATCAGGTCTCTAGCCGGAGAACCCGCTCCGACAAATCACTCCACTTCCCTAAGGTGAGGTTGGAGGTTGGAAGGCGTGGGTTTTCTTACTTCGGCACGCATTTGTACAACGGCCTCCCCAAAGAAATAAAAAAACTGTATCTCACTCAACTCTTTCAGGGCTGCTATAAAAAAGTATAGAAAACTGTAAATATTGTACATTTAAGTTGTTGTTTAAGTTAGGTTAGTTAGGTTAAGATGACTTGAGTCGGTTTGCAAAACATCTTTGATAAAACACGCTTGTAAATAAAGGCCTTTTTATTTATTTATTTGTATAAAAATAATTCCTCACTCCATGAAATCTATTAACAAATGATCTGTTCTGCAAAACGAGTATAAAAATTTCTTTTTACAAGTATTTGCTTCATCAATATTGTACACATATTATAAAAAATTGAAGTAAAACATACAAAAAAGAGTGTGAGTATCAATGAGCTGATACGAGGGTGCAGGGAGTCTCCATGAATTTCACTGGAATCCCAACGCAGTCATTACATGTTAGCAGTGTTACACTCGAAAAAAACAACTTTCAGTTCCTAATTTTACGCATTGACCTTTTTTAACTTCATTCATGCACCTAAGAATTCGTAAGCAATTATAAATATTAAAAGCCTTTTACGCTTAAACGATGTCAAATAAGCCGTTTCAATGATTTTGTTTTGTTGTATTATGTACAAGCGTATAAACTATAATATTATAAACTCATCTCGTATTTTCTTTTTTACAAGTGTTGAGTAAATAAAGGATTTAATTGAATTTTACTCACTGTAAGTAAAGGAAGGAGCCTGGGCGAGTAAGTCCATTCAATATCAGAACTTATTTGAGCTTGTTTAACACGAAGGTTAGGTATTAAGGTATTGATTAAGTTTGATTACGTTATGACTGAGTTTATTCGTTGGCAACTCTTTTGTAACTGTAACAAGAAATTGTAAAGTATCAAAACAACAGATCTCAAAAATAATCAAAATTAAAATGTTTAAACTTAATAAATTAAAAACAAGTTAAGAATGTTATGTATTTATGAAGGCGATATATATATTGCCTTCATATATCATAATTGTTTCTAGCCCAGGGAGAAACAATTCGTTAAGATACAAACCCCAAAAAATCATTTACTTTCTTAATAGTTTCTTTGACAAATAAACCTCCAATAAATCTATTAGTGGAAAATATTACATGCATGAGGTATTATACTAAATGATATGTAGTTTGACACAAATTGGAGCAAACGGACGAGGCATGAGGTAGCGCAAATGGGGTTGCGAGTTTAAGCATCCATTGTCCTGATTTATTGACATAGTTTGGCAACCAGAGCTTCTGCCCTGAATGCATAATAATGATGGGAAAATGGAGCTATCACTGGATTCCAGCTTAACACAACAAAGAGGCTGTTATTTGCGATATTTATGCTGTTATCAGTACATAAAATACGTTGGTGTCGTTATATCGGCATGGGATTCAGTCACCAGTGTAAAGGGTTTTTCTAACACGGAACATATTGTCAGGAACTGCAGCTGGACTGTGGTAAACTTGAAGGGTCAGATGGCACAGTATAACATAGCTAAATATTCATGAAATGTGGCAGAATATTCACAAAAGGTAAGTTCAATTAAAAATGAAACAAATGCTAAAAGAAAAACCAACAATGACGTAAATCCATCTACTGTTCTCATAATGTTTAGCAGTCGGAAACCTAAGTTCTTTGTTCTTAAATGTACAAAGTTCCGGTTCTAGCTGAGGTGTTCAATTACAGTAATTGTTGTGTCAAATACGATAAACTATGCGGAGGGAGTGTCTACAAAACAATTCATCGCTCATGATTCAACTTTGAGAGAACTTGAAAATTGAAAAGTCAATATCGAGTATATGAAATACTCATCAATACACGCCATTAGAAGTGTCACCAGTAGCAGTGGAGTGAAACGGCAGCTGGGATTGTCAACAGGAGTCTCGGGTTCGATTCTCAGACTGGCAAGCAAAAAGATCGAACGTTGCCGAGTTCGTTACTTCCTACTCGCGTTCATCCTTAATTAGAATCCGATCAATACATTAGAAGAATTTAAACCTCCTCCCCTGGGTTTTAATATTACACTCTTGTGAAAATCATATCGTTGCAAATGCTATTTTATAATATTTTATTCCTATTGCTGTGAAAAACAAATGAATAATTCAGTTTACCTATTCAGCCTACACAGAATTATCAAGATGGATCTGTAAGTAGAGGTGTGTATTATAAGATATACTGAAGATGTTTCAGATAAATATAAATAGGATTAACTGTATGCATATATTTGTATACAAATCGAAGTAGTACCTAACCCCTTAATAGTTCGCGTAATTCTGTTGTTACACATGCGACACTTAGAGAGATGTATAAAACATGTAACACAGTATAGGCTCAGTGTATTACGCGGAGGTGTTGTGGTACGTGCATTAGCGATCCGACAAGCATTGTACATCCAATACGATAGCATAGCGGGGTTCATAAAATGTTGAAAAACTATTTAAGGCTAAATACACGATTAAATTAAATTGTTTCCTGAGATGAAATTTGGAAGCAATTACTTCGAAATATTTATCAAGGCGAGTTTGAAATTAATCTGGCAACCTCGCATTTTCGAAATATTACCAAAGCTGTCACGGAACCATGCCATTATTGAATAGAAAGAAGACTAGATTAGTCGAGGCTATTTTTGTAAGTCAATCACTCTACACGACAAAATAGATCGAATTAATGTTAACAGACCATTAAAGTTTAGCACCAAACAAGAACAATAAAGAAACAGTCAGAATAGTATTGCCAATCGTGTTTTTACACTGGCGTAACTAACCTGCATTTCTTGGAAAGAACTGTTTTTATTATTAAGATGTGCTTTGATTTTGTAATTTCTCCTAACAGAGAAGAAGGTATTGCCATCGGTCTCCTAGTAAAAGTAAATTTGACAACTCATCACATTGAGGCCTGCAGAAGCCAAAAAATCGATTTATTCATCAAATACAATTATTATTAAATAGAAAAAATTTTGTTTTTATTATAAATTAATATATATGTTAACATCGTAGCGGCCATAAACATATTCTGGCCTTGATGAAATTCAGTAGTGTCGTGTTTCGCGTTAAGTAAAACTCTCTTGGATACTTCGAAAAATAGCCCCCGCTAAAAAGGGGGGAAGAGGAATAAGTCCAAAAATGGGTTTGTTGAGTTTTTATGAGAATATTTTAAATAATAAATGTGTTGTTTGGCTTTACTATTTTGAAACAATGCTTTGTTGCGCATTATTTACCGATAATGTTGAAAGTAATAAACGGAGTATACCTCCCCAATAAACTTAAAAGAATTGAGTAAAATGATATACCCCGCCTGATTCTTACATATCTTGATAAAACTTGGTTTGCAGTTTAATCTTGTAGTGATTTATTGCATATATACAAGCCTAAAATCCCCATTTTGTAGGCAGCAAACCAATATACTCGACCCCTTAGTTATTCATGCAAAAAATAGAATTTTACATATTCCTTAATTTTTTGCCTAACTTGATACAATTTGGTATGACCTCTTACAGTTGAGTACTGCTCAATATTGATTGAAAATTATAAATTTTCACATTCTTGCTGCAACAGACCTGCATACACATACCCATATTAATCTTATAAAGAAATAAACAAGAAAACAACAATATTAATAGCTTATATTGGGTTGAAATGTGATTCTGAGCATTTTCAATTTGTTAAGTAAGCAGATTTGAAACAACGGGAGTAATTTTTTTAAACAGTTATGTATGAGGATACTTCAATTTATACTTCGCTCGCAAGCCGATTAACATATCTACTTTGAATTACTTAAAACAAGATAGTAAGCAGTTAGAAAACATTCGTTACACTAATTTATAGTTTCAACAAGAGATAAATTACCCTAAATTAGAAGCCTACATAGCTTATATGTTCACTGGAGTCCTAAAGGTAAAGATTTTACAGCTCTGTATTTATATGATACTAATTATTGTGAAACAATTTGTTGGTTTATAACATAACCCGAACACCAGGGTACAGAGGGCTAATAACCCAAATAATCAGTTTAGTTCCGTCTCGGGACCGGGGGGTAACCATGGAGACGTGGTCACATCTTGAGTCAACCAAGGCTGCCGTTCTACCACCCCCCCCCTTTCCCTTCACTATCAAAAACACAACAACAACAACACCATCAACTATACATTGTATCACTACTGGGAATATGGCCACTAGAGAATACTTGGGTTATCATAATGGAAAATTACATTTCTACAGGTTTAGGATCGTCTAAAACTACATTCACGTGTTCTGAAGTTGATAAATTAGTGTAAACGGATTGCACTGTAAAAAATAATATATCATTGAATCTGGCCAAAATGTGAAGCCCTTGGTACTTCAACTGTTATTGCTATTAAACTTGGATCAACAGTCCATCTGTGAAGAATTCAACGACTACTCATTGGCTGGTAGCTCCTTAGTCAAAATACAATATTATGTCTATGTATCAGTAGAACTGAATGTTGGGGTTTCGCATAAATTATACGACGCATAAATATTTATTCAATGATTACCTCATTGCAATGTAATATTTTGTCATAAATGTTGACGTATAACATTTACAAAAGGCCTTTATTTATTTGCGATTCTACAAACAAGGTAATTTTTCTAATTTGTCGAATCAATAAGTTAAATCTGCAGACAATGAAGCCCTTCGTTCAATGGGCAGAACAATATGGCTCACGTTAATGATTCAGTTATTTCCAATCCAATTAAATCCTTGAATAGCGTTGTGGACAGAACTGTTTCTGCTTCCTGGTTTTTCGAACCTATCAATTTGAACAGAGTTTTTCCCTCTTGATTTCGCCGTTATAGTTTTTAATATGAAACGCGATAAATTTTTGTTTAGTTTTTAAATATACTATATGATAACTATAACTGCGCGGTTTCAAATATTTAACTATTAGTTCCATAATGGACATCCATCCATCCGCGAGCATACTCATAAAAAATTACACGTTTTCTCTCTTCAATGTTCCTACCACGGTTACTGTGGTTCCTTCGTTCTTCGTTAAAAATCTGTAAGTTCTTGATATTGATGTCATTTGTTAAAAGATAAGAAAAAATATGTACATTCAACACATTTAGACGAGCGAATATGGCAAAAATTAAGTTTTCTTCGAATTAAAACTGATTAAACTTTAGTGCAAATAGTTGTGACTTTCTTGTTAACAAACTTTTTAACTTTCACACCTAGACACAAAAAGTAACCTGTTTTCCCGCATCTAATTAAAAACATGCCGAACTAAAAAATAATTTGTGCTACGTCCAAGATACTTTGTTTATGCTTATGGTGTTTTAGCGAATTTCCCCTATAGGGAAGAAGCTATTACCGTAGGTCTCATGGTAAGACCTAAGCCCGAGACCAAGATAACTTTTCGTTTTGGGGTCACCAGAAGCAGAAAACACTATTCGTTCGAATATATATATATATATATATATATGTGTGTGTGTCTGTGAGCACGATAGCGGCCGCAAAAATAGTCCGATCTTAATGAAATTTGGTAGAGACATGTAAAGTGGTAATCCCTCGGACGAGTTCGCAAACCATCCCGATCGGACCACCGGAAGGGGGGGGGGGGGGTAAAAGGGGGATAAACTCCCCCAAAAATGGGTTTTATTAGTTTTTTTTTTACATAGGAAAATAAAATTTATCGAATTTTTGTTGGCACCATTGAATTCAGCTCAAAAAAACAAACAATTTAGTATTTTAATCATTTCTCTATGTCCACAGGTTACCGAGATATTGGAAGTGGTGAACACAGTACGTTGTCCCAATGTTAACCTTATGAGAAATAAGCAAAATTCTACCTCTCGGTTATTTCACAACATATCTTGATAAAACTTGGTAAATGGCTTTTTTCTAGTTCATATCTACTAAATATTGAATTAAAACCACCCAGTTTTAATATACCTGTTGCAGCAAACCTGCATACTCATTCCCAAAGTTATTCTTATGGAGCTTACCAAAACATGTCAAATGTTAGATGTCTATGTTAGATTGAAATAAGTTGTTTTGCATTTGAAATTCGCTGAGTATGCAGGTCTGCTGCAACGGGGGTATTTATACATGGTAGCATACATAAAAAAACTAAATTCACTAATCATTGCGAAAATAATGTTAACCTGAGTAAATTTATTTAATGAAATGTTAGACGTATTTCGTACTTGCGACGCATCAAGTTCCCGTGCCAAGATGAAATTCAGGCTGACATTTTGTAGAAACTTGACACGACTGAAATGACACGTGACGTCACCCAGGGAGAATTACTCCTGCACGATTAGCAAGCTAGATTACTCGTATATTGCATACGTGTTGCATTTAATAGGAAAAAACATGGACAAATAACACTATACAGCATACAGATACTTAAAAATAATAGACTCTGCAACTGTTTAGGTCATTAGCCAAATTAATAATTTGGTGAATACAACACGTTCGAATATTTTATACTTAACTAATACCATTTGTAATTTTCGATTTTACTTTCAGTTATATGAAGTACAAAATCGTTAATTCGACAGGAAAAACATGTAGGCTTATATTAACAACTGAGTATATTTGGTCCAAAATAAATAGCCATATATATTACAGCGATGAATCACCACGTTTATTACAGCAAACAAAAACTAAAACATTTTGACTTTGACGAGGTTATATACACACTCCTCGTCGACTCCCCTCTTGTAACATCCCCTAACTGCGCCACCTGTCGGGTTAATGTCCCTCTTTTTGTTGCTACTTATTCTGCTGTTGACCTCCCTCTTTTACAACAGGCAGCCCTGTAGTTAAGTAATTTGCTCGTTCTGCGCAGTAAATTAATTAGTAATTAATTTGTAATTTAATTAATTTGGCAAATTAATTTGTAATTACTGGCTTATGTTTTCTTCCATACTTCAAATTAATCCATTATAGGGTGACCGATGATAAGTAACTTATTATTAATTTACTAAAGAATTCTAACCAAGTAGAATTGAGTCATGAAAGGATTTGAAACTGAAGCATTTACATACAGTTTCAAACTGGAGTTATTGTATGATAAATCTTTGTCAAATCCATTTTGAAGAGTAATAAAATATGTCAGCTTGACAGAATCGAGATACATTTGATTTTATAATGGTGCGTCCGTCATTTTTTATGGCCGACCCCAAGAGGAATAATTAAAATGACGAATTATAAAGCACACTAGTTCATATATGTAAATATTAGCTTTTTAGAGAAAGTACTAGGCTTTTTATGAATAATTCAAACAATTTATTACTAATAATAACCAAACAAAACAGAATTACGTATTTACTTACAACTGGGAAGTGCATCCGCTTAAGTCTATCTCTACTCACCTGAAAAAACAAAAACAATTATAAAGAATCGAGAAAGGAATAAAATTACACTCGACCCGGAACAAGAAAAACTCATGCCACAATCAATTAGGAATTACGCAAGCCAAAAATATATTAGTCCGAAAAGACAAGAATAATTTAATTGAAATCCATTTAAGAAAATTAAACTACTTGTAAAGACGATCTTGCAACTCCTTGAAACATTAACTAACTCTAACCCGGAAGTAGTTGTGAAAAGTTCTTCTTTTCCTTCCTTTCTTTTCCTTCTTTAAGTATAAAAAGGTTTATTATGGAATGTGACCATAATAAATTTAAAGGACGTTAAAATATATTTATCTAAATCATTCGAGCGCCATTGGATGTTTACATTGTCCTACACATTATCTCATTTACTTTGATTGACTGTGATTAAGAATGTTATTTCGTTCCTACCGAATAATTGGTAATTGGTTGGTTCTGGTGTTGTCCTAACTAGCTATTTGTCTCTTATGACAATTCTTAAGTGAATGTTGACCAATATCTAAGTGTAAACTATTGTTGGCAATATATGTTACAACCAAACGTCATTTGGGCGATTAGAACATGCACATTACGATGTAATCTTCCCCACGCAGCGCTTAGTGCTATTGGTAAACATGGAGGAGAGGACGAGGGTAACATGCAACGATCACAAGGCGATCATAAGGCTAGCCTACGTGCATTTGTGGACTGTGCGACATGTTTGTTTCAATAATCTTACTAAGACCAACAAAAGAAGAAGAAATCATATTTTCCTTACAGAAACAAATAATTTTATGTAATGAATCATTATTCCGGTCGAGTTAGTGAATTGGTTTGAAAAAAGCTCAAATCCTGAACGATTTGTGATACATAAATAAAGGTTTTTAACTGGTTCGGTATCGACTGTTTGCAGTTCTGGTAAGGATGGAAAAAATAATGAAACTAACACTAAGAAGAAAAAAAAACATTTGTTGAAAAGCAAGGATTAAGATATATCCTCGTTCTTCTGAAATACGACACCTTAATTTTAAATCGCTTTTTATCATGATACAACATTTAACAGACTTAAAAAGTGTATTAAATTTATTTACCTAAAATACCCTATTCAAATGTTTGAAACACTAACCTACAGTTGTTCATAAAATTAGTATTACGTAACATTTGTTGACAAATATAATATAATAACGTATACCTAAGGGTTTTACAATTACGAAACAACACAACTTAAGTCAATAATAAAAGTCCTAACTAGCCCATTTGTTAAATTAAAGTCCATAAACTCCATCAACGTTAACTATAAAAGTAAACTAGAGCTATAAAACCGTCTCTCTATCTCATCGATGTCCGAATTTATTTTTACATCACAGTCCCTATATGTCCATTTAAGTATTGATCCACTGTCTCTTGACTGGGTATAGACAGAGCATGTAAAATGGTTTACTCTGGTAATCACTTTAGAAGCTCAGAATAAATATTAATGTAAGCTTGGCGTTTATTTATACTAAACTACATACAGTTCAAACAGGTGCAATAAATGCAGGTTAGAGCTAAGTTTCGTACTTAGAGTAGGTATGGAGCCAAATCAAACGTTGAGCAAGTTTTACAAGGGTGCGAAATGAACCTGTTGTCCATATATTAATTTAGTCCAACAACAGAATCAACTGGTCTTTATTGATAACAAAGTTCGGCTAAACTTTAGAATCTGTCTCCACCTTTAGAATCGATGCTTAAAGTCGATATTTTCCGACTTTATATCATTGATCAGATTTATTGAAAAACATATGCTTCATTGTTTTTAGCGAATTTCCCCTATAGGGAAGAAGCTATTACCGTAGGTCTCATGGTAAGAGCTAAGCCCGAGACCATGATAACTTTTCATTTTGGAGGCACCAGAAGCAGAAAACACCATTCGTTCGAATTTATATATATATATGGGTCTGTGAGCACGATAGCGGCCGTAAAAATGGTCCAATCTTAATGAAATTTGGTACAGACATGTAAAGTGGTAATCCCTCGGACGAGTTCGTAAACCAGCCCGATCGGACCACCGGAAGGGGGGATAAAGGGGAATAAACCCCCCCAAAACTGGGTTTTTTGAGTTTTTTAGTAAAATAAAATTTATTGAATTTTTGTTGGCACCATTTAATTCAGCTCAAAAAAACAAACAATTTAGTATTTTGAATCACTGCTCTATGTCCTTTGGTTACCGAGATATTGAAAGTGGTAAACACAGTACATTTTCCCAATGTTAACCTTATGGGAAATAAGTAAAATTCTGCATCTCGGTTATTTCTCAACATATCTTGATAAAACTTGGTAAATAGCTTCTTCTAGTTCAGATCTACCAAATATTGAATTAAAACCACCTAGTTTTAATATACCTGTAGCAGCAAACCTGCATACTCATTCCCCGATGTTATTCTTATGGAGCTTACCAAAACATGTCAAATCTCGCTATGTTGGATTGACATATGTTGTATTGCATTTGAAATTCGCTGAGTATGCAGGTCTGCTGCAACGGGGGTATAATTAATTTATTTTAAGTGACAGTAGTGATGGATAAGGTATATTTGGCAGTGTAATCAATATGGATGTAAAACGGCAAAATCACTGAGAAAAGGGACATGGTTAGAAAATTCCAAAATGTCATTAAGTAAATCTAACTTATATGTGGAACCCATTAGCATACTTAACTGCAGGTAGGCCATGAATTTGTAAAGCACGAAAACTGACAACAACTGACAATACATTAAATGTAAGATTACAAACGATGTGAAATAAGTATTAAGTTTGTCATGTTTGTTAAAAGTAAACATATAGTTGGGTTATGATATGTTGATAACGTTAGAATAAAACTTAATGAGTTTTATTCATTAGTTTGATTGTTCAGTTTTGATCATGTTTAATAAAAAAGTATAGTTTGGCTATGATATGATGCTAACATTGAGATATAAAACTGTATCAGGAATAACGAGATAGGAAAGAAGAAAGGTAGGCTGTGGAATTCCAACCTCAAATAATCATGCAGATAAATATCAATACTTGAAATTAATGTGTCGATTACTATATCTAAACGTTATCGTGATTAACGTAATCGCGATTGTAAAAATTGAAAAACAACGTTTTCAGACATCGACTTCAACGGTGGAGACGGATTCTAAAGTTCAAGAAATGAATGAGTTCTCTCGCCTAATTTACTTCCTTTCACCATTAATAACACCTAAATAAAAGAACATATAAAAAGAAGAACTAATCACTACCACTAAATTGATTAATGAATTTAAACTGGGAAAACTCAATAGAAGGCAGCCCTCATTGATATCTCGGGGAATCAGGGGACATAAATCTTCAGCAGGGTTCCTAATCGATGAATTGGACATGCGCTGTATCTTTATCTTCTTCAACGTTTTCCTACTTCTTTAATACAAAAATCTTTAACAAAAATAGACCATTTGTAGGGATGAAGAATGTATTCGGTCCTTAAATAAATTACGTACGCTCAAATTTTAGATTTGTATGTCCACCTTTTACAATTTACATTCCTACGTCATTAATCTGAGGCCGATTTCACGATGGTTTTGACATTTTCACCTTACAGCCGGTTGAAATATCGCACTACAACCAGCCCAAATGCATAATCGTAATTTAACTTTCGGTTGCATTTACTATGACTTAGAATACCCTCTATTTGTGATGAAAATTTCATACGCATAGCCGTTTTCGGATGAATACTAAACAGGGTGTGATACAGTAATCCGCAAGGAACGCAGTTTAAAAACTGTAAGAGTTGATCACTTTAGTAAGCGTATTTACAACACTTCAATAAATATGTTGGATTCTTTATTTGAATGTGACGCATTTTCTGGATAACTAACCAGATTTTATCTTTATCGAATAAACGATTTAACAAGATGAACTCATAGTTAATAAAGCTGGTTATGATGGGATGAAAGAACATAAAATACATAATAGAGAAATAGCCAACTCACGATAATAACCAAATAGTTATATTTTTGTTTATTCATAGACAAATATCAGATTCAGATATATAATTTTGCTACGTACAACATCCTTGTTGCTATGCTAAGACTTTTAAGTTTCCATGTTACGATGTAATACGAAGTAACATTTTACAGAAGCAACGCGTGAGGATAGGACGTGATGTCGCTTGCTAGAGACGATCTTATACAATTAGGACGTGCCTTTCTAAACCTTCTTAACTTCTTAAACCACTTCGCGATCACAGAAGTTATTAGTTTTGATAACCAAACGTAATTGAGATTCAATTCATAATACGTGTCTTCACTTTCCTATGTTTTTATGACATCGATCAAAATTAAAATGTATAGGTATAATATTATGGTTTTCTCTCTTTGAAGAACATGTACATTTTATTAAAGGTCCCCATAATGCTCGTACGCCGGACACCGTCGTAAGCATTGCCGGTCATGCAAGGTCAGGAAAATGTGTTCTTATGAGGGAGGCACGTCGTGTACGTTGTAGACCACACACGGTCATTTTTCCACATGGCGAACTCATACGAACACATTATCCAGATGTTACATGACTGCAATGCACGGCGTGCTACACACGAGCGTTACGCAGGGACCTTAAAATAATGCGCTAATTTAGACCTTAGATAGCAATTTAAGACGTTAGAGCAAAATATGCAATCCGTCTCAGCTCTGCTAGAGACTGATTTCACACCAAGTAATATAGGAGCCGGTACATGTCATAAGTCTTAAAATAAGATTTTGTTGTTAAATATTTTATCATGATTTGTACTTTTTTCAAACTACAAAGTCGTCAAAGTATTTGCAGATATTAAATTCAAAATAGAAAATACGGAATCCCAAAAAAAAGGTTGAGCATTTAGTATCGTAAAGAGTATATTCATCATAAAACTACTAGATTTTTCTAAGTTTTGACAGACACTTCTGATGGGCCTATTTCATAATAAAATTACCAAACGTAATCTATCAGAATGAATTCGTTTAAGACTAGACTAGACTGCTATTTCACATTACCATTCTGATACAGTTTGGTGTTTTTGTTATGAAATGGGCCCCAGGCATTATCAGCGAATGAGGTGCAAACATTGTTTCAGCCACATATCAACAATGCGCCCCTACTCAAGTGATTGAGATAATCATGTATAAAACTGACATTACAGCTCCACATTGCAAACCTTCCAAAAAACTACGTAAAGCTCTATCAGAAATTCATAATGAATGTGAAAAAAATCAATATACACGAACTTCGGAGAAATTTTAAATCCGTCTCCACCGTTAAAATCGATGTTAAAAATCGATATTTTCGATATTTATGATTGCGATTACGTAAGATCGCGATAAAGTTACGACAGTATAATCGTAACGATATCTCAATGTACTCTACTGATATGTATATGCATGAGTGTTTAGTAAATATAATAGACCTATTATCGTCAGACTTAATTTTTAAAAGTAATTCAAACAATAAAGTTAACAAGAACGTGAATCATATTAAAGTTATGGCACGTGATCTTTAACTACATCTTGTAAAAATTGGGGAAATGCATATCGCGCGTTACTTTGGTACCGCCACCACAAAACTGAAAAAAATGAAATGGTGGAATTAATTAATGAATTAGGTAACGAATGTTGCTGATGAAATACTAAGTTCTTCCTCTACCTGCAATCGAGTATACTTACGTTTCTGGATACGCAGACTCAACAACTATAATTTTACTCAACGAAATTTTGGTATTTTAGAACCTTTTTTCACATCGCTACACCATATGTCTCAAATGAAACTGAATCAGCTAACAACCTTAATTTTTGCAATCCTTGAATAAAAAAGATCCTAGGATTGATAGTTTCTCTAATTAATTGTAATAGAATGGTAAAAAAAGTTACTGGAATCGGTTAAAAACTGTTATCTTCATAGTTTATTTTCGATTAGATATACGTTAATAACAATAAAAGGTTTGTTTTTAAAGAAATTCTAGTATTTGTATCAAATTTAAAAATATTTATTTTTAACAATGGCGATGGAGACGGATTATAAAGTTTTGCCGTAATTCGCTTTATGTCTCTACTGAAGAAATAAATTCGATTTATGTGACTCGAAAGGCTGAGCTAAATATTTAAAGTTAACATAGTTAATCAAAGCGAAGCACATGTAATGAGCTCCGAATAGCTAGTTGCCACGTTTACGTTAAATGCTCTACACTCCACAATGCATCGTTATTGAATTATAAACTTATGATTGCTCTTCCACACATCAACCGTTCTGCACATCAAACTTGGAGCGTATGTATTGGTTGGAACCAATAGGACTACTCTCTTTTGGGGAAATCTTTTAAATTCCATTTTAAGTACTACTTTAATGTATAGATCTAGATAGAATAACATGAAAAACATAACAATATCTGTAGCTTTGCACTGGAGGATCACAACTCAGTCCGTGACATTTCGTGAAGCCAATATAAGCGTATCAAGGGAGTGACTACCCTTTATCACATTCCGAACGCTCTCCGGGCCCCGGTGTGGGGGCTTGACACACTGTGCACTTTCCTTATCTCAGAAGAACGCGACACAAACATCACACAAGCTAGTAGGTATTACGTAGATATTGTTTTACCGACGTAAAAAATGCTGTAAATTTTGCAGTCACTTTATCAAATTAATAAAAAAACAACTAGTTAATGCGTTTGATTACTTTTAGCAGAACCTGACTGGCCTCAGATAAGGTTTTGTCAATTTGAAAAAAAGTTCTTATATGAAATTGCTTGTTTATTAAAAAGAGATTTATATTTAGTAAATCAAAGGAAATTTTAGTTCGACATTATGATGTTACGTGAGAGCTGATACTCCATTATGTTAAGGCGGTTTACGGTTCATTTAATATAATTTTAGCTGATTATGAAATCTGGATATTTTTTATTATAGTTTTCTTTAAAATTAAATGACAATCGATTAAGAATAAAGATACAGATGAGTATTCGAGACTAGACAAAACATACTATCCTCATGGCACATATGAAAGTATATCCAGCGTAATAAGACAACTGAAAAGAATAACTGTGATGACCAATTCAATTTTAACGATTAGACTACAAGTAATTAATGTATGAATTGCAAAATCAACGACCGTAAACTTTTCCCCATATAAATGACAAACTACTTCTTTTTAAAGGAAATGTAATTTTTAGCTCTCACATAAACTCTCTTTTTGTTTGCTTCATTACCCGACCTTTTATAATAAAACATTTCGGTTAAAACGGAATACTCCACTAATAGGAAAAAATTAAAAACAAGAAACATCATCAAATATTACACTGGACAGACAGTGTTGATTTTATTGGCTTCACTTCCAGTTAATATTATCTTTGCTATATAATTAAAATTATCGTAGATGCTAATGGATTCAAATAACATATTATTTCAACGCACACAAAACCTAAATCAGCGTTTTAACTACTTTACTGTTTTCCTAACCTAAAACAAAAAAACAACCAAACAATGA